>VMRM01000002.1:19321871-20521871 GCA_010277075.1 Poeciliopsis retropinna
GATTTTTAAAGTACCTCTGAGCTGCTATTCAAAGAATTAATTCACCAACACAAAACTGCCAGGCCTGGAAGCTTCTTAGGAGGTGATGTTTTAAATAAATTAATGCCTATAAGTTTAATGACTAATGTTCTAATGATCCCCACTGTGTCTCTTTACATAAATTCCTGCTAAGCGGGTTTAAAGCACATTCTTGTCTTCTCTTTTCTAACCTACAATACTATTTATGTTAAAGAATAGTTCAGGATTCTGTTTGGGTTTATTTAACACTATTCACAGAAACTAAGCTGGGGTTTGAACTTTGAAGCTGGGGTTGTGTTAGTAAGGTTTAATTATCTGCCATGGAGAAGGAAGCATTTAAACTGAACATATCAACATTTTTTTTTTCTGATCCATTCTGAGTAGAATTGATAGCCAAAGACAATATTGGAGACATCAGAGAACACAATATGCATTAGTCCCTATTGACACCGGGCGAGCCTTTAGTGGTGGTGTTACATTGTAGGCAGATGTGTCTAATCAATCCAAAACTGCCCTGCACTTTGTAAATTATACAGTGATGAGCCTCTATTACATGAATACCATAATTAATTCAGACATTGTGACCGACCATAAACAACACAAGAATAGAAAGCCTCTAAGATCAGCTGAGTCTCCATGTAAAGGCTTGTAAACCTGTTCCCCACAACTTTAATTACCTGAGGGTCACCCTTTAAGAGTGAGATGCCATGCCTCAGCAGATAAGTTGACTTGTGAACAGCATCAAACATTGTTGTCAAGCTGTAATTTATGAACCCACTTCTAGCGGCTCTGCTTTTATACGTAGGTTTGTACTTAATTGTGCTCCTTTCATGATGTAATAACATTGTAGTCATGTGTACTTTCTATGTTTATCATAAATTTGACCAAAAAGCCAAATTAGTTATCGATGTCAATTATTTTGAAAGGAAACCAGACATTCTCAGAACAAGGAAGAAACATTGATGACAAAAACCCAATGAGAAATCATTGGGTTTCGCTTAAATAATAATCCAGTACAAGTATGACAGCAGTTTACTGGTTCACAAAATAGCATTCACATACCTAAAATGTTCTTGAGAATGAACTTGTTTTAAAATGATAGAAATCTGCTGTAGTCTTGGCCTCTCTTAGAGAAGGAGTTAACAGTAGACTCCCGGACCAATAAATATAGATGGACGCTAAATGAAAACACCACGAGACTCATCATCAATAAGATATTTACAGCTTATAACTTTTACCAGAACCTCAATCTCAAGGTTTGAACTAACCCTTTAATATACCTGTTAAATTTAATATTTTTAAAAAACATTATTTTAATCTTTCATAATACTTTTTTTTTTTTTTTTTTTTTTTGTACAGTTATTTTACGGTGGTCCTCACTCAGCTGTGTGTCACTGAAAGGGACCTCAGGTGGTGCTGTTGTCCTGACAACGAATGAAGGGAGCCTCACAGTCAGAGGCTGGATAATGTGAAAGAGAGAGAGAAAGAGTAGGAGAGAGCAGAGAGGGAATCAGGGAGGAAGAGTGAGGAGGTGGGGAGTTATTTTCACAGTCTAAACAGTAGCCTGCCTCTCTCCGTCGCCGCTGTGGGTTGTGCAGTCCCTTTACGCGGGGAGCATTACGCGTCACAGGACCATAGAGCGAGGTCCCCGCACTTTTCCACCCCCAAGCCGTGAACTATTTCAGGCTCTCATCCATCCCGCACTGTTTTGGACCTACATTTATCCCGCGTTTATTTACAGCGGAAGTCTGGACCACTCGACTTGTTTTCTTCTCTCTTTTTTGCACGTTTGGATCTATTGCTCCCGAGACGCGCTTTTAAGATGCATGTGGGGCGCAAATCGTGTTGGAGGCAGCTGCAGGCTTCTTTTTTCAGACTGCTCTGTCTTATCCCCACAGGATTCCCCGTCCGAAGTGTGGATATGCAGCGAGCCACCGACAACATCACCATCCGCCAGGGCGACACGGCGATTATAAGGTAAGAGTCATCTCACAACTTTTCCTCCAGGACGCAGCATCGTTCCTGAGAGCGCGCAGCTACTGGGGGGAGGGCGGACCCCACTGTTTTTTGTGCGACAGACCCCCCCTTTTTCTTCCCCTTTATTTCAGTAATATAAAATGTCATCTAAATTAAAATGAGAATATTTTTTTATTCGTATTCAAACGCTACAAAATACAGAAAGTTCCTGTTCACTACTTGTTCAGAAAAACGAACAATTAAAAAAACGAACATTAAATGGTTATTCGTTCACAAAAATGTGGATGTGCACGTAGCGAGCTTCTTTATAGTTTAGATCGAGATTTAGACAGGGGGACCTTGTTATTAAATATATTTTTTGTAATGGGTTGCAGAAATAAATTATATTATTTTAGAAAATAATAACGGAATGGGAGCTATCTGATCTATAATGACAACTTTCCTGTGGCTTTGGGAAATTCTAAAAAAAAAAAAAAAGGTTCATGTTCTTGCATTTTCTCTGTGCTTTCGCTTGAGTTTGAATGTCAAACTGCACACTGCGTTTTCTCCTTGCTTCAGTTGGGTCTGGAGTACCTTACCAGTACAATTAATCACGGCTCAGACAATGCAAGCTGTCAACTTTGTCATACTCAGATGCTGCATGAACAGACGCCACTGGCCACGTGATCGCAGCCATGTGTTTGTGACAGCCTATAAATGAAAGCGGATTAAGCGTTTTCCCTCTTTTTTTAGTAAACATGTCGCTCTGCTTCAGCCTACCTCCCATCAACTGAGAAAAGGCAATGCTCTTTAATATTGTCAAACTGGTATTGCAGAGCTGCACACAGAACACTGCCCTGCATTGATTTTACTCTCATTCTCTGGATCTGTCTTTTGCACCTCCAGCTTTAAATAATATTTGCTGCATGTCCAATCTGAATAGACAAGAGCCTATTTAGATTGGATCAATGTATACATTTTTTTGTTTTTTAAAGTTAGTGTCATAAACACTATCACTTTCTGTCATAGCGTGCTGCTTAAAGTTGTTTTATTATTATTGTTATTATTATTATTATTATTAAGATGCCAGAAACCATTTCAGTTTTTCTTGGCTGCTCTGCATTAGGAGCTCTCCCAATGCAAACTGTTGCTGCACAATACAGCTACTTTCTGATGTTTACAAAAGTTATATATGTATGTAAAGTATGGATGTTTTGAAATATTTCCCCTTTCAAAAACATGAATAATAAAATGTTTTTAAAAGAGACATGTAATTTATTTATTTATTTATTTATTTATTTACTTATTTGTTAAAATTGTCGCCATCTCACGAAAGGACAATACTAGACAAATCACCCATAAAAAAATTGAGCTCCTCACTCCTCCCAGTTCTACTCTCACCATCTGAAGAAACGTACCGTTCCCGGACAAACACAACCAATCAGAGCCAGGAGGATTGATTTAATGCCGTCAGTGAACCTCGTGGACTCTCTTCTAAACCTCTAATGGCAGAGAAACAACTTACTGTTGCTGAAAAAATCTGCTGTCATCGGCAGCCAAGCTAAATAGCCTGAACTAACTATTGTGGTGAACAAGCTAAAGCATAGCAGAGAGAAAGTGGAGGGTGTAAGCAGTGCATACATGAGCAGGATTGCAAGATTATATATATATATTTTTTTATAAATGCCACATACTGAAACACAAAGCAAACCAAAACATCTTGTGTGAATGCCATTATACCTTAAAACTTCTTTATTTTTAAAGTATATTATAACATTAGAATAATATTATGCATTGTGTTTGCTAGTCCAGATGTATCCACATAAGCTAAATGCAGTTGCAAATACACTTAAAACATTGTGATGATAGGGTTGCCAACTTTTGTTCTTCTGGAGTGAGACACTTGCTCTCATATTTCTTACTCTTCCACAAAACAATTACTTGTTTTGCTCCAAGTAATTGGAGAAAAACACTTGTAACCACACTCCTTGGAGAGGTTCCTTCTACACAGTGGCACATTTTACTGTTGTGATGGGCAGCTCAAAATGTACAATATCTAAAGTACTGAATTTCAAGATTTGTTTAATCACTGTCGACTTTAATTTTTTATTTATTTATTTTTATTTCCTTCTGCCTTCAGAACTCCCTTAATTTTACATGACATAGATTCTGTAAGGTTTCAGAGCCATCTGTGATTCTTGTCCAAGAGTTGAAAATACTCTTGGAAGTGACTTTTAATATAAAACACAGAGCTCAGAACTCTGCAGCTTTTTAAACTGTTTTTCATGATAAAGATTCACCAACTAAAATGTAATTTTCTGGTTGTTTCTTAAAAATCCAGTTGTTATGCAGGCCCCTTTCTTACCCCATCTGATCTCAATCTCCACTCTACAGATGGCAACCTTGTATCAGACCAGCTTTAGAGGAGGTCTATTAGACATCTGTCTGCATTAGTTCTACAGTATGAACACAATCTGTTCTTTGAGATGAATTGAAGGACAACCCAAAGCTTCCTCAAGCAGGAGAGTTATTACCTAGACTTTAGGCAGTTAAATCAAAATTTGTAACCAGCATTATTAAAATCAAAAATTGCTGTCAGCTAATTGCAATGATTTTAGTCTAGCCTAAACTTAGGATCTATTTTTTGGTCATATATTGTTTTTGTTTGTTTTTTTGGTTTTTAGCAGTGATCATCATATCAAAAGCTAATTCCTGCTGAAGTACATTTCCTTACAGTTCCAGCGGTACAATGTTTTTGTTCCTCGATGTCTCATCCAGCTCCTTGTGCTGCAGGATTTCCTCCCGCTGGAACAAGTGATTGTGGGATCAGGAATCCCCTCTTTCAGAGAGTCTTTTGATAACTTCAATTGGAGAAATGTTCCCTGATTTTAAAACTTTGACTGACGTGGCACTTGTAATTCCAGTCTCAAGTCTTGCAGCAATGCATGTATTCATTGTCCAGATTAAATTCATTTGATGGGTAAAAATGTTTCATGATGGGATCTTTTTCAAAGCTGTCAGTCAAAATAACTGTAATCAAGAAAGTTTATCACAAAGTCTGACTGGGAGATCTAGAAGATGACTCGTGTACCCATGGTCACTGAACCAATCACTGGATGACTTCAAATCAGCTCGGGTGAGAAGGCCCAGAAAGTAGGACTGGATTATGAGGGGTAATACGAAGACGCTGAACCTGTGCTTGTGCCCTGGCCTGGGCTCAAGCACAGAGAGCCCTGTTTTGTTTTTCTTTTTTACCAATTAACCACTTTAAGGGCTGTGTGCAAATTCTTAGCTTCATTCATGTAATTCATGACTTCGGCTCTTTAATTTTTGCACCTGTTAAGTAACAAGATTAAACTCATCAACAGTTTGCAGCAAATAGCTTTACAAAAATATAAACATCATGAAACAACATGATGTCCTGTTTGCAGCTCAGCTAAGACTTCTTCTTAAGAACTCTTTTATCTTTATTTGCATACTAAAAGGTGACTACTGGAGTCTGATTACTAACGGGAGGCATGGATGGGCAAGTATTATTACCAGGTCTGAACTAGGCCATTGACAACAGCAGTTATGAGACAGTGCTTCAGCGAAGGCTATCAGAGCTCAATTAGACTCATTCACAAAGGTGCTGCAAGCAGGTGCCATCCGTTTAGGTATCTCTACATCAGATTAGCTTGTTGCTGTTTGGTTCACAGGTATTTGTTTAAGTTCCAAATCTAATTGTCTGCTTCTTTGCTAAATCCAGACAGTTAGTCAGCTGTAATGGAAGGCTATGAATAGAACTACAGCTAAGTAAGACTAGACTATGCTTTGAATCTGAAGCTTTTTATTTCACATGAATCTTATAAAATGTTTTTTTAGTAATTGTAATAATTGGGGTGTCATTAATTATTTTTGAACCATGTGTTGCATGTCATAGGGTTTGATGATCAATCTTATTTATTTGCAGTCAGGCATTCCTAAGTCAAGTCAGGTCCCCAAGGCTCTGTTGAAAAGTGAAGCTGTTTTTCACACCCTGTTTCCACCTGACAAATTGGAAAGAGAGGGAGGAAAGGGAAGAAATAAAAAAAAAAAAAAAACAAACCCGTAAGGGTCTAAAGAGCAACAAAAGTTTGCTATATCTGTTCCGGTAAGCTGTGTTTCTGAGGAGGCTGAGGGGATATTGGTGACCTGGGGGCGTAACAGGGCCCACTCTCGCTCAGTGGAGCCCCTGGCTGAAGTCGTGACACTCCAGGCGCTCAAAGAGAGATGCAGTGTTATGGAAACAGTATGTGGCCAAACAACTACTCTGACAAGAGCACACAGCAGCAGTCCACAACCTAAATGAGAACGGAAATGTAGTTTAACCAGGGGCTATGAGGTCTGTCTTGCTGAATTCACAGGGAAAACCAAAGCAGGACACTTTCAGATTTGCAGCACTGCTGTAAGGGGATTATGTTGACTAGAAGGCTTCTTGATCAAATCTTTTATTGGGAGGTTGTGTTTAAATTATATGCTGCATAGTTACTAATACGGGCTGCACAGTGGCACAGTTGGTAGCACTGCTGCCTTGCAAGAAGGTCCTGGGTTTGATTCCCAGTGTCTTTCTGCATGGAGTTTGCATGTTCTCCCTGCGCATGCGTGGGTTCTCTCCGGGTACTCCAGCTTCCTCCCACAGTCCGAAAACATGACTGTCAGGTTAATTAGTCTTTCTAAATTCTCCCTAGGTGTGAGTGTGTGTGTGCAAATTTGTTTGTCCTGTCTGTCTCTGTGTTGCCCTGTAACAGACTGGCACCCGGAACGTTAGCTGGAGATAGGCACCAGCACCTCCCGACCCTATTAGGTACAAGGGTGTTAGAAAATGAATGGATGGTTAGTTACTAATGCTATTTAAAATAACCATGCTAATGTCTATCATAAAATGCTAAAGATGGTTAACATGCCAGTGACTGCTGAGGGCTATGTAGCCTACATAGCCCTCAGCAGTGACTGCTGAGGGCTATGTAGGCTACATAGCCCTCAGCAGTCACTGGCATTGTCAATATATATAAAGAAAGATATATTGTGTCGCAAAGCTGTTGTTTTTTTGAATGGATATTTAAAAACGTGACTTTTGCTTTGTGATATGTAGGATTTGAAGTATAAAATAAGAAATATTATGCAAGAGTCAAGGAGAGATGCTGCAATTCTTTTAAGTTGGATTTTATTTTCCATGTAACTTGGAGGACTGTACTAGTGGTAAAAAGAAGTCAGTTCTCCGTGTTTTTCTTTTTCTGTAGCATTGGACATTATTTTACTAGGTGATACAAATTGTATTGCTTAAACTGTATTAATTCTTTTTTATTTATTTATTTAGAAAATAGAAGTATTTTGGCGTTATTTGTCATTCTTCCAGTAAATTGAAATCAGCTGAAATTTCCGCAGCACAGAGTAGCATCAGAAACCAGCCACAGAAAATCTTTGTAGATTTAAATGTTGTACATATTCTTGCCATTTGATGTTGAATCCTTGTCATTTGCTCAGCATTTCATCTCACAAAGCTTTGTCCTGTGAGCGTCATCCTTTCTCAGATTTCATCAAAAGAGAACTCATTGTAAATATTGACATAGATATCTGCCAGCTGTCTATGCCAGTTGGGAATGGCAATACATCTACAATTGATTTTCGCCATTCCTTTCTTCTATCCTGCAAGTGCTCTCTATAAGAACACTTCACATAATTAGATTAAAATACTCTTAATCTATATATATCTTAATCTATAGAAGAGCTTCTTATCCTGAACAGCCTATCCAACCGTTAATCTAAACGGGATTATTCTTTTGAAGACACTGTGTGGGTGCTGTGTTGACCTAATGAACTTTTCCACACTCTCACCTGATCAGATGTGGTTCCATCTACTCCTTTGATTTTTTTTTTTTTTAGTTTTATTTCTTAAAATATCTCATTAGTCTTCTGTAACATGTCCCTCTGTGCAGTAATTACCAGCATCTGTAGTTTTCCACTACTTAAAAATTCAGAGGCTCTGTTCTTAGTTCAAAGAGTACCAGCTATCTAGTCTCACATTTGTCCCCAGGCTGTTGTATCACTCCACAGAACGATGGGGGAGGAGCATTTTTAATTTGTATCGGCTTGATGTGACATTTGGCCCTGGAAAGCATGAACAGAAGTCTCTGCATGGTAAATCTAGGCCCATGTCCCAGCAGTCATGTTTAGACCCATAAGATTTAGGTCAGAGAAAAAAAATCAAATTCTCCAAAGCCAGTTTTGTGGTTGCTTAGCCTATTTTTAATTCTTTCTTTACAAGTACGACAAGAACAAGTAATAGGAGACTCCTCTCAGTCTCTGAAAGATGCCTGAAGAATCTAAAACAAGATAGTTAAAAAGTGTCTTGACATTTGTTGAAGCCATTTCTGCAGCATAATTTTTTTTTGCTTTTTAATTGCTTTTTCTTAGCCTGTCGCAGTGATAGGGCCTTCAGGGGCTGGTTGCAGTGTCAGGAGAAAACTCAGATAATTGACAATTGCTTATTAAACCATTGATGATACAGTCTCAGCGACCAGTCTCCTCTGGGTCAATTATGTGCACTTTGACAATGCACCCTGTCTGACTTGTTATGTTCAGACTAGAAGATTCTGCACTTTTGCTTTGCCCCAAAGGATCTTTATCATAACTTCTCTCACAACTCTGCCTTCAATTTAAGTCAGAGTCAGCCAGATATTATGTAAGTGGATCCTGCTTGAAGCCATGACGCTACACAAAACCTGATGTCAGTCTGATTCAAGACCTAATGGAATTCACAATACTCGAGAATGTAGTTAGTTTCATTTGCATTATTAAAGCACAAACTATTGAACTCTGATGGTTGCATCTTTCCACGCAGATGTGCACGTTAACCACACTCCAAAGAGTGTCCCAACACAGAAACAAAGGCTTTCCAGATGCAGCAAATAAGCTGCATATACCAGCAGATTTTACAGCGCATAAAGCTGATCACACACTGTGTCTCCACTGAACCAGATGGCCTAAATTCTAGCAAATATTTACTATGGAACAACAGAAGTTATCAACTGTTATACAGATTCTTCAAAATGCAGATAAGTCTGGGTCCTTAGGCAAGACCCTTTGAGCTACTGCCTACCTCAGACCATGAGAGACATTGAGAAGCAAGGAAACATGCCGGCTCAGATGTCGCCCGGCCAAACAAGGTCTGCGTCAGGTGTTGGGGAACCAGAGCACCTTGACGATAAATGGGCTACTGGAACAAGACGGAAATGGGCGAGAGGTGAAACTTGGAAAACTTGGATCTGTTGGAATGCTACTACTCAAGTAGCCCTAATCGGAGAGGATATGCAAAGACTGAGGGAGGAATGGTTACTTCGACATCCCCAGTCTACACTAAGTGCTAAACAACTAGTAGCTCAGTGTTCCAACATCCGCCAACGGCAATTGCTGTCACAACTTGAGATTGATGAGGTACAACACAAATGCTACGGCAAAGAGGAGGAACCTGGATGTCAGGATGGGCGGGGCTTAACTACGAGTCCCCACCCAGAGAGGGAGTATGCAGCCACAATGAAGGAATCGGAGCTGAATAAAGCTGCAGCTGACCTGAGAGATAGGATCATGGCACGAATGACAACTAGACCTCCTCGGCGCCAATTACAACGGCCGAGTGAAGTACCATCAGAAAGCCTCATTGAAGATGTGAATGCAGCATTGAGAACATTGCTATAAGAGCAACCAAACTCCCAAACAGAGGATCCAAGCCTTGGCCAGTCGCCTAAAGAGATACACAAGGGAGAATGAAGCCAGAAGGATAAACCTTCTCCACCTTCTTCTCTTCTCCACCCAACCAGCTAAAGTGTACTCTCAATGGCAGGGTAATAACAACAGAGCAGACCCACCAAGGTTAGAACCGACCATAGCAACCTCCCTGAGCAAGCCCCGGTAACCATCACTGTGGCAGATGTCCAAGAAAGAGTCTCAGGTATGAAAAACTGGACAGCACCAGTGCCTGACATGATCCTGGCTAAAGAAGCTCACTGCCCTCCATGAGCGACTGGCAGCCCAAATGAACCAGCTGCTACAAAATGGGACTCACCCTGAATGGTTAACTAAAGGGCGCACAATCCTGATCCAGAAGGACCCATCAAAGGGCTCAGTCCCACCCAACTACCGACCAATAACCTGTCTCTCCACAACCTGGAAGCTCATGTCAGGCATCATAGTGGCTAAGATAAGCAAACAGATGGATAAATACATGAGCACGGCACAGAAGGGCATTGGCGTAAATAGCAGAGGAGCCAAACACCAACTCCTTGTAGACCACACAGTTGCCCGAGACTGCAAAACCCGACACACCAACCTGTGTGTCAGGTTGGATAGATTACAAGAAAGCCTATGACTCAATGCCACACACTTGGATCATTGAATGCTTAGAGATGTACAACATCAACAGGACCCTGAGAGCCTTCATTGCAAACTCGATGGGGCTGTGGAAAACCACCCTTGAAGCCAACTGCAAACCACTTGCACAAGTGTCCATCAAATGTGGCATATACCAAGGAGACGCTCTGTCCCCGCTGCTGTTCTGCATAGGCCTGAACCCCCTCAGCCAAATCATCAACAAGACTGGCTACGGATAAAAATTCTAAATTCAACAGTGAGTGGACTGAAATATGTTTTTACTGAAACTGCCGAATGCAAGCCGATGTGCTTTTCTTCAAGTGCATCAGCATTGCGAAGGATTACAACCTGTGAAGGCATTTTCTAACCAAATTTTGTGGGTTCCACCAGACTTTCTACCTGGTTCGAATATTAGCCCACAAAAATTAATATCTATTGTCTCAAAAAAATTTGTGAGAGTAGCAGTGCTGTTTTCAGCAGGTTTTGCTGAAGTCAAGAGAGAACTGCCATAGCTTTTCTGTGTGTGGTGTGAATCCTCTGCAAAAAGAAACAGCACTTCAGAGACGGTTTACTGCCTCATGGCTTCATTAGATGATGCGATCGCTGAAAATTACGTAAGAGCAAGTGCAAGCAAGCGTTAAGTCCATAACTAAGTCTACCACATCTACTAAAAGTAGTATGGACATTCTGGCCTCAGAAGTTTTTGAAAGTCTTTTGACTCAGACGAGGAAAGCTAAAGTGATGTCTGGCTGGCGATGAATCCGATAGTTCTGACATGGCTCAACAATAAATTTTTTATTCAGAGAGGACCTATTGAGCTTGACACTTTGAAAGGACATACCACTGCTGCATTTTTTTTTTTTTTTAATTGTCATTTTAAAAAGACAAGAACTCGCATGTTTTTGACTGACCATCAACAGTGGAAAAAAGTGAATGGGCTTTCAGAAAGCCAAACAATTATCTGGCTTTCAGCTTGGCTATTAGTTGCATGGATGAAATCCCTTCTGTGTCTTCTGTGTGCCTACATTAACCTCAGTAATCTCTATTAAATTTATCCAATCAACATCCAGCCTCCACACACAGGCTGTTTTGCAGGCTGGTCGAGTCCACTGAGCATCAGGACTTGCTCTTACATAACAACGTCCGCTGTTTAAGTAAGCGAAATGCACGAACTTAAACTTTTGTTTTTATCTTAGAATAAATACAACAAAACCATCACATTTCTGTCTCAAATGCTGGATGATGTGTTATTGTCAGAGATGTGCTTTTCAAGCGCAGTTGTGTGCTTCAGTCGCACAAGTAATGTCTGATTTCTGTGTAAGTGGAGTGACAACTGTGCAGTAAGATTGAATGACTTTGACATGCCTAAGGAGGTGCAAACCCAGGTATAAAATAGGTGAATGCAATGCAATCATGCGAAAATTTCTGTCTGGTGGATGGGTGAATGCAAAGTTTACTTTGAACAATTGTCATGAAATTATAACAACGAACCTAGTGGAGTCGGTGTAAATGTATTTATTTTCATGAGAGAAAAAAAAAAAAGCACACCTACAGCTTTCACCTCTCTGTCAAATACGCCTAAGATTTAACCCTCACAGTTCTGTTCTCTAAACACATACAAACATATCCAAAAGATTTTTTTGGTTTTGTTTTTTACACCTTGTTCTATCTTTTATTGTCTACCAATCCAATTTCTTGTTGGATCACATAAGCAAAAATATCAGTCTTATGTTTCCCATGTTACCTTATCTTATACAATGTCATTTCCAAGCTTGAAAGCTGGTTGAGCCATACAAACTGTTCTGTAAGTCTGGTCCGGGGTCAGAAGAATCTGCAGGAGAAATGTTTAGATAAAATCCTAACCAAATGTGCAACCAGTCTGAGCAGTTTTGTTTTATTGCCAAGGAAGGGGAACTTTATGTGCCCCTGTTTTGTGGCTGCACATTTAAAGCAGCTGTTGCCTTGCAGCAAATAGTGCTTGGCTTGAAAACCTGGTAAAAGCTTTTCTGCATAAGTTTACATCTTCTCCCTGTGCATCCATTTGTTCTCTCTGGCTTGTCTTCATTCCACAAGCATGCGTGTTGGATCTACTGAACACAATGAGTGTATGCGTGCGTGTGTGTGTGTTTGTTTTTTTTTTTTTTATTTATGTCTCTGTGATGCCCTCTGAGAGACCAGTGACCTGTCCATGTACTACCTGGATTTCTTTCTTGCGTTAAAAAAAGAGGAGAATGAAAGTTTAAAGCAGGTTCAAATACAACGGTTCTAGACAGGTTTCAAACAGGAACCAGTATCCATGTGGAACTGTAATGGCTCCTGTACAAAAGAGATAATACAAAATAATTTTCTTATGATATGTTATAGCACAAAAATAACTAATTGATCCCTTGGAAAAATTTTATTTTTGCAACAATGAATTAAAAGTGAAGGTGTTGTACCTTTAGCTTCAGCCATATTGATACAGGATCACAGTCTTTATCTGCATTGGAGGACTGCGTCCTGCAACTTTGGAGATGCAATTGGTTCTTTGGCTCACTTAAGACATTAAATGATTAACTGTCGCCTTGTGTTTTTGTCTCATTCTTTTTTTGTGTTTGGTCCCCATTTATTTATTTATTTATTTATTTATTTATATTTATGAACAGCATAAAACTTTTTGGTTTTCAAATCAAGTTGAGTATATGTGTCTCATGGAAATCTCAACACTCAAACAACAGTGAAATAAGCAGAGTTTAAACCTGAATGTTGGCCCTTGCTCAAGCACACTTTGACAACACAGCAGAGTTGCCTTTACTTCTGACTCATTAAAGTCTTTGGTGTTCTCTTCCTAAAGAGCTAAAGTTTCCACAAAGAAAATGATTAGTAATGTTACAGGGATTTACAATCAAAACCAACCTTTGTGAAAATGTAATTGCCACCCTAAATCTAATTACTGGTCATGCCAGCTCTGGTCACAACTGCTATGAGTTTCTTAACTGGCAATACATCTTTTACATTCCTATCAGGCATTTTTGACCTTCCTTTCTTTGCAGAATTGTTTTAATTAAGTCAGTTATATATTATTCACTTATTAAAAAATAATTTAAATAGTTTATTCTCTCTCAATGTTTTTTCTTTTTTTGTGAAGGACCAAAGGGCACACTGACAGCTTAACTCAGCAAATCACATTATTCATTCCAATAAGCCTGCAAACGCTCTAATGTTACGATTTTAATTTGTTAGTGTTATTTTAAAAAGCAAGCATTGCTCGTGAAGGCGTCAAGATCCTTATCAGATGATCTCTCATCAACAGTCTGAAAAACTGGCATTTAACACAACATTTACCACATTATTTTTTAACAGAACCTGGTGATACTTAAAGACAGACGGTGTTAAAGACCTTAGTCAGAAATAGAACTTATAAATTCAGTGCAAATAACTAACTGTAGTTAGGGGATTTGGCACTCGTTCACATATGCTCCACCACTATTTGTTGTGAAGGGGATGGTGGTAAATTTATTTTCTGTTTTATCTGTAAAGTTACTCTTAAGAAGCTCCAGCAGTCCTTTTGTGCTAGTAATTAGTTCTTTATATTTCCACCAACATACAATCTGGTGCTAACTTGGCATCAGTCCAAAGGAAAAGCATATGCTTTTGTCCCCAAGTCGAGGCAGTCTCATGGAGAATGGAGGTCAAGTAAAACAGTTTTAGCGTCATGTTTTCTACAGTTTAGTTTAGTTTTTGATGTGGGAAATCTGAGACATAAAAACTGTAAAAATGCCTTATTTTAACTATTTTTAAGTATTGGATTACATATAGAACAAACCATGCTCACTATTTATTATCTTCCTGTAGTTTTTAATTCACCTGTCAAGTATCAATACAATGCAACAATAGGCCTGTGCTAACTAACATGGACACCAAAGTTATAAGTGGCTGCACAAAGTGAGGGTTCATCTATTGACTGAAGACGAATATATGAACTAAAACTGGAGCGTGGACCACTTGTATCATGACGTCACGCGCACAAGACCCCACCCCCATCTTCCTACTGGCTGAGATGATTACTATTGGTTTACTCTGCAGTTGTGGAATCACTATGTCTGGGATCATGAGTGCCCCCTACCGTGAGGCAAGAGAACTGTCTGCCTCACCTCAAATCTGTTCTCTGCGGTTTATGATCGTTCCTCAGCACACGAAACATGTCACACCCACAGTCGGTGACTGACAAAAAGCAGTGTATGTTATATACATAAGCTATACTATGGAAAATCTGTTCATATATTAAATGTTTTTTAACCGTTTTATTGGCAACGTACAGACAGGAGAAACATGCTCTCATAGAATGGCAGTTAGCAAGAGGTTGCGCAATCCCAGGTGAAGCTCAGCTCGCTGCTACCTCACCAGCTGCACTTCTGAGCATTTGAATGGGAAAATACGAAAATTCAGTGATTTTTAACCAATCAAAATTGGTTAAGCTAAATAAAAAAATAAATACTTTTACAGTTCAAACCACAGCATGAAAATAGCAATGTAAATATTTTTTTCATTGTATTTTCCCATTATGAAAGGTGAGGCTCTGCCTCACTTGCCTCCCCTGACTGCACGTCATGCGACATCTCCAGGTTTCATTTAGTTAACAGAATTGCTCTATGGCTGCACTGCAGCCATAGGTAAATAAACTATTCTACCTTTTCTATGTAAAAGGTAGAATAGTTTATTTGCCCTCCAGCATTATGCACATGCGCAGAATTTTTGGATGTAAACAATAACCTGGAAGGGGTCCATAGACATCTGCTTAGAAGTGCCTGTGAGCCTGCTGCTTTATATTAAATTGAATATAATTTCAGATCTTTGTATAAATTGTGTCCAGGTTAACTTAAAAGTGAACTGTTACGCTATATTTACAGGTATTTTTTGTAAACTACAGGAAAGTATTGTGACATCTGCACAAATATGACAGTTTGGTTTAATGTAGATATTCCAAGTTCATACTGCTGTTCTGGCAGTATTTACCACTATTGAATGTTCTAAAAGTCTTTACGCGATTACTCGATTAGTCAGAATAATAGATTACGTGATTAGTAAAATAATTGTTTACAACAACCTCCTTTCAGTTTGATAAATTAATGAAAATAGAAAAACCATAGTGGGAATCTGGATATGTCTTTTCATAGAACTTTATCAAAATCTGACCTTTGTTTTCCACAACTTAGAATTTTATTTTTCGTTTTGTATTAGAATTGAAAAAAAAAAACTTATTGAATTTTTCCTTTTGCTATACAGTATTTACCCACTTTGACAAGGTGATAAAGATAAGATGATTTAATTAATTTCCTTTAAATATAACTCTAAGCAAGAGAGAGAGTGAGAGAGAGAGAGAGAGCAGGAGAGACATTTGCTTGTTGCAGCAATGGAATAACTTGTGAATGGGAATTGTAGTCTTTACCGTAATGTGAACATCAGAAGTACTCTGAACTGGTGCTGGTTTCCACTTGTATTTCAAAGCTGTTTGAATGTGAAACATAGCGATATACTCCTGACTGTATTCAGAAAAGAGGAGGAAATGCATGGAGAGAAAAAAATAAAACAGATCAATTTCTCGATTTCCAGGCAGAGGGCAACAGTGCAACATAATTTGGGAATTCCAGGCCCCAGGGTGCCTTTACACTCCATTTCTTTGAACTACTCATCAGTTCAAAAGTATGCTTTTCGGTTTTTTATAATTTTACATTCCTTTACATTCCTTTACCACCTATTATCTGCCCAACAAGCTGCCCCCGCCACTTTATTTTCTTCTCTCTTTTGATATACCAGCACTGAACTTTCTAAGCATGTTTTGAACTGTGAGCACAAAATCTGGTGAATGGATGGAGCTTCCTTTTGGGAACAATGCAAAAAAAAAAAAAAAGTAAAGTGAACAAGTGATGACCAAAGAGCTGTTATCATGAAGGAACGGCATAACTGGGGGATGGGGAAATGATGGGTGGAATTAGTGTGGGGGAAGGCCACAGTATTAGGACAATCAGCACAATAATCCCGTCTGTTCCAGTCTGGCCCGGCGGAGGATTTTCAAATCAATTTCATTTTCGCTCAGAGGCTACAGTGGTGGGGCTGTGAGTTGGGTCATTGTGATCTTGTTCCAGTTTAGGCTCAGGCCAGAGCAGAGGTGAAGGTTGGCAGGGTGAACTTTGAGGTTGGAAGGATGTGAAACCTGGCAGATTGTTCTTTTTCTTCTCTGTTTCGCCAAAGTTTTACTGGTCTTTTGCAATGGCTCTGAGACATTCAAATGTTTTCATGTTGGTCAGTTAGATCTGTTTGATGGCCTGCAGATACAAAGCATAGCCTATTCACATAACGTTTGGAGGCTTTCTTTTAATCCTCGCAGACCAGTACAGTTCAGCAGGACTGACTGGGACTCCATCAAAGACTCCCAGCCAGTTATGCTTTCAGACTTCAGTATGATGTTTGCTGGTTCATCCGCCGTAAACACACCATAACTCTCCAAGGTCTTTATTATTTGCTTTCAACATGTTTTTGTGAATAACTCAACAGGGAATTCAGAGCTGAACTTGCTTTTTCTTCTTTTTGATACAACTGAATATTAAAGGAGAGCTTCTCCCTAAAAGCAATTCCACTCCATTTCCCTCTTTACCTAGGGTTTTGTTGGTAAAGCCAGACTGTCTCTAAGTGCATATTTAAGATACTCAGAAGTTTCTTGTTGCCTTTGGCAACATATAGAGGGCAGCCAGAGTGGGCTGCAGGACTTTTCTTTCTTTCTCAGAGATCCCAAGTATGTCAGACACCTACAACACTGCAGCATGTGTGTTATTAAAGAAAAAAAAAGAGACTGGAACCAGAATAATTTGTGTAACACACATTTTATATCTATATACTGTCAGGAAGTCAGGATTATAGTTTCCATTTTGATAGATGATTATCTCCTCTTTTCACTTAGGCATTGTCACTTTAATTACATTTACAACTTTAAGAGGTTCAACATCATTAGTTATGTCATAATGATTAATTTCTCAAAATGGTACCGATGCTGAAGCAAAAGCTCACTGCCAGTTCACTGTAATTTAGCCATCAAATAAACTTTGAAAGAACAAAAGAAGTCTTTAAAGTGAAATGTAAATGTTTCAAATGCTAGATCAGTCAGGGTGAGAGGAAATTAAAGCTGAAACGTGTTTCTTTGAGCTGTGATAACTGGTGTCCCTGCGGCTGGAAATCCAGATGGCTTTAAAACAGATTAGTGGATTGCAGTAAGTATCACCCCTGGCAGAGAATGCTCTGCGTCCACGCCCCCACTTCCCACAAAATCAGCAAATACCTCTGCGTACAAACCCATTGACACATCCTGAACTCACATCACCAAACCATACTTTCCATATAAATTACACATCTGTTAGCACATCATGTAAAAGAAGGTGCTAATTGTGTTAAATGTCAGGTTGCTCCTTGGGCTGAAGCAACACAAGGCAATAGTTTTGGGTTGATGATTTCTCTGATAGGTTACATTGGTTTATCAAAGTTTTATCTTTAGAATTACTGTCCTCGATAAAGATAGTTATTGTGATATAAATCACTGTCATTTCATTATTTAGGTGCAGGGATATGGATTTATGATTCAAATTTTAGTCAAGTTTTTTTTTTTGGCTAATTCATAAATAAAACAGAATTTACAGTGAGAAATGTGATGTGCAAGTCTTTCTGTTGTTTCCATTCAGAGTATCAGCTCGCTGTGGGCTTGATAATAGCCTAATTTATATATACAACCAAATGCTTGTAAAGATCCTTGACTATGAGCACTAGTGTTACTCAACATTAATGTTTTCTAACACTGATAACAATGGTATATTTAAAAAAATACTTCCCTGTTGTCTAAACAATGAAGCAAATAGCCACATTTTTTACATCATCAAGGGAATCACAACTTTTAATTACATACTACAAAAGAATATTCAAACCATCTTTTTGCTTCTCAGTCTTAGACACAACATAATGCATTACTCCAATGGTGTTAGGGTTAAGAGGTTCTTTCACTTTAATTATTTAAATAAAAGCTGCATACACATCAGTAACTACTCCTGGCTGCCATGACTATGGGTTTAGTTTGGCAGGCTAACTTTGGCAGTCAGAAATGTAAATATCCTATGTGAATAATGTATTGTATACATTTTTATATAACTTTTTCTATAGACTTTTTTAGATTAGTTAAGATTAGATTCAGACATTCATCCTGTGATGTCCTCCACACTGCTGTGCCAATTCCTGCTTTACTGTTTAAAGAAGGCTTTACAACAGAGGAGTGGGTCTTAGAGCTGAAAAGCTTTTTGCATATACATGTTGCTGTGGCTTTTTACTCTCTGCCTTTTTGCCCTTTTTGCTATCTATATTATATAAAGATATTCATAAAATAAATTCCATAGTCCATTAAAGGAAATATAATAAGATAATTTAATAACTGACCTTATTGAATATTTTTTTCCATCTGCTATGAGAGCTAGCATGATTTATTTTGAGTTACATATTCATATTCTGCACTAGCACTTACATTAATGAATTTTACTTGTCACCTCTGGCAGCACAGTATGGATTTCTTTCAGAGAGCAACTATCAATGGCAACACGCTCTGAATTTCATTATTCTACTAATTTTTTATTTCAGTTCTAATCAGCACAATATCAGAAGGCCACATTGGTTAAGGTAAGCAAGATTAGAGTTTTTTTCTCCTCTTGTGCTACTAGCATTTGGGGAAGTGTTGATAACTTCTTAGCCTGCTTGTTCTAAGTTTTTATATAATTTCTCAATATCTTTCCTCTACAAATCGAAATTGTGGTATATATAGACTTTGGTGTTAATTACTTTAGTTATTAACCCTATTTATTTGAATCATGTCTATACATAAACTGGTGATGCTGTTGACTTTTTTTGTCAGCTTCCACTTGTGAACATACAGAGTCAGATTCTGCAATTCTGTAAAGGTTGAAATGGTGTATTAATAGACAATGTTCAATACTTGGAAAGCATTAGTGAAAGCATTGTGTGGTAACCACACTTAAAAAGGTCATCTAACTCTCTGTGAAAGGGGATTCACTCACCACTGCATGCCTGAGTGCACTTAAATTAAAAAGTAGATAAAGTCGAGGCATCTCTTTAAAAAAAGTCATAGCATAGTTTTAACACTAAATTCTACTTATTTAAAATGTGTGCTTAAACTGTGCCTTTTGTGTAAAGAATATATTGTAGATATAAAATATATGGAGGAAACCCTTCCTCCATATATTTTATAATTTGAATATTGTGTAAAAGTGCAATATTTCATGCCAGTCATCTCAGAAAGTGTGACAGTCATCTTATAGAGATTCTTTACAGAATGAACCCTTCACAATTTTCATGTTTTCATAATGTAAAGCTCTTTGAATTGTCTTGTAAATTGTGCTATTCAAATAGACTGTACTTGCCAAACTTGCCCTCAAAATCAACAATGTAAATTAGAAAACGTCACACATTTGCTGCTAAAACTTTGGAATACTTTTACAATATTCCAGCTGAGACAAATGGATTCAGTCTACCACGTGATGTTTGGTACTAAGGTCCTATATATCGTGAGGTGTTTTTTTAAAGGACAAAGTTTGTGCTTGGTTCATTTATATTTCTATGTTGAAAGTTTTAATCTGGAAAATAAACTTAAAGAGCACTTAGCCTGAAATTCTACTTGAAACGACAGCTGTGTTACAAACTTTAACCACTGCAGCCACTTCTGAAGACCTATGATAGCTGGAGCAAGAAACTGTTTATTTGCAATTGGCATTGGATCAAATTACAATCGCTCACCAGTCAGTACTCAGCAGCCTCTAGAAATTAAGATGCTGCTGAACTATTTGAGAGCACAAAAAGCAAAGTAATAAAGTAAGATGTGGTTGTCTTGTGTTTGTAATAGAAGTTAGTATGTTATGGAGTTTTTGCATTTTGACTTGTAAGTAATAAGAGGTCCAAAACCTTTTAAAATAAAGGTCCACTTCTGGAGACAACCAGTGCTTCCATGCATCACACAGGGCTAAGGATAAGTCAATTTTGATATTGGCACACTAGGGGCTTCTAAAAATAAGATGCTGGTAGTTCCTATAAATTGTCTTTCAAAGCAGTCTTGGTGTAAAGCAATGCATAACTTCCAAGGCCAGAAACAAAGACCTTGAGGTCCTTCCAACCTACTTTTGTTAACACTGATCAGCTCCTAATAATCATGATACTGGGAGTCTAAGAAACTTACTGTGCAATTCATATCATATGTGTGTAATCTCAGTTTCTGTTTGTTGTTTTAGCAAGGCATCAGTAAGTTGATCTGATAAAAATTAATTGCTATGGTGGCTTTACGACTCTACTATAACAGCTTGCATTTCTAGTCTTATTACATAATTAAAACTTAAATTCTTTAAGGTAAGGTAATTTTATTTGTATAGCACATTTTCAGCAACAAGGCAATGCAAAGTGCTTAATGGTTTTAAGTTGACATGTTCTTTGACTGCTTAACTGCTAAAAGTATAAGAGGTATGTTTGTTATTCATTTATCTCACAAAGCTGAATGACATTGCACAGCATGATAAGCCTGAAGTAAATATTGTACCCAAGGTCTTCGCCATAGATTAATGCAGAGAGATGGTAATAACAGTTTCACTGTGTGTCCTCATACTAAGAGATCACAAAGGAAGACAACTTCTTATGTAGTTTAGCATGATTTGGCAAAATCTTGCCAGCTATTTCTCAAATATAAAACCGGTTTTCTCTGCCAATGGGGGTTTCATAGTGTGTATATTAAATTCAAAATAGAATAAAAAATGAACAAAGATGTTCACAAATCTCACCATGCAAGTCCTGAATGCTTTATAATCATAGCAAGTTTGAGACTCTATGCAGTTTTAGTTGTGTTAGAAACATGGTGTAACATTATTGTATTTAAACTGTGCATTTATGAACTTAAAATGACTTGCTTTTTAACTTCCTTAAGATTTTAAAATGTAATCTTTCAGTGTTTTTTACCCTTTTAGTTTTTTGTGTTTTCAAATGTGATTTATTTATTTGATCTGGAAACTCCTGTATAATTTACACAATAGGACGGATTAAACAAGCCCATGTGCTGTACATTTACAGATTGTTTTTTTGTAGTAGCCTCGCAGACTTTCATATAAAAACAACTTGCTGTTGTTTTGCAAGTCAAAAGAGCAGTGGAACAACTTTGATGTTACTGTATAGAAATGTTTTACTTCCTGCCTTTTACATGTGAAGAGTGAAAACCAGTATAGTTTGTTTTGAATATGCTGTTTTTGATCTAACCAAAACAGTTCAGTTTTCTGAGATGCATATTTTGTAAGATGTTTACTAGAGGTGAAGAGACATTCAGCTGTAGAAACATGTAAATGAATAATATTCAGTTCACAACAATGAGACATCTTTTTAAAGCGTGAAAGAGTTTTATTTTTTATTTTTTTTAAATAAGAGTAAATGGTCCATAATTTAGTCTGTATTTCAAAATGTCCCATTTTACAATGTCTGAATTATTGTAGTCCTCAGAGTTTGTCAAAGCTTTAATAAGATGTTTGGAGCATGCAAATCCCACAGTGCAGTAGCTTCACTGAGATGTTTTACATAAGGTGACTTAAGATGTGGTCATTAGCTTGGAGACTGCATTAGTCATGTTGTGTTGGGACTGAATAGTTGAAGATATGGCATGGTGAGTAAAACCTGAAATTGAGTTGTACATTCTGAGCTAACCATAGAAGAGAAATGGGACTGATGATGGATAGATCTACGTTTTGCAAATAGAAACAAAATCAGGGGCCATCACAGCTGAAGCAGTGGAGTCAGAGAATATGTAAAAATATTCATAGTTTTTCTACATCGCCAAAGCTGTGAATCTTTTGTAGGACATTTTCCTGTCTTAACTTCTTTGATGTGTGATGTATGTATAACCCTTCTGAGCTTTGCTGTCTTGATAGTCAGCATTTTCAAACGTAGCATTGAAACAAAGCATCTCGAAAGAAGTTCCTCATTTTACTAAAATCTGATAATCTGTCTTGAATCAGTGGTTTTGTAATTCTCCTTGTAGAATCATGATGTCTTACTCATCTCAAAACAAAGCAGCCTCTAATATCTAGGTCCCAGGTCCCTCTTGAAAATGAGATCCAGATCTCAATAGGGTTTACCTGGTTAAATAAATGGAAAATAAATAAATAAAAATTGCCATTGCCCCGGGTGAACACCCAAGAAAGGGTTGAGACTTTCTGATAATTTGCTTTGAAAATTTTACATTCTTTATGATATTTTCCCCCGTAACAATGAAGTGCTTCTGCTTTTTAAGATCTGTGTGCTTTTCCATAAATTACTTTTATATCTTTCTGCTCTAATTAAAATTTTAATTAGCAAAGAGAGTCTTTGTGTTTCAATACTAAGCTGTTTACTGAGTGTTCCAAGCGTAGAACACATAAAAGGCAGCTGGGTTGCCTTTCTTCTTTCATTGCTCAAGGCTTATTGCGGGAGTTAGGAACTGTTGCACCACATTCCTGTCATTTTGTAAACACAACTTGATATGGAATGAACCTTGAAACATTTGACTGTCCATGATGATGTATATATCTCTACTATTCCTCTGTCTCTCTCTTTTTTTAACCTTTGTTGAGATTGTCTCCCAATCTGTTGAGAGATATAGAAGTTATTTTACCAGCTCAAGCAAAAATATGCTTTTTTTTTTTTCTTCAAAAATGTGATATACCTTTGTTTAACCCAAAATCCAATGTACATATGAAGTTGTCAAAACCGAGCTGAATCTGAAAAAAAACAGGTAATGACTAGTAGAACTTGTACTTTATTGTAAAAACCAAAATGTTTTTAATGGTTATCTTAAATTTTGCATAGGCCTTCATAATTTTAATTGAACAAAATCATAAAAAAAAATTGTACATGATCTGATTTTAGTTAACATTCACACAGGTGAGTTTTGGCCAAATGAAGTAGTTTAATTCAAAATCTAGAGTTAATCAATCACAGCTCAGATTCCTTACAAAGATTGAACTGACTAGTTTGTTGAGAGATTTTCATAAAAACAGCTTACTCTCTTGAATACTCACCCCTATGAGAGTGTTTGTGTAATTTGTGCTTTGCATTATGACACTTGGCAGGCAGATTATTGTCACTGTGTGGAGCTGAGTAGAATCTCAAGTTATATGGGATGGAATAGGTTAAGGAAATAGCTGGATTCTGTTGCAGTGGAAGAGTTTACCTTTTTCTGTTTCTAAATAAGACAGATCACGTTATGCAATCTTGCGAGCAGAAATATGTAAAAGGATTTATTTTTTGTGAATATGGTGAGATAGTGTCAGATGACAATTTCAATAAATTTCACAGATCTGCAAATGTTTTTTTTTTTCTTCTTCTCCTTGACAGACATTTGGAACATTGTCATTATGTTCAGAGGCTTTGTTGGCAGCATTCTTGTAACACTGCTCATTGCCTCAGCAGTGTTTTCATACCATTTTGCAAATGGTTTCATCTCTTGTTCTGCTTTTATTCAATAATACAGTGGAGCTCTCTTATTTTACAGGTGTCCACTCAACAATTTGAACATTTTTATCATTATAAAATTGTTACATTCTACTCTTAAGCAGTAAAATCACACACACAAATTATAGTTCTATGAAAAGTCATTTGTTATGTCCATATAGCAGTAACGTAAAGCTATTTATGGCCATATGATATCAATATGACTTTTATGCAGAGTCATAACACTTACACAGATGAAGCATACAACAGTATAGTCAAATGACCAGTGGTACACAAAATCTATGGCATATATTTTAAATTGAAAATGAATTCAGGCTAGATGGGTTTTAGTAAAATATCCCAGCAAAGTGGTCATCAGATGGTTCTATTCATTTGTCAAAAACTCATTTGTAAGGTTGTTGTAAAAGAATATTTTAAGAATCGAGTACTCTATAGAATATTTTTATGACTATCCAAGAAGTTCTCTGTCTGTCTGTGCCATTCCTACCATTCGCTCCAAAACTGTCACGACGCAATTCCGACACCAGAAAACCTGCCGTAGTTCACCCATCGCACCTCAAAGTTCAATAATCCATAATTGTGCCTCAAAACCTGGCAAACCACCGCGCAATTCAACACCATGCTGCTAGCACATATAAACAACTCATAGGTGGAAGTAAGAGCGCTGCCCTCCACAAATAATGATCCGGCTTGAACCCAGTGCACTACATAACAAAATATAATTTAACAATGCTTTGAGGCAGATGAATTTTTCTCAAGGAATTTTAATAATCGAGGTATTTGAATCATTTGAGGAATCGTTTTAGCCCTACTCATTTGTCAAAAGAATCAAAACCCTCAACACCTGATCCATCACCATAACAGTAGCTTCCTTACCAGAATTGTTGCATCATGTTCCCTTGCACTTTAATTATTCTTTCATTTGATTTGTTCTTTGACATTTTATAGCAAGCATCTCCAATGCTAACCAAGTAAAACCAAATGAAACCTGTTTTGAAGCATTAACTATGCCCCTTTTGAGATTTTGACCATACTAATAAGATTGAAACACTGTCAGTTTTGAATAGAGAAACAGATGATGTAGTTTTGTCACACTGCCTTTATTGGCCTGCAACTCCATTAATTAGTGATGAAATACCTCAGGCAAAAGAGAAGAGAGCAAAGACTCTGGGCTATAAGGCAGTGTTTACAAGACCTTTGTGATCTATTACATGTGAGAAGAATGATAATACCTGAAAAGTTTGATTTTGTAAAAACTAGCATGAGAACCCCAATAAACTTAAAAAAACCCTAGTCTTTTAGCCAGGTTAAACTGCAACACCCAAGAGATTTAGAGGAGTTATGGTGTCATCTCCAATGCAACTGTCAGTTAAAATTCTTGCGGAAGAACATTGGAAACAGATATCGCCCTGACACAATTTGCAGCCTTATCACAACTTGATGGAGATTGATAGATGTGGCATTTTGAAAATGTGTGACTCTGGGTGGTTGTAGTTTGCGAATGGAAAGCACTTCTGATGTACAGATGTGGCAGAGGCCCATGCTCCATTCAGTAGGTTTGTGAAGGTAACCATGAGATGCAAGCAGTTCATGTAGCAGAATACACTTCATGTATGCTGCTATATAAAGTGTACATAAATATGATTATTAACTCTCGACTCACTCTTTTAACTCAATGTCAACTCTCCGAATTATGATGTCACGACTTATTCTCTGTGGTGCCCATTCTGGATATGGTTACTTCCAAACAAAATCCTTTACACCATGACTTGTTATAAAGCGTATTGCCCTTTTTTACCATGTTAAAATATGCAAAGTGAAGGACAAAGAAAGTTGCTTGTAATGAGATACTAACAGTTCTGGCCGAGGCTAGATGATACTGCAAATAACATGCTTGAGTAGGAGGGCTAACGCAGATGCTTGTAAATTATGCTAATTAAGAATATTTACATTTTTATTACAGCAATGAACTTTTCCAATTATTATTAGCAGGAGGTTGCTGTCACTAATGTCATTTATAATTAAATATGCAGTATTAGCTGTTTTCATTTTTTGTCATTTTTCTCCTGAAAGTCAGGAATAAGACATTTTCAGTGTCCATAAATTTGTAAAAGCCTGATCTACTTTAGCCGTCAACATACATATTGCAAAATTAATGTTACTCTGCTTGTTCAGGCTGTTCAGACTTAATTATTTACTGCATGTCACATGTTATTTTCTTAATGTTACACATCAAAAGATGCTGAAGTTTTGCACATATTTTTACACATGACATTATAAAGGGGAAAAATGCTACAAAACGTCCATTAAGGAATAAAATATAATATAATTTTTTTTTTCAAAGGATATTTATGAGTTACTGGGGCAACAGAGAAACTGCAAGGAAAAAAATAAAGCAGTCAGTAAGTTCAAGGTTAATGCTTATTAAAAAATCCAGTTACTCATTCCTTAAAATGTGAAAGTGATAAAATGGCTCCACATTCAACTATAGTCCTACAATGCTTCTCAGATTTGTATTTCAACTTGATACCACAATAAAATTTAAGAAAAATAATTTGAACTTTCTTCTCAAAGCTAACAAACAAATATCTAAGCAATCTGCTTTATATTGGTGAAGTATATTTATCACATGAGAGTCAGAACTGTTTAAAAATGTTGTGAGATATCCAGCTTACTGTCTTGCGTTATCCGTAGAATGTAGAACTCCCTAATCCAGCATACGGAGCAAAGTGAGAAGGTGATAAATGTTTTTATTTGCTGCGAGGAGAGATGGAGGGAGAGATCACAGGATACAAGAAACAAGACACACTATCACAGCTGAGACAAAAGAGACAGAACCTGAGGGATGTGTTTCAGAGCGCAGGGCTGCTGCTTTCATTGCACGTAGAGGGAGTGCTGTGTGCTCAAATGATCCGTCTGATCTTTGTAAGAGTACGGGAATGGAGGATTATTCAGGACATTTGGTTCACAAGGTTGAATCTGCAAATGTGAGATTTAATTTGGGGTTTCATTTTTTGAATCTTGCTTTCATGCACGAGCATTCAACTTTTAAAATCTTCCTATTGCTTCTCAGGCTTGCATTAAAAAAAAAAAGGAAATTGCGGTCATTAGAAAATATTGTTAGCGTAAATGAGTGTTGTCTGAAACATAGAGTTATAGATATAAATAAAATACCCTGTGAATGTTCCTGCAGTTGCTCAATATTGTCCAACATTAGCTCATTTTACAGCAGCTTCACTTCCCCCTCTTGCATGCAGCTTCTTTCTTGCCTCTAGGCATTATTGATGCACACACTTTTTCTTTAGAATCTGAGGTTCTCAGATCATTTTATTCAGCCAAAATCAAGAGTTAGATATTTTGGCTGGACTCTTCGTTTGCTCAGGGATGCAATTCTTATATTCACATACATGCCACAGAAACATAAGCTGTGTTTTTAAAATGTCAGCAGGTATTAAATTATTAGATCAAGCTCCCAATGTTCATCAGTGAACCTGTTGGTGATGCACTATTTTTTTTTTCTACTAAGGAACCCTTTTGAAAGTACTTGGATCTGCACAAGTTTTTGAGGATACTAAAACTGTCACTGGAATTTCTTTTAACCATAATGTTTTAAGTTCAATAGGTATGTTTGCTTGTTGAAACTTAATACTTGGTGGTATTAACCATTAACCATCTACTTGTTATGAGGATTAACTCATAACAACTCCAAGGACTTGTTATGAGTTAAGCTCATAACAAAGCAATCATGTGGGCTTTTTTTCTTAAATTCATAGATGGTACAATAGGTACCACAACTGTCAATATTTTTTTTATTTTTTTTACCACAAATGTATTCAGATACAATGTGTTTATTCTATTGCAGTAAAGGATGAATCGATATTGAGTCTTTTTAAAACTGCTCATATACCGCTCCTATATGTTATGTGTAATGGGTGCTTAATGTCACACTAGGGATATAGTGAAGTGTATGTGTATGATATGGGTAGTAACCCAAAACTACGAGAGAAACTCCTGGTAGTTTACTTATGGGACAGAGTTAACTAGTGGAGATGGGCTTATTTGGAGCAACAGCATAGTCTGATGCCAGCATCTTCCAGGTATCTTTTGTTTAGTTGTTGGTGAAAAAATGGAGCACCCCTACCAGGCACTCATATATGAAAGAGGGTTCTTTAAAATACACAATGTTAATCTTAACCTTCCACCTCATTTACTGAGCACAAAGGAACACGTTGCCAGTTTCCTCTATGACACACAAGCTGGCGCTTGAAAAGAAATCTGCTTCATGATTTAGCAAAGAGGGAGCGATGAGAGATGCAGTGAGGCAAAGAGAATAAGAAAAGAAAGAGTCTGATCAGCGAGTGGGAGGAACTGTAAGTCTGCTTCAGGCTACGGATTTTTACCATGTGGAAGCCACCATTTGTGCTCTTTTTTTTGTACTACAGTGTGATGTTCTGTCAGATGTCACCCTACAAATGCTGCGGTTGCATTTCTCTGGTATGCTAACCTCTCTCCCTCTCACTAACGACCGCCCAAAAAGCAAAAACACTATTTCTATTTAACTATTTATTTTTTTAAAATGCGAGAAACTTAAACATTTTCAGCACCTGTTGATAAGTTCTCCAATGAAACATCCTTTTTTGCTATGAGTATGTGCTATACTTGTAAAAAAAAAAAAAAAAAAAAAAAAGGATCCTTTTCATCAGTCCTGTCCTCCTGCAAGCAATATATTTCTTTCATGTCTGTTTTACATCCTCTCCTCATGTCTCTCTGCTCCTCTGCTTCCTCCAGAGAAAGCCAGCTTCTGTTCCAACGTCAACATTCAAGGCTCAGAGAAGAGTCGTCTGACTCGGTGCTAATGACCGATTTGACTCTGTTTTAGTATGCCTTAACCTCGCTTCTAATCCTTCACCTGACATTTAATCCCTCCACGCAGGAAAGCCAGGATTTGCAGAGAATACTGTAATTATGTTTCGTCATAATGAAAACGTAGTTGCGGTTGCAGTATTTCTCTCTTGGTAGTTTCGTACAGTTTGTTGATTGGACCTTGATATACTTATTTTTCACCAAATAAAATGGTTAAACCATGAAGACTTTATTTTATTTGCAGGAATAAGCCTGAACCCATTTCACATGCAACACATAGTGTTACGCAAGTGTTTCTGGCATCATCGCTCATGTTGGTCTTAAAAAAGAACCCTAATATGACGGCATGCTCTTTCTGAACATTTCTCATCTGTGCTTTGACTTCCAAAGCTGTAAGATTGTGAACAAAACCTTTTTCATTCTGTAGTGCAAGATCAGTGTCTGTCTGGAGGCCAAGCTTACTGCCAAAATGCACTGGCCTCTATCATAGTCCCTCTAATCTTATTAATTGCTCTTCCTGAACTGCATCAAATGCAATGTGTTTGGGTGCTGATATTGTATTTGTCGCAAGAATTTAGGTTTTTGGCTGTTATCCATATTGATTTTAAAGAAAGGGTCCTCTATTATTAATAACAACAAAGGTTTATCTCTCTGACTTTAAGTTTTTTTTTAGCAAGTACTGGAGCACAAGACAATGTATTTGCCAAATTTCTTGATTATTTTTGAGATTTTAAAATGTACCTTTTTTCCCCTCTTATAGTGTCAGAGGGGTTTATCGGGCAAACAAAATTACTGGCAACTTGCTCCCATGTTTTTATTGTGTTTAGTGCAAATGACATTAATGGTAGAATGGTGAAGAAAGTGAAAATTATAAAGAGTTGTTGAGATTCATTAATGATGGTATGCCAAATGCTTGAAGAAAATAGGGCTCTTGTTTAATAATTTCATCTTATAATTATAAGTCCAATTCTTAAGGCATCATCATTAACCCTGCTGCAGACTCAGAATGACTCAGGAGGAAGGCTGCAACTGTCTTGGACTGCGTTCGATCCCCAAAACTACTAAAAAAAAATCCCTAATAAAACATGGGGTCAGTGCAACCCCACTGGAACATGGGGTCCTAATGATCCCATCTGTTAAGACTGCCAAAGGGATAAGTATGGGGGGGAAAAAAATCAACTGATAGTCATCCATGTTGATTATCAGTTCAACCAGATAAGATATGGTTGCACTTTTGAAAATTTCTATTTCTGTCTTGGTGATGATGGGGCTCAGACATTGGAGTTCCTCATTCATAATCTACCTTAAACAAGATAAGACGAATGTCTGCTTTACTTGGCAGGCTGAATACGCACGTAGGGAATTTTTATGTAATCTTTTCATTTATTTGTCCTTGTGGAGTTAAGTCTTAACAGTCAATACAGTGAAAGTTTGAAAAATAACCTTTATAACATCATGAGATCTTGTAAATTCTTTTTCTTTTTATGCGACTATAGCTACTACATCCTTATTTTGTCTTCCTTTCTTCCTTCTTCCTTATTTTTGAAGAATGGTGGCTTATTCCTTTTGTAGATCCAGAGAGGGTTGTAGAATCGGTTACATTGAGGGCAAATACTGCTCTGGGGAGATGTGGTGGCCTAAAATGTTCTTGAGACTTTTATTTCAATGATTTGTCACTCATCTGTGTTTGTTCTAAAATGTCCCCTGTGGTGTGCATCAGAGAATGACAAATGGAAAGGCTGCATACTTGTAGGCAAAGCAACTGATTTTTGGGTGTAATTCCCTGAGAACCCCGTATGTTGAATAGATTGATGCTTCTTGAAATGTCTGTAATATATCCCTACCTTTAGAAAGTATGCCTGTAGCATTTACAGCTTGGCTTTTGTCACAAGTAGTTTGGAATAAAATAAGTTTAGGAATGTTGGCTTGTTTCTGGCTCTATAACAAGGAATATAACAGACATCTTGTTAAATAGGAGAAACTGCAAGCCAAACTACTAAGGAGGCAGTCCAACTGGCTGAACTGACAATATGAAGTCACATAATCTGTGCTTTAAAACTGTAGTTCCATGGAGTCACAAATCATCGGAATGGCTTTGTAACGCTTTCCATACAGATGTCGGTAGATTTAGCTTCTCATCTGACCTTGAATTTCTTTAAATCAGAAATTGGACGAATTTTAAACTACTTCATGTTGTCAGACAGGTTCTGTATAAAGGATTTCTCTACTCTACATTTGTGGCAGCTATGCAAAAAGTGGCAGTAATTGCAGTTAATGAGCTGCTTCCTCAATTCTCATGTGAAAACTGCATTTTGCAGTTGCTTAGGTTATCTTGGCTGGATGGTAAAGCTTTTTGTTACCCTGTAGCATGTAAATGAGAAAAAGTGCAGCGAATGTATAAAGGGGAGAAATATGTTTTGTTACAGCATTGTATAATGCTGTGTTCGTTTCTGTGTTGCATCTGGATCAGTAACGGAAGTAACTGGACTTCTGTCACCTATTGCCAACTATAATAGCTGGTTAACAATGACATTAAATGTGGACTTTGAGGCTTCACTCCCAAGTGCTGTTTGATTTTCCAGTCATCTTAAATATCAAAAATATAGGGACAAAAGAAAAAAGTAATTATGTATATTTCATACTTTTAACATATCAAAACAATTGTTACAATTATGTGCAAGGTAGTATGTTGCCATGACTGTACTCTGAGTGTAAGACACTCAGTATAATCTCTTGGTTTTTTTTTTATATTCAGGCTGATTAGCATTCTATTTAATGGAGGAAAAACATCCCCACTATAGGGGTAGAAATCCTTTTTGTTGTAATTGATTTCAATATGAGAGCAGTTCTTCATCGTTATTCTGCCCTCTGAGATAATTTTTGACAATCTCATTATACTAGCTTATAATTCTAAGCATGCCTTGATTCTGTTACAAAGTGTCCTTTCATATTTTGCTGTGTTTAGGTTTGCTACTGTGAGTGGAGTGAGAGGTTCTCTGATTTATTAACATTTTTCATCAACTCCCTTGACATTGTGACTTAATTGAGTGCTTCTGCCATGGTGAACTAAGGGATATGGCATTAATAAATTGTGTGGACAACCGAAGCAACCACAATGAGCTTGCGCTTTAAAGAATAAATAAATATTAAGTATGGTGGTATACAGGATAGCTGAATGTGTAAAGTAGGGGTTATTCATTATTTAAGTATGAATTAAGCTATGCTCTCTGTCCCTACATCAGAATTCTTTCGCTCTTTAACATCTCGATGCCAGCAACAATCAGCATTCGGTAGGTTCTTAGTTTCTAATATACTAATGGTGTTTTTCATCCGTAAACATCGTGTACTGGCCATCTGGCAAAATCCCACTTGGCCATGCTGAAGTTTATTCAGTGAGAATTGTGTTTGAGGTGTGAGATGTTGTCAAATCTGCCTGCTGGAGTGTGTTGTTTTTCTGTTAAATGATACATACCACTAACAGGGTAGAAACTGTTTACCTGATGAACTCTTCTAGACAGACGTAATATGTCCATAACTTAGATTCCACTGTGTGCTTTAATAACGTATCCAGTAGAAATCTGTGGCTTTTTATAGGTTTTATGCTGCTACAAATGACATTCGATTCCCACAAGCTGTGACCCAGTAGGAGGTCTGGCAGACCTGCTGCACTTTGAAGCCTTGCATATTTTTGAAGGTCTGTTACACTTCCCTCTGTCCTCCTCTCTTACTGTCTCCAGCTCACGCAGCCACTACCTCCACCATCACAACAGCCACAGGGGTCCTAGATTACTGTGACCTACATGTGGTGCATGGTATTGAACTGGGTTACAGCTAATCAGCTCTATGTCCATACACATAGTAAATATGGGTATGTGAGGACAAAAGATGAGAAACATTGGGTGTATATTGGCTGGTTGGCCACTGTATGGTTGTGACAGTGCCATCTTTGAGTTAAATTATCAGCACAGGGCAATTGTAATATTTTAAGAAACAAGTGGGAGGTAATGAGCTGGTTTGCAAACAATGCAAAGCATTGCAAAACTAGTCATAACATTTTTCATATTTTGTATTATTACAAGAAAAGTATTTTATAGACTCTTTTTGTGATAGCCTGGAAAAAGTATCACATTAATCTGAAATGGTTGGGGGGGGGGGAAACACCTTTTACTACAAACTGCAAATCGTTTTGGATATGTTTCTACCATATTTACACATCTTGAATATAGCAATTTTGTCCATTCTTCTTTACAAAATAGTTCAAGCTGAAGCTTTAAATAGCTATTTTAAAGGACAGTAGTATATAAAATTGATTATTTTGTGCTGTTTATTATGTTAAAAAGTTATTACCTTGTCAAAAACATATCTGGAGTGTTGCCTTATTTATTCTTTTTTTTATTTTATTTTATGCATGTTGAGAAATCCTTAAATCTCCCCTGGCAACCATTCAGCTGTGCAAAACGCCTGGGAGGGCCAAGCTTCCGAGCTTCCATGTCACAGAGCAGCAGTCCCCCACTCAGCTCATACTTCTAAGTGCAACAGTGGTAAAAACATTGTTGAAGGGTTAATCGAAGAGCAATCTTGTGATGACTTCCTTAAGGTGGAGTTTCAGAAAGAGCAGGAGTTTTTAAAGAGACAGATGCTGTACTTCAAATTACAAAATAACATTTGTTTTAAGTCATATTTGATATATGCAGCATTTTCATAACAACTGAAGGTAGCATAGTTACTTTATTGTGCTATAATATGGCACAATACCAAGAAAATACATAGTGCTGCCCCTTTAAGTCATGCAACAAATTCTCAATTAGATTTCTGTCAGAACTTTCACTGGACCATTCTGATGCGTGCCATTCTATAAACCATTCTATTAGAGCCCTTGGCTATATAGGTTTGCTCTCATACTGAAAAGTGACCCTCCTGCCACAACAGTCTCAAGTTTTTTGCAGGTTCTGTTTGTTTGTTTTTCCTTTGGATTGCCCTGGATATTCCTCTGTCCCTTTTCCAAGAGCAATGACTTGCTCCCCTGGTGTAGCTTAACAAAAGTCCACTGAGCATGATGTAGCTATTACCATGCAAATTTATGTTTTCAGATCTGTAGTTGTAAAAGAAAAAAATGTGTCACTGTTCCACATGTATGCACCACTCTACATGTCTATTGTAGGAACTCCCAATACAATACAGGGTAGTTTACAGCTGTGATATGCCAAAATGTCAAAAAGCAAGAAGGAATATTCATTCTTAAGGCATCATACCTAAAAGGCACATTCTGGATATCACAAACTAGTGGTCCCCAACCCCAGGGCCGCGGACCAATTGTTACCGGGCCGCGCAAGAAATAATTAAATATTTCTGTTTTATGTATTATTTGAGTCTGAAGGATCTTTTATTTTGAAAATTCTTTAACCAGATTCTCTTGGTCATGTCTTGCGTGCCAACATTAGGCCCACAAGCAGCAAAATGAATAAGAAACAGATCAGATGTCTTTGGAAAGTTTCTTTGTGAAGGGGAAAAGGCCCAGAGAAGAGACAGGAGAATGGATTTATCCCGGCAGATGATTCCCACATTCCAAGCCTGCTCTGCATGATATGGTGACTGGCTCGTTAATGAGGCAATGAAGCTTCAAACTACTTTGCCACGTAGAGACCAAGCAGCCTGTGCATAAGCAACACTTCGGATGTCATTGTCTCCCAGATGAGACCGTCTCGTTGCAGAGAAACAAGCTCTGGGCTCTCATTAATCGTTGTCCTGAGTTAAAATTTTCACTGAAGTAAAATGTTCGTTTTTGTGGCGAATCTGTATCTTATTTTGAAGGGATATATAAACGGCATACAACAGGAGCAACACACTACACACGAACCGATTCCACTCACGAACATCCCGAAAAAAGACATAACAAAAAGAAAAGGCGTTTGATAAAAGGGAGCAGCCACTCTATTTATGATTATGTTTTTTCGTAGTTAACATTTTTAACTTAATAAACATAACCACATATAATAAACATGTATAAAAATGATATTTACATAGAATAAACATTTCCACATATCACCTCCGATGTCCACCGGACTCTCAGGTGCCATGTCAACTGTTTGGGATTCCATCTGTTCTTACATCACTGCGCTTTCTGATTTGGCTATTTGTCACATTCAACAGGCTGAGGTCTTACTCCTAGTCAGGGAAAAACCCACAGGCTGCAATAATCGGGACAATGTTGAATATTCAACCCACCACCACATAACACACCACACACTGCAAGATGCAAGGTTCTCGTAAAGGAAAAATTGGGGACAAAAAATAAAAAATAAAGCCTTTAGCAGAACACCGATGTGCAGAAACATTACCTGACGCCCCGAACCCGCATCCCGGGCCGCAACAAAATTCCCAAGTCTTGAACAGTCCGCAGTAATAAAAAGGTTGGGGACCAACCTGAATGTTATACAAACATTGTATTGGTATGTAAAGAAAAAAATACCAACCATCACCATCAATAGAAAAAAAATAGTAGAAAAGCAGGGCAGCAGTTTCCGGCTGTAATGTAGAAATGGATCCCAAAGGAGTTGGTTTTGCAAGGACTGAAAACTCATTAATGGTGTCCTAGATATTTATGTTATTACCCCTTTCGCTGGTGTTTTGTACACATATAAGGTCCACGTGTAGCATGGATAAATTACATTCTCTGCACAAGCTTTTGATGCAGATTTCAGGTTTTTCTTAACTCCAGACTGACATTACATTTGTAATACAAGTGTAACATAAGTAGCATGTACTTTCTTCTACTCCACTGTTTGTGTTTCTTTCGCCTTAAAAGCAAAATGTGTAAATGTAAATGAAACTTTTATCAAATGAGAAAATAGAGAAATTAGATTGGAAATTGGATTTAACTTATTTCACTTTATTTTTTATAAATTAATATTAAAAATAAAAAATAAAGTAATAATAATAATAATAATAATAATAATACTTTACAAACCCACAATTTACCTAAAAAGGAACAGGTGGAAGCCAAGACTTAAGCTTGCTTACCCTCTAAGACAATTCTGTTGTTTTAGTAACTGTGAGATAGCGTTTTATCTGCAAAAAATATTGTTCTCTTTGAGAGAGCCTGCTATGTGTAGATGCATTTCTAAAAGTAGAAAACATTAAGACGTCAAAGCTTATAACCTCCATTTTGTCATCATAAGCACACCCTATCCCTACTTATTTGCCATTCACCATAGCTTTGCTGGTTTGCAGGGATTTTGTCACTTACACTAAAGCACATCAGCTAATTTGAGAGCAGAAGCAAAGGAGCTGTCTACACAAGGAAACTTGTCTGCAGTAATAGACAACATGAACACAATGTCACAGACACCACCTTCCATGCAGAAAACAACCCCCGTAAACAATGTTGTTTTAACCCCTCCAGAATAGCAAATTGAAATAATTGAAAGCAACCTGACAAACATTTGCAATAGTGCAGTGAGGTGATAAAAGTGATGGTTGGTAGTCCACTCTGGTTGCAAACAGCTTAATAGAGGAATACTGCACGGTAACATAAACATAGCAAGCTCTTGCCATAAAGATGACTTTGGCTGATTCAGTTTAAAAAAGTTTGACTAAAACTGTCAGTACATCTTTCTATGTGACATTTGGTTTTAAGTTGTCTTTCTGTTTTGGTTGTAGCTAAAGGTGCTTATGTTGGACTGCAACCTTTAAACGAAGGTCGAGTGGGGCTTTCCGACAGGCAATAAACATGCAAATGAGAATGTAACACCAATATGAGGTTATATCCAGATTACAATACAATGAACAGTTTAACAAGCAACACAGCTTGTCAGTTAGAATAATGTTTTAGTTATTAAGAACTTATTGTCTGACCTTTGAGGGTTTTTTTAACGATCAGACAAGCCTTTTTGTTAAAAGCACTAATCTTTCATATTAGAGACCAGTAGAGCTTTGAGCCAATGAAAGACTCTGCATTTTATCCCCATAAATCGGTTTCTTTACCTTGTGACATGAGTATCATGTATCACTATGTTGTTACATATTGAAACAGAGAGACATTTGCACTGGAAATTGCACAACATTAGTTGTAGAATATTTTACATGCCTTAAAAAAAATGTTCACTAACATTGTACACTACAATATGATTCCAAAGAAACATATTGTCTCCAGTATTGCAATTTGAAAAACAGAGCATGCTATTATATTTATTTCATAACTAGAGAGGTTTGTGGCACTATTACATTTGTCTTTTTTCCCTCTTTATTCCATGAAACGTGATATCTGTGAGAAAATGGGATTTTTTTTAAATTTGAGTTTCAAAATAAACAATAATTAGGAGGAACTTGCAGATTCAAATCTCACAATGCACTGGGGAATCCATCACAGGGGATTAAACTTCACAGGTACTTCATTATTACATGTACCCACACATCCACATATTCCTGCATAACTTGATAAAAATCATCAGACAGCTTCTTATTATTACAAACCCATCCAACTCTGGTAATTAAACTTATTTTTTGCAGCACAGAGTGGCTGCAAAAAAGCAGTCACCCTGTGCTGCTTTTTTGCAGCACAGAAAAGTGCTAAATTGAGAGCACTTTTCCTTTAGTGTGATCTGACATGAGAATCTAACATTATGATAAACATTATGATAAACATTATCATAATGTTTATCTAACATTATGATAAACATTATGGTAAAAAATACCAACTGGATGGTTCTGTGGTATTGCATTTACACTAAAAACTTTAACTAGTTTTTGTGATGTATGAATGGATTTAAATTACTAAAAATAATAATTCCTGCAGATACTAAAATATCGTAGCCATATTTTTATAGTTCTATATCTATGTGGTTTACTTTTTCCACTAACTTCATCAAAAGTATTGATAAAAAGATCTGACATTTTGTAGTAATTTTCAAGTTTTTTTTATTTTTTATTTTTATTTGAACCAAAGTAGTTTTCTGGGGCCACTTTCCTGTCCCATTGTTTGGCCAAATCACATTAACAGGGTTGAAATCTGCTGCTAAAACTTTTAGCATACACCTAAAGCTGGAAGATGCTAAATTTTTCTTATTGCTAAGAAATAGCCCTGTGTTACTTGGTACTTTGTTTTCGGCCTCCCAAGGTTTACACTTCTTATTCACATTTTAATTCTACATAGTTAGCTTTTGAAAAAAACCACACATCTTAGATATTACAGCATTTTATAGTGTTTGCATTCAGAATAAACAGAATAAAATCAACCCTTGTTAGAAATATTGATTACAGGTAAAAATATAGAGTGGATCTATGCTTTTAGTATTTGTGAAGGCAACAAAAATAATACTCTCGTTAGTGCAACAATTTAGGAAACCTGCAAAGTTGAAATATTTTACTTCCTTTATTTCTGAAAAGAAAAACTGGAACAATAGCAACTCTTCAGTATGGTGCTGGTAGGGTTACTAATCTTTCAGAACACATATTGCAGGATCTAATAACAAAAATGTGAATTTTAGCAAACTTTCTCTGAGTAGAAATGATCTTGATTCAGTTTGAGCGCAACTACAGCCAGTTAATTTGACTGACAAAATTCAGCTTGTTACTGTTGCACTAAATCCATATTATTAAGATTAACTACACAAATTATAAAACCTAATTGTTGCAGAATTATTGAATGTATGCTGACTGCTGAAAATCATGGCTTTAGAAAGAAATTTGGTATAGCTGTTTGTACAGTTTGGGGCGTCGGTACTTTTGCTTCAAGCCATGACCATTATTAATAAGTGTAATAAATAGTGAATTGGTCTGATTTCATCGTTATCGTTGTACTCTGGACTCTACTATTTTGGTACAGACTTTGTAATATGGAGCATGAACTACTGTATCTGAATGATCTGGTTCCAGACCACACAGCTGAAAGTTTGGATAATATAAAAAGGTTCTGGAAAATAAAGTTAAATGCATAGTGAAAATCTGCCTGCTGATACCAGTACCTGGCCTACTTCTACTACTTCAGCAATTTACTGATGCATACAGTTATTGCAATTATATTGATAAATCCAAAGCACCTTCTCTGAATGCTGTGCTTGTAAGAGCCCTTGAAAGACCCTGTGTACATCAGAGCATCAGGCAGGTCCATCGTGTGAGACCCACCTTTCAAGACATGTCCTAATTTGCAACAATGTTGATGTACAGAGCTTTTCTTGCTTTGTAGCCATGTCTTACATATTTCCACATTTGCTATGGCTCTATTTGATGCAGATCATGTCATATCAACACAGAACATCTTGCATAGACAGAGCACAACACATCAAAGTATCCCTCTGAAAAAAAGAGATGGATTTGCAGCTGCTGCATGAGAAGACTACACATTTTCCCTTTAAGAATGCAAGCAGGTGTTAAAGCCTTTGCAGGGTTTTTGCTCTGTTCTGTCTCGTGCACTGCTTCACTAATGTAGGTCCCATCTCTTGTGAATTAAGTTTACCGGAAGAGCGGTGCACAAATAGTGTGGAGTGTGGGATCTAAGAGAACAGAAGTTTCAGGAGCTTAGTCTCTGAATTTTTCTCATACACTTCTCAATATCTGCTCGGCTTGAGCCATTATCAGCATTGAATAACTATGGATTATGAACAAATACATGCTAATTATTGTCAAAGAGCTGCAAGCAAACTTTTTTTTTTCTCTCTCTTGGTGTCTGGTTTGATTATATGGATAACTATATATATATATATAAAGTTCTATCTCTGCAGTAAAGAGCAACCACATTCCTGCTGTGAACAAAGCATAGCATGTATAGTTACTGCTATAAATAGAATTCCCTCATTTTCTTCTGGCATGCATATCTCCTCTCTCCTCTGCACAATCTTACTCATTCACATTGGTGCATTTTTCAGTTCCTCAAGAGTGTAAAAAACCCGTCTGTTAAATGTGTTTATCTTATGTGAGAGAAGGAAACGATTTGTGGCTCTAGATGTAACAGATCTAATCAATGAAGACGCGAGTGGTTGCGAAAGGGGTGTGAACCGACAATGACAGTGGTAATGAAACAACTTTCCATGGATGCAAGCTGAAGCTGTTGGTCACACGTTACAAAATAACTATTGTGAGATTATCCTTCTTTTGGTTGTTGAAGTACCCAAGAAATCTATTAATGCCTTTAAACTTTGTAACACTTTGTCATGGTACAACCATAAAATTGATTTTACTTTTGTGGAATTTTATGTGACACCACATTAGGTAGTGCACTGTTCCTCAGTCAATGAAAAGATACTTAGTTTCCACATTTTCTTACAACTGAAAAGTGTTCTGTGCATTTCTGTCAACTTGAAGCAATACTTTTAAGAAACCTAACTTTTCTGCCATTGTATCTGCAAGTGTTTTGGAATATGTCTCTGCCACTTCTACACATCAGGAAAAAAAAGCTTCAAAATAGTTCAAGTTTTGATGCATTTGATTAAAGACCTCTGACTATATATTTTAAAGTGTGTTGATGTGAGTCATTTTGTAGTAGTCCTGGCTGTATGTTATGGGTGCTTATCCCACTGGATAGATGAACGTCCACCATCTAACATGATTTTCCTCTTGGATTGCTCTCTATTTAGCACTTTGCATCTTCCCACCAACTCTGCAAAAGTAAAATAACCCCACAACAGCATGAACCCGTAACCATGTTTCATGATGTGGATGGGGTTTTCAGGTGAATATTTTTTTGCATTCAATGTTTGTTTTCCACCACCTGTTCACAGACCAAAATAGTTTTATTACCTTTTTTTTTTTTTTTTTAAACAATGACATTCTTTTAACCACTTTTCCTTGAGGACCAGAACTGTGAAATGCACTTTTTGTCTCCAGATACTTCTTGGCCCACTCTAGAAGCATATGTGTCTTATTCAGTGGTGGTTGAGCTTCAGCATTCCTTAGCTTGGCCGTGTCTCTGAGCACTGAACCTCAGTGAGGTTGCAGTTATGGAATATAATATAACTTGAAGATAATGGGTTCCTGATTGCCTTTTCCAGTTAGATTCCCAGACATTGCATGATACACTAGAATGATTCTTATGTATGAAGAAAAAATATGTATTAATGCCCTTGAAGAGTTATATTGTGAATGTGCATTTAATGAAGCTTAAGTGATTAGTGCAAATGATTTTAATGAGCAAAGATGTGACATTTAAACATCTCTAAATCTGCAAATTAAAAATCATTAAAACAAATTATGTTCATTGTTAACAGGTAGGAATTCAATCCACAGTGAATATCTCCGATGATGGAGGTCAGTTGGCATGAAAAGTAAATCTGATGGAGTAAGCATTATTCATCTTAAATTGATTTGTTTCCTAGAGTGTGGTCTTTGGTTCCCTCTGTGACCTAACTCATTTTGGAGATGTATCTATCTGTAGTTAAAAAAAAAAAAAAAAAACATAGGATAGAACATTTAGGTTAAATAAATTTCCTGTAATAGAACTACATAGGAGTAAAAAGAAATGATACATGTATTGTCATAGTCAGGGCCGGCCCTAGGCATAAGAAAACTAAGCAGCCGCTCAGGGCCCCCTCACTGGAGCAGATATATATATATTTTTAGTAACAATTTCTATGTCATTATAATAATAAAAACACATGACTTCATAATTCTTACAATAGTATATACTTGGTAATGTTTGTAGAAATTATTTTATGGGCAAAAAGGAAGAAAAAAAAAAGGCTCTTGGGGGCCTCCTGGTGGCTGCGGTACGCTTTGCCGGTAATATGAGCTGCTGTGCAGAGTACATCCAAAAGTTCAAAGCTCTGGTAGAAGATAAGGTAGAAAAACAATGTCTCAAAAGAGTACTTATCCTTCAGGGAGAAGGAAAAGAGGAAGAACAGAGAAAAAAAGCCAAAGTAAAGTTTTTTTTTAAATATGTCTTTGTAATGTTTATAAAAACGATTTGTGAAGTGGTTAATAGAAAATTAGCTTTATAGCGACCTTGAACGTTTCAGTTTCAGTTCAACAGCCAAACATTTATGCACACATCTTTGTGGGAAGCTGAGTTTCACAGTTGAAATCAAGTTGATTTCAACTTGGTTTTCAAGTTGAAATCAACTAATTTCAACTTGAGATTAGTTGATTCTCCTGTTTTGCTCATTATATTTATGAGTTTTTTTTTTTTTTTTTTTTTTTGGCTTCAAAACAGTGTGTATGATAACATTAATTAATAAAACTTCTCAATGTTTGATATTGTCTAGCAAAATGTTTTACATCAGGCTGCATGGCTTCTATATTAATATATCAATGAGCTTTTCTAAGCTGTAGTTGGTGATATGTTGTTTGCTGCTGATCATTTATGTGACTAAAACAAACAATATTTTTACATCAACTGGTCATAGTCAGTATGATATTGATTAACCCTTTTTATCCCGCTCACATCGTCTTATCAGGTGGACTCTTCTGCTCTTTCTTTCTCCACTTCCCCAAATTCCTTAGTGGGTGTTTTGAATTTATGAAAATTGACTCTCCGTCTCTTTCAGCAGATGCTGCTGCTTGGCAGCAAGAAGCGCTTCATTAGTTATTTAAATCAGAATAGCCTGGGACTGTGTATCAGGCACTAAATTAATCTGATATATGGCAAGAGGAAAACAGAGCTATTAGTGAAGAAACAAAAGCACAGCGTCAGGGCAGGGGGATTTTTCTGCTTCTTGCTGTTAACCATTGCTGCAGCATGTCAGGGTGTCAGTAAGAGATGCCAGTGCATTTTATTTCTCCCCCAAAAGCCCTGGAAAATGTATGCTGTCAACAGTAAGAGCTAAATAGAATTCATAAAGTCAGTCTTGGCTTGAAGTTATCCATACATATTGAAACTGTAGCATATAAAAATGCCCTGTTCAATAATGTGTATATTTTGGAAATATAAATTGGACCAGGCTCCTGAAGTGGACAACCTCCATTCAGATGATTATGTGACTGTAGTCCAGCATAGTTTAAAAAAAATGTACATAGTATCTAAATGGCGATTTATTTGTAAGTCATGTGCTTCATTCTCAAGGACAACTTTTCCCTTTTACCAATTTAAAATTTAAATTTCCCATCTCTCTCTTATATGATTAACTATTAACAGAACTTAAACAGTTTTTCACTTATGCTTTCATCTTAGAGGTGTTTTTATATTTGGAACAGATGTGACAAGAGGTGTGTGAAAGAGGAATGCATGAAACAGATTTATTGTAAAATAAATGAAAATTTATTACACTATAACCATTGTAGTTATAACTGTTTTTAGCATCTTATGTTGGCAGTTTGATTAGCATAAATAACTATAAACATCTCAATTATGTTGTCCCTTACCTTAACATTCAAAAGCCGGTCATCATTTACAAATCCAGTATATTTTTTTTAAGTTAGAAAGCTCAGAAATATAAATCGGCAACTTCTCTTGGGTACCTTCAGTCAGATTTGGTGTCGTCCAGAGACAGCTTTTGGTCAATTTGCCCAGAAACATTACCACAGTTTGTATGAATTGACATCCTGGGGAAGATGGCTCTTTTTTGTACTTGACTTTTTAGTTACAAGACAACTATAAAGCTGTAAAAGCAGAAAAATGTGAAGGAGGGAAATAATTATTCAACATGTCTCCATATAAAAGGTGTAATTTTAGCCACTTATGGCCTTTCCGCTTCTTCTACATCCATTTTTAAATACTTCATTGACAAAAAGATGAAATGGTATATAGCTTTTTTTTTTTTTTTTTTTTTTTTTTTTCCTTGGGCACATCAAAGAGTGGTGCTTTTAGTGTGATATGTTAGTACATATGTGTGGTACATTCTCTCTCTGGAAGTAGATAAGATTTTTGAGATTCCAACTGATGGTCTCTTGTCAAGGCAGGTCAAGCAGAAAAGGCAGTTAATAGTCAGTAGACCATTCCTCGGTACATCTCCAGCTTACATAAGCAGACTTCTGCATCATCTTTGGTTGAAAGTAGCATCTCACTGAATATGTACCACAATCAGTTATGTGTTTTCATGCATGTCAAAGTTGAGAGTACAGACAATTCAGAGATGGACTGAAGTCCCCCATTTTCTTCTCTTCTGTTTGTCCATATCCAAGTTCTAATATGCCATCTTTCATCAGTCCCCCAAATGCTGTATGCCACAAGCTCTCCGTTCTGTCTAATTGGGCCATTCCTTCACCCCCTTGGCATCTGGTCCACAGAGAGCAATCTGCATTTAGAGTCTTGTTCCAGCTTTCAATTCGTTTTGCGCAGGCCGCCACCTTGCATTATGTGCTGCCACTTAGTACATCATTTGTAACAATTTGCTGCTTGTTTATATGGAAATCGCTATACCAATTAGGAAAAACAGTAAACAGCTTCAGCTGTCAATACTACCATACTGGTGGGGTCTTTAGCATGTGTGAAAGGTGTGAAGTAGAGGAGAGGAGCTAACTTTATGTCAGTTATTGCTGTCATAATAGTCCCTTGTCTTTACATCCTCCCCTTCATAAAACTATCATAAGCCTACCAAATATCAATGGAGCTCTTCTCTCACTAGACCATTGTGCACAGACAACAGTATGCCCCCTTAAAAGTATTAGACAACATTGGCCCAGGGGATGAATTAGCAGTTATGCAAGATGAACTTTTCTTTGTTCTTTGTTCACTTCATCATCTCTCACAAAAGGATGAATAGGCTTTAAAAGGATAACACTCTGGGAGATATGGCCTATGCAATTATACTCCCTTTTCTCAGATTAGTCTGCTTGCCGTTCATAATCCTTGCCAGTTAATATGAGCAGAGGAGCCCTGTGGAAAGGTTTTTTTGGTGATCAATCTTCAACCATCCTCTCTAATTTTCCACGGTCAGCGCTTCCATCCGGCCTGCCCTTGTCGCTTGAGTGGACTTCCCAATTACGACTGTAACTATGTCAGCTTATTACAGGACAGGCATGGCCCTTCCCACCTTATTGACCTCATGTGATTGACCCAACCCTGCCAACTTCTAGTCTTCAATTAAGTATTACCCCTTCTGTAGTCCTATCGAAGACTACAAACCAGCATATTGATGGTGCTGGTTTCTCTACATTTTGTTTTACCTGGATTAAGGTTGAATAAACTAAACAAAAGTGTGAACAATGATGTTTTATTACATGCAATATGTGCAATAAAAAGCTGGCAAAGAATTTAACAAGACATTTTTCACATTTTTCATATCTCCCAGTGCCTGTATGAGAATGTTTGCTATAACTTAAGAGTAAAGGTAATAGGATTGAAGTGTATTATTGTCTTATATTTTGTGCATTTCCCTTTTTGAATGAATTAGGGGGAAAAAAAATCTTCTACAGCCTTAGGTTCTCATATTTATATTTTGCTCAACAAAACAGGATTCTGAGTTAATATCCCACAGATCTTATTGCAGATAGATTGCTGTCCCTCAGGGAGGCAAGATGTCAGAAAGAAGACACACTTCTTCAGGATGTGCAAAAGAGAGACAGATCACATTGAGGAGAATTGGGCTTGTGGATGCGTGTGCCTGAATGTGTGAAGTAAGTTCAGTGACTCTCAATGAGGCTATTATTGATTAGTGAGTTCTATCATTAGATGATGTACATCCACAACTGGCCTGTCAGAGTATGCGGTTGGCTAGTGCAGTGGGTCAGTTAATACGCTGGCTTGTTTAACTATAATTTAATAACCGTCATCGCCTTGATCTTAGTATTGGCTGAATCCAGTACCATAGTTTGGTTGACAGGGTTATATACTTCTGCTGATTTTGTCTTTCTGAATCTGTATAAATTAACCTTTTCATCATTCAGACACAATTTTAGACTATTTTTCAAATTAAATTAAACTCTAAGCTCATTAATTGGTTTAAACATCTAGCTTATATTGTCAAGATAAAACAAGTCAGATTGGTGAATAAAATTTAAGTCTGACAGATAAAAAGTATGTTATCTCAATGAACTACTAAATTTCCCCTAAAGCAAAAGGAGGAGGAATTATATTAATACTGACATCAATAACTTGCATCATGAAGTGTCAAATTATTGATGTTTTCTTTGGGAAAATCTGATTTTAGTTTTTGGAATGAGGTTGATGGAGTGGTCATAATACTTTTATATTTCCCTAATCCCTTACAGACATCAGCATGCAATATATTTTTATGCTTAAGAAAGATACATGTAATGCATATAAATAAAGTAAACATTTCAGGAGTTTACCTCTGAGCAAGCTAAAGAGATAAGCTAAAGATATGTTTTTTATGATGAGCTTAACTATTAGTGTTGAATGTTGCACAAAATAGTTTTTTCCTTTAAAAGGACAAGAGTTTCAAAACTTTCATGAGTTTCTTGTTCTTAGTAAGTCCCAACATTCAACCCAATAGACCCTTACATAGCTGACAAATATTAGAGAAAGTGTGTATATTGGTTTGGATATTTGACAGAATGACAGAAAATGGTGTTTGTTTTAGGCTTTGCAGAAAAAAAATAGAAGCACTAGTTCTTGTTTCCAATACATCAGCTGCTAGTGTAGATAAGAAAACTGAAAGACTCAATCATGAAAAAAAGGAAGTTTCTTTATGTTTTTCTAAGTGGAGATTTTACAGGAATGCATCACTGGCTCAGAAGTGGTATTGCACTGTTGTGGTGAGTCAAGAATTGGATTCACTATGTGCACTCATTATTTGGCCCAGACGTACCCACAGGCACAAAGTGCAGCTTGGTCCTTCTGTCAGTAGCTGAAAAAGAGGTATGACTTGTAGAAATCAAGTCATACCTCTTGATTTCTGCTTGTCCCTTTTTGAAGTATTCTTGCTTTTTTGCTTTCTCCTTGTCTATTTTTAGTCTCTGCTTTCTTAACCTATTTTTATTACTTTTTCCTAAATTTTCCTCTTTGAATGGATCTTCCACAACAATGTGGATGTCAGCGACAAAGGGACAAAAAAATGGGACAGTGTGAGAGATAGTGAACTCTGTCTGCTGTGATGGACGAGAGAAATGTGGGGTGTCCAGGCCTGCACTGACAGAGGCTAAGTGGTGCCATGCTATCCCAATGGATGACCATCTTAGCCCCTAGTTGGCCTCCACCCAGGCCATTAAAGTCCCTCGTTCCTGTTGTGAAATAAAAGGCTATTTCACTGAGGGCCCATTTGGATCCATGTTTTAATCATTTTTATTGCAGCTGTATCATTGCCTCCTTGTCCTGTCCAACACAACAACTTCTTCTATTTCTGAGAATAATCAAGACTAAACTTCGACCTGTCCTGCCAAGTTCCCTCTGTTACGTTAACCATGAGTGATGGTCTGCATCTTAACCAAATTATTTTCCATATTGAAATGAGTCTCTTGTGTAGTTTTAGGCAACAGCTGCAGCAGTTAAAATGACTGCCAATCAGTAAGAATAATCAGTCTGACACCACACAGCATTACAATAAAGCATTGCAGAGTTTAGCCTTTGCTGTCAGTGCAAAGCCATGCTGCTTCATAATTAGTGGTCTGCAGAGTGCCTGACCCTAGCAGTAGTCTTTCTCTTCTGGGGGAGGAGAGAGTAGAGGAACCAGGCAGAAAGGGACTTTCATTGTTGGCTTAACTGGGCACACTGCATGGACAGATGAATAAGGTGATTAATATGCATGGAATGGAATGTCCTCTCTGTGAAAATCTAGGAAGGAATAGCAAAGATTCATTCAAGGAGGGGCCAAAATGCGTGTGCGTGTGTGTGCGTATTGAGAACTGGTCAGAAAAGAGAGAGCATACTAAAGAGGCATTAGAGATACAAAGAATGCCTTTGTTACAGCTAGAGACAACATATACTGACACAGCAGCAACAACAAAAAAACTTAATATCATGCAATTTAAGAGGCTTTAAACTGTTTGATGTCGTCTGGAAATTTAATGAAGATAGGAGCTGATGCCAGTGTTTGATGCAGAATTAGACTCGTTCAGTAGGCCAGAACATTAAACGTTAAAATCTACCTAGCAAATTATATGAGGATTTTTATCCCACATAATCGGTTTAATATTGTATGTGAGACAAATTTTTTATCATTATACCAGTTTGCCTTTTAGGACTCTGGTAGAGATGATTCACTGACCTTTTATCATTTCATGGTTGCCAAGAGAAACTGGAGAGCATAAAGAGAAAATAAAGTAAGACAGGCCATAAAGACCCTCAAAGTGAAAAGAAGGAAATGTGTGAATATATCAGTCCTTGCAGCAGGGATTTTTCTATTTCTGGGTGTCAATGGCTGTTAGGCAGGGCACAAATCAGACAGGTTGCATGGTTTAGAACACTAAACCATGCAAACTCATACCTGATATTTTTGGACATTGGGAGGAAACCTGAGCTTCAAGAGAAAACTTGGTTTTGCTCAATTAGAATGTTAGGTTGATGCAGAAAGGCCCTTGGCTTGGATTCAAACTCAAGCCAAGGGGTTTGAATCCCCCTTGGCAAAAGTACTTTCAAGTATGTCACCATGCAACCTTTGCTATTATACAACTCCATCCACCCCTTACACTCATATTCACAGTTAAAATTTTTTTTTTTTTATTTGTGTTAGTAAATCTTCCTTGTTTGAATGCATTACTTACCAAAGCAATCAATGGTAAAACTATTTATGTGGATGCAAACATAATCTACAGATTTATTGTATGGTCAAATATATATATATTCATTCTGTTTAACTTTTTCACAAATTACTTATATACAGAAAAAGTAATTTCCCTTGAAGAAATTGAGTTCTTTGTATTCTAGAATGGGAGTGCACAATTTACTCTGTTTTGTTTCAGGAATGTAACTTTTAACATTGTTTCCATGTGGTAAGGTGCAGTTTTTTAAAGATGTTTTATAGTGGTCTGACAGAGAAGGGAAGACATGCAGCAAAGGTCAACGATCAGCAATCAAACTTGTGACAGCCAATGTTGAGGACTTAGGAATTTGTGTAGCTATGTTTACCCTTGCACCATCACCATGCCCAAGGTGCAAGTTTGTTTTAAGTGTTTGATTATGCTTAGTTAGTAATGCACTATATGTACAGTGCAGTTATAAATTGTGTACAAATGCTTGATTTAAACTCCATTGAGAGGTGATGTCGCTCTGTAAAGGAGGAAACTAAAGATGGACTTTAGCCTAAGTATAACAGTTTTGAAGTAAACTAAATCAAGCATAATTTTTTCCACCGTTTATAGTGTTTATGTATGAAAAAGGAGATTATAAAGAAGTACTAAAAACTGTTAATAAAAGAAGTGAGAGTACCACAAAAAACAACACATTGACTGATAAGTTATAGTTATTCAGAGCACAACATACCACAGTGTAGTTTTTATGAACCATCACAAGCACTGAGCTGAGAAAGAATCTGTTCTTTAACTTGGTGCTCAATGACTCAGTCACTGTATATTACTTGTGCCTCAATCTATAGAAGCATGGCTGCTTTTGTTTTGTTATATGGCTTAATCAGCAGGAGGAATATGCCACTCCAGCTATCAACTATCAACACAGCAAAAGAAATTCAAGACGTGGTGTCGTCAGTGTCAGCACTGCATAATCTCTGTGTGAGACAGAATCGGATGGCCCCCTGCAAAGATGCTTACATCAAAAGGAACGGCCTAAAGGCTCCTACATGAATCAATACAATACCCTCACATGCAGGGTGCATAATTCCATTGAGAAAAAAAAAATAAAAAGACAGCAAAGTTTTATAGCCTCATACATAATAAAGAAGGATTATCCCATAGCTTGTCAGCCAAGCAAACAGTGTCCCTAAAGGGATTTTTACTGGCAGGAGTGATTTAAGATTCCCGTTACTGGTAATTTAGTTTATGCTCATGTACTCAAACATCTTGCCACGTTATTGCTCTGAGGGTGGTCAGCATCAACAGCATTCTCTCAGGCTAGCAGGCATTTAATCATTCTCCTAAATTATTGGAGTCATCCTTTACCTTGCAGCAGTCTCTATAGCTCTTAGCTGAAAATGATAAAAAATGTCATTTCAAATGTTTAGGACCCAATTTGGGTTGAGTAAAAAGATGAATTCTTCTTATAAGTTGGTATGTTATTTTTACTGATATGAATAACGTACCCAAATCTTCATAGTTATTTAAAAAAAATAGTTAGAACCTCAGTTGAGGTTGGATATGGCAATCAACTGTAAATTGACTGAACCAGGTTGAGAAATAAAGGATGGTAATGTTATGGGATAGGCAACATTCTTGCTGATAAAGCTTCACTTCAGGGCCTTGTTGTAGTTCTGCTGCTTTTGTTTTCACAAACAAAAGAATCTTGAAAAGGGCTACAGAGGGACCATGACCTTGCTGTAGAAAAGGAAATGTACACTCACCTCCGAGGAGGAGTAGAATCTGGTGAGGACACTGCAGGTCTCGGCACATGCTGAATCTTCTCCACTAGAGTAAACACGTGGCCTCCCCTGATGCACACGAGGTCAGCAATGGAGGTAGCAGTGACAAGGACTGCAGAGCAAAGGGAATTTGATTTACTAAGTTGCAGTGCAAGATGAGCAAGAAAAACAAGACATGACAAGCAAATCGACAAACTGAAGTCCCATATGGGAATTTTATTCACTGTAGAACACCAAACAAAAAATATGAATAATGCCATGAGTAAATAGTAACTAACTGATGTTCCTGTCTGATGCTCTTTTAAAACACCATCAGTTTAGATACATTCCCTTAGCACTGTTAATCATCATTATAGTGACTGCAAGATTTTGTTTCTGGCATAGAGCACTAATGATCTCCATAACCCATGGTAGTCATTGAAATCCTTATCCTCCAGATAGCTCTACAGACTGCGCTTTAGGAACTTTCCTGTTACCCAGTTCAATCGATTCCCGACATCAATAGTTAATGGCCCCAGTCGAGTTAGTGGAGTTACTTCTGTCCTTCGAAAAGTATTGACCAGCTCATCTAGAATTTACCTATGTTATACAGTATGAAGGTAATTTAGGTGATATTCTGGCTGCATGTGTAGCATGTACCCTTCAAGGGCAATTTTCCCCACGTTTTACCATGTGAACACAAATTTTAAATCAAACAATAGTAAAACAATAGTGAAATAAAATGGAAACCAGAAATCAGTTTGGTTTGGTTTTGAAATTGCAGAAGCACCTGGAATACTAAATCAGTCATGCATATCAATCTAATCTATATTCATGATGATAAAAAGGTAAAAAAAGGTACAGTACTTCCAAACCAACACCCTCTGTCTGTTTTACAGGCTTGTTTGCTTCTTTTGTTTTCTCATACAATGCTTTATGGCACCAGAATTTCCTTGCTCATCTCCAGGCATTAAAACTGATTTGAGTGATAAGGGCCCTTGTGGAGTGGCACAGAATGCAAAGTGGTGCTCTCTGACACTAATTGTTCTTTCATCTTAAGCGGAGGCGTCTCAGCCAATCTCCAAGGCACTCCCTGATGAGACCTGTGGGGGAGAGAAGAAGAAGATAGAGGGGCCAAGACATAAAGCTGACTGACATTGTGACGCTTTTTGTCATTTGAGTATTACTTAGTTATTTTATGATGGTCTAGTTATCTTAAGATTTCCTTCCTCTTCTGAGTCTAACATGCCTCTTCCTGACCTTTTTACTATGGAGAAAACATATTCGCATTGCTCTGGCTGACTTACTCCATACTTCATAAAGGGAATTTAGAGATAAGACCCGTGAGATTAAAATCCAAATTGCTTGACCAAGCAGAAATAATTTCATAATTGGCTGGGGTAGACTTCACGCATGGGCAGCGTCCAAAGCTGCTTAAAGATGCACTCTCCTGATGGGTTCTAGTGTTAATATCAGTGTTGCATAGGATGTGATTTGCTCTTGTACAATCTAACTGTCAGTGACATTAATTCAAGGTTTTTTTGCTACGCCCTGTATTGGCTAAACAAAACATCTTTGTGACATAAGATCAAGACAGAAATTACTAATTGGACTGTTTTTTGTCACATTCAGCCAGTTGTGAAGTGGCTTACAACTAACTGGAGCTGCTCTGAAATATTATCAGTGACTCCAACTAAAACAGAGGTGAACATGCTAACTGTGGCCTAACACTTCAGTGAACTTCAGTGAATTAATCTGCATGAAAAGCAAGAGCAAGATGTTAGCTCATTGAAGAACTTTGTCATGTGTGAAAGCGATCTTAAGCAACAGAAAGCTGCCCCCTTGTAAAAAATGCGTGTATATGTATATTCTTTCATCTGGCTAAATTATGTAACGCACAAACACATTAGAATGTTCATAGAAATAGCAAGTTAGCATTCAAATTATGTCTACTTGACCTATTGCCAAGTAAATCACCTATTACCTCATGAAAGTAAAAAACTAAAAAGAACAATGCCATTAAACTTTCAGCCAATTAAGCACAAAATGCAATGTTAATTGAAGTAAAATACAATAAATGAATTTATATTGGAAGTCCTGAAATAGAGAAAGCTCTGATGAGAAAGGCTCACATTACCATGTTTAAATACATTTATTGTCATTACTGTCCTCTGATCTAGTTATTTGTTTGAAAATGTACTCAAATGTTTGCACCAAAGTATGTACTGCAATATTCTTGAGCTGTTTCCCTCAGTTGATCCTGTAGAATGATCCTATCCAAACTGACTTTTAATGCATCTGCATTATCTACACAAAACACATAACAACTCTAACCTTTTGTAATGTTTTGATGGTTCTAAAATTGAAAACATTCCTGTGAGATAGTGAAAGAAGTTGTACATTTTGTGTGTAAGAGATGGATGAGACAAATCCAACTACTTTAAAGCACACTGACATTTCAGCCCAGAAGGACGTGGGCTTCCCTGATGATATGATAGTTTAACACAAACACCGAATTTTGAATGCATTCCATCAAGAAACCAGATGGTGTCATTGGAAAGAGGAGACAGCTCCTCGTCTAGTCGGAAAGTCAAATGTTGATGCGACTCCAGTGGATCCTTTTTGGCAGCAGAGCACTGTATAAACAAGTAAACATATCTATGCTTCTGTGTAATTTTTTTTCCCCCCTCTGGAAGAGTTCAAGGACTTGTCCAACCCTGCCTACATCATTATGGTCCAAGCAGTGCACAGCATCGCCTGCGGAGGCAGTCGCTACAGCTCCAACAGTGTTGTGCTCATTACTGCCCTCTTACACAACGAATCTGCTAATAAGTAAGGGAAATCAGTTAGTGTGAAACGACTGAAGTTCGAAGCAGTAGAGGACACTATGGGCTCTCTTTTTTTTTTAAATCTTTAAGCCATCCATTGTTGAAATCGATTTTTCCGCTTTAGTGATTCCCTAAGGAGCCATTTAGTCTGCCGTTGGCTGTGGGCTGAACCATGAGCTCCCTCTTTCAGTGTCGCTGTATCGGCTTGTTTCTCTCAGGTTCTCTCCTTTTCCTTTGTTTTTCACACACACGCATCAGACACCAGTGGCTAAAGGTATACTTAATGGGCCACAGTTTGATCCTCTGTCAAGAAGTCTCAGATATACAGTTCCTAGTGAATAGAGAAGCAGCTTGAGAGGATTATTTATTGCCTCTTGCTAGATAAATCTACCTCAAAGGTACCCTGTAAGTGTCTGCTTATGGAGAGACCCAATTATTTTTTAAAGCATCTCTTAAAAAAGTATTTTGTGTAATTGTAGTTAATTAACATAATTCTAATATCAGCTTAAGTGTTTAACATGATTTGATAAACTGTTAGCACATTCACACTCATCAAATGTAGCATGTTAGTTGCATCCTTGTGATTTAAATCGATTAAGCTGTCAGGTTGCAGAATGTCTATCCCTTCTGGCTTTTACGGGCAATATTTGCACCCGTTCATGCACACACTTTGGGATTAATTTATTATTTTAGCCCACACAAATCTATTAATTTGGTGTGAAGGAGGGAGGGAGACTAGGGACGAATACACTGCTGATGGGACTGAGGCAGATGTGTTGTTGGTAATTCTGTGCAAAAGAGACTAGCTGCGAATTTAAGAAAAAAGAGAGCAGTGGTGAAGACAAGATATTTATATCAGAGAAAAACTGAAAAAAGCATACAGTGTGAGAGTATGGCACATTGTATGAGAGAAAACATGTAAGCAGAGAACATAAAAAAACAAATTAAGGAAGTCAGCGCAAAGATGGATGTCAGTAAATTCTGCTCTTATGCTATGGAAGGCCTGCCTAGGCATGGCTTTGAATTCATTACTGTCATTGTGGTTCAATCTGCTGACATTTGCAAAATTTCACTTTGGGTTTACCATTTCCTTCAGGGTGGCTGTGCATCTGCAGGAGATCACTGGAAAGATGCCTGTGTGTCGGTTTGTGTATTTATGCACATGTGCTTGTGTGTACTTTGCCACCATGAGAACTTTCGATTAGGAATAACTCTGTTGCTCATAACTCCCTGGAGGCTGTGATCAATCACTGTCATCAATAAAGAGAGGCCAGTTTGTCAGGAAGCTCCCACAAGGCCCAGGGTCGGATGACAGAAGGGGAGGTGGATTATAGTTGTGGATGGTCTTTTGCCTCTACTGGTGTTTCAAACCTTTCTCCGACCTTTATTTATTAACAGAGTTACTGTTATCCAGGATTTTGGGGCTCCCAACACTATATTTAAATAGCTGGGTTAGGCTTTCTGGGTGGGTGGGGGGTCGGGGCTTCAGGGGTGGCTTGGCGGGCCCCTGGCCGGGGCCTACGGGGGGCCGGATAAGAGGCAGAATATGACTTAAGGCATCCAAATCTTTATCACGTTTGACAAGCTGGAAAACACAGCGCATGACTGTTGAGTACGGTGTATGTAAGGTTGTATGCAATGTTTATGTAGTAGGTTGCCCTAGTCATTGTTGACTCATGGTTGCTAAAAACTTTACAAGACCCTTTTTCCCAACTCGACGATGGTGATGTCTGGGACTCAAGGCTGAGTTGACAGCTCGGTTTGAGCAAGGGTGAGCCAAGATAGCTTTATGGCATTAATAGTCAAGGTTTACATGGGAGCCGCCTGCAAGAGCATCTTCCAGTTTGTGTGAACATAACTCGCTGCGGATCGCGGATCCAGAGGTGCATGAGGTACTGCAACACACTCCACGTCCGGCGCAGTCGGCGCGTGCCACTGCTTGTGCCTTTTAACATGCGCTGCTGCGTGCTCAGTTAAACGTGTCAACAACAAACCTAGCTTCAGCAGTTGCTAGCTTCTCGAGGCTCTGAGTTGAAATTGCTAGTGTCAAAATGATCCGATCGCTCTCCGTGGTTCTGAACTACTTTGAATTTGTGTTGTTTCATCATTATTGACCAGTAGCATGATGTTTCTGTTGTTCTCTTGGTTTGTTGTACTTTATGTCTGTTTGATGAATTTCAGAATGACATAGTCTGTGGTGATGACACTTGTAAGCTCCACTGTTGCGGGCATGTCTATGTCGTAAAGTTATATTATCATGAGCTTTATGATAATAAAGCTCTTTATACTTGGTTATAAAGGGCCCGGTCATTAACCCCGCCCCCCAACCCGACTCTGACTTGTTCCGCTAGTCTTTGGATGCTGGTAAATCTTGTGTTTCAGTCCAGAATTTAAAAAAAATAAAAACATTCCTTTAAAAGAAACAATTGTAAAATTTATATAGCTCTAAGTCACAGCAACTGTCTCAAGCCAGCCAACAAGCTCTCAAAATCACCCAAAAATTATCAAAAATTATTTTAAATTATTAAAATTACTATACAAAATCTGATTGTGAAAATTCTAGTAATCAGTTGAGTTCATGTCCAACCCAATTACACAGTCATCATAAAATTTATTTCTTAAATAGCTTTTAGGTGTTGAAAATGTTACAAAACTAATTAAAGAATGGCACAAAAAGATTTTACTGAAGTACAAGTTTCTACTTACATTTTAAAGACATCTTGTGATGAACTGGTAACCTGTCCAGAGCATACTCTGCCTGTCACCCAATGTCTTCTGGAGATAGCCACCATTTCCAAGACCCCACAACCCTGTAAGGATGAGTGGGTACAGACAGCTAATGGATTTAATTTTCACATTTATTTCTTGTTAATCCATCATGTTTCACAGAATGAATACCTGTGGGTTTGACATAATCAGAAAAAAAAAGATGGATGTGAAGCATAAACACAAATATTCAGTCTCTGTGTCTTATTGCTAAATCACAGAGCTCATTCAGACTCTCTTCACTGTACCCTTTATAGTACAATAGAATAATTGTAGCCATTAGTGAAAGTACCATCTCGCCTGAGCAAACAGACAGTTTAACCTTTAGACTGAGGGTTCGTACGTAATAGCGGATTCTATCGTATCTCCTTGTTTCTTCTCAGGGAAGCTATTAACGATCTGTGAAGTAGAAGATAAGGGGCATATATCAGTCCTCTGAATGGCCACAACCGTAGCAGATATTGTTTTAAGTAGCAACGCATCATGTTTACTTTTTAGTTTTTAAGACATAAGACTGATGCAATTCCAATGCTATTGTATTTAATCTCAGCAGTGTTTTATGTCTAATAGTAATGCCGAGATGCTAACATTTTTAAAAATGCAAAACTGTTGATTGAAAGATGTCAAAACATGTCATGAGACATTTCACTGGAAGCAACATATCTTTATGTATCTTGCTGGAAATATGCCTGGTTGCCCAAGAATAAAAAAGTAATTGGTGTTTATCTTGTGAACCTTATCAATTCATGAACAAATATTACTGCATTTCATCCAGTTGTTTCAATATTTTTAAACACTGCTATATTTACTTGAGTATTAGAGAAAGGCAAATATAAATCATTTGTTTAGTTTTGTAACTGAGAAACCCATCCATCCATTGGTCTTCTACAACTAACCTGATAATTTGCTGGCATGATCATATAGACTGGTATCCATAGATATACAATAAAGTAATGTGTTATCTAGAGCAACAGTGAACACTAATGTATGACACATCAGAACAATTAGTTGAGCTAGCCATATTGCATGTTTTAACTTTTTGGGGAAACAAAAAGGCCTATATTGCCTATATTGGCCTTCAGGTGAAGGCCAATATAGACAACCAGTCTCTATGTTACTGGAATCTGAGAAAGTACATCGACCATATAGTCAGTCTTGTAACATTTCAAAAGCTAACCCATCTGATCTTTATATGGATCATGGCAGCTCATATAGATCCCCATTGTCTTTGCAGTGGCTCTCAACCACTGTAAACATTGTAATAATTATTACAATGTCCCAGCAACCCAAAATTTGCTCATGACTGTCATGGTCAAGGTTACCATCCCAGTGAAGGGCAGAAAAGAAATAGGCTTGGAGAATCCAAACAACAAGCATCTAACGCTGGTATTTGCATGCTTGGAAGTAGGATAGAGAGATTTCACAATCCTGCTCGAGGTTTTGTTGCAGAGACTACATGAACACCTCTTTGGGGTATCTCGAATTCACTAAAGTGCCATTGCAATAAACTAAGGAAATTATGAAAAGTCTTTCTTTGAGAGGAGTTTTTGTTTTCCACCACCCTGAGATACTACTAGATTAAAAGGAGGAACATGTCAGTTGAGACTGGCGTTTAGGTGATGGCTGTGCAGCTAGTGAAAAACAGACCAGTTATGCCATACAGAAAAGCCACCAAAGTGCAACTGGTACAAATGCGTTGACAAAAGTGAATGAATGTGGTATTTGTTATACCAACATGACCTATCACAATTAACACTGGATTAGAAGTAGAAGTAAAAATATGCTATTGAAAACCTCCGTTTCTCCCCCCTTCTTCATGTGAGCATGAGCTGACTGATGATATAATGCTAATAACGTGTGACTAAATTATTGAAACGTTGTTTTTTTTTTTTACACCCAGCTGTGATCTTCTTTAATAAAAACAGCTCTGGAACTCAGTAGTGCTAAAAGTGAAAGAATGTTAATCTGCTGGCAGTTCTAAAGAGCAACTGCCAAATGATAAATAGCAGAAATTGGCACAGAGACCACAGAGCTTAGAGGTGAACTTATTTTTATTTGTCTTAAATACCTTTTTATATTTAATCCAAAAGCTACAGGAAACAAAGTATGAAATAGTATATGTATTGGCACAAAAAACAAACTACAAAATTGATTACATTATTTTTGCAAATATTACATAATTGGGGCACATTTTATCCCTTTTTGATGTATTCAATGTTCTAATATGAAACCAAAATGACAAGTCAGACTACATAGAACAGGAGTGAATAATGGAAAATGGTATTGCTTGATGGCTTATAAGTATTGTCATGGCCCTTTATACAAACCCACTGTAGATAACACACTGCGAGTTGTGCCAGATCTATACCTTCTCAGACCAAAATGAAGGGAGTCAAAACCTGACTTGGAGTCCCTCAGCAGCTTGCAGGGTCATCTGTCTCGGAAAAGACAGAGCAATGTTGTCTGCGCTGTAATCCTGGTCTTTGTGGAAGGCTTTGTATTAGAAGAAAGGGGTTTAGTGTGGACCAGCCGCAACACAGAACAGTACAGTTAATACCACACAAAGAGTACAGGGATATTTCTTCTAGGTAAGGACAGTGTCATGTCGACATCTCTTTATGGCAAAAAGTTGCTGATGAAAATGTTAAGATATATTGGATTTATGCTCAAACATTGGCCTCAAAGTGAAGCTTTAGTCTCGGTCATGAATACAAATCTGTAACTTTGGACCACATAGATATAACTTGGACATTGAGTTAAGTTCATATCTACTACATTTTGAACTTTTGACCAAAAAAGAAAAGAAAAAAAAAAAAAAACATTGACCTTTTGATAACAAATTATTTGCTCTCTAACTTTGCTCAACCTGAACTTTAAGCATCCCAAAACTGTAGCAAGAAGACAGATCTGTTCTCTGTCAGATGAAGAATGTATATTTGATTACAAATATATATTACAAACTTATATTTCATCACATCTACTACTTAATGTGATGTGAACAATTGATTTGCTGTATGTAGTGACCGGGGGAAGGTGAGGGAGATATTTTCAATACAGATATAGAAATCATGTCAAATGAAAGCAAAGGCAGACGAGGATGAACCGTGATGAAAGCCTTGCACAAAAAAAAACAAAAACCTGTAGAATAAAGATACAGCGGCTAGAACAGATTCTGCCAGGGTTTACGTCTCCAGTGCCTTCCTCAGTTTTTCCATTAGCTCTGACCTTTCACCTCACTTTAATTCACTTGGAACATTCCTTGCTTCCCCTCTTCCTACTTTTTGTCCTCTTACATCCTTATCTTCTCAGTTCTTATCACCTTTTTGACTCCATTCCATCACTCATTATTTTTTAGCCTTGTGTATGTGGGTGAGTCTATAGAAGCACTAACTGAGGTTATCTCCAGAGAGGATTGTGTAAATGACTGGAGCTGTAAAGGTGCTCAAGACCAAATTTGGAATTGAGAAACTTAGATTTGATTAAAAATTAAACAAAATTACATTATCTCAGAGTCTGAAATCGACTTTAAATCGACTTTTATAGTTTTAATTATTACCACTACAATCTGTTTTGGCTACTGAAAGCCCACAGTTCTGTGGCTGGGATTTAGACTTCGGTGACGCAAGTCAGGTCAGCGTAATTTACAGCTTAATACCCTTCATTTCCTGAGATACATTTACAGGAAACATTTGTCTCATTGTGACGTTGCTCAAAAGTCACAACAAAAAAACATCAGAGTAGCACAGTGACGGGTAGGTTTGTGGTCTATTTAGAACAGAAGAAGCCACTGATTAACATTTACTTATTAGCAGTGACTTTTGATTTTGTCTTATCAGTTAGTGACTGTAATCTTGAAAAACAAGTCTAAAGGTAATAGCAGCTCACCTGTAACAACCAAGGATGCATGGTTGTTATAGCATCCCTTGGTTGCTGGGGGATGCAACCAAGGGATGCTCAACCTGTAGTGTTCAAACACTACAAGTTGAACATTTAAGCAGATGGGCTAGATAACTCTGTTAGGCATAACATTAGAGTTGATTTAATAATATAATATTTTCACATTATATTAATGTGAAAATTAATATAATGTGAAAATATTAAAATATTAATATGAAATAACAATGTTTTATGAAATAACATAATCTGTTATGTTATTTCATATAACATAACACAATTGTTATCTTACAATAACAATTGTAAGATATTTATGGTGATATTATTTTGCATTTCCACCCAATGTTCAACAAATTTTAACTAGAAATATTTTGTGACTAGTACATTACCCTTTTCATAGTTATTTTTTATTTATTTGATACAACAAATACATTTAAAAAATGAAAGGTTAGGCATTTTAGTGGTCAATATTGTAGTGATTTGCAGGTGTCTTGGGATTAAGATTTAAGAACACATAAAAAAAAAATCATCAGTTAGTGATACATTTTCAACACTGATCATATCTTTACAGCTGAGGTTCAGTTTCAGACTCCGAGATACTCTCCAGTTTGGGTATGCCTGTGCAAATTGTAGCCTTAGTTTTAAGTTCTTAGCAGAACATTAGAGGTTCACACTGGGTTTATTAATTATTAAGTTCTGGTTTTAATTTGTACATAGATCTTCTGAAATGGCATTCTAGATTTTAACAATTGAAAAAGTCCTTGAAGATAAAACCTTTTGTTCTGTGGGTTAATTAACTTGAATCTTAATTTCAAAACAAAGCTCTGTCCCCAGGAACTTTTACACAACCACAATCTGCCTTTCTTCTGACCTCCACATGTGTGGGAGGATAGGTGCAAGTGTACATATTGCAGTGAGGCTTGGCAAATTGGTCCATGAAACACTCTAAATCCCTAGGGCGGTAGCCATATTTTTAAAGATAATCTGTGATTGTGTGTGATTTCTCCGATACAATTCAAACTGAAAAGATTGCATTTTTATAATCTGAGGCCGAGGGTTTTCAGGAAACGCTAAAACAGTGGGACAGGGAATTAAGCGATAGGAAAATAGATCTATGATGATCTATTAGACACTTTCAAACATTTCTCTTCAGGTTTTCTCTCTGGTGATGGTTCAGAATGTAAAGTGGGCATGAGGCTGTGCATACCTCGATGTTTGTATTGTGTTTGTGTGTTGGTTATGTATTGATTGCTGCAGGGTGATGTTTTATTAAACAGAGGTGAGAACGGAGATAGAGAGCATCGGAGTAGCTGTTGTCCTTCACAATTGTTAAAGCCCCTTTCAGTTGGCCTTTTGCACTTTTTGCCAAGGGAAAAAAAAAAAAAATGCTCCTCTCTGCTCCTGTTAAACCTTAAATCAATCAGCAAAAGATTCTAATAGATTCAAACATACCAGGCCATCTTTCTATCTCAACATAATTTATCAGTCAACTTAGTTGTATGTAGGTTAAAAAAACAAGGCTGAAAAAATATATCGAGTTTCAGTTGGATATAAAGTGTCTATTAGTGTCTAACTCTTAGTGTCCAACTTCTGTCCACTACAAATTACTTAATTTATGTACATTATATTATTATTTTATCTTACAAACCTTCCATCAGCGTCTCTCTCTTTGCTTTCAGCCATTACTTGTTTGTGTACTGTTTGTCTTTCACAACCAGTTTTGCCTTCTCTTAGCTCAGCCTTGTTTCAGTTGTCTACCTTCATCCTGTTTTTTGACTTGTCGTCCATCTCTGTTTTTCCAAATTTCTCATTCTTTTCTCTTTTTCTCCCTTGTGCTCATCTCTCCCGACCTCTCCTGAGGAAAGCGAATCGACAAGCCCATACAAATGGACATGCCTTCATGCCCTCCTTCTCACCTTTTATTTATTTATTTATTGCCACTGCAACTCTCACAGTCCTTCAGACAAGGATGGACTCTATCTGCAGATGCTGTGTTTCTTTATTCCTTGCTCTCCATCTTCACATTCTTCTCTTGTCATTCCTCTATATGTGTTTCTGTCAGGTTATTTTTTCCTTTTACCATTTCATTGCACATTTTGTCTAATCCCAGACTGATTGTCTCTAGAAAAGAAGAGTCTCCATTCATTTTTGATTTTCTTAGATACGATAGGGACGCTCTAAATCAGCTAAGTCAAATTGAATTATAGAAGGGGCCAAAATTATATGTCTATATTTTAATTGTCTTTCTAAATAGGTCAGTTAAGCTTAAATGGGCCTAAACTTAACTATGTTAAGGATCTGTTATGCTTGTAGCTAGGTGAAGATTAGAAACAACAATCCACATTTTTTTCAGTCGTACTTAAATTGGGTAATTCTTAGAAAACCTTTAACATTTGTTTGGCTTCACTTAATGTTTAGTAAATCTATAAAATGGGACTTTCAGTTTTTTAATGTCTCAAAAGCCAAGATATCCCCTTAAAGTCAATATTATGTACAAATTATGACTAATTATAGAGAAAAGGCTAATTAATTTCTGAGTCTTTGAATATTGTTTGCTCTATATTTGCCAAAACTTTGTTTTATGTTGCACCTTCCTCTGGCTTTAAGTGCTCTGCTTACCATTTGGCACTGGTGTAGATATTTTACTCAGCCTAAGGGACATGGCTTCAGACAAAACATCTTCAAGTGGGCGTTTGGCCTCAAGGGAAACATATGTGGTAATTGCTTCTTTCACACCTCCAATTCATTTTCATTCAAGCTGGTGTGCTCAGCAGTGTGGAGGAAGACACATCTCTATTTCTGAGGCACACTATTAAAAAATCATGCGATGACATGTTTTATTTTTCATTGCATAAGATCTTATGAAACGAATATGTGCCTGTGGACTCCTACTTTCATTCCATTGTCAATACTTTTATTTCCTTCTGTTGTTTGCCACCAGTTGCCACCACATGTGGAAACGATGGGTGAGTGTAGAGCGGCAGCTATTTCGAGGTGGCCAGTGGCTTATTGATTTTCTCCATTTTTTTTTTTTTTTCAATAATGCTCAACAGAGGTTGTCAGACAGATTGATTGGGAGAGCCTCTGTGTGTGTGCCTTTGTGTACTGGTGTTTGGCCCACATCACCCTGTATCATCATTCCATATTGAATAAGATGTGCACATTTCTCATCCCTTTAAAACTATTCAGCAGGAAACACTCAACTGGCAAAATGACAGAAAATACAAACAATAAGATCCTTGCTGATATCCTGTAGAAGTTCTTTTAAATTAATTAATTAATTTATTTATTTTTTTTATTGGATTTTTTATTTATTTTATTGGCAATATGGCTTTCCTACTTGTGTACCATTTTGTTGGTGGGTGTCTTGACTAAGTTCAGTTTTACATGCATCCAATGACTTTTGTACAACTTCCCAACATGTTCAAGTTGTTGAATGGTAGTGCAAGAAAATATAATATGAAGTCTGTATTAATCTTGTCCAGTTGCCGTAAGTGTGTTTAATTCTGTTTTTCAGATATTCCATGTTGTCTTTGTGAAGGTTTTTATTTTACACTAGAAAGAAAAGCAAGAAGCTAAGCTAACCTACATGTTCATTAAAATTTAAATGTCAGAGACCTTTCTGGTGTTACATATAAATATTTGCGATGAGTTGGATACGCATTCAAATGAGGCTTGCTTGTCACATAGAAAGTGTCTTTTTTGGAAAATAACATATTGGTTGGTTTAAACGTCATTTTATTTCATTCGAACAAAATGTGGTATTTTTTTTATTGGTTGAATGTAATATTAAAATGCCTAATGGTGTTTTCTTTAGCTGTAAGTAAAATATGATCATAATTAACAGAAATAAAGGTTTGAAAACATGCGTCATTGTGTAATTAATCTGTATAATTTCACCTGGGGGATTCAAATATGGCTTCAAAAAATAGTGTTTCGTTATAGAGAACCACTACTGATGTCGCCATACTGTCTGTTATGAATCATAGCTGAAGGGTGGGGTATTTCGATAAAAAGATTTTAAACAAAAATATTTAGAAATAATTTTATCTCCCAGACACATACTAAAAGATCATGCACTGTCTGACACGTTTCAATCTATGTTTTTTTCCTCAGGCGTTGCTATCTCCTAGTTGAAGGTGTATCTCTGAGCTTTCTACAGCTTAATACTCTAGTCCAGACATCTCAGAGCGGAGGAGATTCTCTCCCTGAATGTTTCATCCTGAACTTATTTCTGCTTAAACCTTATTACAGTCTGTAGAGTAAGGCCGTGCTTCTGTGAAACAACCAGCTAAACTTGTCCATGAATGAAAAAGTGTTTTCAATCGGTCGAGCCAAATTGAAACTGTATGATACTGAAATGAACATTATCAGCACTTGAACGACGACAGAAAAAGATGTAATAGCGTGAGTTTCTATGCAGTGAAAGCTGAGATGTACCATATGGTTTCTCAACCAAATCTGGGCATTTTAGCAACAGAAAAGTTGTTCAACGGCTCTAACTTTACAGTCTTAGTGTCCTTACACAAGCTTTCTGCAGTTCAGCGAGTACTCTTTAAAATACTGTTGTACGTTTACAAATCGCTGAATGTCTTAGCACCACATAATGTTACAGATCTGTTATTGTGATTGTTGTATCAACCTTCCAGACCTCTCAGGTCATCTGGTTCTGGTGTGCTCTACATCCCCAGAATCAGAACCAAACATGGAGAAGCAGCATTCAGCTTTATGGACTACAAACAAAGTTCTAGAAAATGTTAAAACCACCAAAACACTGAGTTCCTTTAAGTCTAGACTAGACACCCAAATGTTTAGAGTTGCTTCTGAACCATAATAAATGAAGCCCTAATCAACATTTTTATGTGTAATGATGGCATGGGAAAAAATTACATTTTTAAATTGTTGATAGCTTTGTACTTTTGTATTTTTATGATGTGAAGCACTTTGAACTGCCTTGGCACTGAAATGCGCTATACAAATAAACTTAAATGATTGATTGATTGATTGATTTTATAGAAAAAGTTAGTTAGCTTTGTTTATACTGGACAGAGAACCTCCTGAAAGGTTCAACTTGAAGACAATCATGCTGCTGCTTGATTGCCTTTGCTACATGCCAGCTCTATGACATGTAGCAAAGAATACACAACAATCTTAATGCCCCCTTGAACACACTGCCATGCAATTTCCCGTTCATGGTCTGACTGGTATGAACAGCATAGTGAGGTGTTCATGCACTGTAAAAAGGGGTAATGGAGTTTGCTTTTACGCTTAATGAAAATTTAAATTGAGATGTTTTGGTCCATAAAATAGAAAAAAAGATTTTGTCCATAAAAATATCCTGATCAATCCTGCCTATAAAATATGATAGCAAATACTTTTTAATAAAAGAAAAATACAAGAAGCCCATAACCTCTCAATATAATTAATTAAATGCCAACTATCTGGCACAACTTCTCTTTGGCCTTCTCATTAACCTTCCCTATTCTGACTGTCAGAAGAAGTAACCTTTTCACAATTCACTCTTGGTCTTGAGACTCTGCTTTCTGAACGGAGTAACATAATACTCATGCCATCACATTTCTCTGCTGTTCAGTCATTGTAGCACAAATAATTGTATCATTTGTTGACTTTCACATCCTTATTTATTTTTCAGGAACTAATTAATACTCTGAACTGTTAACGTAGGCAGAGAATCTGTTAGAAATGCTGATTGTCACCCATGAAAAGTTCTGCATAAAGCCAGAGGCCATCTTTCATTGTCATGTGTTTCTTTTAATTAAAGTTGCCTTTTTATCCTACTTCTGCTGTTTGAATTAAAACCATAACTTTCATAAAGCCAGGCCATTATTAAAATTTTATGAATCCATAGCTCAGAGGCAACAGCAGGCACATTATGACCACATCAACAATCAATTTTACGAGTGAACTTAAAGCCACTTCCCCATATTAAACACAGCTCTGGGGAACTGAGCAGATCACTTATCACCATCGAGAGTCTCAGTTTTGCAAAATTGAATAGTTTATGGCAAAATACCAATGTAAGTCGTGTTCTCCCTGACCTGTTTCCCACACCTCACTTTTCTGTGTGAAAAAGAATCATCTCAAAATCAATGTTCTTGGCTCAGTCTAAAATCAGTTTAACCCAACAAAATGTCTTTCCTATTTGCACAAATAGTGTTGAGTCTTGCTGACTTCGGTGGTGACACTAACAAGAAAATTAGTGTGAATAACTGATTAAAAGATGTCCTTAGTAGAATAAATTTGACTCTTCCTTTATGGAATTTCAAAAATTTCATATTTGTATTGCATGATGTATGATCATGTATGATTGTATTTTCCAAAAAAAAACAGGAAAAACTTCTGCTAATTTACTGATTGCATCCATTGTATTTATTTTCACTATGTTGACAAGCCTCCTTCAGTCCTTCACAAAATGTATCTTGAACTTTTTAACATTTTTGTCACTTGACAACCACTAACTTGAAAGAATTTTAATATGATTTTATGTGAGATTGTGGGTCAGCACAAAGTAGTACGATGATTGGGAGGGAGAAAAGCTAAAAAGCAGAAGATATCCAGTGCAACCAAATGCATAAAAGTAAAAAATTCCACTTGGGTTTTATTTTATACCGGTTCTGTCAAACTCTGATATGTTAATTAAAACGAACAAACTGCATGATGGCAGCCCAGGAATGCAACAAACAGTTCAGGGATAAAATTGGTAAGAGGTGTAAAGCAGGCCTAGGTTATAAAACAATATGTCAAACATGGAATATGTCAAGGAGCAATATTCAATCCCAAATATCCCAATATATACAAATTGGAAAAACACAAGAATGGCAGCTGAACACAAATGCTCACCACACTATTCAGATTTTTATTTGTGAAAAATGCGTATATATATATTTATTTTCTTTACTACTTTACTATTTCTTCTTCTACTTGACAGATAATCATTTTATCTGTCACAAAATGATTTTTCAAATATTTAAAAATTTGTGATTGTAATTTAACAAAGCATAAAATAACATTCTAACAGATGTCTGCTATTTCTTCTTTCATGTGGTTTCTTGTGGGCATTGGGTGTGGCTATAATCCCCCTCTTTCATCCACGTGTTGCACAACCCTCCCTGCAGGTAAGAAAAGCTTTTTTGTTTCTTTTTTTTTTTCCACACACACTCGCAATGTACCCAACAGGACCATTTAGTGATGATAAACACTTGTGTGCATCAAAGTTTGCATCACTGACATGACATAATGACGGACTGTGAGCTTGTATTTGCATAATCAGTGTGCGCACTCCTGGATCTCATTGAATATTCATATGCTGCTGAAACAACTCTCCGACTTCGAGAAAGAGATTGCTGTCACAGTCCGTGAATCACGGAGCAATTTTAGCTCTTGAATTGCACTGTAATCAGCACAGCCTGCTGCCATCCCTTATGCACATCTACAGATCCACAGGCACACAGACATGCATGAATGCACACTATGATCCACTTCATAATCACTGATGTCTCTTTCACACCAAGGGACAGTTTTCAGTAAATCCCAGTGAGGGTTTGTTGCTGGATGTGTCACAACCTATCACTTTGGTTCCTCTTCACTCAAGACTCTCTTCTAAGGGGCAGACCTAATAAACCGAGTGGACATCTACAACCCTGGAGTGTCATGTATCCATCTATATAGTCCCTTCAATTCACTCCCAGATGGGACTATGGGATTCTTAAATGCACTGATAGTGTTTATCTCCCAAAACCAATACTTGGAGTTCAAAACCTAGGGGAAATAGGGAGAGATCAGTCTCTTGTGGCTGTGGATGAGGAAATTTCCTTTGCTTATCAGTTTTTGTTAGAAGTGGTGTCACTTCTGATTAATGATATAAAATGCTTGTGACCTTTAAAAGGAAGTGAAAAAAGACTGAACTTTGTCACTTGTGGATCTGCTGACTTTCTATGTCTTGTGACAGTTAAGTAAAGGCTAGAAGTCATTGGTGTGCTTGGTGTGTGTGCGATTCAAAGGGTGAAGAAAAAGAGGAATAAAAAATAATCCATTCATGAATAATCTACAGAGAAGCTAGAAAATACATACTTGATGTCCTGTACACATTAGTTTATAATGTTTGGATATTAGAAACACAGTAACTGGTTCAGCTTAAATGGAGACATTAGTGCATCCCTTTCTTTTGCACAAATTAGGGAAAGCTACACCAACCTTTCTTTTGCACCTCTCAGTTTGTATAGATTATTTACTTTTAGAAAAGGGTATATTAAAATCCAGGTAGGTCAGAATATCAAGCCCGATTTACATACTTCACACATCTTTACAATATGTAAAACACAACTGAAGCTTTGCTGCAGCTGTGTTTTATATATTATAGTATAAACCACTTCGGTAGAAAAGTTCATGACTCACTGGCTGCAGTGCTCTATTGTCATGAGGCTGCAAAACAAGCCCAAATCATTAACGAAAGGTAGGCTTAGGTGTTTGTTCTGATAAGCTGTTCAGTCCTTGCCAAAGGGAACCATGCATTATGAGTAAACCACTTCATCTGTTTAGAGAGGATTGGCAAATAGGTCCTGTGGTTCATTCCAATATCACTTTTCAAACCTCACCCCTACTGTTGTATTCTTTTCATAAGAAAGAGTCTTTGTCCTGACAGGATTTCCAAAAAAGGCAGTCTTGTTCAGTGTTTTAATAGGTATCATCTAGGTTAATGTTTTACATTTAGCACTCTTAGCTTTTGAGGTAATTTTGTAAGTCTTTTTACTTTCTTCAGTACACACTCTGGTAAATTTCCTGAGATCCAACCATTTTCTGTTCACCCTTGTCCCTACTGGGGTCGGGAGGTGCTGGTGCCTATCTCCAGCTGCATTCCGGGCAAGAGGCGGGGTACACCCTGGACATTAACCTAGATTGCCAGTCTGTCGCAGATTTCCTAAGATGTATTGTAAAAATGAATTACAGTTTTGAGTAATTAAGTGAGTTACACTGAAATGGTTTAAAAACATGATCAAGTAAATGACCAAAAGCAATTCCTTAAACATGCCCCAGGAAAACAAAACAAAACAAAACAAAAAAAACAAATATATATATATATATATATATATATATATATATATATATATATATATATATATATATATATATATATATATATATATATATATATATATATATATATATATAATAATTTGCTAAAGCACTTGCTTCAACTGTGGTTGTATTTATGACTATTTATCAAAGAACTGAGTGAAAACTATATTTTTTTATAATGATTTTATATAAACATACTCAAATATACATCCATTGTTTTTCTTCATATGATTTTGGTGATTAAGCTGTTGAGACATCAGTATGCAGTAGAGTCACAAATCTTCCCTGGAAGCAGTTTTATTTATTTTATTAATGGCGCTTCGATAGTAAACGACAAAAAAGTACCCGCATTTTATTTTATCATCTTCTGCATTTGTAAAAAAACATCTCTATCTTGTGTGACTTACCATAGAGTAGGTGGGATGAAAGGTGTTGATACAAGCACTATTAGTCTGAGTTGTTGTCAGCAACAATTAATTTTAGTCTTTGTATCTTAAACATTACTGACTCATTCTGGCATATTGATTCCACTGGTATAAAACAGCGTGAGTCAGCGATGCTTCAGACATTTGTCTTCACAGGTTTGCTGTGTTTAATAAAACACAGCCATCTCACTCCCGGTTGCACTTATTCATGGTTATGCTGACTGCTCATGTCATAAACTTTATCTATAATGCTTGCAAAATTATTTTAGCCTTTTGAAATTGCTCTGACTTTGGTATGTTACAACTGCTAGCTTTTGTTTATTTTATTGGGATCTTTTATGTGATAAATAATACAAGTTAGTGGGTAGTTGTGACTTGGAAGAAACATTATACATAGTTTTATCTAGGGGTGCTGTGGTACCCCTTTATTAAAATCCAGTTAAACTAATTGCTTCTTCAGAGGTTTTGTGTTGAATTCAATGTGACTACAAATAGAGCAGTTCTATACAATGGTAAGCAAACATAATGCAGACACCACACAGGCCAGGGATAAAATCTTGAAAAAATTTAAATTCCTGTTCAATCCACAAATAAAAAAACCCCCCAAAAAACAAAGAACACACCTGCAAACCTACCAATACCTAAACGGCCAGGCCTTGTAGGGACAGCATTGATTATAGAAGCACTCAAGAGGCCCATGGTAACTCTGGAGGTGCTTCAGAGATCCACGGCTCAGGTGGGACTTTTGTTTCAATACACAACCACCCTAAGCATACACCCATACCTGGAATGGTGACCATCAAAATATACTCGTGTTAGAATGGCCCAATCAAAATATAGACCTAAATGCATTTCAGAGTGTGAGGCAAACCTGGAAAATCAGTGTATCAAAATCTGACTCAGCTTGACCTGCTTTGCAGAAAAGGGATATATTTTAGTCTAGATCTGCAAAGCTAAATACCCCTAAAGATTCACAGACTACAAATTATTAATTTTTTATCCCTCTGGGAGTTGAATTGAAATGCAAGACATACGTTTCAAAATTTCACTTGTAAGCCAAATGGTAGAAACACATATAATTTTCTGCACGGTAATGAAATACTTTTGTCTGCATGTCACAAAAAACAAAGTATGTGAATAATGTGGTTTTAACCTAGAAAAGGTTAAAAATTGTAATGCAAGATGCCGTTTTAGGTCAGGCTTATGATTGAGCCATCCAGCTAAGTCTGTATTACTTCTAATATTTCATTTTATCATTCTACAATATTACATGTGACCTGAATAATTCTGTGTGCATTTGTTTGGATGCCTGTGTGCAGATCTTCGTCTCTGCCCTCATGGCAGCATACCAACAACTTAACTAATTGTGGAAAAGTTGCACTTTCTTAGCAGAGCTGCTCATTTAGATAAGAGTGGCAGAATATTTAGAACATGAATTATAGGGCTTGGGCGATGGCCTGCAGAGCTGCCAACAGCTGTGGATTTACCAGTACACCAGCTGTGGAATGTAGAGAAAAAACTGGGACTAATCGTGTTTGTAAAACATCACAGGTAGAAGGATGAGGGCTTGCTCTGTTGTTAGCGTCAACATAGGCACAAAGTGGGTGTAGGCTGCTACGTTTTTGCGTGTAACTGAGAAGCGCCAGAGGGATTTGTGAGGATGGGGACCCATAAATGACCTTCAGCCAACACATGCATGCATGCATAGTTTCGCACTATTAGCCTCACTTGTGGGGATATCGCATTACATTCCTGTTTATTATTCACAGTATGTCCTGTGAGACTAGAGTGTCATGCATTGAATTTCTTTGACAGACACAGGTTTCCTTCACAATGACAAATATTTACCTCTGTGTGTTTAATATTAAAACAAAATCATAAAACTTTTTGAGATGATTTTATTATTTTTAAAACATTTTTTTGTTGTTGTTTTTGTTTTGTTTTAGATGAAGAAATGTTTAGGGTAGTCGTCAGGATTTCAGTCATTTCTTAAACAGAACAAACATCTTGATACATCAACAACAAATTAAATGTTGTTTAATTTGATCTGCAAAGCTAAAGGATATTAAGGATATGTTGCATTTAATTTGCTAAGAATTAATTTTTGTACCAAGGCTGCCATTGGGTTTAGGTTATTTTGGGGAATTTAAAGCTGAATTCTACAATTTTTATTTGGGGTTTGAAAAAGATTTAGAATATTAAAATTTCAAAATTTTACACCACAAGCCATCTTCTCAACCTTGACTACTAATATTTTCTAAAATTAACAATTACTTTTTATATCAAATTTAAAATTACTCATCAACTTCCCACTTTTACTTTTAAGCAAAAAATTACATAGTCACTTGAAGGAAAAAGGCAAATGTGGCTGAATGAAAATCTGAAAATTGTGGATTTAGTTTCTTCCTCTTTGCCACATGTTGGAATGAAATATAACATAAACCCACCCTTAGAGTTTGATTTTTATATGTACTCTTCTGTTTATTTTTGATGACTGGTTTGTTTTTGTTCAATCAAACCAGTCAGTGCCGGCAAAATTAACCAAGGAAATCATCTTTATCAGTTCACATTCCAAACTGTTGTTAAATCTTTTGTTAATATGGATGTCACCTGTAGAGACAATTAGGAATCATGAAGACTCCCTGCTTAGTTTCCTTTAAAAACAAATCCATAATTAATCATCATGCAATTGAACTCTGAATGTTCATTATCCCGAACTCTAGCTGTGAAACTGCTTTCATCCTGTAATAGAAGTATTTGAGTTTAAAATTTATTTCATTTGCAAAGCAATTCTTCGTAGAAAGTAGTGCTAGTTAAATAGGAACATATTTTTCATCTGTGATGCTCTCTGATGCCTTAGAGCAGTGCTCTTAAACTCCAGACCATGAGAATTGGTGTCCTACAAATTTTAGATGCGTGTCTGCTTCAACACACCTTAATAAAATAATCAGATCATAAACAGAACCCTGGAGAACTTGACTGCTTACCGAAGAGGTAAATTATGCCACATCTAAAATTTGCCAGACTGGAGGAGAAGATCTGTGCTGCAGAGGAAAAACGATTGCTGTTTGGCTATAACCCACTTGCTGGATAACATAACACAACTCTCACCATACCTGATTGCATAGTCCTGGTTTAGAGTGATCCTCAGAACCAAAGTCAGAGTCAGACAGGACTCATCCTTTCCTGGATTAATTAGCTGTATTAAATCAGGAGACGTATTACAGTATATGGACTTTGTTATTGAGGATATGCCACTCACCCAAGTTCATCTTTGACTTTTACATACATCAGCACACACCTCCTACTGTTATTTTTACATTCCTCCTACATTCAGATTTACAATTCCCACATTGTCTGAGAGCCTCTGTCTTATAACAGTGACTGAAATTAATGCTACTATGCCCATGTTATCCACAGCTCTGTTCATATTATTTACATGTAAACACTAAACAAAAACTTTAACTCTGTTATACCCTCATAGGAATGGAGCAAAAGCATTGTGAGAGATATTCCAAAAAATTACAGTTAATCCCAAAATTATTCTTAAAATAATCCTTAAATTTTCTGAAAGTGTTTCTTTTGACTGGAAATATTAACATTTTCGGAGTGCCCCAGCTGGACTCTGCCCCACCCAGAGTCCAGATTTCAATCTGATCGAGAATCTGCGGAGAGAGTTAGTAAAAAGATTGCTAAAAAGGCCTTATTAACTAAGGCATTCAAGCAAAAAATATGCAAGTCGCATGCGGAAAGACTCCCTGACCTAGAATCATCATGCTTTATGGCAATAGTGCTGCCATTGTTCTATTGTCCAGACACTCAATGAAAATGCAGTCAGATCTGCTAGTGCTACAAATAATTTTGTGCTTAGATATAGCTAGCTGCTTGAGTGATTGAAGTTTCGCTCACCAGCATATATTTGTTAGGCAACCCTGTTTTCATTTAATTTCCTTATACAGCCAAATTAAATTTAATGAAAAGGCATAGTGGACTGTACAGTACACCTTTTAACTGTGGTTTTTGATTTTATAACATGAATGGCTTGTTGCAACTGACTTTTATAGAAACAAATTATATAGTTTCATGTGAAATTTAAGCATTACAGAAATCTTTCTTTTAAAACATTGTGGAGAGTGAAGGATGCCAAAGTACTATAAATACATTTAATTAAGGTAAATATTATCAATGCTATTTTATTTCCAGTTTTAACAAATTCATGACATTTAAATAATTATTTTATAAGTTATAGTTGACACTCTTCACTCTCCATCAAGGACATTACATTCCCTGTCCCCCGATACAAATTCTCTTTTCCTATTTGTTTTCGGAACTTCCTATCCTCCAGAGATGCCGATAAAGTAAATGAGAAGAGAAGAGAGAGATGGGACTCATATATCATGGGATTCCCATCTGAACCAGCCTGCACTGCATTTGTACCATTTTAATTTGCCTTCATGAATGAGTCAGCAATTGTGCTGCAGAAATGACTGGAGATTAGTTCTGATTAAAGAGGGGAATCAGTTAACAAAAGCACCAGCCTCCTGTCTTCTCTAGCATCCCTTCTAATTAAATGCAGCCATGTGAAGCTGTGGTTTGTTGAGTTTTCCTGAACCTCTCCTACAGCTCCTGAAACTCACATATGTAATATTTAAATCACTTTTGATTATGAACATGTGATATTTATAATTTCAGACAGGAAAATTAGTGTGTGCTTAAACAGAGCATGATTAATGTTACTATGCTAATGTTTTTTAAGGTGCATTGAACATTTCTTAATGATTAAAACTTCTTTGTAGTTGGATATGTTCTTTAAATTGCAAAAAATTTAAACCAGATAAAGTTGATTTGAAATGGATAGGTTATGGTTTTAAATCCAAAAGGAAGTATTTTAGTAGTTGCATTTCACCACATCCTTTGACTACGTAGCCTTATTGTTCTTGTTCTTCTTGCTCATGTTGGGAGTTTGAGATGTTCAAGATACTTTTGCGATCATGATAGAGAGCAAACTTTTTTATGCGGTCACATTATTTTTGCCAAATAATTCTAAAGGCTATACAGTGTGCTCACATATTCCTTGAATTTTGCTACAACTGTACAAAATACACCTTTACCATAAACATGCACAGAATATCTATCTGTGCTGCATTTACCAATCAAAACTCACTGGAGATATCTCATCGGTTTATGGGTAAATCTCCACACAATGCCAACTTTATGATGATTGTTGAATTTCAAATGCTGTTGTTCAAATAGCTGCAAGACTCCTATTAGCCTTCTGTGTCCAGAACCTCTGGGTGTTCACCCAGATAGTCAGGTAGACTTGGTTTGACTTGGAACTAAGACAGGCTCTCTTTGTAAATAACTTTTTTAAAATCCTGTGTCTTTGTACAGATTATTTTTTTCTATAAGACAAATAAAAACAATCACAAGTTTTGACTCATGTTTAAACTAATTGTGAAATCTCAGTTTGAGAATATTCACACTGACACTTGAATATGTCAGTTTCAACTGGTGCAATTTGTTTTCACACTGGGCTGTCAAACAAACCAAACCCTTTGGTGCAGCCTGTGGTGGTGCTGCACCAAGAACCACCACAGGAAACAACACAAAAACCTGTGAACAAGACACTGACCACAACTTCTCTCTTTATGAAATATAAACACATATGACACCTATATGACACCTATATGATGTCATATAGGTGTAGGACTTCTCTTATGTGTTTGGAAAATGTACCAAACAAAAATGTGCCAACAATGGGTGCAGCATAAGTGGACATGCACATTTGTTTTGGTTGTATTTACCAAAAATGCCCTGTGCTTGAGTCCATTTTCTGCTTTAGGAGTAGTTTAAGGTAATAAAAGGGAGCCTTGTAAAAACCTCAAAGTATGCAACACAATATGCCTTGGGATTAGCCTTCCTTCAATTTTGCTTTAAACTTGTATGTTGTATGCATATGCAACATGAGCAAATTAGGTTCTGAAACAAAAATATACTTTATAATATTACTATATGCATATATGTATTGGTTTTATTTATTTATATTTTTGCCTCGCACATTAATCTAAAAGTCTTGCCAAGTATCCAAAAAAGCAAGACATAAATGGAGTCAGCCATTTCTGTCTTTCACCTCATTCCTTAGTTTGGAAGCATACATTATCACATGGAGTGCCTTGTTAATGGAGAGGAAATATTCACATCAAGCGACGGGTAGGAAACAACCATTCACCTATTCGCTCTGAGTCACCAGGCGTGAATTTTTACATCCTCATACCTCAAGTTGCAACCGGTGAGTGAACATTCCATGTATTATGGATGAGGTGAAGAGGATGGAAGTGTGGAGGATGGTGAGGGGGTTATCACACAGAGATAGAATTGTTCAAGAATGAACAATGTCTGTCTGTTCACTACATGAAATGCTTCTGCACGGGACGTTTGAATGTGTGCGGCTTCGGAGTGTCTTGTAAACCCCATTAGGCTCTCATGCATCAGCCCATGGACACAATTCTCCTGACTGAATACATCCTTAGACAACAAGGGTTTTAAATTGTTGAAAAAAATTCAGAGCCAAGAAAGTGTTTTCTTGTAAACCACAATCCCTCTGGTTGTCAACTTAATAGGAAAAGGCTAGTGCACATAAGAATACAAGTAAATTGAAGAACCTAAGCCTCCAAAAAAAAGGTTAATTTATTTTGCTTTGTCTTTATTGTTGCATTAAATATATCAAATTATCTCTGATTTCTGCTTATGTCTAGTAATGGGAAATTTCTGCAGCTTTTTTTATAAACAGACAACAGTTAGCCTCAATAGGAAGTATTTGGTAATCGGTGTGTGTATATTTGCTTGCACTAACACCTGTCAGGTTCAGAAGTGTTTATAGTGGAATCCATATTGGCAAAACTGTGGCTACATCTCAAAAAAGGTAATTCCAGATCATGTCGCAGCCACTAACTTGTTTAATTGAGGGCATGGTGTTCTTCTGGGGGATACACGGTTGTTTCTATGTCAGTCTTAACCTTTGGAATTGTGGCATTCAAGTTTGTTTCATCTGACCACAGTAATTAGTTATGTGAAGGTTTTGGAAATTATTGCCAGCACTATGTGCTTTCTTTGATGATTGTATTACTGTTAAAACATATTTGCAAATATTTTTTACCAGGGGGTGTACACTTTTGAGAGCCACTGTATGAGTTTGCAAAAGTTGGTCAAGATTAACTTCTGAATAAGGCAGGAGAGATTTACGTTAGCACTGCCTAAAATCATGACTGTTCATTTATGTTGTAAATAAATAAATACAAACTTTTGTCATTATAATATGAAATATATCCATGTTTATAGCCATGTACATGCACAATTCTAACTTGGCAGGGTTTCCAAACAGCCATTAGGATCGCTCTCTCCTAAAAGTTAATTGTTGTTTGCCTTTTACTCTCGACAAATGGATATATCACCCCAAAGGTTGAAAAGCAAAATTTTGTGCACACTGATACAGCAGTATGATCTTTGTTTTATATCCTACAACAGCTACGACCACATAAGCACACTGCTCTGTGGGATATCGTGTTCACGTTGACCTGCTTTTTCTGTGACACTGAACTGACAAGAACACATATCGGCTCGACTGCGTTTGTGCTAGTATCCATTCAGATTGTGAGAAATTATAGAATTTGTGATGAGAAATGTAGATAATGAATTGGTATGCTTTAATATGAAACCTCAACTATTCACAGACAGTGTACGCAGAGTCTCCGCAGCTCACGGAATATGCACAGTGTACCTGAATATTTGGAAACCTTAACCTACTAAGATAATTGCAGTCTAAAGTGCTGACGTTTTTGCTCTCTATATCCAAATCTTCACCTGTTCAAACAGGTGAACAGATGTTGAAATTTCTAATGTATTGGTTGAGGGAGTGAGATAAAATCCCTTTTAAAGCTGAAGGGCAAAGATAGTGCAGGGATGACAACATAGAGCTAATATGCCAGTGATAACCCTTATTCTGAGTAATCAACTTGAAATAACTCTGAAAGTCAAAGAGCCTGCCCTTGATAAAATAAACCATACATGCATTGTATGCAAGAGAAACTAGTGCAACATTTATGCAGTAGATGATAAAGATATTTCATCTTCATCACTTCCCTTCACAAAAAATACACATTGTTCAGAGATTGGCCTGCCGGGAATAATGCTAAATGAATAAACCAGCAAAGAAATGATTACAAGGCAGCTATGAATTAAGGTAGATTTGTAGAAATATAGCAGCCAGTTTTCACTGTTCTTCTGTTGTACTTAAGTATCTCCGGGAAGCTTAGTGAATGACTTCAAAGAGGAGCAGAAAAAAAGTCTTATGGATCTTCTGTTTACCTAAAAAATGTCATAATCTATTCCTTGTGAAAGGGCCAGTAGGGCTATACGTCTTTAAGGATATTGTATTGCACATTGTCTTAGCTTTATAAACTTTGCTGAAAGAAATTGTATGAGCTAAAGCTGAATGTAATTTCTTTTACTTTGTGTCAGGGTTGGAATTTTGCCTTAAAAACTCTTCTGCTTAATACAACTGTGGAATAAAAGAGAATGTAATTCTAAAGTATAAAGATCCCCATGGAATGATGTATTTCCATGGTAACAAACCAGTTTATCACTGTGAAGGCATACAAATTATGTAGCACCATCTAGGCCTGTCACAATAACACATTTTGCTAAGCGATTAATTGTCTCAAAAATGATTGCGATGAACGATAATATTGTTTGAAGACCTTTTTACACTGATTTAATGGAAATGTTATAATGTATGCGATTTCCTGCCAGACAGAAACACTTTATTTTCAAAAGAACACTAAATGATAAACAAAACAACCACAAACAAAAATAAAATGGATTCTCAGTCTCCATCAACAAAAAATGTACTTGAATAAAAACTAAACAATATTAAGCCAAAGTGGAAATAAATACTGCATTCAACCAAAAGAGTGCAGATTATGAAGTCTGTATATAATATCGCCCTTCAGTAATCATTAGATTTAAATAGAGAAGATGGGCACATCCGACCACTTGATGCAGTAGTTCACACTACACAATTTTTTGCCCCGATTTTCCCCTTACGACAATCGTAGAATGTTGGCCGTTTTAAGATTGTCGCTTGCAATTTCGTAACTGATCATCCTGTAGTGTGTGGTGTGTTACGGTAGATCATCGTGGCCACCCCAGTCTAAATCAGGGGTTCTCTCCAACTGGGAGCTAATGCAGCCTGTTGAATGCAACAGGTAGCCAATCAGAGCCCGGATTCCTCTCCGCGCTTTCTGAGGGGAACACAGATGGGAATCCCAAACAGCTGACATGGCGCAACCCGAAGTCCAGCGGAGATGAAACGACATTCATGTTTGTTAAACATTTTTTGCAAAGAAAATCGAAATAACAAGGGAAGAAGAAGGAGCGAAATTGCTACCGCAGTTGATAAACCCGGTAACTTTTCAGCTGTTCTTTGTTAATGTGACATTAATAGGTTATAATGATTTTCATTCAGGTAGGACTAACACTAGCTACATGCATTGCAGACCAAATTGTAGTAAAGCATTGATTAATGCCTGGGTTTAAAATTAGTTAACTGGACTTGTACCCATTATTTTGTGCCCATTATTGGACACCACACGGTTCATCAAACTCGATCAAACCATTATACCTACGATTTCTATCGGGCTAATGTGTGGTCTCAGGTTTTGAAAATGGGCCGACAGCTCTAAGATCGTGTAGTGTACGCTGGGCATTATACTAAGGAAATGAGGAAGGGTGGGTCAGTGGAGAGCACCAGAGTCTTAACTATTTTCCATTCAGTGTCATTCAGTGTTATCAACCGATAATTAAAATGCGGTCGATAGTTTTAATTTATCATGCGATTAATTGATTTATTGTTAATTGGACAGGCCTAGCACCACCTTGTTGTTACTGTCAGACTTCATGAAAGTTTTAATAATAGGTATTCATTCTGGATGAAAATCCATTTAGACTGGCCCAATTGCTCAAATTATAAATATGTACCTTTGACATAAAAAGTGTGAAAAGTATGAATTGGCCTACAACTTTCTTTTTACTGAAAAAACTGGTATTCTTAAGTCTTGTCATGTTGGTAAAAATTAATGTAGATTTTTTTAAATGTCTTTTTAGAAGTATACTTTAGCCTAATATTTAATTATTTCCCTTGAGCATAGCTCTTTAGTGTAAGTGTGACAGATTCATTCCAATTTCTGAGAAAGAGAAGAACATCTAAAGAGCATTTAATCTAAGACAGGCTTGTTCAGGGAGCAAACGTGCAGGGTGATGTATTGTTGAGCTCTGATTTCACATGTTTCATTTCTTCACCTTGCATCACTCGCTAGTGTCAATGAACAAGCATTGGGGTTTTAGAAGTTCATCTAATAGATTAACATTTGTATTAACGCTTAATCATACTGAATTATATTACATTGTTAATATTACAAGATTAAACAAGATTAAAAGATTAGACTTAATATTAATAGATGAAGATAAAAAATCCTGTCTCAACTCTTTTAGAACATGTGGCAAGATTATCGGTAGCATGACTTTGCTCCCAAAGAGCCATAAACGCAGAATAAAAGAGAGTAATATTTGCAAAGAGATAATTGTGAAAGTTAGTTTTGCTCTATATGGAGGCAGCTGAAGGATTTGAGAACGTTATTGACTGCTTCAAGGAGGTTAACTTCATAAACGATCACGAGCTTTCACTGAGCCGTTTTCCCTCAAAAACATTTTTCATTTGAAATTGTTCTACTGTAGAATTAAATATTTTGTCTTTTGCATGTTTTATGGTGGGTATTATCAGGTTTTGGCCTCCAGAATTATCCACCACAGGTTTCTATGCTCAAGTGATAAGGCAAAAGCTGTTGAGGAGATTGATGTTTTTCATTTAGCTCTCAAAGTAAAACAAAATGGTGACAAATTAGCAGCCAGGCTTGTTAGTGTGTAAAAAATGTGTGCAAGAAATAGTAACTGAGTTTTTGCTAAATTTCTTCCACTGCTATAAAATCCATGGTGCTCTCCATTTTGCTTAGAGTAAACAGCAGTTTGGCTGGTTATAGTTTACATTTAACCTTGTGTATCAATACAAAAGACAGATATAGTTACTTTAGCAATTTTTTTTGCTGAGACATTTTGCATGTCAAATACACTGAAATATGTAAATTATATATGTTAATCATATACAAAGTTTTATTTTACAATTTTACGTATTATTTTGTCCAAGTACCTAGTGACATTGACACGTACATTAAGAATTTCTCTGACAACAATGATGGCCACAGCATTAGGCTTTTTGAAAAGGCACAATTTTCTGCCACAGATAAGTTTCTTTTGCCAGTTGAAATCTTGTTTCAGTCTCTCTCAGGCTTAAACTATGCTTTAGCTTCAATAAAGATTGCACCTCACAGCGTAGGTAAACAAGAAAGTGCCAACAGTCATGTCAAACCTGATAACCCAAAAACGGCAATGTAGAAAAAGAAGTCATGACAGTTACCCTAAATGTTACTTTGCATGCCAATTCAGCATAGTTTGAAATGTTTTCTTTTTCCAGTTTTTTATGCATTTTATCAACATCCTTTTTAGTTTTCAATACTGTATATTTTTCAGAGATGGAGCTGGGAGTTCTCAAGTTGCCACAGGTGTCACAGAAAGAGGCAACCCCCAATCCCACACACGCAAAGCTAGCACAACCTTAGTGCATTTTTATTCAATTTTCCAGGGCTGGCTGTCAAAATGCCAGTCAAGACCAGCAGAGCCCAGTTTGCTGTTGTCAGAAAAACCCCAGTTCTCTGGCACACCGTTGCGCTTTGCTTCTCCTGAACTTTGGAGCCGATGGCGTTTTAAAAGGACAGCTGAAGTAAGTCTTGCACTGTTTGAGAGCAACAAACTGAGGTCACAGAACCATATAAATTCTTAAACACGCATTGAAGCCTGTAGATGAAGTAATCTGGAAAAACACACACACACTCTTTACTTGTGCCTGTTGGCTTTTCTCGCCAACTACTGTGTAACATGGACACCCGGCTAGTTTTTAACCTTCGATTACCACGATTTCTGACAAATATATCAAAATTTATCAAGGTTTTGAAAAACATTTGTTGATTCTACTTTTCCCTATTTTTGAGTCTGCTGTTCTCAGCAGCACAGGAATGTATGCATTAGTCAGCTCCACACATATCAACATCTTCATCTTAGCCACCTGCCTCGACCACCCACCTTCTGTCGTGACACCTGCCAGTCAGAACCGTGTCAGCTAATGATTAGCTGGTGAGTCAAGTCAGCATATCAGTCAGTACATCTGTCTGACTGAGGCAAGTCTGCCGGCTTTTCACTCGGACAGTCAGCAAGTCAGTCAGAGAGACAGATTGTCATGCAGATGGCTCATCAGTTAGACATAGTGGCCCTCCACTGCACAGTCTATCAAGACTGTAGTATTTCCTCAATTTCTGTTGAAATTTTTAAATGCATTTTGCATAAAGAAAGAATGGAAATAATCAGTATTTAATCTGGGATTGCCCCATTCAAGATTTATTTTTAGTAGTGCTGTTAATCAATTAAAAAAAAAAAAAAAAATCACATTAATCGCACTTTGGTGCTGTGATTAATCACAATTAATTACTACACCAAACTCGGTAAGCTTGAAATATAAATATGCATACAGTTGTCGTTCTTGCTGGAAGGCTGCCCCTCCTTTTGCACTCCAACCAATGAAAATACAGACAGTTATCAGATTTTTGGGGGGAGGGAGGTGGTTGCAGGAGAAAGTAAATAAAGTACTCTGTCAGTACACATTAGCAACTGAGGTAAACTTTCTCCACTACACATGCATACAAATAGTGGAAAACTTGTTCAGGAGCCAATTGACTAAAATATATTTTACGTTGTAGTTCCAAGGCATCCTCTTTGTTTTCATACCTGCCTGGGCAACTGCCCTCATAGCCCATATCAAAATCTTCCACACTATGCACAATTTAAAAAAATATCGAGCATCTCAAGATTATCAGTTTGCTATGGCGAGGTTTTTGTGCCATCAAGTTGAACCAGCAGTGGTGTTCTGACATGCTGTCAACTCTGACAAGTGGCTCACAATTGACTCCATCTCTCTTTGCTCACTGGGTCAGTTCTGTCTGTGTGCCCACACTTTGCTCTGCCTGCACTCGAAACTTGACTTGTGTGTAAATGAACCATACCATCAGCCTTTTTTTAAAAAATCCAATCAAACCATGTCTTGACAATACTATGTTCACTTCGGTGAAAAACGGCCAATCACAACCTGCAATTTGGGGAAATTTCCATTGTTTTTAGCCGATAGACACATTGCAGCATGACTTCACACCAGTGGTGTGATGTAACTAATGTACCTCAGCAATGAATGAACTTAATTGTTGCCAAATTATCGCAAAATAAAATTTGAAAGGCTGCTTTTCATCTAACTGAATTCAGTATTCAGAAGGCATGCTTTGATTGGATGGAAAAAACCTATCTGTGATTGGCTGGTAGTGTGGTTCATTTAAATAAAAGTCAAGTTTTGATCACAGACACAGTCAAGTGCGATGACACAGACAGAACTGGCCGAGTGAGCAGAGAGAGATGTTGCCGAGTGCAAGCAGCTTGTCAGTTGAGTAAATGTAAGGATACCACTGCGCACTCAACTTGGTGTCACTGCACGCTCACCTTGCTCATTGCATTCAACTCGGTGGCACAAAAGTCACACAATAGTTTTCCAGGTTCCTATAGTCCCATAGGAAGTCATTTTGTTTAAACATTAATAGAAATGTCTTTCTCCATTTATTTCCTATGAAACTTGTGTGATGAGGTGACAGTTGTTTGTCCTCATCCAGCTGACTGGAACAACCCGAAATTTTGAGCTTTTGCACATAGATGTGCTAATAGTGACACAACACAAGAAAGCTGTGAAATGTTCAACTTTTGTCGCTGTGTGCTATCATGGAAAACGTTCACCTTTCGCAGTCATTCGTCACTCCCCTTGTGTTGAGACCATAATGAGCTGCTGTGAATTAAGTAAACCTCTGTGGGAGAGAGACCCTCAGGTCAAATTAGTCGCTCGATTAATCTGCGTTATATAATATTAATGCATTCAAATTTTTATATTAATCACATCCATTAATGTGTTAAAGTAGACAGCACTATTTTTTGTCCACGTACTATTATAAGTCCCTTAAGATGAGTGCAAACATTGATATCCAATTAAGACATGCATATGCTTGAAAACTCATCAGCTATAAAGTACAATATAATAACACACTATATTTGATTCCTATCATATGGTCTACCTTACTATTTTAACTGCATTTTTCTGCACTCATTAACAGCAGTTTCCATTTTTCATCTTAGTTGACACTCATGAGCAGAACGTATAGTCGTCGATACCATTGTGTCGTTTTCAATGTGGCAATATTTTCATACCAAACTCTTCATTAGTTGCCATTAGATTAGATGCCAATTTTTTTCTTCCGTTTTTCCTATCTGGTTTGGGTTTTGTCTTAATGGTTCACTTAGGAGGCTAAAATAAGTCACAGTCCAACATGACTCCATGTTATTATTTTTTTTTTTGTAATAATCTTTGTCGACCGAAAGGAGACGATGGGGAAAAAATGCAATAGTATTTCTAATACTTTGTACAAAAACATGCCTAGTTCCTGTTCTGACTACCGCTGGGTGGGACTGGTGTGTGAGGATTGAGAAAATGTGAGTGGTTTGGGAAGGAAGAGGGCCCCTTGGCAGCAGCCTCTGTTTTTTTGAGAAGAGGTCTAAGAAAATGTGTCTTTTTAGTAACTTCTAAAAGTCTCTGGTAAGACATCGGCAGATTTGCCTGTAATGAAATTTTTAAAGAAAAAAGAATGATTTATTACTAGGGACTTAAAAAAAAAACTGTCATGCAAAATAGCATGACAAGAATATTAAGTTGGCAGCACTGCAGCTGTCACATGTGCCACTTGACACAGATAGATACTTGCATCAGCCAATACAGTCTCACTTTCACAGTTAACATGTTAAAGGATGGAAAATGTGTGCGATCAGTGGGAAGTGAAGAAACACATTTGTTAAATTTATTGTCCTAATACAGATTTTTCAAGCACAACAGTGGGTGTAATATTGAAAAATTAAATGTAAGCCCACTTGCAGGTAATATTTTTTTATTATTATTATTTCACTTTGGTATTATCAGACCAAAACATTTAACAGTTGTTTAAATGTGGACTGCATCTCTACCATATAGAAGATGATTACATCTTCCTTATTTTATTGGTAGCAACACCTGAACACACATACATATGAAAATAATGAGCACAAGTAGGAAAAAGAGAGTCATCCTTTATTGCTATAGAAAGACATTTGCACTGCTTTATCAACTGATTAGAATGATTTGAATGAATATGCCACTGTTGTTTATGCAAATAAGTATGTGTGCAAGTGTGATTTGGTTGGTGCGCTACTAACAATTCTTATGAACAAGTAGGATTTCAGCCTGATACATCTTCAACTACGAACATCTCACACAAAACCTGTTGCACTCGTACACGCCAACCCCCACCCCCAAAAAGAAAAGAGATGGGATGATTGCTGATGCTGTCTTAATTAAAAAATAACAATCCGGGGACCTGCACAGTTAACCCCAGCAGATAATTTGAAGCCGCTGCAATTGTGGTGTTATTGTATTTCTTTTTCTCTCCTCAGTAAAAGCCAGTGAGAACAGGTAAAGAGGTTCAGCCACCTTGAAAAGAACATCAGCACACTCATGCACAAACAGACACCAACCCAATATGCTTTGTTTGGACAGAATCACTTGATACCAAACTGAAAAACATTGAAAGGATAGCCAGAAAATTGCAACTGCTGGCAACCACATCGGGTTTCACACTGAGATAATTCTGTCCATCAGACTAACTACGATATTATGGTTATTAAAGGTTTGACTTTGAACAGTCTGTCAGTGTGGGTTCAGGGGATTTATATATATGTATGTGTCTCCAAATTCTCCAAAGAAATTATGAATGTGGATAAAATTTGGTGTTTTGACCTCTCCCACTATGTTTGCATATCGTTCTCTGCTTCGCTCTTTCTACTAGAACACCTCTGTATCTAGACAGTGATGTTTTACCACTAGAGAATTTCCTGACTTTGTTCTCACTTGATCAAAAGCATTTGCACTGTCACAGTTCACTGCTTTATCTAAAAACAAGTTTAACAATTTAAAAATCTTCCTTTTCATATGTGTTTTTGCTACATATCTCTTTGTCTATCCCTTATAGTTTTTATTTACTCTAACTATATTATTGTTCTCTCTTGCATAAACAATTGGGCTCTCACTGCTAACATGCTGCTGAAAGTGCACACAACATGGCAGTGTTCAGTAAATCCCAACATAAAATGAAACTTTTAAGAAAGCAACTTGCTATTTGGTTGAAACCTAATATTAAAAATATCCAAATTAAATTTGAAAGTATTGCCCCTGGAGATGCTTGGACTTTGTCTAGCAAATCTGCCTTCAACTCTGACAGCATGGGATGAAATATCAAGGAGTCTGTGATGATGCGAGTGTATACTAGGAAGCTATTTTGTGTGTTCAAGCTGTCATTTTAAAAGCCAAGAGCTGCTTGAAGGATATGTTGCTTCCCTAGAGGCAGAAAAGGCAAAATATAAGATTTATCTCAGACAAGCTCTGTAACGCAGCAAGGCTGGGCTGATATGTTTTAAAACCACTGCCATTGAAAAAAAAAACAGTCAACTGACATCGTGAACACATCGTGGATGTGACAGATATGACATCTTTATTACTAATTCATTGGAACAAAGTTAGATCTTGGCAAAGGGCTTGCCTGTGCATCCCAATCCCACATCCAAATAAATCTGAAAAGGCAATCTAAATTAAGAATGTCATAGAAATCTAACTTCTAGCTATGGAATAAACTGATAACCTGAACAAAGGCAAAACATGTCCACTAAAAAGAATTCTTCATTTGCTCAACATTTCTCCCTTCGCTTTTTGGTGTGTACACAGAAAGCAAAGTTTTTTTCTTACCTTTTTAACATAATGTTACTCCCTGAGAGTTTGTATTAACCTTAATAAACTGATGTGTTATAGCAAAGGTAAAGCCTGTAAATAGTAAACACCGACCTGTTACAGATTTTTAGACAGCTATTTTGTTTTATTTTTCCTGACAGAGTTTAAAGGTAGAATATTTATGGCTTTGAGACACGACAGAGAAAAAAACACTTCAATAACTTGGCTGCTTTAAATTAATTATTTCTATACCTGTCGGTAAAATACAATGCTTATGAAAGGCTGGGAATCCACTGTTGATTTTGTTCTCATGTAATTCTCTTGCATTTCTCACTTCCTCTACAGTTTTGTACACAGCTGCATAGCTGGTTTAGAATTGCTTCAGGTTTGTATTTTCAGCTGTGCTGTAATAAATGATTGTTTCTCAAGACAATAAAGTATTAAATGGTCCCATGATTCTCATGAGTGAAGATTCAGTAATATTCTCAAAACTAGAGCAGGCAAAAAAAATTATTTATTTTTTTCACAGATAATCTGTATTATATTATACTGTCGTGACATAATTTTAACAAATATGCAAAAAAACATGTTTTGTTTTGGGGGGTTTTTAAATAAAAGTTGCGTAATGCAACTTTGAGAGTAAAACTTAAATTTTTGAAGTCTCATGAGCAGTAAGCATTGGTAGTAGCATTCTTTTTGAACAGGCTATTTCAGGTATGAATAAGTTTATGGATCTTAAGTATAGTAATTTGACACTGTGGTTTTATGAGGAAATCATATATTTTTCCTCATATAATTTTTTCTTCTTTTAAACTTTAACAAGTGATTTTCTTTATGTAAGATCTTGGTGTTCAGGATGTCTGGGAGCTAAAATTCACTTATTTGTCATAGTGAATTTGCAGAGATGCACTCAGATCTTTGTAGTCAGGAATTATCAATAATTGTGATACCGTTGCTCCAGAGAACATTAGCTGTTTGTGAACCAATCACTTTGCTCATCAGTACTTTCAGCCACAACCGACCTTGTCGTCATTCACAATCTTAATGTGGCCCAAAATGTAAACCAGTTTGATTCTCCTGCTCTAGTTAAAATCTATTGAGCTTGAAGGAACTGTGCTCCAGTCATTAAAATACTGAATCAACAAAAGAAACTGTTATTTTTTAGAGAGAATGGCTGCTCAGTTTACACTTCTGTATGTGTACACACACAAGCTGACACTTTACACGCCTCTCCTCCTGACAGAATGTCTTTTTTCTGCATATTTGCGTATGCTGCATATGTCTGCTGCTCCCTCTGTCGGCCTGCGTGTAATTGCTCTGTCATGCCATGGACATGCATGCTGCAAACACTGGAGGGATCTTCTGCTTCACCCACACAGCCTTATAATTATGGTGGCCTCCCTCCAGAGATTGGTTAGATTCAGCTGGGGGACAGCAAAGAAACCTCTCTAACCCTCCCAGCACCAAGCCCACATGTCCGCAAGGCTTCTATTAGGCAAGCACTCGTGCAATTACCTGAAGGTGAGGGAGTGACATCAATGCAGCTGGAATATGATGAAATGGTTTCTATCATGTTTAGCAATGAGCATAGATGTTATGTAATGTTCCTGCATGTATGTATGTATACTGTGAAAATGGATCAGCTGTTTTAAAGTGCAGTCAAAGAAATGGTAGAAAGTGATGAGATTTTCTCTAGGTGTGTATTGTGGGGCATAAAGCAATGCGACGGAGTCCCTTCTCATCCTGTCCCTACATGCTGTCAATCAAATGATTGAAAAGAAACTTGTAGAAGAAATAGAAATGTGTCTTGTAGGATTTTTTTTATTATTATTTATTTTTGGGGGGTCATGAAAACCATGGACATGGACATGGTCCATGGTGCAAGTTGTCTGTTGGGTAGCACACTGCAGGCAAGTTACCCAAGGAGATAGTCTTATGAGTTAACTAAGTTAATTAACTTAATCAAGAGAGAGTTAACCTGTGTGCTTATGAATAGCTGCGTGTGTCCCAGTCAGCTAGTTTATTATATACATCTATTCAATTGCTCGTTAACCAGTGATGGGAATTTTGTCTCTATTCAGAGACTCTTGTGGCTCGACTCCCAAACGGCTCTTAATTTATTATTGTCCGCAGTCCCATATTTTAACTTAACTGGGCAAATAGGAATGTTTTGTTTGATGAATCATTCTGCATTCAGTGTTCCCAGTATGAGAAGAATTGTGCTTCCTTACTTTTATGTCTGTTCTGTTACAAAAGCAGACATTCTTACCTTTGTATAATATTTTAATCAGACTTTTTTTTTTTTTTTTACCAAAACAAATAAGACTCTACAAACAAATCTACTAATCAGACCCATAATCACAGTTTATCTATTATTGTAAAATATCTTTAATCTTCAGCCAGTTACCGCTTCTCTTCCTCTTTGCAACACCTCTCCTCCTCGCAACTGTCTAAAGTACAGGCCATTTACTGTACATAAAACTTATGTTTCTTTAAAAATCATAAATGATTTATGATATTTCTGTTCCCTCTTTTCCCAGCTAGTTTTACAGATATTTGTGTTGACTGTACTTGTGTGTTGTCTGCCATCCTGAAAGTTGAGAAGATTAAATTAATTGCACTAGATTGTATTTGTATTTTGTACAATCAGAGGCAGTGAATAAAGACATTTTACTTTCTACTGCTCTGAGCAAGTACGGGAGTGTTTGTTATCCAGAGAAAAGTGGGGAAAAAGCAAAATAATAATCTAGCCAGCAGACGCGATGCACAATGTGCTCTCAAACTTTTTTTTTTTTGTTTTTTATTTGTTCACAAAAACATATATTCTGAAACTGAACAAGCAGTGCCAGTATGCAAAAACATCATTTTTGCATGAAGCCAATTTGGTTCCAGGGTCACTTTTTACACTGAAGTATCATTGTTTCTCAGTGTGCCAAGAGGAATAAATGATTTCCTCTCTTTGATGCTTTCTATTATTTTTTCTTGGATGTTACTATGCCCCAGCTGTATCACATTTTGCATTGACTATTTTTGTTCCACTAAATCACTGAAGTCAGCGTCTATCGTTTCATCCAATTTATTCTCTGTGAAAAGCTGGTTGCCATTTTCATTAATATCTTTTAGTGTATTTTACTAACATGTCCTTCATCCAAAATATTCCCAACAAGGAAGTGTATTCCAAAATGAAATAGAATAACTTAAAAAACTTTTTTAAGGTATTATAGAGTAATACAGTCATATATAAAATATATAGAAATATAAAAATATGAAAACATTTTATTACATTGTAGAGTGTGCTAAGAATGTATTCTTGCTAAGTTATATTTTATGTCTAGCCATAACATGGATTCATCCCTGTTGACTTAAGAGTTTGAACAACATATGAATCAAGTGGCAAAGAAAAAACAAATGTTTTGGGTAAAAATAAACAATAAAAAACCAAGAGTTGAACATTCAGCTTATCACAGTTGCAAAACAACTATACAATAGTTCTTGATTTTCTATTGTTGGCTAAGACACAAGGGTCAACAGAGAGGAAAACAAATTATGCTTCATTAAAATCACTTTAAAATCTACTTAGGTTGAATGTATCCTCAGAATGGATGCTTGAAAAACACTTTGTAACCTATTAACTACCATTGACAGTAAATGAATTCATTAAATTCAAATTAATTGTAGTGATATTTAATGTTCACAATTAGGATTTTCTATTACCAGATAATGATTGATATGACAGTATTTTTTAATCCATCAACTTGGAGCCCATTAGGAACAGATCAACTTTAAATGCCAAAAGAAAAAAAAATCTTATCAATAAAGAGCAAGCCCTGCTGGGAAGGTAGAACTGCCATCTACAAAAGAAAAAAAAAAAAAAAGTATATATATATATATATATATATATATATATGTGTGTGTATCTGCTGTTGCAGTGCTATGTGAATGATGATTTAAACACTGTTAAACAAAGAGAATTTCCAATTGCTTTTGTGGCAAATTGGCTTGACACACCAGTGTAAATCGGTTTATGTAAATCTCATAAAGAGTGCTGTCCTTATCTCAACATGACATAAACCAGAAGCTGAATCAAAGCCTTTAAAACCAACAGCTCTAAGTAAACACTGAGATGGGTTGGCAGGAACTCCGGTGCAGAGGTTACGCTTTGCAAATAGAATGCTTAGGGTTTAGTGAATAAAACAAAATTAATCAACCTTTCAGCTGATTTACTTAGATTAGGCTTCATTTTGCTTTCCCAGGCTGGTTACTTTTATGTCTGCTCAAAGTCATCTCTGTTAGTTATTCGTTAGCTTTTTCCACAAAAGATGAAAGTGAAGCAATCATCTGAAAAAAGCAGCACCAGACTTTTTATGAGACCAAAACATAACAGAGATCCTCAGATGATGTAACACTGCAGTCATGAACTGCATGTTTCGAACACCTCTCTTCAGGAATGTTAGGTTGAATTCTAGAGATGGTTTTCAGTTGTGTCCAAATCATTTTGCAGAGACACCTGACTGGCATAAGAAGTCACAAATAATGAGGGTATTTCAGATAGGGGTAGCCAAAATTTACTTGCAGCACTGCTGACACAAAAATGACTACCAAAAACATTTAGAATTTTGACGGACTAAGAACAAATTAATTGCATCTCATGCATTTTAAATTCAGTTTGGCCAATTTATGCTTTTATATATTGAGTAGCTGCAACAAAGATTATGTAAAAGAAATGACAGAAACATCACAAGGGTGAAAAATTGACCTGACAGGAATTAATCTGTCAGGTAAACACTACTAAGATAGTGGAAGATAAAGGTTTATTTGTTCAGCTCAGTACCAGCAAAATAAAAATAACTAAATCATGAAAAATTGGCAACTTTTAAAGTTCTGACAAAAATGTAAGATAAACATCAGTCTTTGACATTACGAAACAGCAAATATTTCAGAATGCTATAAGAGGTTAAATGAACAACAACAACAAAAAAACAATATTCCAGGTTTTTTCAAGCCATATCTTTTTATAGATTCTTACTTCATAAACACAAAACAACAGATTTTCACAAAAAGTTGAAAATCTTTTTTTTATTATTTTTTTTTATAAAAAAAAAAATAGCTGGTTTTGCTCAGCTATTCTTAACAGTAATAGAATCAAATAATATTTTTTAAAAACACTCATTGTTTATATCTGTTTTTATCTTACTTTCATTATTGCCTTTTTACAGAGCAAGCAATTGTGCAAATAATAGTTTTTTGTCATAATTCATCTATAACTTAGGCAAGTATTGTGGCACAAAGGACAGTTAAAAATACAATGTAAAAATTGTGTCCAATAATTTTTAAGAATGTGTTAAGTCACTGTAGTTTATTCAGTAACATACAGTATTGTTCTGCATATGATGCATAAAATAAGTACTGAACATGTCGATGCTGTCCCAGTTAAAAAATGGTTTTATTGGCACATGAAAGCACATGCAATTGAAAGCACATAAACAGCAATCCAAGTAATCCACACATGTAAGAAGTTATGGCAAATTATAAATGAAGCATATGATGAGGTCCATTTTTAAATACTTAGGCTACTTTGTTTAAAACATTGTGTGTGCATAAATTGTTAGGCAATTTATGCACACATAAATTGCCTAACAATTTACTAAGAAAACAAGATATGTTTACTAAGAAAACAAGATATGTATCCAAAAAAATCATTGTTTTCATTTCTGATTGATAAAAGAACTAAAACGTGTGGGCCATATATACTTTAAACTTTATTTTTTTGGATTGCAAAATAATGAATTTAGCCATCACTGCAGTGGCCAAACCAGTATTGTGTGTTAATGAAAAGTGATATGACCAAAGCACACAGTTCAATCTAAAGTTCTTCTGAATAGTTTGCTTGGGATACCTGGTAAATCTTTGCCTCAGTCTGTTAGCTGGAAGTCAACCTCCTACACTTTCAGTCAGCAGTGCTGATCGAACTCTTGCTTTTATGATTACAAAATATAAATCAGTACAACAAAGCTGACATCTCCCTGTCAGCCAGTCTCTGAGTGGGTTTAACCGACTCCCTTCTGTAATCCGTCAAGAGTACCGCAATTTAGTCCAGACCTAGGGGTCACTGTTAGTGTTTTTTTTTTCTCTTACATCAGGTACAAAGAGTGACCCCTGAGAGCAGGTCAAGCTGAGGTAAATCTTTGTTAATTAAGCTACTTTCTCTTCTCAGTGTATCTATCGTCACACCAAAAAATACCAGGAACTGATCACTAAGAGCAAAATTCAACTTTAATGTGTGTCATATGCATCACTTCACGCGTGCTTGCTTTAGTACAACTCCCTTATGTAATGCTAAAGTAGTTGAGCCAGAAACATGGCTTCTCATCTGCTTTGTGTATATGACTCATAAAAAAAGAAGCCACAGATCCAAGGCACCAAGGAAGAGGGGAGGAAAACAGCTCAACTGACTGATGACAAGTAATGATTTTCAGGGCTATGTTCCTGGAAGTGCAATTTGTCGTATTAGTTGAAAAACGCTGAGCCGAGTAACAAGAACTCATCACTGCTGTTGTTTAGATGACAACTCGTGCAATCCCTCTCCTAGACGGCCCCCTGTGTGTTGTTGGAGACTTGTGATAAATAATTGAAATGTTGACTCAGCCCAGTGGTCTGGGTCACAACAAGCTATAGTACTGCTTATGTGGGATGTGTGTGTACATAGGTTGCCATGCATTTAATAAACCTATGAGGCTGGTATCTGAAAGACATCAATGTATATTCAGCTGGGAGAGGGGACATGAGGCCTGGACAGATATGACGGTTGACCCAGAGTGGCACAAAAGTCTAAGAAGGAGTGAGAGTGAAAGGAACTGTGAAATTGAACAGCTGTTGGAAGTTACGTCTGTTGAGCCGGATGTGCTGTCCAACGCTTAATCTGCCCAGTGGTGGGTGAGTGTGAACACACATATTCACACACCTGCAGAAGTTCTCACTGGCACAAGCAGTAGATCACGGATGTAAGCATTAACTGGAAGCAGAACAGAGGTGTTTCACAACTTAATTTATCTCCCATATAAGCTTTTATAAGTTTGAATTCAATTTAAGCTAAACCAAAATGTGAAAAAGTAAATTCAAATACTTTTTTGCTTGTGTTTAGTGTCTTGGACTTGCTTGTTTGTTTTTGTTGGGGGGGGGCGTTTCCTGGAAAAAACTAATTCTTAAAGGTAGAGATATAACTTGGCTCATAAACTATAAGTAGTCCTGCGTAATGTCTACCTTTCCAGTGTTTCTGTCCAGTTAAAAATATGTCAAGTCAATGAAATACATTGAAGTCCTCTGGAGATCTGAATTTAGATACATGTAGTGCTGCAGCTGCAAGACAGTGGAGCCTTTCCAATAGCCATGTCTTACGGATGGACTTAAAGTCAATTTCACTCGTCTGTACTGCCCAGTAAATTCTAGACATTAAAGGAAATCTGACAAAACAGAGAAGATTAGATTTCTGCAGTATTTTATTGTTGTAAGATCCTGCAATCAATTTTCTGAGAGTCCATTCTGGTTTGTCCTGTTGATTGTAATGAATTATATAGCAAGTAATATAACTGGTTATGATGCTGAAATGAAACACGCAGCTTTAGTCCCTGTTTACACGACAACAATTTCTGGTGAAAACTGAAGAGTTTTGTTGTGTTTGTAGTGTACATTTACATGAAACCACCAAATGTTTTCTCTGACAACTGCACAGATTGAAAACGAGTTTCAGAGTGCAATGTTTCTGAAATGTACCGGTGTCCATTGTCTTGTAAACAGCAATTTAGCTCATGCATAGTATGACACCAAACATAGCTGCTTCCAACAATCCACAGAAGAAGAAGAAACTATTGACAATGCTGGTATTACTACAATTTGTGTTTCCCCATCAGATACGGTTCCCCCAGCGTCTCTTCACCACTCTGCACCGCCCAGATGGCAAAATAATCTAGAGAACTACGGACACCGTGAAAGTTCAAAACAATGTGTTTCAGCAAAGTTATTGCCCTCATTTATAGTGCGTGTTTTTCCTCAATGTCTGGGGGAACGGTACCTGATGGGGAAACACGAATCGACATGGAACTTTTTTTTAAACACATGCACACTTAGTTTCAAAGAACCTAGCACCAACTAGTGGTGTGGCGAGAGCATTACATGTTTCGATGTGTAGCGTTACTGTGTAAATAAAGATTGTAATAAGGACGTCTTCATGTAAATGTAATAACAAAAATGAAGCAAAAATTCATTTTTTGTTGAATCATTGTCATGTAAACAGGGCCTAAGAACATATTACATTAGTTTACTTTGCATTTGAGTTGAGCTCAATTCGATCAAACATGGGCTTCAGAGTTATTACTGATGTCACTCAGACTCAGGTAATAGACGTCACTTTTCAAACTTGGATAAAAATTTGTTGCACATTTAAATTTTGAAGTACTGATTGTTATCTCATACACGATGAGTGTTGAATATACAAAGATGTTTTTTAAAAATTAAAAGACATATTTGTTTGGATTCTGAAAATACCTTCACTGTAAACAAAGATTTTTTGGAGTTAATTGGAACTTCTCTTGTGGTGAATAGTTTGCTTCCAGCGCCTCAGCCTGGATGCTGAGGCGCTCCATCCTCAGCATCACCTTCCTCTAAGAAATGTTAGAGTTGAAATGACAAAATGATAGATGTTTGTTTTTTGCAAACCTTTTGAGCTGTGGATGTAATCATGGGTTGTTAAAATAACAACTGAGGAAAGAACTATATAGAGCTTTAGCCGACAACTTTGTAAAATAGAAATTGTTCTCAACAGTCCCATAAACTGAATCGCAATTAAATAATTGTCATGAATACTTCTGTACCAAATAGTGTTTCATCTTCAATCCTGTACAATAATAGTAAAGTGGATTATTTTATAATAAATGCTTGAGATCAAAAAGAGAAAGCTTTAAAGCAAATCTTTGTTGTGTTAAAAACTGTCTTATTGAAATAACTTAACAGTAATAAAAGCTTTTCCGCTTTCAGGAACTGAAAGCATCTACAAAATAAGTAGATGCTTATGAAAAATAGTATCTACTTATTGTTCAGAAATAGATGCTATGTGTTTCTTGTATTGGACTTCAGAATAAAAAAAAAATCTTCCAGCTGGTGCATTTAACAGCTGGAAGTGAGCACCTATGAGACAACAACTGAAAAAGACCAGTTGTGTCATTTTTACATGACAGATATTTGTAAATTTGTTATGTCATAGACATAACAAATTTAAGTGTGGTTTTTAGTCACAATCATCTGTTACCAACCCACTTGCAGTGCAGCTGTGGAAAGTGTGGACATAGTGCAGCTTTGACATCCCATCACCCTGTTTGATCATAAAAACAAAATTTGGGGTCTCTTTGTGGTTACATCTGTTCCATGCTGGTATAAATGAGAGTGCAATGTGGTATACACTTCAAGTCTGAAAACACCTCTCAAGCCGTTTACTTTCAAGTTAATCCCAGATTTTGTGAGGTGAACTGCCACCATGACATTGACTGCACAAGTTCTGAATGAATAAATCTCACCAAGTCCAAGAGGTCGTTCAGTCTTCTGCTCAAGAGCATGACAGCGTCAGGTTCAGATTAAGGCTGGCTAATCCTTCATCAAAATAACCATTTCATTTTTGTTTTTTTGAGAAACTTTGTCTTGTGTAAAACATTTTTGTTTTTATCGCATTATTCTGTCATTTTATCAATATTGTATCTGGATTTAAGTCATTTTTAAATAGTTTGTAATGTTTGGTTGTTAAATTAATTTAGTTACATCTGAATAGTTCAGTATAATGTCCATATGGTTTGAAGATATTTGATCTAGTATTATTAATGATTCTTATCCCTGTTTAATATAGAATTAATAATATGACTATGCAGGAAATCAAAAGCTCTAAGAACTTTGTTTGGAAATTGTCGACAAGCAATAATATGTATCTAGTACTAATTCATTCTTCATTGTCAATTGCTACAAACAGATGACAAATATGAAGACAAAACAAGCCTAAGTGCAGACTTGGAGTGTTTAAACAACCTCTGATCAACATAAACAATGCAACAGGAAGTAGTTAGTAGCAAATATGTGACTGGTTTTGTTGGACTTAAAACACAAGTGTAATAGAACCACATTTTAAAGTTCAATCTTAGCAAACACAATATTTGCCAATAAATTAAACCAGGTTAAGTGAATATCAACTATAGTCATAAGTAAATACAATTGTTTGAAGCATCTGGTATTGTGCTCTCCTTTAATGGTTGTTTAAACACCTACAACTGCATGAATACATATATGAAGTTTTGTTTGTTTCACTTTATCTGACTTTGCTCAAAAACATATTAGACTGTGACTATAAAGGAGGGGTATGTACTGTTACACCCTACTATCGAATCAAAACCTGCCCTCTGACATTTTCAGGTAGCTAAGTTGGAGTGACTTGATGGCATCAGAAGGGGTTTGATGCCAGATGGGAAAAAAAGGTCATTGCTTAGTTCTTAGCATCGCTGAACTGTGCAATGATCAGGGTGAGAACGGGGAGTAATTGCACTGATATTCCCTTTTTTTCTCTCTCTCTCATGTCCTGTCATTAGAGATGTCAGTGTGGTAAAGCTTCTCCATGCCCAGATCCCATTATTGAACACAAACCCTCCTTACCTGTTGCCATAGCACTCATATATCTAGAAGATCTGTTCAGTACCATACCTTTTTATCCCATAACCTAGTCTGCATATGTTTGCTAAAAATAAACAACAGTTTGACAAGCGGAAAGTAATGTGTTTATCCAGGAAACAGCCACGGCAAACAGTGTTTGGGAAAGAACGTTTGTATTCTGTGTATAATCATATTGTTACACTGTCAGTTCACTAATGCCTTCAACAGGGAAAAGAGATTTGGCGTTCTTATGCGTTTCAAATCCGTACTTGGAACTTGCTCTTCCTTTCTAAACAGACACACACAAGTACACCCACACAAATATACCCAGACAAAGTGAGTTATTTTTCAGGGTTTAGTCCAGTGATTATTCTTGGAGAAGTAGACTCGGAAGTTTGGTCCTTTGCATCTTTGTTTCTGATGAAGTATATGTATTCTCTTTTAAGACACATAGTAACTCGTATGCTCATGACACCCCACTTCTGTTGATCACATTTTACATTACTCATTTCTACTTCCTTGTCATTCTTCATATTCACCTTCCTTTGTAGTTTCTTGTGACACCTGTCGTTTGCACTTTGGAAGCGACAGACTGATATGCAGACATTAATAACCCACAACCTGCTCTCACCCCACGCACAAGCCTTAGGCTGATAATATTTGCAGACTTCGTTTTGAAGCTTTTCCACTTCTCTCTGTCACACATTGAGCAGTGATGGGTTTGAAGCAGTGGTAGAGCTCTTATGCCTATAAGGGAGGGTGGGAGTCTGAGATTTGGATACTTTATGAGGCAAATACGTTGCAGAATTATTCGCTCTCCTTGAACTTTTCCAAACTTTGTTAATCACAAACATCAATGTATTTTACTGTGATTTAATATGTTAAACCAAATCAGTTATAACGGCAAAGTATAACGGAAGGAAACATTTGATTTTTTTAATGATATTTTTTAATGATATTTTGCAAATAAAAATACTGAAGCCAAACAATGCCTTGAGACATTTTGACTAGATTTGTGAAAATCAGTCCTGTCCTCTCTGTAGGAGGACAGGCTACTCCTCCAGAGGCCCATGTAACCTTTGGAGGAGCTGTGGAGATACCCAGCTCAGGTGTTAGAATATGACAGGCAAGCTTTGCCTGGCCAGTAAGCAGCAGTAGCAAGAAGAATTTTGCAAAGAAGGATGCAGAAAATTGTAATCATTTAATGTACAAAGCTGGTAAAGACATTAGCTCACCCCCAAAAGTGAATATAAATGCATTCCCCCATAAATTCGTGGGGGCAAGCATGTAAAATATAAAATTTTACATTTTATATTGTAAAATTGTAAATGGACTTGTATAGCACTTTACAGAGTCCAGAGGACCTGAAATGCTTCACACTACATACAGTCATTCACCCATTGATGGTGATTATAGCCACAGTTGCCCAGGGGCACACTAAAAGAGCAGGAATCAAACCGGCAAACCACAGATTGAGGCACAAACTCCTACCACCATTGCCACCATAACATCCCATAAATTACATGTAAGAAATGTTTGTAACCATATATAATAATTCTTGTATTGCTGTTCTGTTATGTGCAGTATTGTCACATAACATGCTAATTTAAATGTGTGTTTGTAACGGGACAAAATGTCTGAAAATTAATATTTGACCAAATTTGGACAAGTTTGTATAGTTAGCAATTGTCAACTTTTGACTTTTAGTAGCACTGTCATGCTACGCAGAGCACATTTATGTGGAACAGTGATGATGATATTGATATTACAGAACAAACAAACATTAAAATGTCCACTTATTGACTGTAAATATGGCTCATTGCACCCTCAAATTGAATCCTTAATCATATCTGATGGTCCCGGGTCATTAAAGCCTACAACACAATGTAGACACCATATAACACAAGCAAGTGGAATATCATCAGAATGAGATGAGATTGCAAGACAATTTGCATTTAAATCAAATTTAGTAAGAAGGAGCCCTATTTAACTCAAAAGTCAAAAGTTTGCATGTCCTTGGGCAGGGTTTTTACACATTTCATATCAACATATTTGTGTATTTGCTTTAAAAAAAAAAACTTGCTTCTTGTGTGCTTATTTCTCAGTGTGTCTATGCTAATTAGCTGTGTTGTCTGTGGGTGGGAGGAACGTTTGATTGTTGGCGGGTTTGTTTCCCCTGAGTCCTGTCTGATGGGGATAAGGGAATGGCCTAAGGCAAGCCAGATAGACGGATGCTGTGTTTATTCCCACAGTTCCACAGGCTATAGCCCCAACATCACAGCAAGGCAAATACAGAGTTGTAGGGAAGCAAGGAATACACCAAGGAACTGTGATGATTAAGACAAAAAGGGGGTGTAATGGGAAGCAGCAGGGAAAGGAGATTATTAAGAGAGGGGTATGCCAAAGGAAGTAGTGATGGATCTGCTGAAAGGAAACCGAGTGGGGACTTATACTATGTCAAGAAGCTTTTAAGTCCTAGAAGAACCTCATATGCATACTTAAAACCCCCATATCCATATTCCAGGCTCTATAAAAGGCAGATGAGTCTGTGAGGCTTTAATCTGTACCCAACACATTCAGTCAGCTTATTGTTGATGAATGCCCACCTTTTTTTTCCATCCTGAAGCACCCGCACAACTTCAACATTATGAAGCCATTCTAAATAGATATATTTTACAGCATTATGCAAAAGACTGAAGCAAATTTGTCAAAATTGAAATATGAGGGTAACGGACTCAAGAGAAATGCCAGACTTTAGGTTTTTAAACAAGAAAGCGTGCCAATAGATGCCTGACAGAATAAATCATATTAGATCATAATATTGTGTCTTTAATTGCAACTTCTAATTACCTTTTAAAGTGATTATAGAATGGGTACTTAGTTAGCACCTACTTTAACTGTATACTGTAAATCTCTACAAAAAGTAATTTCCTCAGTAGATAATTCATGTTTGTGTTTTATTTTTTTGAAGAACAGGTGAGACAGAAGGCCTAGAGTGGTGTCATTTTTTATTTATTTATTTATTATTATTATTATTATTTTCCATTTCAGAAGCCTTTAAATACATGTAAGGCAATTTTAGCTTCTGCCTTTTTTTTGTAGAGTAAATAAAAACTACATCTAAAGTGTTAGCTCTGCTTTTTAAGGATTTAAAGGTCTTAAAAGGAATTTTAATGAGCGCTTCAGTGTTTGTAGGGATATGCTTTTTTGCTTTTCTCTAATCTTTAAGTTTGGTTTGAACAGAGAATAATCCTGAATGTGACTTTAAATGACATTCAACAAGCCTTAAAGAATTTTGTGCTTGTATATTCCTGACATAACAGTATTGTAGTTTGACTTGTTCTTTGTCTTTGTATTTGTTTTACACAGATTCTAGGTCATAGAAATGGTGTATTTGATGTGTTTGTAGTTCACATCGCTTTATACAACTCGAGATGTAACTTCTGAAATCATGCCATCTTAATCTCGTCTGTAATCAAGGGTTGTTTTTTTTGTATAATAAACAACCCTTATCTATTCAACAATCTGTTGACAGCTGTTTTTTGTTATATGTATGATTCCCATTTAAACATTTTTCATGAAGGTAAACTATTTGGAATAAAAAAGGTTGATGTTCACACTTATTCGTAACTCTAACCCTTCTTTTCCATTAGCTGTTTTTTACCAGTCTAGTTTCAGCCAGTTACTGCACAAGTTGTTTAGCTTTTGTCATTGGGTTGATCCACAGTTTTTACACCAATAGGCATTCATTACTAGACATTGATCATGTTTCCTTCCTGAACAGTCAATGATATAATTGTTCCCATTCTTATATGGGGTTGAAAATTATCCTTCTTGATATTCAAAAATGTACCAAATAGAAATAATTTTAATCCTAACTAAGCATCATGAGAAAAAGTTTGGTCTGATTTACAGTGGGATACTGAGGAAAAAATGGTTACGGTTGTTTGTTATACTGCGAAGTACATGTTTGATTTTAGCCCTAGTCCTACTCCTTTACTGATCCATCCTCACAAACAAATATGCTGTGACGCAAACTATCCCATTGTAGCTCGAGTTGCACATTTAGAGTTGTCCATCTGGAAAGTGACCCTCTGCACCAGTCCCAATTATTATTAATATTTTTGCAATGTCTTAGCAGGGGTTTCTCATAGGTTTGCTGTGTTTCGTTTCATCCATGTTTACATCTCTTAGGAGGTTCCCAGTCACTCCTGAAGAAAATAATTCTCACAGCAAGACTCTGTCATCAGCATGTTCCACAATGAGGGTATTGTGTTCAGGGACATGTGCAGGGTTAATGTTCTGCCATGGCTGATTTAGTTTTACAGATTTTAAGAAACAGAATTTGTTTAGGAAACATCTTGTTTGATTGCCTTTATTAACTAACATTGAAATTGTTCATTTACAGCTGTGCTTAGCCATAAAAATGCTCCAGAGCTGTTTTTCATATAATACGGTCATCACATAGTTGGACATTGGATCAAAAATTGGCATCATGTTATAATATAGACTCTTACAGCAATGTCATTTTTATTTCATCCGCTGTTTACTTTCATCAGTTTTTTATATGGAATATTCTTACATCTTAACTTAATCTTTGATGTGTTTTAATAACAAAATCTATCACGTGCATTGTTTAATATTTACTCCAGCGAACATGCCATAAAGAATAACATAATTTGTCCTTATGGGTCAATAAATTTGAAACGTCAAACTCTCATGCAGCATCTTCAGCACACTGGCATCTGCAAATCAATAAAGAAATTATCTGTCTAAATTGTAGTAATAAAAATGTGGAGACTGTTGCTTTATGACAAAGTGGGCTCAATATACCTTTGTTATTAAATGTTTTATTTGAGGAAATATAGCATGCAATCCTCACCTGTTGTAGCAATGTACCTTAGTTACAATATGTATTGATTAGGAGCTCAGCTTGACTGTCTTGGAACATGGATAAGTTTGTTATAATTGAGTTTTAAATTCAGCTTGTGCATCTTATGTCAAATGCAAATGATTGGTGGAGAAGCAGCTGTTTCCTTCTCCGAGCTAAAGTTCTCAGACTTCCAGAATAAATGTAGCACAACAAAAATATCTTTCCATCATCAGCCCTTCATTAAGTGATTCAACTGTCATTTATCAAGTCATCTGTTTTTCCTTTTACCAATATGTTCATCCACTGATACAATTACACTTCCTCTTTACATACACACATCATCAGCTAAAATGTCTAATCAGTTTTGGCTTTTTAATCATTTCAGTCAAGATTATTTGTACATCGCATTTCAGCAACAAGGTAGTACAGAGTGCTTTCAAAACACAACAAACCAACTGTAAAACAGGCAACAGATATTTTCAAAGATTGTAAATTTTTTCTCATCTAAATAGGGTCCAAATAATAAACAGTATAGGGGTTAAAATATATGCATTCACCCCAACTCATATGCCAAAAATATCCCTTACCAAGTTCCAGAGACAAGTGAGTTTTTTTGTAGGCTTCAGCAAGCTTCAACGTATCTTCAGAAGATATTTGACTTCTCCAAAGAAAAGCCCAAACTTTAAAACTTACACATGTAAGTTTGGCAGCTTTTCAGTTCACGTGACACTGACACTGTTGTTCCAGCATCTTTTGGCTTTATTCAAGGTTGTTTCTCTTCTTGAGAATCCTTATGAATTGTCCTTCATCTGATGAGGACAGCTTGGTCGAACCTTTACAATAAGCAGGTGTTCCAGTTAATTTTGAGTAAATTCTTTAGCTACTTTGAAATGCTAGGTCTGTCATGAAATCAAATCCTGTCCCAGAATTTTCCCAGAAGCTTTCTAGTGGCAAGAAAAAGTGTGTGGAGTAACCTGCTGGGGGTTATTTAAATATTGAGGATGTATACATTTCAGAATAACTTTGTATAATTCAGGACCTGTTGTTACGGCCCTGGGCCTTAAGGGCTGGGTTGCAGGTGTCTTGTCTGTTTTTGTGCTCCTCCCCTTTACAGGTGCTGCTAATTTGTTCATTTGGAACACGGAGTATTTAAGCCTAGCAGTCTCCACCTTCTGGGTCGCCTTTGGCGTCCACTGTGCTGCTTGATGTTTGTGGTGATCTGCTGCCAGGGCTTGGCTCCCCTCCTTTTTTGCACATTTGAGTCTGTCTTTGTTTTTGCACCTCAACACTTCCTTATGCACTGATACCTCGCATCCAATCATTTGCACTACACCACTGATTCTGACATTCAAAATCCATTGTTGTTTTTGTTAATAAATATTCCTTTTATTGCACTTTAACCACTGCATGGTCTCCCATTTTGTTATGACCTTGAGCCAGTCGTAACACCTGTGAAGGTTGGAAAAAACTAAATAAAGGTCAATCAGTGCATTAATCAACCAAACTAGTTTATACAAAAGTTGCTTTTAATTTTCTTTCCACACTAGAAACAGAAGAGCTTAGATAAGTCATGAAAAGTCTCAAATTGGTCAACCATTCAGGCCCGTGACGAGTTTATATGAGCTTATTTTTAAGTTACACAAATTTGAACTCAAAGTTAAGCTTGTCCCACTAGCATTCAGTTGCTTGATGGCAAAGCCCCTTGAAAGTAGAACACAATTTTTGCTTGCTGTTAACTCCTATCAATGCTCCTTGAAGTACCAAAAAGTCTCTCATATTGCCTCTCTGTCTATATTTCCTCTGCTCAGGAAGTTGCCAAAAACCATAAGCATATTACATGTATTTGGAACATCTCCTGACATTTCCAACCTTCTTTCTGCGTTGACTGAATAACAAGCACTGAATCACTAAAGAACATTACAGGAACACACACAAACTGCATAAATTCACACCTGCAAGACCAGGAAGCTCAGGATCACCTCTAACTCGGGGCATGCCTCAGGCAAGTCGGTTTTGGAGAGTACCACCGCTGTTTAATTTCTCTTCAAATGTGTGAGAGCATCGGATAGTCTAAACATGACTCCATTTACGTTATGCCCAATGCGTTTAGTTAGTTGAGGAGCTGTTTAGAAGCTATACTGTCATTACCCTTAAGATTGACAGGATTTCACTTTAAATACGAGATCGTGAGGATATGCTGTCTAGTATCGTCTTGACAGGGGGGCAAATATGGGATAATACAAACTCATTCTTGTAACTACACTGCAATCACTTGGCAGCATGTAAATTATGCTGTCGCCTTCTCTCTGGGAACCCACATTAATGGCTGCTTCAGCAACTGTGTTTCTCTCAAATTGTGGGTGTTGTATGGGCCGATATGGCATTTCTGATTGCAGTAATTTATCAATGTCTTTGTATTTATGTGAAGAGAAACATCGAGTAGTTTTGGAAAACATGCTGATATTATTTCTTCTAAATTAAAAGTGACAAGGGCTGATCTTGTTTATAAAAAAATAAGTGAAAAAAATATATATTTTTGGCTTTACACAACATTAATTACAAGTCTTGTGCCTCAGGCTTTTAAGGAGGATGTCTAAAGTCAATATACACTTTCCAGTCCAGTGGCTTGTAAAAAGAACAGCAAAATGTGTAACCTTGTTTAAAACACACACACGCATACAAACATATAGTAGTTTCTTTCCATCTTCACCAAAGACTTTACATTGACTTGAATTCATTTTTATAGCCTGAGTTTGACCTTAAATCTTATCACCAGCAGTGGATTGAGTATAGGACTAAATCTGTCCTATACTCAATCCACATATTAGTGCTAAGCCTAACCTCGAACCCTTTAACAACACTGCTTATTATGGGGCCAGGGATTCAGGCTCCATAAGGAGCAGTTGGTCCCTACAATGTTAACATGTTTTATGAAAACTGTTTTTACAATGTATCAAATACAAGGAGACACACACACATGCGTACGCATACAAAGGCACATGCACATACCATGTCAATAAACTCCATTAGCCAAAGATCTTAATGCCAGAAATAGCTGACTGTTTGCACACTGGGTAATAGGCCATCCTCTTCCTCAATCTGAGAGATCTTCTCCCATAGTATGGCTCAGAGTGACAGACCCATGCTTACACAGCACAACCCTGATCTCAAACGGCTCTTCCAGGAGATGGGACATAGAGGCAAAGATGACAACGGTATCACAAGTCCTGACTAGTTTCAGTATCATGTAATGTCTCCACCCTGTGATAAACAGTTCTCTGTGTTTCTCACTTTCAAAAGCCTGTGAAGAGATAATTACTACCCTTTCCACTGCTGTCCCACTTTTGGGAGGATATTGCTTGTAATCACTAAAGAGGGACGATATTTTCAGTAAAGATATGAGCTATGTTTTTTTATTCTAATTTAGCTGGTTTCAATTTAAAGGAGTCAGAGTTCACCTAGTTTGACCCCAAAACTGCGACATTGTAAAACTGAGTGATTATGAAAGTAAATATAATGTTCATAAAGAGTCATTGAATAATTGCTGTCATAAATATTTAAGTAATCATCTCAAACTTGTTGAAGTTATGTAGTGCAAAACAGTTTGGTGGAAAATTTCTCTCAAATATATTCTGCTTTAAGTGGCAGCTTGACTTAAGCTTCACTTGAACCTTCCTACTCAAAGATAGATTCTTACGTAGTCCACAAAACCTCACTTAAAAGTAATTAATTACCCTTGCAAGAGACCCTGTAAGTTAATTATCTCCTGTAAGTCTCCATGCTGTTATAAATGGATTCATTTGCTGCGTGTCAACCTGGGGTAAACTCACAAGTGGGAGTTTTATCATAGATTAACAGCATCCTCAGACACCTCATTCTTTTGCCTGTAAAATTTTACAATAAGTTCAACCATTTACTTGGAACTTGTTTTTTAATGATTTTTAACTACATTAGATCAGTTATCACCAAAATGAACAGCATAGCACATTGCTTAAAAACTATACAGTTTAATGACTTCACAGCATCCTTATGAAATGGGCCACAGTCTATCCAACAATTCTCCACCTTAAAGTGGACCATTGTCATCATACCAAATCCAAATTAATAAATATGTTCAAAAGCCATTACAAAATTTGTGCAAAATTCTGTGCCTCTGGTTGTTGTAATGCTCTCTTGGAGAAAAATAAAACTTTGCCAAAATCATTTCTTCATCATTAATAGAACACGCTTTTTCTTCAAAAAACTGCCAGACGCCTTGTTCTGTCATACTTTTGTGGAGGAATCAGATTTCAAAATTTAGATGCTTCCAGCATTGTTGTTGTTTTGAAAATTAGCTGAATTCTCCAACGTGCCCTTTTTTGTTGGTATACTTCTGTTTTGTTGGTATACTTTGTTGGATAATAATTCTAGAAATTATTATCCTCTTTGAAGCTTGAAAACTCGTTAAACAGTTTCTTACATCTTCAGTGCCACACTTCCTTTGAGAAATGGCTCTTAGTAAACTTAAAGCTGCTGTATGTAACTTTTATAAAAAAATACTTTTTTTTTTTTACAGATTTGTTAACAATATTGCTATATTGTGAGATAATTGAGACAGATAATTAGTGAAAAAATCAACCTCCTCTGCCTTCTCTTTATGGACCTAATGTCATCTGCATAACTGCACTGCTCCATCAGAAACAACCAATCAGAGCCAAAAGGAGGGTCATAGCGCTATCAGTGCTATGTGTGCGCTCCTCACACCCTCCCTTCCCCTTGCTCTCTGCTACACTATAGTTGGTTCATCACAATGGAGCTATGAATGCTCCATGAATGCTAAAGCTTGTTAGCATGGCCACTGATGATTGCAGTTAAATGGCTGTTTCTCTGTCATTAGCACAGTTAGCAGTACTTACATGAACAGCAAAGGCAGCACTTAGACCCTTCTCCTGGTTGTAATTGGTTGTTTTGACTGAAACCAGCGCAATTTTTCAGACTGCAAGAGTAACTCGGTGAAGAGGTGGCGGAAGCTCAATCTTTTCATGGTTTATTTGTCTCATACTATAATGTCACGGCATGGCAACACTTTTAGCAAATATGTAAAACTCATACTTTTGCAACACGTACATACTGCAACTTTAAGCTTAATTTCCTCCCAAAACTTGCTGCAAACATGTATTAAGAGTCACACATCACAGGAATGGAATGCCATTGTTTTAAAATAAATTAGTTCAATACACTTGTTAGATTTTAGAGGTTTTTATTTTGAAGTTGAATACAATTTAATTAAAATGGACAGATAATTTATTTGTGATAAACAAATAAATGATAAACATTATGTCTAACATGTTTAAAACATGTTGACTATCTCTTTGACATTGAAGCCTAAACCCTGGCAGCAAATGAGTTGACTGCTGCTTTACTCTGTTTCTTTTAACTCAGGGAGGAATTTGTCGTCTCGATTTATATTCTATTCTTATACCTTCATTTTACAACTATCATCTTAATATTTTATAGTATTATATTAGTTAGTTTTAGTCTCCATGTTCCCATTTTTTTGGGTTTATAGCTTGATTAAGTATTACTGCTCTCTGTGTCTACTCATTGGAATTATCTCTGTTTCCGTAAAATGCTATATGGATAAGGTTGGTATTGACATAAACACAAATTACACCCACCAAAACCTGCAGTGATTTACAAATAAACATACTTATATATTTGTCACTGTATTTGCCCAGATTGTCTTTCACTTTGCTACTGTTGAACAGGAAATTCCTCATTTGAGACAATAAAGGATATTTCTGTTTTGATTTCTAAATGTATAACTTGGTATTGTAGCTATTGAATTAGTCACTCCATCTGCTTGGGACAAGAACATCCAAATTTTCCTTTCTTGTGTGAATGGTGAATGTATTCTTTCAACTGACTGACTAACACACACACCGTTAGTATAATAAAGAATTTAACAGATTACAAAACTTTTAACCTATTAAATCTTTGTCAATCGAAACCAAGTGATAAGTACATTATTGCCCTTGGATTCTTTTCCACTTGATTCCTCTCTGCCAAGTCCTCAATTTATTTCAGACGTGGCTTGAATTTGAATTGGTATGTTAATGTGCAAATTTCCCCTTATTTCAAACTGAATCTCAATCAGAAACTACACAGTTGGGGAAATTACTTGGACAAATATCAAAGTTACAAAATTGTATCAACCTGTCATAGCCACTTACTCTGTGCCAGACTGAATGTCATTAATGATAGTCTATCAAAATGATTGGTTTGACACATGAAAAATATTTAGGATTTCCACCTTCAGGGAAATAAAACGGCTTTATACTGTCGTGGAAAGTTTTTTTGCTTTAATGAGTAGAGTAGCTGACAGTCTGCTTTGGTGGAGATTACAACCATCAGTCTGTGTCCCAGAGTGACAGAACAGAGCTGCAGACTCTCTGTGAAATGATGGCAGGGTGCCACGCAACAAAAGCTCAAGCTTCCAGACAACTTTAAAGCTGAACCTTTGCTCCAGAAATCACTACAGAGGACTTTCTGGGTTGAGAGTAGCTGTGGAGTTCAGAATCTCTGGGCTGCTGAGAATCAGTGTTCAGCTTTACCTTGATGCTGATGAGATCAAATGGAATAACATAGGGAGGGCTGTATAAGAGTATGTTTTAGTAATGGCTTTGCGTTTCAACTTCTATACAACTGAGATCTTATAATGATTTCATAAAAAGATGGAACAAAATTAATCAAGCCTCTATACTATACCAAAAAGTATTCGTTTATGCGCTAAAAATAGGGCAGAGGAGAACATCTGTACATTTAATATGCTAACCTGTTTTTCACACAGCCTTTTTGATTTTTCTTTCTGTATCATGCACATATTTTTTAAGAAAATGTAATTGTTTTCTCCTATAAAAATATACATTTCAGGGGACACTTCATAGTGCAGTGGTAGAGCAGACGCATCATGTGCAGAAGCAACAGTCCTCAATGTGTGTTTTTTTTCCCCAGTTCAGTTTCTAACTCTGGGCCATTTGCTGCATGTCTTCCCCTACTCTCTGCCCTTCTACCTGTCCAGCTACAGAGCAATAAAGGCCACTAGAGCCACAAAAACTTTAAAAAAAATAAAAACCTGCATCTGTACGCTCTGTCATGTCAGTGAAGAATCATCTTTGGCTCCAGAACAAGGTAACAATGTCAACATTTGCAGCTCCAGATTTTGAAAGACCATGCAGAAAGCAATGGTAGGGTGAAAAATCTAAAGAAGAAAAAAAAGAAATAATTGTAACTTGTTTTTGTTCTTTGATAGTTTACTACTTATGGTCAGCCATTATTTTGTTCTATTTAGATTCAAATCAAACCTGACACTAGTTATAGTATCAGGTTGCTCCCTGACGAGATGCCGCCCATTTCGGAATCCGCCACTGACAGTAAGGGATACTGATAATCATGCCACTGGTGATTTTATTATCATTTAATGTGGAAGTTAAATTATCCACAGTGAGTATATGAAAGACCATATTTGTGCAACAAGATACAAGTGTCTGAAAGTTTCTTTTAATTAGAGTCTAACACTCCAGAGCACAGTAAAGAGTCGAAGGCTGTATTTGTCCTTTTTGTCTTATTTTACTGTTTTTCTTAAGAATATTTTGGGGGAAGTGCATGTGCATGGACAAAAAATTTAAATAAATTAAATACAACACAAAGATGTTACTGGAAAATGTCATGTAAACAAGGACACATGTTTACATGACACTTCTAAACATGTCTCAAATTGTTTCCTAACAAACAATGTTTTAGAAAACAATTGTTTGTTTCTCAACAAACAATTGTCTAGAGCTTTTTATGAATTCCAAGTCATTTCCAAAAACTTGGATTCCTGAGAATATTCCTTCTTAGATGAGATCCGAAACAAGCATAAACGTAATATCAAACAGACTCCCTGAAAGGCTCATTCCTCACAGTGGTTCCATTAACACTGTGGTCCAGAACACATTCAATTTGTAATAAAGGTCTTACACGAAAACAAGAGAGGAAAAAATTATGCTTCTAATTTATTGCCCAAAATCTTAACATCCCCCCCTGCTCAGTGTAAATAAAAATAACAGGTGTTTTGTTATGCAGTGATACGAGGTGCGAAGAAGCAACAGACTATGTCAGGTGAACTGCTCTGTTGTCCAACTACAATGTGAATGCTTCTCAACACTTGAGAATTCAGCTACCCTGTTCTCTGTGGATGAAATAGGATTATACTAGTTTACTAATATCACTGCTTCTGGGACTGTTTAGTCTGTGTGCATGCATACAGACTAAACATCTATTAAGCAAAAAGGCTCTCAGATGGTGCGTGCAGGTTGCTGTGGTAACAAATAACCTCTAACTTTGTTATAAATCAGTTTTATATTGTGATGGCCATTAATGGTAAATAGGAGTAATGTGGAAAAAAAGCAATTAATGGGGAAAAAGCTGCACTGGATACATTTATAATCAGAGTAGATTAGATTTGAAAGGGGTAGCTCAAAGTGACCCACAGACAATTAGAACTTAAAGGTCCACTATTATGCTTGGGTAGATTCAAGCTAGAATACATCTGTGGGTTACACAAAACATGTTCATTACATTAAATACACAAAATTATTCTCAGATATTGAGTTTTCACCCAATATTGAGTTTTCACCCAGTGAAACAGCACTTCTGTCTGTTTTGAGCTCATTAAGGAATGCAATATTTCAGGGCTACGTCACGATTATAAAAATGAGCTACTGTTGGCCAAGCCCTCCCAAATCAGTGTTTACATTAGCATCTTAGACACGTAAACATGGCTACAGGCAAATGCGCAGTGGCACAATCCTGCATCTTTGACCCAAAAGCAGAAGAAGTGGAGCTGTTTGGAGAGGTTTGATAACGTTTATATCATGATCAAACTTTGAGGATTGTGTTTGCTTCGGGGCAATGTGCCATGATGTGAAGTGGAGCAGCTGACATCAGCACAATAATTTAGTACAAAAAATGTTTGTTTTTTTTGTTTTTTTTCTAACCTTCCTTTACAATACATTTTTGCGAGGTCAGAAGTAAGGACTTCTCTGGCTCTGTTTCCCATGACTTGGAGAAAATGCATGGATACATGCTCTAATTTGCAGACAATTAAAAAAAAAAAAAAAAAATTAAGCAGCCATTGTGCAGCAGTAGCTTGTATTGAAGTGGGTGGAGTTCCACTTGGGTTGCCAGGAGAGGGGCTGGTGTTGACTTTCTAGGTAAAAAAATTGTGACAAAACAATTTAAATGGTCTGCTTGTGTGAAACAGTTTGTTTTTCAGACACTAGCAGACCATTTAGTTATTCCCAAAAAACGTCTGACTGTTTTGGACTGTTACTAGTATCAGGAGGTACACATATCATAATACAGTAAAGCGCAAAAAGTAAATTTTGCATAATAGTGGACCTTTAATGGTTCCGCTGATTCAAGCTTTTAGTTAATTGTGAGTTTTGCTTTGATTTTGTCTCGGTTATGTTTAATGTAGGATGAAAAAGTTACTGAAGCTGGTGAACCGTTAGCCACTAAACATGTATCACAGATTTCTCTCAGGAGATGGTATTGACCAAAATACGACCTCGGGTTTCATCTGGTGTAAGATGAAAGCTTTTAAATACATAGAGATATTATGACTTTTATGTACTGTTAATAAAATGTTGACTTTCCGTGAAGGTAAGTGTTGCCATGCATAGCTGTGTTTTACTCCACACTACATGAAAAAATATATATAATTTATAATTCTGTATTTACAAAAGCTAGCAGATGGCATGCTTAAATTGGTATATTTATGATATATTGAGATAATTAGGTATTTACCTAGTTAGCTTGCAATAGCGGCGCTTGTTTTGCAGTGATAATGGTTCAACACTGTAATTATTTTTATACACCAACGTTCAAGAGATTTTCAGCACATCATATTCTTTTCTGATTAAAAGCAAATGTCTAAAACTAAGCAAAAACTAAAGACTATATTTTTATCATACTACAGTGGCTTTGCTGGAGAACTCACCACATTTAGAAACCTTCATCATTGATAAGTGGTCTTACCTTATAGCTTAACCCCAAGTGTCATAACTGAAAACCTGGATGATAGAATGGTGTACTGCACGAGAATAAAAATTCATGAGAATTGTACAATTTTAGGATACTGAAAAAATACCTTTTTTTCAAGAAAAATATTTTTTGTCATTACTTGATGAAAAAACAAGCCAAAGCTATTGGTTATCTTGATATGCAAAAATTGGCTTCTCTGTTGTTAGTTTTGGATACAGATCTAAGATCTCGGTTCTTTGGCAGTGGGTTATCAGAAATCCTTATTTATTATCTGATCATCTTGCCTCTTGGAGCTTTTGGCTGTTTGTCGAAAAATAATTGGTATTGATTAATATCATGTAGTAGAGGATAACAAACCAAAACTTAACATGTTTGATCTGGATGGTGACTGATAAGTGAGTTTGAGTAAAAACTCAGAAATAGTCATAAAATAGAATTATTGCTTTCCTTTAAAACCAATTTTGTACGGCTTTACCCAATGCTTCCACTTGTCCGTTGAGGGAGTGCACTGATCGCAGAACCTTAACTCAGGTTAAATATGCTAATTGCTAATTCAAGATGTTAAAAATAGCTCAAATGTCAACCCCACTCTCATTTTGTTTTTGTTTAAAATGGTAATACCCTGTTAAGGGTTTAGGCTTAGCTTACAATGTAAAATATAGTTTTGCTGGATTTTTAAAATTAAAACCAGTTATACATAGTTCTTTTTCATGTTTCTTACTTGAACCACCATTTCCCCCAATAACCTGTAGTATGCATTTCAATAAAAGGTGAGGAAGGAACGTTGCCAGGGGCACACAATGTCGCTCTCTTTCAAGTGTTGATGTGATTCATATGCTGTAGGAAGCATAGAATAAAATATGAAAAGGGTTATTGAAAAAAAAGTTTGGCCTTTAAAATTCTTTTTGTTTGAAAAGGGCCTAACCGCCAGAGGTGTTTCTGCACAGGAGTGTTGAGACTGGCCTTTTTATATATATTTACAATTCTGATTCTTTGATGGTTGTGAATCCAGACTGCTAAAGACAATGGAAAATAGAAAACATGCTAATCAATAACTCTCTGCTCTGAAATAATAATTATGAAAAATGTTGAGCAGAATACATTCTAAACAGTGGCATCCTACGTGTGCTATTTTTTATCATTTATTGGTATGGATTATTAAGTTGTCCAACTCAGAGAACAGGCCCTTTTTTTTGGCTTCAACATTCCTGTGGCAGTGGATGGATTTCTGACTTGAATGATCTGAGTTTGTCATTAGTCTGATGCCAGTATCAGCTGCTTTGAATTCCTTTTGATATTTTTCTTCTCACTGAGCACTTCTGTTCTGTCAGAAAAGTTATAGTTTGCCGAGTCCAGAAAGCAGGCTATGCCAGACAAATCATTGATATGTGGCTGTTCTTGTATCTCAGCTGCCATATTTTTGAGCCACAGTTCGCTTTAATAGGCCTATGAGCAGTAGCACATCTCGAGAAGGGGTCAACATGCTTTGTACTCATAAACATCTCTTGGTTAAAACGGCAAGGGAACGCATTGTGCTGTTTATTTTTGCTTATGGTTTCTATCACAGCCATTTCCTCCACTTTGTGTAGGTCTGTTGGTGGTTCTTTAGTGTTGATGGATGTGAGGAGAAACACTTAGGCTTTTAGGTTGTCATTATTAATGCAGAACAGAGAGAGATATGGAAAAACAGACTTCCAACACAAAGGATATTTTGACATAAAACTCTAATAAAACAGTGTAAATAAAATTATTTTTTATGTTGTTGTTTTTCTTTTTTTTAATCTCAAGTTCAACTTATTGAGCCTCCAGGCTTTTCAGCATGCTGTTATGTTCTGCTGAGACACCGAGCCATTGTGAATTGAACATTTTCAGCAAAATGTTCAATTATTAAGCTTTGAATGAGCACTGGTATGAAGTAGGCTGGACTACATGGGTAATAGCATCCCATATTACCCAATATGTTACATTTTTATAGCATCACATAAGAGTAAATGAGCAGTTCCACATGTGGAATCAGACATTACCCATTGGATCGAAGGAAATATAGGTCTACCACGTGTTGGTAACAAAAGTTTGACTCAACAGGCTTATGAGAATGCTTGTCTGTCATAAATGATGAAATTCATCTCTGCAAATGATTGTAGACCTGGCAATTTTCTGCAATTAGCCTGAATGATCTGTGCCTGGAAACTGAAGAACTGAAGAGAGCACTAGAATTCCTATTTTAAAAATAGCTTCTAATATTGTTTTATCAGTATTCAAGCATATTTAAATTGGGTTAGCAAAGGAAAAGGGTAAAAAACAAAATAATTCAAACCTCAATTGTTTCTTTAGAGACATTTTTTTTTGGTTGATTGACAACTGAACAATTAACAAGCAGTACAACTGGGTTGTCCGGCTTCCAACACTAACCCATGTGCAAGACAATAGGTGGTTTCTTTGAAAATATTCAAATAATCTGGGTGAATTAAACTGTGTCTAAGCGCAGCCCTATAAAATCAGTTTTATTATTTTCCAAATCCCGTTTTAATTTTTCCCAAAATCTCTTTTAAAAATGCTTTAGAGTTGAACTAAACACCAAAATATGTATCACGTGTACAAACTGTAAAAAGTAGTTGTGCACTCTTCCCTTATGATCAGGACCTTTGTTAATTTTTATTTCTTCTTTCTGTCTGTCACATACATACATCTCCATTGAAGTAATTACTGTCGGTGATTTAATTCTTATCTACTGTATATCCTTCTCTTCTTGCTGATGTCTGCTAATTCTCTGAACTTATCCATTTTATTGTAAATTTCATCTTGTTTATAACAAAATATATAAATTTGGGTCTTGTCATGCCAGTTAGCATGACAAGACAAGCTTTTGTATCCATGTGGGGCATAACTCTGCTAGATGGTTTTTACTACATGCTTTATGAGTATCATTTTATGAGTGCAATATTCATCAGGTGATATATTTGGTAAATAAGTACCACCCTGGGTGTGTGATAGTTCAAACAGAATTGATGACAAGAGTTTCCGAGGTGTCGAAGAATGCTGTTCACTACTCTGATTGTTGAAGAACTTTAAGTTGTTTGTTCTTAAAGTTGGACTAAAAATTTGATCTAAAGTTTATGTTTTCAAGGAACTGACGTCTTTAGAACACTGTGTAAAATGACATACTGTAATACAGAGGAATGTCTCTATGCTTTTTGTGTCTGTAATGATGATAAAAATTAAATGACATTGCAAATCTTATCCCAGTAAATGTTCTGGTAGAGCATGCTGTTGTGACTCCAGCCTTCCAAGGCTCAGATTGGATTTCTGAGCCAGCTTTCTTGCTTGGCTGCTTTCGATGAAGACACAGGATGTCACAGTTCCAGATGGGAATCTGAAGCCAGAATAGAGTAAGATTGAGCACCAGATTGAGCTTCTTTCTGGACAGCTGCTGCTTTAGTCTGTGTCCACTAAAAGAGCGAGAGTGATGGAGTACCAGGAGATCCAGTTTGATACAGTCAGAAACTTTGCCCTGAGAGCAAAATTTTTTTAGAGTCTTCTTCACACCCGTGTAACTTTATTAATTTATTAAATTAAAATGACAAACACTATAACCCACAGCAAATGTGGAATAAGGTGATACCAAAACTGGAGTTTTGCAACCCTGAACCCTTACTTTGTACATAACCCTGAGCACACCATTTCTGATGTGAAACATGGTGGTGACAGCATAATACAGTGCAATGGTTTAGATTAGATCAAAGCATATTCATCTGTCAGAATGGTCCATTTAAAGTCTAGACATAAATCCAAATCAGAATGTTTGGGCTTATTCTGAGGTTGTAAATGCCTCATAACATAACATAGTTTTTCTTCTATTTTTACAATTACTCAAAGCACTTTTGCTTGTAATGTGGCAAAATGTAAAAAAGCGAAAACAAACAAAAATTAATAAATAAATAAAATAAAAAATACTTTTGCAAGGCACTCTAGGATGCAAAAACACATTCATCTTTTTTTGTAATTACAGTTATTTTCATGGTTTTGAACAACAAGGGCATGCTTTAGACACAAATAATTAATAAAGCTATATTTGAATAAAACTACAACTGGAAGAACCAAAAAGTTAAACTTGGGTGCATGGATCTGAAAAATCTTAAGCTGAGCTTCTTCACAAAAACATGCAATCGAAAAGGCCTCATAAATCAAAAATGCTTTGTGAAATTAAAGTCTATTCACAGCTCCGACAGAGCTACTTCATCACAGCTTCTTTTTTTACTCTGTAAAACAATGCTAAAAAAAATCTAACTGTGTTTAGCCAATTTGCCTCTCAGCCCCACTCAAATGCTTCAGAGGCGATGCTCTCAGAAGCATAAACTGACAGCACCGTCTGTTGGTGGTTTCAAAAAAAGCGTCTAATTTTCTCTCTTTGTGTGAACTCCTTGCTCTGTCACTTTTTGAATCGAGGCTGGAGAACAGCACTGTCCATGCAGTTAACAGTTTGCTTGTTTTCTTCATCACAAACAAACAACATACTGTCTGAATAGAAAGGGCATAAGAAATGTCAGATCATTTAAAGTATTTCACAGTAGCCCTGAAGTAATTGTTTACTTATAGTAATTGTTTAGTAATTGTTTAGTAATTGTATAGTAATTGTTTATGTTATAAATAATACTCTCTTGTGCTAAAAAGCAGCATATAGAAACCCACTGTTGGGCTTTTGGCTGCCTCTTCTCTGAAAGTGACTGCATAAACAATTTGTTCTCATTTTGTACCTTTACAATGCTTTTACAAATTTCTTGTCTCCTTTAAACCTCTCTTTGTTTTTTTCCTTCTCAAAGACACTTTTTGTTTTCTTTTTACTTAAGACTATGAGCTCAGCACTGCTGCTTGAAAAAGAAGAAAACACGAAAACAGCTAAAATAAATTATGAGCAACTCACTGTCCTAAAAGGCATTCTGTAAATTCAGCTCCTTTTTCCCAACAGTGCAGTATATATTGCACTTTTGGATATGTTTGTTACTAATGTAAAAATTACTCGTGTTAGTATGTACTAAGTTATGTTGGTCACCAATCTAGGTATTGCTACAAAAATGTTAATTGTTTAATGGACCATCCAATCTTAAATTACAATAAAGATTAGCAAAAACAGGCTGACCAGGAGGAAGAGAGACATAGGTGGATGAATGGACAGACAGAGCTGTCACTTTATTTGAGAGGGGGTAGGATGTGTTTTAATTTATAAGATAATAAAATATTTATTGAAATGTCATAAGAGGGGCAGTGTTTTGTACTTTGTACATGGTGCCATTTTGTATCACACTCCAGTAACTCTCTAAGCTTCAGTTGTTTAGAAAATGCTGTAAATAAAATACGACTTCGTAATTTAACGCTATAAAATTGGGCCTCTGTCTCTTTAAAAAATCCTGCTCTTTCTCACACTCCTCCTACAGGATGTCATCAAAACTCCCTGATAATGTCTTTACCTTTGAACGATCTACTTCTTTAAAGTTTTTGGCTTTTGTTCCTTTACCAAGAACACAAGGGCTTCTGTCTTGTCAGAGCCCACTTTAGGCCACTTTAGTGCAAACCCCACTTTAGTTGCCTGAGGGAGAGAGACAGAGACTTGAATTTGTTATAACAGTAATGAGTTCAAGCCAGTTCAATTAATACAGGTAATCAGTGGAGGATAGCAGAGCTTTGAAGGTCTGTGAGAGCCTGATTTCTTTCTGGTTGGTAGGTGATAAAACATCAAATGCTAACAAATATTGGTCATTTAAAATTAATGCAATGTGATTTTTTGGGGGGATTGTTTCTCACAGATAAGCATACCTACAATAGAAATCACAGAACCCTTCATTCTTTGTGATGTAAGTGGGAAAAACTGAAAAATCAAAAGTAAAATCAATGCTATATCAAATACTTATTTTCGACACTGTATGTAAATACATCTCCAAATAACAATGTAAGCCACTGGCTTACATTAAAACACAGGCTTTGTTTGCTGTAGAACTTGAGAAAAGTTATGATTATAACTAATATTATAATAATAATATAATTATATTATAATTATGATTATAAAGTTATGATTCTAACAAATCACCTTTCTGTCCCTAGCTCCTGCATGCATGTAGCCAGAGTGATTGTAGTAAAAGCTGAAGCAACTGCTTGTGCCTAATTTGTCTGGATTAAATTCAACTGTCTTTAAGTGGTTCTGTAACTTGTAGAAACATTCTTAAAGTTTAACTTAAAGTTAGGAATTCAAAAGGTGAATTTCTAAAAAAAAAAAAACAAAACCTCAAACTCTGCTTGTTAGTGGAAGTTTTCTGTATGAATATTTCACTCTCATTGTCCATGGAGGAGGCTAGGAGAATCTGTACATATACTGATATTTATTCTTAGTAGTTTTATGAGGCATTGTTGTTTGTCATCAAGGTGTCTTCTATTGTTGATCGAAAGTATTCAACAGTCATTCTGGTCCTGCATGAATGAAAGACAATATAACACTTGGCACTGATTCAGCTAAAGGCTTTTCCCTTAAAGCCTTTAGCTGTAAGGACTTTTGTCTCTGACTGAACAAAGTTCTTATGGAAGGTGACAACAGTGTGAGGCTGGCACACAGGGATTTCCCATTTTATTGTCGCGTTAAAGTGATATGCTACATGCCACAAAGCCCGTTACAATCTCCCTGTGACATATACAGAATTGTCCATGTTGAAATGCCACAAAATGGGTTTTCCAGTTGATAGGAATGGGATGACCAAAGCAAGCACCTTGGAGGAGAAACAGAATCAGTCACAGTTAAAATGAACACAAGCAGGAATGGTTGCCAAGTAGCACTGGTCCAAACCAATGGATTGTGCCAATAAATGTGTTGTTCCTAATCTTTTTCTAGAGAATGTTTCAGTAAAAAGATAGATAAATGTTTAAAAACCTTTATGTTGAGCGTCCTCATATGCTGTCACCTTACAGCCACAATCATGGGTATCTTATTAAAATTTTGAGTGATAAACCAACACAGGGTTACACATTACATTGTCACCTCCAAAATCATTACAAGTTAGATTTTGGAGGTTAGATTTGGAGATTTTAGTTCTGTCAGATTACCATAGGACAGTGAAGACATTGGTAAAGTAAAAGTAAAACTCAGCTGGTTTAGGAATCTCAGTGCCCAGTAGAGACATAGTTGGTTAAGTGTTAATCTCTAAAACTGGGAAGTTATTTGGGAACAACAAAGGTGGCGGGAGTTGAAATTTAAAGGGACGTATTATATATTTCAGACTCATGTCAATCAATTAATCAACTTTATTTTTAGATCAGATTTTAAAAACCGCTGGAGTGGTGTGCCATTTTATAGCACAATCATATAACTATGTTACCTTCCATTTGACAATTTAAAAACATGTTTAAAGAAATCTGACTTGGAATCACAGTCTTATCTGCCTTTAGTCTCACACCTTCACAAACCGAACAAGGGTTATCTGATCGATATTATTTATTTTAATTTTACAATTATGGAATTTTTCAACACTAATTGAGACAAAAATACTCTTGTTTTTGTCTCGTATATCAGCCAGCCAATAAAATAATTTATTCAGCTTGATTGAGTTTACATTACAAAGTCCCAAATTCTGGAAGAGCAGACTCTAAAATTAATGGAGCCTTACTCTAACTTTTGCAGGAGTGTAAAATGAAATGCATTTTCACTACCTCAGATAGACGATACAATAGCACAGCAAGGAATCTGACACAATGTGTAAGATTACTCTGCAGCCACTACACAACAATTCCTCACTATGTGTTATGAAAAGTTGAGAGTCTTCTTGTTGCCTTAAGGAGGACTATATAAAGAGGCAAACAATGTGTGGCACTTTGCTTTAAACAACCCTTCTTATCGTCACTTCTGCCAGAGGCTAATTTCTTTCTTCACAGAGTCGGAGTTTTACCACAGGGGCATAGTTTCTTTGTTTATTAAACCACCACTGTGATGAAATTACATTCCTCTGCTCATTGATTTTCTAATGTCAGTTGAGTATTTCAGCATGATTATTAGCTTTAAGAGTTTTGTCTCTTCCCGTTAGCTATAAAAGTAAAAGAAGCGTAAAAGTAAAGATGTTTCTAAGCCTACAGACACTTTTTTTTTGTCTTCTTCCATCCCTTTCCCTTGTCAGTGCTGCTTGGCATTATCTGCTGGGAAAGTTATTCTGAGGGAATTGCTCTTCCCTCTGCCCCATCCTTCTCCTATATTAAAAAAATAAATAAATTTGTTAAGCTGTAAGAACACTGAATAACTACTTAGCCTAACATAATTGCTTAGGTCACTTCAAAAGTTTGTCAAAATTTATTGACAAAGCCCATTGGCTTTTGTTTAAGTGAAGATAATGTTAATTTTTTTACAATTCTTATCATACTCCATGTGATGAATTGTTACATCATCATTTTGCTACGATTTATTTGTATAGTTTGCAAAATTTTAAAGGCTAACCAGATTTTCTGCTTTTGCGTTAACTCTATTTGTACCAATTCCGATATGATTAGAATTTCTTTCTCATCCTAACGTATGTCATTCAATAAATTACTCTAAACCAAGTTATTTAGTCAACAGCTTTTGGATTAATCACTTAGATAAATTAGCATAATCATTTAATAATAATTAAATTATAATAATTTAATCAAGGTAATAACCTTGATTTTCCCATACTGATTTTTATAATTGTAAAAATCAGTATGGCCCATGGAAAAGGGTAGTTAAACATGCAAATTCTAATGACCGGATCTAATACTTTCTAGTATTAGATATAACATCAAATATGACTTTAATAGGTTAATTAAAACAAACTGAATGAGTAATTCACCAAAGAAGCTCTCCGCTCCTGATATATATCTGCTTGAATCCTAGTTTATATAACTTAATAAAAATCATCAAATGTCAACATGCTTTGAATGCTCCAGTGACAAAGAACAGCTAAAAAGAAATTATCTTGTTTGCTACAGGATAGAAGGTGTTCCAGTGTGAAAGAGATAATGTTAACACTGAAGCTCTTTCCCTTTATATAGAATCATACCTGCTGTTATGATTGCTGCCATTAGATCCTTCTTTCACATAGTGGAGTCTCAATGACAAAAATGGTACTGAGTTCAGTTCACACCAAGTGCTTTACCTAAGATGATGACACATTGGCAATCTTTGCTTGCAGCGTTGCACAACTACTCATGCAATTCCTTATCTATAGACTAGAGGATGACATGTATGGTATCTTTTTTGTTTGTTTGTTTTTGTTTGTTTTGCTTGGAGCATTTTCTAGCTCGGCTGTTGACCTCATAAATTTATATGCTGTGATTTCTTCTCCAATTTAAACTTTGAGTGCAATTTTCACACAAAAAATTCCCATGATTTCATTTGTTGAAGATTAGGCATACAGTGTAATAATAAATATTGTGTTATTATTTAAAATCACAATTTTCTGAGTTATTTGTTAATGTAGTCTTCCATACTTTTACTCTATGTGGTTCTTTCGCCTCTGCTTTTCTGTAGCAGAAAACATGATGTGCTATGAAGACGAACTTTGTATTTGTTTACATTGTACCACTCTACCATATAATTTAACAAAAATTTAAGTCAAAGATATAATTAGAATTTATTTGCAGTGATCTGTGAGTCCCCTGCTGATCCTAAATTATGTTCCTATCGTGTCATTATCTTGAGGCAATGAGTTTTGTGGCACAGCTTAATAGGGCTTCTGGGGCCTGTGCCTTACCACCTGCATAATCTAATGACCGGATCAATGAATCAATACATTTTCACTCCATTATCATCTCGCTTTGTGGTCAAAATCAAGGGAGTATGAGATGCTTTCTGTCAGCCCAAAAGCTTTTGCTACAACACTGTGGAACAGGGGATTAACATTAACTATACATGGTTTCCTAGGTTTCTATGAACAGGTGCAAACTCAGCATGAAACGGATGATTAAAAAACATATTTTAGAAAACAGCCTTGAGCTGATTCAACCCTTTTTCTCTGATGTTCTCAGTAGCATGCTAAAGGTGTTAGCATTAGAAAACATTGATGAGACTCAAGGGAGCACTTGAAAATAAGTTATCCCTGATGCCAAGTACTTTGAAACAAATGTTAAACATTAGTCGAAGTCCATGGGTAAATGGATTTGTTAGAAGACTAATAATGATCACAACCCATTAAAATAACACCCACATGCAACTATGATAAAGTTCTTCTGATGTAATGGACATACTATTGATATAGACAACAACAACTAGAGGTTCGGCCTACTTGGGAGAATGAATTCTTCAAATAAATGAGAAGGACTGATATCCAGATGTTGACTATTTAGGGCAAGTCTTTCTTTCTCATCACACTTGCTTTTCACAAGAAGTCTAAAAAAAGCATTCGAATTTAAGCATTTTCCATTGAAATATTTGAAAGTGTAATTTTCACTAGATATAATTAGATCCCCTCATAACAAATCACCACATTATCTAAATGTTGGTAAGTAGTTTCTATCAATTTGAGGGAGTCTGTTGCTTCGTTCCAACAGAGCAGAATGGCATGGGTCAGTGCTGTTTGGTATGCTATTTTTTTTTCTTTCGATTGTAAAAGTACCTCCAACCTATTGTATGCCACCTCCAGTTGTAGGTCCATAGAACAGTGTTAAGGTATGTTATAGTGCCATCGCACCAAATGGGTTTTGCATGTCAGGCGTGTCTGGTGTACGTTCAAAGTCTATGTGGAGGCACGTTGAGAGCGCGATTCGAAGCATTTGGAGTGTTTGACGCAACAAGCACATCCAACGTGTCCAACAAATAGGATGGCAAAGGAGAACAAAAGGAGAGTAATTTTGATGCATCCGATGCACCTCCACTTTGATTGTACACCAAACGTGCCTGCTGTTCAAATCACTTTTGGTTTGAATGCACCATCAAGCGTCTGCATTCAAAGTGCAAAACGAGTTGAACTTGAAGCTTTGACAGCGTTTTTGACACATGTAACGTGTTTGGTGTGAATGCACCGTTAGGGTGGAGCTACTGGGATCACACTAAGCAGTCTATTGATTGGAGTCTGAAAAATATGGCATAACTTTTGAGGTGAGTTTGAGTAAGAAACAGGTGATAACTAAAGAGAAAGGAGATGGGATCTGTAAGTATCAACAGACGACGATCAGAATAACAAGAATTAAATTAGAACAGAAATGAACTGAATCGCCAAAACTAAAAGGCAAAGAAGTTTTCTATTTTAAATGGGCCAACAGTTCAAGTAAGCAAATCTTAAACCAGTTTGCATATTTATAGAAGCTTAGTAAAAGAAATAAAAATTTCAACAAAAATCATAGTTACTGTTATAAACACTGGTGATATTAAGCTCTAAGCCTTCGGGTATTGTACCGAAATCAAAAGCAGTGTTTATTAATTGAACACACTCACTGTTACGTTCCTGTTCTGACATGTGAGACAAGGCAAGCTAACTGATTATAAGGACACGTTCAGAAAGTGCTTTCTTGACATATAAGTGATTGAAGTGCATTACCCGGGCTCAGTACAGATATATTTAAATTATATATCCAGCATTCCCATTAGCCTGGAGGTTTCTGCAATAAAAAAAAGAAAAAAAGATGAGTAGCTGTCCACTTTGTATGTCTCCCCCTTCCTCTTTGGCATTTCTGTTAGCTCTGCCAACTCTTGCAGCAAATCATCACAGAAGACCTATGTGACCTTCTCATTTGACACAGCATCTGTCAGTCATATTTGATCTTTTGACTCTGGCAGTAGAGCTGGCTAACCTTCAGAGCCTGCTTACAAATGTTGCAGTTATAGAGCCAAATAACATCAAACGGGAGGCTTGACAATTTTGAAAATTAGCCAACAAAGAACAAAAAAAGGCACATTAAAAATTTAGTCACTGGCATGGAAAAGTAATGAAAAAATGGCCCCCTGATTCACAAATAACCATTACAGAAGGTTGAGATGAAGCTGCCTATAAGTCATAAAAGACATCAAATCTCTTGGCTTATTTCTCTATGATTTTCTGAATTCTACTAGAGCTCCTCTGGATGTGCATGGAATTTCATTTAGCTCTAGCACAGGCCTGGCTTGTAATTCTTTAACGTGAACATTTCCTAGAAGTGTGAAAGAAAACTTGGCCAACAAAATCAAAATAAGCCCCTTTTATTCTAGACAGAAGTTATTCTAAATGTTTGGCACCTCCAGAGTACATGAAGCAGCCAGGTCTGGGGTATTTTATGTTTATAAAAGCATCTTTTTGCCTCCCCTCCTCTCCTTCTTTGGCACTGCATAATCAAGTGATTCACCTCTTTGTAGCTTTAATGCACCAAAGCAGAACACTCTGATGGATCACATAGGAGAAAAATATGGAGAGCAGGGAAACGAGGCAGTCATTTCACAGTGTCAGGCTTAGATGCAAGCCCTTATGTGACATCCTGCGATAATAAAAAGAAGTTGCGTGTTGAGATGTCAAAACAGAATAAAGACAGCAAAGAGCTGAAAAGATTTTGACTCTATAGCCAGTAATTGCAGATTAATGTGTGTAATCTGCACCTGTGAGAGGCAAGTCGCTCACATTGCAGCAATAATAACTATGCTGTTCAAGCCTGTTTTTAGCAAGATGAAAACCACCCTCCATATAGACATCAACAAAAACATTGGTGCAAATTGGAGGTGATGTTTTATCTACCATTGCTTTGTCCATCTTCCACAAACACTGTTAGGGTAATGCTATATGGTCAGAGCGTTTTTATACTGGAGAGCAGGAATGACCTAAAAAAGAAAAAGGGAATAGCAAAGAATGGGACAGAAGAGATAGACTGGAGAAGATGGAGTGGCAATAGAAATAAATTATGTGGCAAGGATGAATATTGAAGACCTGGGAAAGAGGGCTAAAACAGACAAGGCATGTACAAAACAGTAAAAAAGGATAACTTAGAAGAATAAGAGTGACAAAGGGAGGAAAATATGACTGAGGCAAGAAGCACAGTACATCTCCTGAGATTTAATAGTAGCAACCTACCCTCGCCATACATCCTCCTGCCTACATCTCAATGAGGCACCATCTGTCACTGGCTCGTTATGTTCGACTCCTTCTCCCTCACAATCCTACCCTGCACGAAAACACAATGAAGGAGAAGGAAAAAAAGTGGAAGAATGGCAGAGTTTATATATCTAATTCAAATATCAGGCCTCCTTCAACCTTGACTTGTACTCTGTGCACAATTATTAGGCAAGTGAGTATTTTGACCATGTTATTTTTGAAGCATGTTTTCTAACTCCAACCTGGATAAACTTGAATGCTTAATGGATTTATCCGTAGCAACTGATGTGTAATGAGAAAGGGAAGGCTGTGGCCGAAGGAGATCAACAACTTATCAAGGTGTGCATAATTATTAGGCAGCTTATTTTTTTGTGCAAAATAGGGGCCGAAAGAAACATTTAACCGACTGTGAAAAGTCAAAAATCAACAAAAGTCTGTCAGAGGGATAAGAGTGTAAATAAACACACTTCTCCCACACTAAGCAACATTCTGTGTTGCACAGCAGGTAACCATAAAATGTTGTGAATCCACAACTTGGTAGAAATTTTAAAAACTTTACTAAACACAACAAAATAAATAAAAATATATACATTTAACTTAGTCCATACAAAGGCATTGTGGTAAGCTTACATCGGAATCATGCTCATATGAATGGTTCATACAACATAGTGACTGGTTTGTAGCCATATTTGATTAATAATATTCTCCCCTATGGTTGAACAGGCTAAGTCTCAAAACAATCAGTGTAGTGCTGATTAACAGCTTGTTCAGAGCACAGAAACATGCAAACCAGCATAGAGAAGTTTCATGCTGAGGGAATTATTTGGTTGTTTGTGGCTTTCAACAGAATTTGTAAAAGGACAAAAACATTCAATAGTTGGAGCGTGTGCTGGGGCAAAAGGAAAATAACATCCAACCTTAGCTGAATGGTCTTAAAGTAAAGTTTTTCTTTTTTTTTTATTCATCACGGTTGCTAAGAACTTCCAGCAAGTTGTTTGTAATATTCTGTTTTCCTAGCATAAAAATAAGTGTCCTTATATAGTTTTCTCAGTTTTCAGGTAAATGGTGGACTTGACCAGTAAACTGAGAAAAGGTCAGTTTACTGGCCTTTTACTCAGTTTACTTTTCAGTAAACTGAGAAAGGTCTCTTGATGTTTTTAACTCCTTAACTGCATGTAACGGGTTTTTACATGATGTTTTAGAGATTCTTCATTCATACTGCTCTTAACTTTAATGTTTAGAAAGAAAAAAAATGTGCTCATGCATACTCTGGGTTTGTACAGCAAGCTCAGTTGTTCGTTTATACATAGCTTGCAAGTTGTGCAAAAGATTTTTATATTTCGATAATGAAAGACAATAGACAATTTCAGCTGATAGAAAAACTGCTGTAGCTGGGAATGTTGGCCATCCTGTTGTGTATTTATTTAAAATGTCTCTTAATAAAAGGATTCAGTTTGTTTCCCCAAAAATTTCTTTCCTTAAATGCTTCATTAAACCAACAAACACAATTTCACAGGCAAGCTTTAAGTACTTTCCACTGTGGAAATCAAGATAATTAATTGTTGTTTGCCACTCATGTCAACTCCAATTTGCAATTTCATTACATAGATTTTACCTGCTTTATTGTCAATTAACACAACAAACCACACAAGCAAACATCTGTGTACAGAATAAATATATTTAATATTCAATTTTGTTTGTGGTTATATATTTCAATTCCAGTGTTGTGTAACATTGCCACTACTGTGCTTAATAAGGTCATTCAAGGCAAACTAGTAAGGGTGGAAATGTTGTAGGGTATCATTCACTCTTAGATTTTTATATATTTAATATGTCACTGCTTCTGAGAATCTTATTAAGGTATATTTCGTCTTTTTTTTTTTTTTTTTTTTTTTTTTTAAAGAGGCTTTACAATAATGAATATTTAATGTTCCTCCAAGGTTCTCGATACATTTGCAGCACTGTCATTTTGCTGCTTGGATTAAGTAAGTATTTTAAATTTGGTAGTTTATTTTGAAGATTCTGGACTTTTTTATTTTTGCAAAGTTCTGGTGATAACTCCTGACATCTTCATTTAGTGTAAGTCCAAGTAAGAGAAGCTCACAGCAAATATTCCAGGGACCAGAATGGATTTCTTGATTATTAATGACACAAATATTGAAATAATATTGTAAAATGTGGCTTGCAAGGTAAAAAAAAAAAAGCTAAAACACACACACTAATTATGCCTACACACCAAAGACATAGCAGTCCATTGACCTCCAGCAAGCTCAAGTGGCAATAATGCTCACAGAGAAACCCTTTGTGACACAGAACCTCCAATCAATATGAGGTGTAAGAGAGGAAGGGATCTGTAGGCATAGTTTTTAAAATACTATGGGGGTGGAAAAAGATATCAGAATTATAAAGAAGAAAGGGGATGAAAATTGTTTTGTTAACGGGTGAGAAATGTCAGAGACATAAGGAGAAAAGAAAAAGATGAGGTCAGGTGAGGAGAGTTGGGTATTGATGCAACAGTGGGTGGTGTGGCTCCTCTGTCAGTCTTGGCACATCGTTCATCTCATTACACTTTCACTCTCCAGCTCCTGTGTGCTCTTTGGTCCTCCCCCACGGCTAGCCCCGGAGCAGGGTTCCGTCCCGCCCAGCTCTCCTGTCAACACAAGCCCAACTCAGCAGCTCTGGCCCAGGCATCTGTCAGCCCACACAGTCCCCTGTCAGCCACAGCCTATTGGCCAGCTCATATTGACACTGCACACTGTGCCAGAAAAAGACTATAATATACCGTAGCAGAGCATCTATCAACAAAGCTCCCGGTGAGCCAGAAGCTGAGGCATCCATCACTGAAACATTCTTCCAAAACATTCTAGTGATCTCTGTGGGGACTGTTGCTCAACAGCTTTAAAATCAAATTAATTTGCAAAACATTTGGCTGAAATTAAGAAGCACTGATGTTTTTTTTTTTCATGACAATGGGAACTCTGGGGTTGTTTTGCAGATCACAAGGTGGACTTTACAGATTGAGACACTCCATCTGTTTGCCAAAAAATCTGATGAATCTTGTCAATCTAGATTACCGAGCTAAGGTACTAAATTATACTAAGCCTGAACTTCGGTCATGGGATGCATTTCCTTTTCTGTTCAACTGTGGCTTTCTGTTTCAATGAAATTGAGTTCCCTGGGAAAGATGAGTTGAATATGTTAGCAATGAAACAAACCAAAGACAGGTGCACTGTTCTTTGTTTCAGTCTTTGGCTTTAGAACAACCAGGGAAAGACCCACTTTGACAGCTTCTCTGCTGAGCAGAAGTGAGAGCTACAGGCAGACGGCTTTGACGAGTGATCGGATACTCTCCACCTCACGGGTAGTGGCTCATTAGCGAGAACAGAAAATAGTTACTACTGGGAGTGCTGTGCAGACTGAGCTGAGAGTAGCACGGACTCGGCATGAACAATTCTGCAAAAGAAAGAGAAAGCAAAGGCCACGTCGAAGGAGAGACAGGGAAAACATCGATCAATGAATTGTACATTTGATTTCAGCAATGTGCTTTTCACCTCTGCTCTGGAAAACTGATGAGCAGAAAATAGTTGAGGAGAAACCTGTTGAAAGCAGCGACAAGGACCAGCATGTGAGGCAGCCTTGGTGAAAAAGAAAACAATTACATCAATAGGATTTGTGGAGAAGTTGTGTTTTTTAAAGGTAATGATGAATAAAGCATAGAAACAAGAAAATGTTTTAGGAGGAACATTACAGTGTAGTTCTCACAAAGTGAAATGGCTTTTAATCTGCTTTGTCTTTGTTCTTTATTAGCATTTTTTGGCCCACATGAAGAGAAAGTAGACTGTAGAGTTAAAAAAAAAAAACATATTTAGTTTAAATTAACTGTGCAAGTCAAGGATGATAGTTCCATTGATCCAACTGTTGAAAAAATGTGTTATGTGTTGTGCATGTTTATTGGTAATCAAACGTAATCAGAACAAAAATAATCAGAATTGGATTTATTGACCAATATTGGGAATTTTATTTCACATGCGAATAGTGTACAACTTAAAGAACAGATAAGATAGAATATGATACGAAGAAAGGATGTTTTATGTGAAGATATTGTTGTCATAGAAACAAATAAAATACTGATCTGTTAGATAACTTCTTTTAAAAAAAGACTCTACCTCCCCATGCAAGGACCTTTCTGCCAGAAAAAAAGCACCATATGGACAAACACTCTAGTAGTAAATTATTTATCAGCTATCTGTCTCTTTCATATCTTTGAAAAGCCACTGGTTGTAACGCTATAGACATTCAGAACATAAAATTAAAACTGCAATTGAGAACTTATTGGAAAATTAATTAAAGATTTAAATTTGCAAAGCCAAAGTGGCTTGTGTGAAAAATATATCTTTTTTTCCAGTCAACAGAAGAAGAGCTCTGCAATTTTCCAAAAATAAAAACCAAACACATCTAATTAAAGTTGTTCCTAAAGATGAGCCCCATCATGGACGCTGGATTTTTTCTAGCATAAATGTTTATTATTATCGCAAAAAACTGTAAGCTTTTAGACATCAATCTCACCATTTACAGTTGACAGAGTAAAAATCATACATCTATTTCAGCAAGCTTAATTTAAACAAAGAAGATATAAAGTTCATCTAAGAAGATAATAAAGTTGTTGAAAGGTTAAAATCAACCCCTATATAAATAACCTTCATACATTTCAATTTGGCAAGAGTCTTACTTTCAACTTATTTGTTCAGGTTATATTTAGATGTTAGATATGTTTGGTATGTTGTTTGCAGGCATAAAAATCTTGTCTCTTGGTATTAACTTTAAGGAGGTTTTAAGCAAACTAAAAAGAGTTATTTCTTTCCACTTTCACTAAATGTTTACTTAGTATGAGGGATTGCTGCAAATTGACTCAATACAATCAACTGGGCTTCCTTGGATGGATCATTGCAGTGTTTGATCCACTGCAATGATCAAACATGAATTCAACATGTGATTGTATCAGAATTTGACTATTATTGGTTAGAATAAGTTGCATTGATTTAAACTGAACTTAGAATATATTTTACAGAATTTTCTATGAATCGGACTTATTTTGTGAAGGGTTTGGATATGACATTTATTGTAAAGTTGGTGATAAATAAGTAAACTGGATAGAGTTACTAGAACAGATTCTTCCCAACTGTACAGTCTAAGATTAGCATCGCTAACTGATAGGTGAAAAAAATAGTTTGCAAAATATACATTAAATTTGAATTTAATATCAAGTCTTATTTCAGTGCAATACATTTTGCTTATACATCAGTGTTTTGTAATATAAAAAATATGGTGCCCTGTTTTTAGCTACTAATAAGAAGGAAAATGAACAGTTGGTGCTCAGAAACACTGACAAATAATAGTCCACGTTGCATAATTGTTGTATTGACTTGACTTTGCTTTAGAACATGCTGTTTTGTTATTTCTCAAAAAATGTGACTGACTTGATTTTGTATTTTACACCCCACCCTTCTTATTATTTACCAAATCTGTCCATTTAACCCACATAAGCACTGACTGTGTCCCTGTCTTGTTTAGGTCTTTTTATTACTTGTATGTTGTTGTTTTTTTTGTTTGTTTGTTTGTTTGTTTGTTTTTCCCACTAATCACTTTATATATGAGACTGAAGCTAATCAGCGATAAAGAGAAAGCAAGTTAAGAGAAAATAAAGCCAAATGCAACCATTCTATCACCCCAGAGAGTTTCCTGCCCTACTGAGAACACAAAAAAAGCTTCTCAGTTTGTCAATGTCTGCCTTCAGGTTGTATAAGGGTTGTAGAACATTAACTCCGTAAAAAGTAAGGGTTGTTGAACACTCAACAGCATTACTTGTCTGAAGCCTTTTGTGTTTGTCAGACTGAAAAGGGTTTCACAAAAGGGAGGACACCTGCAACTGTTTCTGTATGCCCACATACGTTTGTGATGGGGTAGTCCTATTCAAAGATGCTAAAGCAGATAAGCTCTGATCTCTTTCTTCTTCATTCTTCTCAGGGTTAGTTCCAACAGACCAACATCTCAATAGCTGAAACAAATGCAGATTTTTTTCAGGATATATGGTGCCGATGATTTGTATCATCGGCATCGGAATGATGCACTGCAAGGTTGCATCATTCAGGAATGATTTTGAGTCAACGAGGCTCAAAACTTTAAGGAAAACAAGGAAACTGAGTCATAAACTGATCGATGGTCCAAGGCTTGAGATGGTTGAATCAGACTCCATTATCTCCTCCAGACATTTCCTCTGGATTATGGATGGTTTCGGGGGAAAGGGTTCTTCCTCCTGCATATAGGAAACTGTCTAAATCAGTTTAGCATGCTGCTCTTTTAATTAGACCCCTGAAGATTTTTGAAACTAAAATGGATAAGTGCTTCTGGATGAGGAAAGTGGGAGTTATATGTTAGACAGTTGATAACTACAGACAGCTATCACACTTCCACATAAAGGGAAGGCGCATCAGCAGGGATTCAAGCTGCAAGTAAAAGCCATCAAAGATCTGACATTCACCTCCCACTGGGTCACACACTGGGGTGTCTGAACTGTCACTTTTGAGCATCACTGGAGGTCAACTGCCTCAACGCTCTGCCTCACTAATCTAATCCCTTGTAGGCCAATCCAAAGTAGTGTGCTTAACCGAGGTTCGAAGAGTTGCATGAATTTACATATGAGGTACATCTATTGTCAGCTTGCATTACAGCTCATGTCCATTCTCATTTACTCTGACATCCTCTTACATTTACATTTATTCATTAGGAAGATGCTCAGCTCCTTTGCTTCATGTGTGAGATGTCTTAGTGTAAGCTTACCTGGCATAAAGCTCTACAATGACAGGAGTCTTTTTATGATCACAGAAAGAGGATTGCTGTTATTTGTTTATCACAAAGAGATGGTTTATAGGAGAAGGACAAGTCGAGAAAGACTGCCAAAGAGAACGCTTACAAATTTTGATGTAGTTTATTGGATTTTATGTGGTAGACCAATGCAAAGTAGCCTGTAATTGAGACATGGTAGGAAACATGGAGAGGGTTTTAAAAAACAGTGTGTGCATTTAGACACACTGAATCAATGCCTTGTAGAACTGTCTTTTGTTGGAGTATGTTTACCAGCTTCAGACATGTAGAGACTGAAATATTTACCTTCTTTATAAAACACTGCAGCTCAAGGCTTTTCAAATATGGGGCAAGTATCCCCCCTCACCCCCATTTTACTACATTTCCTCAGGGCGAGGGCAAGGGAGCAACATTAGAAAAAAAAATAAAAAAAGAGGCCTCTTCAGTCCTACTGACCACTTAAAGTTCTTTGCGATACAGTATGGTACAGTTCTTTATATACAGAGACTTCGGTCTCTGTATATAAAGAGATGAGTGGAAAAAAATGTATGACATGTAAGTCATAAAAAGGCCTAAAACACATTCACTCATTTGTGCTTACAAATGTGCCCATATTCGCACATCGATTTTCAGATTGGTAGTCAACTTGAGGTTGAAAGCCTTTCCCAGGAGCACATTACCACTTGGCAGAAGGAAGCTGGAATCAAACCTATAGCCTTCTGATTGCAAAACAACTATTCTGTCACTGATCTCTTCTCAGTCACCTCCATTTATATCTCAAAAATCCCTTGTTTTCATTCACCATGCATGTCATTTTTCTAATATGATTTCTTTTCTTTTTGTATTCATTAAAAGGTGAACTTGGGTGTTTTGTTTCTCCCCCCACCGCTTATGTGGTGTTCTCTACTTTTGTGTTTGCAGGTGTTATGTTGATGACAAAGTCTCCAAGGTGGCCTGGCTCAATCGATCCAACATTATTTTTGCTGGTGAGGACAAATGGTCCCTGGACCCTAGAGTAGGCCTGGTGACTAAAGGCCAACTGGAGTACAGCCTACGCATACAAAAGGTAATGTTGACCGCTGCAGTAAAACATCTGAGCAGATGATGATAATAAGAAGAAAATATGCGTCATAAATAGTTTAACACTGAAAAATGTGTTTTTAATGTCTATCAGAAAGATAAACATAAATGCATGTTCTCCTGTCTTTTCCTTTTTGAAGGATGGCCTCTCTGTCATGCTATATTAATTCCCCAGAAAAAAAGGAAGTTGTGGCTTTCTGATTCAATCTTCCTAGTCACAAAGATCAAAAGCATATTTTATCATTTTTTATACTTTTTTTGCTTTCAGGCTTGGCAGTCATAACTATATTCATTTCCACAAGTCAAGAAATTTGTGAAAAAAGACTGAGTGCAAGCAAGCCAAGGACACAGCTTAAAGTTGCCAAAGACTGATAATGTTAGGAATGTTACATTAAACCCAGGCATAAGTACATAACGCACTGCTTCAAAGACTGAAATGGTGAAAATCATGTCCCATTCTTTAAAATGAGCTCATAAGGGTAACATTTATGTTGATTTGTTTGGTGAAGAGGATGAAGTCAGGAGAAATGTTTGATGGCAGTGTTGAAACCTAACACACCCACATCAGACCCAGAGATTTACAAATGCTCGGGGGAAAGCCCAGTCTGCCTGTATTTCATCATGGTGGGCTAAGATCCATTATGACAAAAATTATTATTGCAACATAAATTCTAGCAACATTTGAGTAGTTTCTGGTCTTTCTTTTCACTACTGCTGTGTGTAAGACTCGGTTTGTCAGAAGAAGGATGTTGAGCTTAACCTAATCTAACCTAACATAAAATACCGAAAAAAAGAACATGAGAGTAAATCATTGACTGGGGACTGCAGTTTGTGTTGAGTATCGTATTCTCTGTGGCTGGAGGTGAAATTTGAACGGAATAGTCCAAACAAATCAATATGCAGAATTAAGAAGGTTAAATTAAAAAGAAGCTGTCACACAAAATGCAGAAAAGCAGATAGAGGTTCACGTTATAACTCCCATTTGTGGAGACAATAAAGCAATGCTCTTTAAAAGTCTTTAAATTTAAGATACCACTTTTAAGGCAACTTTTGCTTGTTTTTGTTTGTGTTTTTGTTGACTCTGTAAAAGCTGATTGAAAAGCTGATTTCCCTGTTACTAATTGAAGTATATCATAAAGTAATTTTGAAAATAACTCATCTAAATAACCAAGATTTAGAATGAAAGTGCCAACTATGAGGAAAAATATGATAATGAAGCACTAGATACATTAAGAGGTTTGTAAAGTGTTTTGCACTAATGTCAAAATAAAACTTTTTTAAGAATATGACAATAAGCTGTCCCTTTTTCCTCTTTAGGTGGATGTGTATGATGAAGGCTCATATACCTGCTCCATACAAACCAAGCAGCAGCCCAAGACCTCACAAGTTTACCTCATCGTACAAGGTAAGCTGCAAACACCTGTTCCCGAGGTGCATATTGCATGGTTTCCCATAGTAACTGATGAGATGTACCTGAAAATTCTCTTTTTAATTTACATTGTTCTCTGATATATCTCAACTGTCTCAAAAGTCCCAAGTCTAGCCGGTGTTCTTAGAAGCAGCAGATATCATTATCACTCTTCAATTCCTTAATGTGGAAACATGTCATTCTAAGATCTTTGGAGTAAAATCTCTGAATGTGCTCAGTGAAAATACACAGGCAGTTTGATACAATTGTCTTCCCACAGCAGTACACTTCTTTTCATTTGCCATTTCAAATGATTTCTAGGTGCACAGGAAAACTTACAAAAGGATATGATCAGAGGTTCTTCAGGATTTTTTCCTGTTCCATTTTTATTTGCAGGCCCGAGCTACTGGTTGAAGGAATGTAATGATACATTCCGCTTATGAAACAAGACACAATTTCAAGTTTGTTACAGACAAGAGATGATTGTAGTAATGAATTTAAGCATCCACTTAAATTCAGAAGACACTAGTGATCTGTCTTCTGTGTTGAAGCTTCAAAGCGTGTCTCGAGTAATTCAGGAGGATTTTTCTGAAGCATTGTTGATAGTGTAGCCAATGACTTTTGAAACCTCAAAATTGGGCTGTACTACATGACTGATTCATCAGTGTCTGTGAATCGAAAAAAATACAAGCAAAACTCTATTTCCGTCATCATATTTTCTTGGTTTAGGATTTCATCGCAAGTGTGCTCGCAATTTATTTGAGCACCTTTTATTGCGATGGATCCAATTTTCCTTTGTCTAGCAACATTTTGATCTCTCTTAATAATTAGGTTTACAAATGGTAATAATAAATCACTTATAATGTCAAAAAACTAACAGTTATTCGCGTGTGTTCTAATTTCCTTCTAATTTCTGTTGTTTTAAACGGTGAAGTGTTGTGTCCAAATGAACTTTAATGATAAAGAAAACCTCATCTGTGCTGAGGTATTATAGCGCTCTCCACAAAAGCAAGGTTACTAACGAGGTGAGCTAGGCTCAGCCCAGTCATTTCAGGATGCAAAGAGAGACAGCATATGCAATGCAAACATATGGTAACATTGGGGGATTGGACAATAATCCCCTGGAATATTGGGAAGGTGAGAAATGTTTCATCCCAATTTCTATAAAGCTCCTCATGTGTTTCTTGCTGTACCTGCGTTTCATCTGCGCTCTGTGAAAGGATATTTTCAATAGCAGACTGAATCATCTCAAAACAGAGAAACTGCCAAGCACAGTAATTTATTTTATTTATTTAAGTAATAAATATATAATAGTAATTAATAATAATGTAATGTTGTCAATAGATATAAGCTCAGTTGGAGAATAAAGGACCATTCACATTACAACCCTGTCCCCCATTTGTTTACAGTTTTCTTTTTGATCCAGATTAAGACTGTAATCAAGAATTTATGTATTAGTATCACAGGCATTATTTTCATTTACTTGTTTAGTCAATTTAAGACTTCATACATCACTTTTTCACATTGCCTATTTTACATGTATAGTCCACATGGTGTCAATCTTAAATATGTAATGTAATGTCTCACCTGCACACACACCTGAGGCCTAAAATAAGAGTTGCTCAGACTTATTTCACTAGATAAAGTTATACTTTATTTAGTGATAAAGTTGTTGGCATTCGGTTGCAAAATGCCTTTTTGTGTAACAAACATTGTTAGCTTGAAATATTAAAATGTTGTAAATTCTCAAGCCATAAAATCTTATTTCAGCTCTGACATTAACCATAATTACTTTTTGGAATTGATCAGCTTTCTCAAAGAGAAAAAGGCAAACAAGCGAAATGGCTAGAACACATCCACATTCTGCTTTTTCCTGAAAAAGTTAGCTTCTTGTTCTCTGATGATGCAGAGAACAAGAAGCTAAATTGACATTTCTACTACATTTTTTAGTAGAAAGGTCAATTCATAGATAGTCCATACAATGAGAAACAACTTCACAATATTTTTTTTTATTATTATTTTTTTGTTTTAGATGAAAAAAACTTGGATCCATGTTAACTTGCATTCTTTTAATGTGTTGATTATTAAGCTTTCCTGAGCAATAACAAGATCAATATGTAAACCCAAAATATCAAATATTAAACTAAGCTAATCCAAAAAAAACGTATTCAAATTTGAATCGAATCACCTGCAATCTATTTTTTCTACATGCTCTGTAACCTCTTTGTCCTTTAAGAGAAAATGCGAACATCAGCATACTCTGACTATTATATTTAAAATATTTGATGTAAAATACATCAATTTTTATTGATATATAAAAATGTATACATCAATTTTTATTTGATGTATAAAAATTAATATATCAAATAAAAACTGCTCAGATTGAAGCAACTGAACAGTTTTGCAGAATATTTACCACTTTATTTCTTCTTTCAGTCTGCTTTGGAATTATAAATGAATAAGAGCAATAGGAACATTTGATGCTGCATCAGGGTCAAAACAGATAGATTCATTATCTTTCCTAATGTAATTGTATTCTTTGTAGTCTTCTTTTGCAAAATAGCAGTTACCGTAGTTTGTGGCACTTGTTGCATAGCTCCTTTTTATGGAGGTGATACATGTGGGGGAGTGTATCTCAGTTCCACCTCTGAATTATGAAAACACTTGACAAATCAAATGTATTCCCATCATTAGTGAGGTTTGTTTCTTTAATTCAGGTGTGTATCGTGTATGTGTTAGCCAGTGAAATGTAAGCCCAGTTAAATACAATAGGCTGATGGATAAATGCACCACGGCATAATGCCACCTCACACAAAACTCCTCGAAGAGACTCTCTCCTTTCATTATGAGCTTATCAATTCATCCATTAATAAAATTTCCAAAGGTCAGTGCTTGTATTGATGTTGCTCCTCTGGGATTCATGGCTGCAAAACTGCCTGTCCTTCCCAGAATGCATTGCATGCGATTAGTCAGTGCTTGATCATCTGAATGTCCTGTGTTGACTTCCAAAGTTTCTGAAGGAAGGATCGTTTATCACAACTAATGCAATAGTTAAAGCCAAAAATTGATTTCTCTTTTTTTTTTTTTTTTACTCCCGGCCATTGTGTCCTTTGTTTCACCTTTCAAATAAGATTATTAATCCTGTTGTTGCTCAGCTCCTTGCAATGTGGGTGTACTCTTTTTCTTTTAGTTTCTATTAGCTCAGTATGGTTTTGCTGATTAAAGACAATTGGGTTCAGAAATTGAGAACAAATATAGGCAAACAACTGGCTCCAGGGTGCAGATGGAAGAGCTCATAATTTGTCATAATAACTAATAAATGCTTTCTGAACAACATAATACAAATGTAAATTCAGCTTCTTCAGCACACTAGTTTTGCCCACCTATTCACTCACTTCAGCGCAAATCTTTCATTCAGAAGATAAGAATGTCCCTTTGTGTGCAGCGACACTTACACCCTTGCATGCAGTGGCCTGAACCAAACCCCACAAAAACCCAATCAACTCTGTAGGATAATAATTCACCCTGCCTTCATCTTTTAATGGGTATGAAAGTCCTAGGCATCAAACATTGCCCCTGGTTACAGACTCCCAGATCAGGTTCACATAACCAAAGCTGACAATTTTCTGCTCGCAGGGACAGGGAAGTAATTGGAAAACAAATGGTCAGACAAAGTAAATTTGTGGAGGATGAAAAAGTGGCAGACTTGTGGGACTTATACAAAAGAAACCAAGCAGCTGAGTGATTGCACTAGAAATCTCAATATAAGGGAGGCTCCCTACTCTAATCTGCTTAGATTTGTGGGGGAAAAAATAAGTTTTTCTTATGTGCGAAAGACAATAATCAACATTTTTATTTAAAAGTAAAGGATTTGTACTTTGAGGCTGTGAAAATATGTGTCAGTGAACTGGAAATAATAAATAACATTCAAAATTGATTAGCAAACTAATTATTAGTTCTGACCATATCTTTAAAAAAAAAAATCCACTGACAATGTCTCAAGTCTTTCTCCTTTGTCTCAAGTCTTTCTCCTTGGTCCTCACACTTTGACAAAGTGTCAGTAAGTGAAGAAAACAATAAAACAAGTGAGGTGAGCTGCACACTCTCTGCCTCCTACATGGTTGTGATTTAATAATCACTCAGTAACCCTGAAGTACCCCCATCAGTGTTGGAATAACTTCCAGAGTGACTGCCTTTGATTAACTCCTGAACTACTTCTTGCACTTGTTTGTACAGGCAGGCATATAAAGCTTCCCTTAAAGCCATTATTTTCTACAACCCCGTAAGGTTGCAAGGTCCTTGGTTGTTAGTTTGGCAAAGTTTGTGTCTGCAGGTTATAGCTCATGTGTTGTTCAGGCAATCAGGACATGCTGTTGGAGAAAACAAAAAAACATGTTCAAAGTATCTGAACTTAGGTTTTGTCAACTTTAGACTAAGAGAAAGAATTTAGTAAGACTGTAGTGGTAGCCTGAGCTGTCATTTAGTCAGGAATGGGGTAGTTAACCTGTTGACACTGATGAATTCATCTGGGTGCAACTACAAATTGTAAATATTTTACATTATGCAACTTGTATGCTTTGAATTATGGTTGTGGCTACAGATAATGAGCCATCATGTTGCTCAAACTTCCACAGTTTCAGTCAAAACCTCACAACTCTATATACAGTATGTCTGTCAGGCTGTCAGATATATGCAGAATCAGCATATTTTGCACAGTTTCACTTCCCATCCTGGATGTCATAACACACTGCAAATCAGCCAATCACATGGCAGGGGCTCAGTGTATTTAGCTTTCCAGACTTACTGAGGTTTCACATACAAGAACCTCTTGGATTTACAGTGACTTGATAAACAAGAAAAAATATCTGGTGAGCAGCAACTAAGTAAAGGAAAATTAAATTTTCATAGAAAAGTGTGAAGTGGATGGTTAATAATAACAGGAGATCACATCAGGTCTTACTCTCATTAGGTAAACTCAGGTACCTGAGGCTAAGATCCAACAACTGAGACAAAGTTTCACAATACCAAATATGAAAAATGTTGCCTTGGTCAACATTTTTGGTCAATCATTGACTTGATCAATCATCTGAAGTGATATCCCATCACTTCAGATGGAAGTGTCATATGTAAACATGAATGTATTGATCTAGCCCACATTTCATCAGTGCTCCAGGCAGCTGATTACAGTGTATTCGTGTGACAGAATTTTTTTTTTTTTTTTGCACACTTGGTACCAACTAAGCATTGTTTGAATCCTATGGTCTACTTGATTGTGGTTGTTGTCCAAACATTCAAAGAGTAATTCAAAGTGCTTTACAGAAAGAACAAAACAACATAAGCAAAAAAGCGTCTGATACATCAAAAAGATAAGCAAAGCATCACATAAAAACTCAGGACAAAGGCTTAATGTTCACACAGTAAGAAAATATGCTACCCTTTTTATGGTAATTTTAATGCCCCACAAAATCCAAGTTGTACCACTTCTTTATGTGACACTAAATTGGATATGTTTTGAGCTTTGCTTTCAAAGTGGCTGCTGTCATGTTGCATTATTTTCTGACTTTCACGTCAATGATGTGAGGTGTGCATCATATTTCTGCCCCAGAAGCCACATGTGGTAAATCCAGACATAGACAATAACTGAAAAATTATAGTTATGAAATTATGAAAGTCGCTGTGTCAGTGGAGTGCATCACATCCCAATCCCATCACTTCTAATTTGATGATACATCCAGACAGACTAATGTACAGAAGTTGCGCTCAATGTCCCACAAAAGACATTGGTATTTCTTGTGCTTTCTTTTTATTAGCTTCCCTCATGTTGTTTTTTATGGCAATACTGTTGCCTCTGAATAACTTTGAAATTGAGCCATAGACCTCATTAAATCTGTAAATAGCATGGTGCTGTGAGACATCTGTGTTCTTCTTCTCATTGGTCTCATTGCAGTCAAAGGCGGGGTACATCCTGGACAGGTCTCTAGTCCATCACAGGTCTAGCAGGATAAATACCATTGCAATAATTTAACCTGATGAAACCAAAGTTATGCATTGTTTTTTCTGTGTATGCTTTGATAAGAAGCCATTTATTCTGACGATGTTTTAAGGCCATGGTAGGCTACTCTCCTGATTGACTTCCTATGATTGCTTTTGGGACCACAGTGTGTCCATTTTCTGATGAATACTTCCAACAGGATATTATATCATGTCTCAAGCTGGTTCTTAAACATGATGTCAGTGTGCTGTACATTAATGACTTCCACAGTCTCCAGCTACTAAATTTACACTTTGTATACATCTATTACATGAAAGCCTGAAGAGGTTGGTAAAGAATATTACTGAGCAAACAACAACATAAACAAACAAACAAATGGGCAAGAAGACATCATGCCCATGTTAAACATGATGTTGGGAGCATCAGGCTGTGGGGATGGTTTTCTTTTCCATGAACTGGAAAGATGATCAAGGTTCATAGGAAAATGGAGCCAGCAGAAAATCAGTGGGAAGTCTTCTCCCAAACTTTTGAGAGCCCTCTCTATCTTTTTAAGGGTTGCAGTACAGAACATTGCGTACTTTTGAACATAAAGTTTATATTAAGATGGAGCAAGAAAACTTGTTGAAAATGAATGCAAACAAAGATTTTCTGTCTAAGTTTGAGCTATTTTGCTGAGAAAAGGCTAAGCTTGTAGAGACAAATCCCAAAAGACTTTCAGCTCTACAAGCAAAAGTATGGACTTAGGGGACTGAACACATATTGCATATTACACTTTTTTGGAAATAAAATATAGAAATCTGTACAATTTTTGTTTCACTTCATAATAACGTACAACTTTTTTGTTCGTCAATCATCACATACGTAATAAATTATGTGTGTGGTTATAATGTGACAAAATCTGAAAAGGTTTGAGGGCAATGACTATATTTAAAAGTCTACAAATACACACAGCTGCTAAGGAGAATGGCTTGACATTGAAGCCAAATATAGTACAAATTCCCTCCACAACCATTTCTGTGCATGCGTTTATGTTTGACAACTGCAGTGTTTCAGCAAATTCAGCAAATCTACAATATGCTATGTAAATATGCTTCATAAAATGCAGAGGAACCTCGATTCCAGCTAACTGACAAGCTGCCAGTAGACTGCTGACCCCAATCATAAGCGTTTCAGTGTGTTGAACCCTGCTTTTTACCAGTGTGTCTAACATTTAGACTTCATTTGGCATAGCTGATTTATAGGTTGAGCAAATCTTACTAACTCAACATATGAGTCTGTTAGTTTGTAAGGGTCTGTGTCACAAATTAGACTGAGAGAGAAAGAGAAAGAGAGAGAGAGATAGAGTCAGTGAGTGACAGAGAAGGAAGGCTAAAATGGTGTGATCTGATATTTAGACAATCCAGTGCACGAGGTTTACATAGTAGTGGACCCTTATTTTTCAGTTCAGTATCACTGATTTTTCCGTGGAATGTAGCTTAAAACTTTTAGTGAAACATTCACCTTTTATCGTAAAGCATATCTAGAATATTTAACGAATTACGCAAGTGCAGCTTGGGAAACTGAAATCCATGGGACATGTTATTGGTTGGCATTTGCAAAGCAGCCAATCAAGGACCTCCATTCATGTTACATGGCTGCAAACCAAGAGCAGAGATAAGGAATGCTGTAGATATTAATTAGGGTGGGGATCTTTGAGAATCATAGTTTGGCTCCTATTTTTGAATTATTGTTTAAGCCACAGTATTGACTTATATGCTGAAATGCTGATATAAAGTTTGGTTCAGTCCACCCTTCTTTTTCCAGTGTAGCTGTAGCGGAGCGTTCTCTCTGGTTTGTTGTGTTCATGTATTAAAAAGCATTGGCTTTATTAGATACATTTGCATAGAAAACTGCTGCGTTTAAAGTTTTCATTGTCTTTTTTTCAACTCTTCTTCTTTAACATTTTAGGGTTGACAGTGCTGAACAAGCTGATTGAGATCAGCATTGATCTAACTGTGTTGTATTGTATTTGAGTCAGCAGTTTTGCATGAAGATTAATCCTATAGAGCTTTTATGGTATTAAATCAAAATTTTAGTTCACCTGGGAAACAAAGCCACTCATGTTTTGGTCTTACTGTAACACATCTTTTACCAAGGATAAAATAAAGTCATGATACTGGGCAGCTTACAGTGATATAAAAAAGTATGTGCCTCCTTACAAATATTTTTGTCTTTGTTTTTATCACACTTAAATGTTTTTGCTATTTGAATGTCTGATTTTTTAAAATATATTATCAAACAAAGAGAAACTGAGTAATGAAATGTAGTTTTGTTTGCTTAAGAAAAAAAAGTGTGCAAACCAGCTTATCCTCGTGTAAAAAAAAATATTATCCCATAAATCTAAAAACTGGTTGTGTCACACTTGGCACCAACGGCTACCATTAATAAGTTGAATGTGGAATAACTTAATTAATAAGAAATCTGGTTTAAGATTACAGATTTTTTTTTTTTTTTTACTTATTTGAACTATGGTTCTGATTCTGGACCCAAATCTGTAATAAAAACTTACTTCTATCCTCACTAAGAATGGTTTGATTTCTGGCAGAATAATTGGACACTCAAATATCTCCACTTCAACACTGATTCATCCTTTCTTCCTTTCAATTCTTCATTCTTGCCGTCACAATGCTGTGGTATTTAAAGAGTCAGTTCACTGAACTCTATAAAGAAAGCCATGTCACTCTAAAGAGCACCTTAACAGGAGGGGGCCCGAGTCTCTCTCTTTGCACATAATCTCTTGCCAAAGAGGAGGACTGACCTTTTTACAATTATCATGGGACAATCTGATTATTTGAGTGGAACTTGTGAAGTCATTTGCTTCTTTTCCACCTCTCCCAGTCTTGACTCTCATTCATCTTTTCATCTTTACTGTTCACTTGTGCATCTTGTGACTACCACCAACACTTACAAGAGTTGTTGCCGAGGTCCTTTGTTACTTCCTCTTGAGCTAACTATAACGGTTCTGGACAGGAGTTAGAAACACTTCAGAAGACTGAGAAATTGAAAGAGATGTATTGGGTAGAAGTGGATTAGTTGTTGTATGGCTTTCATTCATTTTGGATATCGGCAGTCTGTCTGGCTCTCGTGCTACAAAACTATGAGCACACCCACAAACACATAATTGCTTGTTCTGCCGCCAGGCATGGCTCTCAGACTTCATTCCTTCTCCCAGATGATTCCACCTTCCTCGTCTGAAATAAAGAACGTTAAGAAAGATCAATGAAGCTTGTACTCTCGGTAGAGAAAAAGCAAATACAAGAACAAAACTTCCTCTAAACCAAAAGTACTACAGCTGTTTGCAGTTTTTCAGTGCTCTCACTTTTCACTGACAAAACTGCAAAGACTAATACCAAAGACGGTGTCATGGGTTTTCCTCCTAACTCTGAGCATGTAGATGGTTTATCATGTGCCAAATATAAATATGAATATAGTGCATTGGAATAATTTGACTATTCATACCACTTACACATTTTCACATTTTGTTGCCTAACAAAAACTAATTTTAATGTATTTTATCATGATCTTGTTGGACCAACTAAGGGGTGATGCATTTAGTCTTAGCTTCACACCACACATAACAAATTGCATATAGGCCATAAAATTCAGTTTTAGTTTTATTTGATGAGATCACCCATTTCCACATGTTTGCTTTGGAAATGGATTGACCTCTGGCACTTCGACATAAACGTCAGACTTGTGGGGTACATGACCAATATTGGTTCTATAAACAGTTTCTCTACCTGAACTGGGAATCCTTGCAGCTGTTTACATTGCAAAGCTGTGGAATCTCCTCTACTAATTAGATGACTTGAAGGGAGTTGCTTGCACTAGAATTTATGTAGGAGCATGAGAGTAAATGGGGGCTTAATACCACCCTTCTCCAATTTTATGAATAAAAATATGTACATTAGAAATTCCCTTCACTTCACAATTGTGTGTTGCTTTACGTTGATGTATAAAATACAGTTATGAAAAACTGTGAGGTTTATGGTTGAAACATGAGAAAATCAAGAAGCACAGAGGATCTCCAGTATTCATGGGAGTTAGGTATCAATAGCTAAAGTCCATGAAGACTTGACATCTTTTCTAAAAATGCTTGTAATTGTATATACTTCAAACACTAAACATATCATAATATGCATTAATGTGCACAGTACAAACTGCCTTAGATTACAGCCAGTTTGTATCAATGAAAATTAATGGTGCTCCTGGATTGTTTTTAAATTCTGGCATCCCTTATAATTACAAGAGCTTGACTCTGAACTAAAGAAACCCAGGAGGTATATTTTGAAGAGTCTATGGGAATTGCAAGTGGTGAGCAAGGAAGCAGAAAGTCAAACTGAAAACTGATTCTGATTCTTGTCAGTGGACAGCATGTAAAGTGTGAATGCTTAGCAACACTTCAGATAAAAATGCATGTTGTCACTACAGTGTAATACAGTTGAGGCCAAAGCTCAAAATTAGAGTGACGGCAAGGATGTCTTCCAATCTCAAAGACTTGGACCATATTACCAAGAATAGTGTCAAAATACCGTTCAATTCAATTTAGTTCAGTTTATATATGCATCACCAATTCACAACAAATGTCTGAAGGCACTCTACAATAAAAGTCATTTTAGTCCATTGACACTTACATTCCCACTGAGCAGAGAAATATGATCTATCTTCTTAATTTTCATCTGAACCTTTGCTGCAGCGTTTTGGATCTAATTTTATTGAATTGTTTACAGCTATTTTTTGTGTTGCTTACAATTGGATTATTTGGGTGTGCTGGATGTCCCACATAAAAAGTTTAGGCATTGGTTTGACAAAACATTTTTGTTTTGTTTAAAAACAGATGATACATGTAGGTCTCAGTCAAGTATACAAATAAACATCAACTCATGTTGAAATGAGGTTGTTTATGTTGCCACAGTGAAATTGGGTGTGCTACTCATGGCATAAATACAGTTGCACATCATCTACAAACATGGCAAAGATTCTTTACTGACCTTACTGCTTAATCCAATACCATTGCTATAAAGTTATTCTAGTTTTTGCAGAAGCAGAGTTTCTCTATCTGAAAAGGAATTACTATATTCAGTTTTAATATAAAACTTCTGTGCAGTTGTTAAAAATGCACCCTCCTCAGTCGTTATAAGCATTTCTAAAAACACCAGAGGCAGCTTATTTTCAGCATTTTACCACTCTCTATGTAAACAGATAGCTGACGTCCAGCTATCAAACTTTTAAAAGCCCAAGCTGAGCCCTGACTGGGTGAAGGCCAGCAGTAAACCATGCCATGCCTCATTATGCCTGACGTGAACACGACAGCAGAGCGACAGCAGAACACACATCCATATGCACAGGTCCCCTTGGGGACAAGATTACAAGAAGTCGTCACAGTGGACATTATTCAGTGCAGCAAGCCAGTTGGACAAAGCAGAGGAAGAAGAACAGAGAGAGAAAGAAGCACACACATTTGCTGTTGCCTTTGAACTTTCATAATGAAACTGACTCCTTGAAGTTTTAATGAAAGCAACAATTTACCATTCCCTTTTCTCCCTGGGCTGCTGAGGATTTCTGAGGCGGAATCTCTAAAAATAAAATAAAAATAATAAAATAAGACTGCATACCCTTTAATCTTTTTTTTTTCTCTCCCTTCGTGGAGAGGAACTGTCATGCATTTAAATGGCACCATCCCATGGACACACACGACAGTGGCAATATATTGACTAGGGAGTGCAGGTGATCCAGAAGAGTCGTATTTCACAGAGTAACCAGGCGGACATCGGTTCTGGCCAGCATCTCTATGGTCGGATCTCTGATGTAGAGGGCCACTATTTCTTTTTGACTGCCTCTGCTCACCACATGCATCCCCATTACTTGTACAGAACCTGCCACCATCCTTTCCCTCCATCATTTTTCCATCCTCTGTGTGACCTGGGCCTGTCAATTAGATGGACAGCCCGTCGAAATGGCGCTCGGCACACTTGCCTTTGAAAGTGAGATGGAGTGGCAGAGTTAAACTTGACCTGACTGCCTTCCTTTGAGGGGTAAACATGAACTGAAGTGTGTGCAGAAGTGGTGTCAGCATGCGTCTGCTGTGTCAGAGTAAACAGACCCAGTTCTGCACATGAAAATATATGGGATGCTGACTGCCTTTTTAGAACTTCGCCCTGATATGCTACATCTGTAGGCCTGTCATTACTTCACCAAACTGTGGCCTTACAGAATTCTGTCACCTGCTCAGCTGTTCCTTTGGCCTACATTACTTTGGGTCACCTGTCTGAAAGCGTGTTTGGGTGTAAACTTTCTGCTTCTCAGCACAGCTGCTGTTAAGGTCAATCCTGCTGCTAGACTTGATCCCACTATCAGCACTGTGGCTCAGTTCTGCACGGAGATATTAAACAATATTGAAGGTGTTCAAAGTCACCCAGCAGCAGCTATTTAATTTGTCCGAGCAGAACCAACAGAGATCTGTAATAATATTAATGGGTTTTTCCTTAGAGATCTAGCTGGGCATCCATAAAGCAGTGAAAGCTGCACGAGAAAGAGCTTTGTCTGCATTTGAAGTGTTGTAAGCAGTGCAAGCAGGTGCTTCAGGGGCATGCTGGGAGATATCTGATTTTGTATGCCTCCTGATGGCTGAGCTGAATCAACCTCAGCACTGCAAACCTGCAGACTTCTCTACTTCTCTTTTTTGCTTCCTTCTGCTGTTTGCAGACAGAAAAACAGACCATTTTAGAATGAAACTTCTAAAATGCAGGCATTTTCAGTGCCTGCAATGTCCAATGGATTATGAGCAATGTTGGTTTTGATATGAGCAACATGGCTCACATGGTATCAGAACTTTTTAAAAATTGTTATCCGACCATACAATGTTATGCCTTATCCACCCTATAGTAGTCCATTTTAAAACCAAAACACACAAGCCATTATAAAGCAAGAAACTTGACATTGCCCTAGAGCAGCAACTCATTCTAGATCATAATAAGAGACTGTGATGTACATGTGGGGTACATGTGGCTATAGAGGTCAATAGTCCGGAAAAGGCAAGGCAGCCTCATGCACAAGCTGAGATTATTTGTTTTACTTGGATTTCTTTACATTAAACATGGGATATATTTGTTTTAACAGTGTTTGCACAAACAAATCCAGGATGGACAAAATGCTGTGTATAAATGAATTAGCTCATGTTTCCTTTGTATATCCCTGTAAGTGAAGAACTGAGCACACATGAGAGAAATACCAGACACCTTCATGAGTGTACCCCTTTGTAAATATGGAAATACCTGTAAAGATGCACTGCACATCTCATTCTCCAAAAAAGCTAGAAGAAGACCTATGCCTGGCCTGTGTATAGTAAGTTTGCATTGGTGAAGACTGAGAACTTTTTAAATTTTATAAATGTTTACGGACATAACTTTTGTAAGCAGACATATTCAGGAGCTTGCAAGTATACCCTGACAGTGTCGTTTAACTTGCAAAATATAGAAGGACACTCCACTGACGAAAGGATCGTGGTGTATCAAGGGCATTATCGTCAACATGAATGAATTTTCTTGCCAAGAGCTACTTTCTGTTCATAGTCCTGAATTTGTAGAGAGAGAGAAAATGTGTTGTGTTGACATGAACAAGTTAATTGTGTGGTGATGCTTTTAGTTCCTATCATTGTGGGAAAACTGGCTTCAGTTTAATCCTTAATGTCATCTTCTTCATCTACATGTTAGGGGATTTATTAAACCTGACTCTCATACAGCTAATTCCAGCCTACAAAGATGAAAGGACTTTGCACAGAGTCAACTGGCTTAGTCCTGATTGACCTTCCAGCTTATTCAAAAATGCTTCTTTTTCTGGGAACTTTACAGTAGTCAGCAGCTGTAAGGTTATCAGCATAGCACGGCTTTTTGCAGTGTTGCTTTCAAATACTTCTCCATGCGCAGTTCCAAAAGGACCTAGTGGGTCTTGATGAAGGCATTTTTGGCACTATATTTTGCACATGATCCAACATCTATTCATGTAATAGCAAAAATATTTACATTTTCATTATTTTATGAATTGATATGTTGAAAAATGCCACCAAGTCTGTACTGAGTATATGATATATTTTCCTAAAGTACTCCTCCATTTTCACAAACTACTTCTTTTTGTGCTTTATTGCATATTTGATTTTTTTATTTGAATCAAAGACAAGGAAAAAAAAAAAAAAAAAAGCAAAACTGATGTTTTTGCCAGGAGTCTTTTAAAGATATTTGAAATTTGTTCCCCAACATCCATCATGTGCTTTGCATGGATTACATACTCATGCACATCCTCAGCATTTTCCAGTGAGTGTACTTGGCTGCTACATTCCCTGCTGCCCCACCAGATGTCTGGCATGCTATTTTGTTGGACCATATGCTGGCTGGCGCTGATGCAGTGCTTTACATACCAATTCATGAGAGTGGCAACGGAGTACTAAATACTCGTGAAGAAGCATAATGTTTTTGAATTACAGTTGCTTTATTAAAGTGCTGCAATTGTAATAAGTGCAATAAAGATAACTAGTTTGCAGTAAGTACTGCTAATTTTTGTTTTGCTAGATCGTTTTTTTGAAATACATATCACATAAAGATATTAAACTAATAAAAGTATATGTTTGCAGTTTTTTAGTAAAGTACAAATATTTAAAGTTGATAAAAGTCATATTCTAGTATTAACTGAGGAAATATAAGTTTGACTGTAGCTGAGTTATCTTAGTGTTTAATAAGTTTTGTTTTGAGCAAATTCAATGTGATAGTGGGATCTGACAAAACAAAAAATGACCGTCAGTGATATTGTGACAGGCAAATTGTTTTTGTGTGCAGTGTATGTGACATGTAAATTTGTATCATTATGCATACACTGTGAGCAGTTTCAAGAATCTTTAAAACCAGTTTCAAACATGTTTTCCTTCCTGGTGAAGTGCATTCTTTTTTGTATTGCTTGAGCTGTTGTAGGAACAATAACGCAGTCCTCTTGACAGTCCTAGGAGGAGGTCAGGAGAACCCTGCGTGTGCTTTTACAAGTTTTCTTTTTTTTTTTTTTTTTTTTTTTAGTGTGTGGTTTTGGGAACTGACAGGCTGATGGACTACCCCCATTGTCTGACTGTGACATCTTCCTACAGATAACAGAATGATACTTCTTACTAATTAGGCAATCCTAGGAACTGTAATCTACTTCAGAATTCAAAGTTTAGATGAGAGATGCACAATAAATCAGCATTAATAGGCCAGTGTGCTTGAACATATCGGTATCAGTCTTATTAATAAAACTGGATTGACATTAACAATCAGTTTGCATTTCCATTTTGTTGCCAGTTGTGTATGTGGTTGAAGAAGGGAAAAGTATTCATAATGGAGTATTCATTTGGGTAAGTGATGCAGAGCAGGATTGGGGGGAGAGTATAGCAGAGAATCCGTCTCTGTGGTATGGTCGTTTTTTTCACAACGTCGAAAAGGTAGGGATATATTATATGTATAGACATATGTATTGATACATGTAATATAAGTAAATATTGATCATCGAGCATAATGTTATAATATCAGATATTGATACTGGCCAAACTTTTCAAAATGGTGCATTCAAATTCTGATTTTTTCCCCCACTTTATAGCTGGATATTCCAGGTATTAAACTTTGAGACTATGATACTGTAATCAAATATTCATTTGTTTTACATTGTCTTGCATATTTAAAAGTCTCATTATTTTAGTAAAAAATTAAAAATCAACTATTTTGATACAGTATATTGCTTTCCAATGATTAGGTGTCCCAAAATAACAGTGCAGTTACAGAATACAGTCAAAGATCTTCCTACTTTTTACACTTCGATGATGAAATTACAGATTAGATTGGAAATATTTTCTTCCTGTGAAGATACGCAAGAGTTGGCAGAGGTTAGATGCTGTACTAGCCACCGCAGTAAATAAACATATGGGGTTGTTATCTCTTGTCAGAGCCAGGGAATTCTCAACTCCTGTAGCCTACTCATTACACTGAAGCTCAAGGGAAAATGCAGAAAGAAATGAAAGACATACTGGAGAAAAAGTGACAGTGATGATGTAAGAGTTGAGCGATTGATTGCAGCCAATAAGCTGAAGAACAGAATGATAGATGCACATGTAAGATATTGGTGTAAAAAGCTCATCTGCATCCTTATGAGAATGTTTTTGATTATATAGAAAGCAACTAATGTAAAAGGAAATTGAAAAAACAGCATCGGTGACATCCACAGAGACTAAAGAGAGAAAGAAAGACGGAAATGATGAGCATGTCCCTGCAGAAGAAAGAGCAGATGTGAGCCCAGTCAAAGTCTGCGCATGTGTGTATATGTGCGTGCATGTGTGTGCATGTGGAGAGCAGTGTGTGGCAGTCTCCAGCTAAGTGTATCAGGTGTTTTCCACTCCAGAAGCTGTTCACAGTTCTTCACACAGCAAGAACCAATACACTGGAAGAGAGGGCGCAAACTTGTAACTCAGTCAACCCAATCAATGGCATCACTTTATTTTTACATTCTGGAGCCAAAGATAAATCGAGCAAGATCTTGTTTTTAAAGATTTCCTCAATCAATTCAATCTTGTTTTTGTATTTTCTATTTTTTTTAGTTATGCTAATTTCCCCTTTGATTTTCAGAAGTCAGTCCATTAGCATCATTTTGGTAAGGTGGTTAAAAAAACACCAAAGTGTGACCTCTATTCCCTGCTTTGTCAAAGAGGGATTAATAAACTTCTAAAAGATGGAAGACAAGAACTCTGCAGGTTTAACATTCATCTAGACAAACCGTTTCAAAAAGGTATTCATAATTTGCTAAACGTTTCTTCTGTGTTTGAACTGCAAGCAGAATTTGTCTGTAGGTGCTCAAGCATCTACAGACAAATTCGTATTATTACAATCTCCATTTTTTCCACTTGCTTCTTGTTATTTAGAAGCAAACAAGTGAGGGCAAACAAGTTAGGAGTGAGGGCAAACAAGAAGTTTGCCCTCACTCCTAAGCCTCGTCGAGGTAAAAGATGAATCAGCTCACAAGATTTTCTCAGACAGCTGGGGCTATGCCTGGTTTTCTGTTGTTTGTATTATAGCCCTCACAGAGGCTATAAACCTTTAAACTGCTTCCTGTGTTAGATAGATCAGAGATATGAAATTATGCAAGATGGTTAATTGCTGTGGCACTTTAGTGAGCGCAGATGTTTCAGTACCATGCACATTTGGCTTCTCAGCTAAAAAATACTTGTTTTGTGTCATTCCCTCCTATAACTCTTTTTTTTTTTTTTTTTTTTTTTTCATGGCTTCATGATTCAAATTACTATTGAGAATATGATATATTTATCTGTGCAAACCACTTTGCCCAGTATTCTATCACCTGATATTAAAACTGATTAAATTTGAAGTTGTTGTAACTCATTTTATTGTTTTGAATCTTAAAGCGATGTCCAAGTTCAATTTATTAACATAGTACACTTAACCAAGTCTTCTCAGTCTTTGTGATTCTCAAAACAGAAAAAAAATGCAAATTATTCACTGGGATGTGCATTTTTTAAGACTTTACCCTAAAAATCCACTTTTCAAATCCACTTAGCAACTGTAAACACTTGTTAGCTTCATCTGGATAATTTCAGTTTTGTTTTATTTACAGTGCCAAGTTATTGCAAACAGGTCATGACACTTTCCTCCACAAACAGATCAAAATCATGTTCAGTTATGTACATGTGATCCACTTTATTACATTGCAATACTCTCATACAGTTATTTTCTGATAGAAGAACAAACAGTTTAATATAATTCTAATTATATCACCATCCGATTACATCTCAATTATATCACAGAACTATTGGCTGTGAATCTTCCAAACCTTCTCACACAAAAACCAGTCAAGATAGGTTCTGGCTCTACCATGATTTTCCATGGACAAGCAGCTTTAGACAGTGGATGGATGAATAGATATAAATATAATAAATGCCAGCTATTACAAGATCCTTGAAATTATGACCTATAGCTTAAGTGCTGGCTCAATGGGGATGTTTAAAAATTATGTGTGGTGGCGTGGCAGTATGAAAGAAGGTAAGTCTGCTCCTGTTTAACAGTTGATGAGACGTAAATATGTAGCAGAGCGGAGGTTAGAAAAGGTGTTGTGGAGTGGACAGTCTGGTGGAAATTTGAGTATGCCAGAGATGTGTACTCAAATTGTGTGGAAAGGCTGGTTCCGAGATGGTTTTAAACACCGGAGGTTTGTTGAAGAAAACTCAAGAGGAACTGTATAGCAAACTAGGAGCACTAAAACACAGGAGAACTTGACCTTAGAGAACAACGAGACGAGATACTACCCAACAAAGTAGATCACTTGTTGGAAAGAGGTTTTCAAGCAGCTTCTACAGTCCTCAGAGTCTGATAAAGAACCTGGTGTGTAGCTGTGCACAGATAGAAAAGCCCACCTGCAGAGATCCTCTGAAAAAGTAAGACTCACACTCTCACAGAAAATACACACATACGCACCACAATCATGACCTTTACTTTTACCGTTGTTCCTTTAAATAACCCCTGGAGCTCCTTAAAGGGCACATTTAGTTTTTTACTTTGATTCTTTTTGTGTATACTGTCAGGTCTTGCATAGCATTCTTATAAAGAATACAGTATTCTTATAAATATAATAATTAGATTGGGAAGTAACTTGAATGTTTTCAGTGATATCATTTGAATACATAAACAGCCAAAACATGTTTTTTTGTTTGTTTGTTTGTTTTTTTTAATCATTTGCCTGGACTTTTGGAAAATCTTCATCTAAAAATGAAGATTTTCATAGTCCTAGCTAAGGATAATCTGAGATCTGGGTGAGAACTATTGCAACAAGAGCAAGATGAACCCATTCTGCCAGGTTGAGGCTTTCAATGAGAAGGACTTCATGTGCTATTGTATCTTATTTCTGAGAGGTAACTGACACATCTATTTTCTGACCTTTACTCATGGACATGACATTTGGATCATGACCAAAACAATAATGTCTCATAATAGAAGCACCTGAAATTGGCTCGGATGACTGGGCTCAAGGCAAAGAGCCGTATTGTCTGAGGGGAGCTCAAAATGAATCAAAAAGAGTCAGATGAGATGGTTTGGGAACCCGATGAAAATGCCTCCAGGCTTCCTCTCAGATTAGATTAAAATACTTTATGAACTAAGCATGTAGGACTCTTATACTCCCTTACTGACACATGAACACAGAAATGCAAACTCTAAGAGTCCACATTCAACTTTAGCAGATTGTCTCAAATGGGAATAAATCAGGTAGTATTGATTGGTCAGTGCTGACTATTAGTTTCACTTCCTTGAAACATACTTAAGAGTCTCTGAGAATCAGGGGAATTACATTGAAAGGCCATCTGAATGCCACAGTCAGCCACACTGTAATCTAAACTACTTTTTTATTGTCTCGGTGAACAAAGAAGTAGTTCTGTAGGTTAATCTTATGAACCTCAGGCTTTCTTATAAATTAGGGGGTGTCAATAAGACACACTAGTGGACTGCAAATATTTAAACTTGACCTTATTTTCGAATGCATAAGAATTAACCATTAATGAAAAATATTTACTAAAACGCCTATTTCTGAGAAGAACATACAGGCAAAATGTCATTCTGTAAAGACAAACCATTACACCTGCATATTTTTGGGATTTAGAAATAGTCAAACAATTAATGTATTTTATTCAAGTTCTGCCAGTTTTCAAATTCAAAGATAAAGTAAACAAATAAAAATAACTACAATGGAATAACAGTGTAAGAAAGTTCAGTCCAACGACCTCTGAGTCTTCATTGAGAAAACTTTTCAAACGACAAAGCAAAGGTGACTTGCTTCACAGTGTTTCTCTTTTTAATGATCTCCTTTTATGAGCTATAGCTTTAAGTGGTAGGCCATATAGATGAGTAGGTTTGCAGATGTGATGTTATCTTTCCATTTTAAAGTTAACAGTACTTGATGTGTTCAGAGGTATAATTTTATGATGTGACCCTGAGTTACAGGGTTATCCCTGTTCCTTTGTTTTATGTTTTGTTCTGAACCAGATATCTGTAAATTAGTTGGATTTCTTCCGAGATTAAATTAATCTATGTACTAATGAGGTAACTTCTTAAGGCAATTGGTCACACATTTTATTAATAGTTATATAAATACATGTCAGCTTAAAATAAATGGTCACCAAACATTTTGGATTTTTATTTTGTAAAAAAAAAAGGGGGGGGAGGAAACATAGAATTTTTGCTCTTCTTTACAATGCAATATCATCTATATTTGTGGTTGCAGGATGGTAGATTTGTTCAGGGTATTTAAATAATTAACTGAAAACAATGAGGAAAAAATGTTTAACGTTATTTTATTTTCTCCTCTTTGATCCCCTCTTTTCCATCACTTAGATAAAAACTGCTCTTGGACCTTCCTGCCTTGCATCTCCTGATCTCCACGTTTTAATGCAGAGACCAATTAAATGTTCAAGCGATTTACAAGCTGCTGCCCTGAGCCCAACCATCTATTGGAATAATAATAATACAAAAAATGAACTGCCCACTTAATTAGTCACCTTGGGGGTCCCCAAATCACTCGAGGTTTATAACAGTGTGGATGAAAATCTGACAGCTCTAGCACACTGTTAAAGTCAGCAGAAATTGAAAGCTCTTCTTCACCTCCTTGAGTCTGGCATCGCCAGTAGGCCATGGCATCTGTGTTACATTCTGTGTTTCCTTTGAAAGTTTCTCACTCATCTTGGGCTTTTAAAGCACTGCAGATACTAACGGCTACATAAGAAATGAGGAGAGAAAAATATCTTTTTCCTTTGATTTTTATCTTCCTTTTCTTTCTTTCTTCAATTTATGGTGAAAGCCATAAATTAAAAAAAGTGTGGAAATGGGGAAAAAAAAAAAAAAGGTGCAGTGGAAATGTAGTTAGTGAGAAGTCCCCTTTGGATTTCCAGGTCACTTGGCGAGAATCTATCTGGGTGACTGCAGACAAGACACCTCAGGTTTTAATGCAAACAATCCACGCTCCTACAGTTTGCATAGTTGCATAGGGAGATGGAATAGTCAGATGAAATGTATATTTAGACTAATGTGTGTGCTGCCCATGTCATGCAGAGGTCGCTTTTCATGAGATCGAACATTGGTTTAAAGATGAGTAAATAAAGTGAAACCACATATTTGATCACTGAGTAAGATATCGTTGGACAAAATGTCTGTTTATGTGTGATTCAACTGACTAAAAATAGCAACATAACCATCAAGCTTGTGCTCCTGTCAAACTGCCTCCTGTCTTGTCACAAACAGTGCACTGATCTTGTTGCAACTGCAAAACTTCAATCCTGAGAAAGGCAACATGTAGGTCAGATGTGTCCAAAATTAGATTTTACCCTGGCCTCACCATGTCAAACATGGTGGTAGCAACATCATGCTTTTTTCAGCAGACACATGTCAGAGTTAATTCAGTGTTTTATTTTCTATTTTAAATAAATATAAAAAGTAATAGCAGAAAGAGAATGTTTAGTTGTTGACAGCTGTAACTGTCAGCTGATGCCCCCTTTCAAGAAGATATTACAGCAAAACAGAATACTAGACCGGATGTAACCACTATGGAAAGAAAAAAAAATGGAGAGAAAATATAAATTGAATTGTTGAAATAACAGTTAATAATGGAGAGTTGAAGAAAGAAGCAAAGTGAGGAAGTGGTCAGTGTGTCCACCAGCATCCGTAGAACAGCATAAGTAAAGAAATAGCTTGGGACAGTGATAGGCACAGTTCTGCTAATGTGCTAATATTGGAACAAGTTTTTTATGTAGTGCTTAGCGTCACTTAGCGTCAGTCTAAATTATGTTTTTTTCCTGGATAGATTCTAAATTGTTCATTTACTTTATTGTTTAGTAAACTATTACTTGAATAAATTTTGATATCTGTGTTGAAGTTTTGCGATTAAATGGCAGATGTGATTGTATCAGTGGAGTGAAAAGGCAATGCTGGAGGAATGTAAGCTCAAGCAGCAAAGGGTCTAAATCACTGAAATGCAAGCTAAATATGCAGTGATGGAAGGAGAATGTGTAGTTTACATAGTAAGTAAAAATCCTTACTATGTTCTGTAAGCATTTTTTAGCTTAGGGTTTCAATTTCTTTTAAAACCATTTCTCTGAAGTCTTCATATACATGAATTATGTGTGCTTCCCCTACTTGTTTTGTTTTTTACTTTAACCAGCATGAATGGTTTAAGCCACTTAATTGTTTGTTTTTTTTTTCACCTTTTACAATACCATATTACCTTGTGGGTTTAAGGTGCCATATTGAAAAACAAGCTTACTGAGGAAGTCGACATAAACACACAGCAGCATTAAATCACAGCAGGTGCTTATTTAAAACGATGTGATTCAGTCTCTTAGTTTTGACAGCGGCTGCCCTGGTTGAGCTGACTTTCTTTATAGAAAGGAGGTAATTGGTGCTAATGCTTCCAAGCACTAAAAGCCAAAAGCAAAAAAAAAAAAAAAAAAAAAAAAAAAACTGCAAGTGCTTTCTCCTGATTATCCTCTAATGGTCTCAAATTAGCTGAGCATAATCATATGCCTCTTATGCAGTGGCTTCCATATCCCTCCCCCAAATGTCACACAGAGAGCCGGTGGGGGGTAAATGTTAGGCAAGGCAAAAAAAAATAAGCTCATATACAGGAAAAATACAAAACATCCATGATGATATGCACACCTCAATCTTTATAAGTCTGTTATCTTTGTACAGTATGATAACATCTTTAATGTAAAAAAAAAACCGGAACTGTGGCAGTATCAAAGTAACATGAAAAAGTCTTTCATTTTGGATTCTGCTTCCTATTTTATGTCCATAAAGCCAGTGAGTATGGGGATGAATTTTACAATCCTAAGGCTGTCTTGTTGTTTTCTCCTTTCTTGTATGTCTGCTAAACAAGACAGTAGTGTGGCACTGTAATCTGTGCATTGTAATGAACAGTTTAGCTTGAACATAAAGCAATGTGACAGAGTACAGGTGGGCGAAGGCTCATTTTGTTTTTCTCTGTCTTCCCTGCTTCTGTTCAGAAACTAATTTATAGATGTTTTTATTTGAGATTAACCTGACAAGAATATTGGTGGATTTTTTTATTTATTTATTTTTTATTTTTTTATTTTTATTTTTTTTGCTACATTAAAAAATAGAAGTTGTCATTGCATACAAAATGAGTTCAGAAAAGGAGACCAGCATCACAGCAGAACTTAGAAGTCTAAATTTAGATGTAGGGCATAAGCAGTTCAAAGTTAAATGTTTTATGGTCCTGAAGAGCATTTCTGTAGTGTAAATGCTGTATTATTCCTCTGCAATGCCATGATCTAAATGGTTTAACTATATTTTATAATTTTATTGACAAACACCCTACGGAGCACGATCAAGTCAAACTACTGACTTGATAAACCTTATTTTGAATTATGCCTCAGCATCTGATTTTTAAACGGGTTTTATCAGCTGCTGACAATTCCCCCAAGTAGGTAAGGGCAAAAGATCTGCCAAAGATCATTTCTTGTGGTTTATTCAAACTCAGCAGGGAAGTCTCTTTTGCATAACATCTGCAAGCCAAAGTCATTTTTTTGTGTGATTTTTATTCATCTGGACTTAAGGGGGCTAGAAGTCAGACCACCTGAGCGACTCATCTTTAGTCCCAGACAGGGATGAACTGGGAGTAGAAACCCTGGATTTTCTCTCAAGCAGACCTGCTGCCTGTCACCGCTGTGATACTCTGTTATAATAAAAATATTACTATACAGTTTCCCTTTGGTCTACATACACTATTTTGCCAAATGAATTGTCTCACCCTTCAATTTGAGTTTTCCTAGGAGCATAAAATCACATATGTTTGTTTGATTTCAACAATTCAATATCATTGAGGGGACATCTGATTTCCCCCAATGGAGTCTCAGCAGGACAGTCTCCCTGCTTCAGCACAGGGTGAACATCCTTTCAAATACCTTCTAAGTTATTCCAGCAATATCTGAAATATGAGTGGCAGCAAGGTTTTGTCTCAGGGAAAATCTAGACTCATGTTGTTGCTGTGGTTGTAAACCTGCATCACACATCCACTGAGGGTCTTTGCATTGTAAGTGTTTTTGAAATACATCCACACTTACTTTCTGTCTCTTTTGATATGAATATTGTATTGATCTTATGACAAGTTTTAGTGGGAATATTGAAGACTTTCCTTTGGGGTTTGTCATGGTTTCATACTCGGGCCTTTTTTTCTCTCTCTCACTTCCTGCTCCTTGGTGTCTGTTGTGAGAAAACATAAAACCTCTTTCAAATTTCTTACTCTCAGTTTTTTGTTGTTCTTTATGTCTCTTATGTATCTTCTAATGTTCTGTCAGTGTATAGCACTGGTTACATTTGTTTTTGTTCTTATAAAGTGTTATTAAACAGCTTGATCAGTTTGGAAATTATTTACTTTATTTGACCTTGAAACGATGCTCATGAATTCTTGGCAAATGCTCGATAGAGTTGTTTTCTTTTAATGTCAGTAGCCTTCACCCCATCTTTTTGAAATTTTTCTACTCTAGTCATATTTGTCTTCAACAAATACTGAAATAACACAGATGTGAAATATTTTTCTGCTCCTTTTTAAACGATTGCCACTCCACATGAACAGAATTGCGTACTGATACTGAGTAAAACATAATTAGCACATTTCTATTTAACTATTGTTTACATAGTGACTGTTTTGGCCTTTTTTCTGCAGTTGTCCATTCTCTAATTATTCAGTCAGTAAAGAAAGTGTCTTTTTTTTCTGAATTCCTTGAGAGACACTTCTTCTCTTTAGGAAAAGCTTGTCACTTGGAGTCAGGAACTGCCTGAGGTTCTTTTTCTTTCATTTTCCCTCTTCCTGTCTGCTCAATATACTGTGATAAGGACATAAACCTGCAGACATTAACACATTTTTCTCTAATTACTCTTTCTTTCTATGTGTGTGCACTATATGACTGTCTTTGAAGTTTTGAAATAGCAGTTGAAATGAAGGTAACTATATTTTTTAAAATGTTTTCATCTGAGATTAATTAATTTTCTGTTTCTGTCTGAGGACTTTGTCTTCTCTATCAAAAAATATTTTTTTGTTGTCATTGGTGGTTTTCTTGCTTTTTCATTTGGTATTTTTTTGTTATTGTTGTGGTTGGGAAACTTGCCATAAAGAAAGGAAATCTCCCACCGCGGAATATGACTTGTATTTGAATATAGATGATGCTGGGCATGGTGGATGGGTTGAATTATGATAAACAAGAATATTAATTCTCTAAAGTAAGGTCTGAAAAGAACAAACAGTTATTGGAATATTAACTATCTTATATAACTCATTTCATTGGTAAAACTTTTGCAAACTGTGCATGCCATCTTTCCTGCAGTTTTGGTGGGAAAGTGCTTTTCAGCTAGCTGCCCTTTCCACAGATATTCCTTGAAGGCTGACCTATGATCACACCCTCACCCGCCCCCTGTCACTGCCGACAGCTGAACACCAGGCGCTGTACGGCCGCACGAGTTGAAATGTCATTCACCCTTCTTTTCTTCCCCATTGTTATGCTTTTCTCACGTCTTCTCCGTCTTCGTTTCTCGCCCACACTTCTGTCCCTCCTTCCTCATTTTTATATGCGACAGGATTATCGCAGCATGAGCTGTCGCATCCCCTCCCGATCCATTTATTTTATCAGCTTCTGAAGATTTATTTGCCAGTCACACCACCCACTCATCAGTTTTCCCCACCAAGACCCCAGTAGCTGATTTATAGATGAAAATAAATAAATAAAATATATATACATTTAAAAAAAAAAAAAAAAACAATTGACAATTTGGTCCTTTGTCACTTCTATGGAGAGGCCCCCTCCTCAGCAACCCTTATTTCATTTTGCCACATCTTCATTTCTGCTAGGTCATTTGACTACAGCAATAACTCTGTATGACTTCGGTGAAGATGCTGCGTGGCATGATTGTGACTGCCCTGTCAGTTGGTATTAGGCAGATGGTTTCCAGCGGGGCGTTATGTGTGTGAGTGAGAGAGACAGCGAGATGGAGGGATGTTGGATGGGAAAAAGCTGTTAGTGTTGTTGTGCAGAGATAAAGCTCCAATAATACCCTTGCTGGGGAATCAGAGATTGAAATACCGTTTTGTTGAAAATACGGTCAAAATGAAGGAATGAACAATGAGTTCAATACTATCAGATTTAGAAAACAACAATTCCCACATGATACATTGCTCACAAATGACTGTTTTGCTCCATATCATTGACAGCTTTCAGTATAGATTTTAAATGTGTGCTGTTCACGCAGTGGTGTTGATTTGGAGACATGGGGAAAACCTGTCTTCGGCATAACAATCATAAAGTCCTGTTTTGGACCAATTAACAAGTCCTACATCAGACTATAATCATTAACTTCTAAATGCTGAATTAGGATTTCCTGTCTTAGAAAGCAGCATATAATTGTAGAGGGAAAGGATTAAATTGCTTTCAAGATATTTTGCATTTATAAAATATGAATGCATTTGAATTCAGCTCCCAACTCCTTGGTGTTAATAGTTCACAGAGACATCTATCATATATATCAATAGTCTGGACTTTCCTTTGGTTCATTTCTGCAAGAAAGCTGCAAAACACCCAAATATCTTATGCTATTTGTGTTTAGAACAACTTTGAACAGCAATCTTCAATTTTTGTGATACAGGTTTTTCATTCATTTTCGGTCATGGGCTTGACTAGGCTAAATAACACATGGAAATGCTTTGATGTTAGCGCTGGATGTATGTTCAGTGTTATTGTCAAGTTAGAAGATAATTTTTATTTTTGACATGCCATAGAATGACATGTCAACCATATCATTCTATGTTTGTTTTGTTTTTTTTGCATTGATGGCCTTTTTTTGAAAGTATTCCCACAGGAAGGGATGAGAGAGAAAGTTTTACTAATGACAAAAGCTACATCCAGCAAAGGAACTGGCAAAGGATAACCCTTCACCATTACGTGACCTACTAAAAGCAGCCCTTTAGCGTCCTCAAATTTACAGCAAAACTAATACCAATCAATAATAACATGCAACATTTTAACATTTTAAAGAGCCCAGTTGAAACAACTTGGATTTTAATAGTTAAGTTTAAACATTTCTATTGCTGCTTGTAGAGGCAGAATAAACTACTTTAAAAATATATATTTTACTCGAATTATTATCCATTCTCTATGTTCTTACAAAATATTTAGTCACAAGTGTCAAAGATATACACACCAGCATATGCTTTTTGACAAAGGACATTTTCTTGAGTCATTACCAAAGAGGCAAAATGAAACCTGAAAGCCCTGTCTTAAAAAAATTGCACCTTGAAAAAAATTCTTTCCAGCTTGAAGTGCGGCCTAAACTAAATTAATGTGGCAACCTGAAACCAAATTTTTGACTGCATGTTGTCTATTTCTTGAGCAACAAAAGGGACTAATCTCCTTGTGGAGAGAGGCTCTGGCCCTGATGAACTGAAGGATGAACTTCAAACAGCTGGGAAAGGGTCAACATTATTCTTTTCCTGAATACTTCAGGGTCCGGATGATGTACGTCAGAAGTGGCAGTGTGTGTCTGATCTGCAGAATGAGTCAAAAGCAGCACTCTTTGTCTTTGTCCTTGGCATTGACTGATGGTAATAAATGTGGATATTGAAGACTCAAAAAACTGCTACACTTGCAGTCTCCAAAGCCTGTCCTGCAAAGTACTTCCTTTATGCCGTTTAGTGGTTCATGCAGTGTAAAATAGAAGATCTATTTCTTACAAAGGTTTTTCTTGCAATTTTGCTAAACAAGAAAAGTACAATCGTACAATGGTAGCCTTGAGTGATAATGAAAATGGCTTAAAATCCAATTTAGAACTCTCAAAACCTTTACACATGCTGTTGGATTTTATTTCCATAATGGAAAAAATTTGGGGGCTCAACTATGAAATTAGTCCTGTGATTCATTTGTTTGATCAAACAAGGTTGAAGTTCCATCTATCCATGGCCATACATATTGTAAATATTAAATTAGTGAAACCGATTTCATATAGCAACGACATGTACTTGCAATACTATAAATTGCAAGTACTAAGGTAATGTTATGACTAACATTACCTTTTCTATGGAGATTCAGTTGCAGGTTGAGAGCTACTCATAAATGTCTGAAAATAGTGATCAGAGACCATCCTCAGTGACTTTAAAATCATATACAGTATTTTGTAAAACATCAAACTGCAAACAAGTTAACGGATACAAGGACACTTCAATGATGACTCCTATCACATTTTATTCAGATCAGAATAGTTAAGTTAGAGCAGCCCAGCTCTCATATGGGGATCTTAATTTAGGATGATCAGAGCACCAAAGGGAATACTCATTGTGGAAGCTTTTGAGTATCCACTCATGCCTGCCACATGTGACTGGCCTGCTCTAATGATGAAGAGTACATTGCTCATGTTCATCTTCCTTATTACAATCTCACTTTCAGCACAAAATCAGGTTTTCTTACCAGCAAGCAACTTGGTATGAGAATATCAAACCAGTGTGCAGGAATGCAACTTTATTTTTTAATTATATTTATTATATTTTTGACTATTTGTTTACCCAAGATCTCCCCAACTCATCTGGTAAATTTCGGCAACATGTCGCAATTCATGTATTCCTGTCCATATAGTGATCAAATGAAGACAATTTGTTGGCTTTTACTGCACTCATTTATGAAAACATAAAATGGTTTAAAGTTTAATTCCACTATAAAAACTTTCATACAGTGAATTACAGATAACATTCTTTTAAGGTCTATTTATTGGAAACAATAAAAATTATTATAACAAAATTTATGCTCCATATGCAACAATGGATACAATATAACACACCTATTGATTTTATTGCCAATTCTTTGGTGAAATTGTAAACGCTGTGCATAGCTTTCAATAGCTTAATGTTTGAATACAAACTTGGATTCTAATATTCTAGAATGAACTAAAGTATCTTTTCTAACACTAATAAAAACAATGAATAAAAAATAAATCCCATCTAATTATCATCTCTGACCTGGACAATGAACTCTGTGTGTCTCAGACAGTTACGGAGTCTTTGGAGCGGGTCTGGTGCGCCTCATCCTGAGAGTCTTGCTGACTTCTGATTGTTAATTTGAGATATTTGAATTCAATGTTCAGCTTGTTGAATATTGATTACAATGAGTGAAAAGTATATGCAGTTAAATGTCATTGTAATTATTTTTTAAAATGACACTTTTTTTTTGTTTTGTTTTGTTTGTTTGTTTCCATGCCACCTAACTTCAGTCTCAACAGCATACACTCAGCATTGGAGTTTATGATATAACTTTGGTGATTTTTTCTGTAATTTCCAGAATCTATAAAGCAAATACTATTTTAATCTTGGACAAAATGGGCTGCATGACCATCCATCCATTTTCTATTCACCTTTATCCCTAATGGGGTCGGGAGTTGCTGGTGCCTATCTCCAGCTGCGTTCCAGGCGAGAGGCGGGGTACACCCTGGACAGGTCGCCAGTCTGTCGCAGGGCTGCATGACCACTGCAGGGAAATAGTTTCACTGTCAATATTAATATGAAAGGCAAACCTGCATTCAGACTAGACTGCATATGGGTATTGCTTTGTTTACTGATATTATAAGGTCACACTGAAGGAAAGGCAGCTTGTAAAGATGGACTCAGATAAGGTAAAAATGGTTTAGATTTTCAAACTCATTCAATGTTGCAAAGTAAAACCTCAAGTAGTTCCATAATCAATGTTTTAGAGGAAAAAAAGGTATTTTATTTGATTTAAATCAAACATGAATGAACTTCATTATATCCACCATTGTTCATCATTATTTCTGGCTGCATTTCTGCTTTACCATTATTCATCTATGCCACTTTAGAGTTCTGAAACTCTTGATGAATGCCCTTTGCATCAGTCATGATTGATTACATGCTGGCTGATGACTTGCTTTATCATTTTTACGCTCAGAATATGTCAGAACTCGTTTCTCCTCCCAAATCTCTCGTTTTGAAGCTTTATTTTGTACTTATTTATGTTTTATTTCATTAAAAGTGACAGGACTGGGAGGCCAGCGTAAACACAGATTGCAAAGCAGAATAATAATCAGACACCCCTGAATACAAAAAGGAAGGTAAACTCCACCTTTAACCTATACGTTATGAATCATGCATTAAAGCTTGCCTTCTCAAGATATGTTTGACTCAAAATCAGCAGTAAACAACTGTCGGATCTCCCACAGGACAAAAGAACCAATCTGTCTATTTGAGCTTGGGCTCCAGGGCAGAAGATTAAATTGCTTATTGAGATCTTTGTTTTCAACTCATTATTTGTAACTACCTCTAAATGCAAAATTTAACTGGAAAAGTTTTCTATAAACCCACCTAACCTCTCAAGAGCAATACATTCTTTTCATTGTCATCCCTGTTTTATATCACAACTTGCCTTACGTGAAAATGTATTCTGAGTTATGTGAAACATTCATGAGATTATTTATACTCTGGCTTCAGTGCAATCACACATCAACTCTCTTGTGTCCACAGTTCCAGCTACAATCTACAAGGTGTCAGAAGACATCATTGTAAATGAGGGCAGCAACGTGACACTCAGCTGTTTGGCAAGTGGCAGGCCGGACCCTCTAATCACCTGGCGGCTGCTCAACCCCTCAGGTAAAAAAACATGCAAACATTGCTCATTATTTTGGTTATTTTGTCCAAGTGTCTCACAGGTTGCGAGACAGATTTTGTCATTATATACTGTTAATGTTCAGTTTCTTACCTGACCCCCAATACGCAAACACAGTTTGAAATACTGTATCTAAATCTAAAAATATAGATTTCACCATGGGAAGTGCTGTAAGAAATATATTTTGTATCCTCCAGACTTCTTCAATTTTATTCCTTCAATGAAATGTTTCAGGTAAATAGACGAGGATAACCTGAGTAAATATAAATATAAATGCTGCTTCTTTAGATCTTTTAGCCTACTTTATATTGTCATATGGCTTCTTTTTAACTTTATTTTTTTATTTTATTTTTGTGGTTCAACAGGCCTGACTGTAGCAAATAAAACTGCCACAGCTCAGCTTTCCAAAACATCAGGTTAATTTGTGACTAGCCACAAGAAAATCGAGAGCAAGTCTCCCCAGGGGCATTTTGAATCATTTACAAATTTTGAAAGTGTGGATTCTAAGCTTTCTAATAATGTCAAACATAGAAATGAAAAAGCAGTTATGGTCATTGGAATGTGAGCAAATTGTCCTCAACGTTTCAAAAGAATTGACCCCAAACCTGATTAGCTACCAGTGTGGGATTAACAAAAATGTATATTACTTTGCAAAAACACAACACTCCTTTGTTGACTGGCAACTGGTATGACTGGGAAAGTATACAGTCAAAAGCTCATGTTTGTCTGGTTAGAAATTTTTAGAGATCTTTGTCCCTTTTTCCAACAAGGCTGTTGTGAAAAATGTTGCTGGAAGTCATGGAGTCATCTGTGAACCATGAACTGTAGTGGAATTAAACCATGCATAATTACACACTGAAGGAACTACATTTCTTGGCTGGCTGGGGAACGTCTGGGGATTCCTCCAAAGGAGCTGGTCCACATGGCTGGGAAATCTGGGCTTCTTTGCTTATGCTGCTGCCCTCCATCTGACTCCGGATAAGCAGAAGATAATAATGAATACAACATGTTGGACAATGTTTTCTTTCAGCAACATTGTCATGGTTGTTTATTTTTCCTGAAGCCGTGCAGCTCAACCGCATAACAAATACCAACAAGCAGACATCATCAACAAAAACTCTGTCCACCATGAAGCATGGCAGTGGCAGAATCATGCTCTGGTTGTACTTCTATGCAGCGGGCACTGGGAAAACAGAAAATATTGCCAACGAGGATGATCTGATTTGATTCTCAGTGAACTATATTGTAGGATATATGATTTTCAACAAGACAATGACCCCAAATAAACAGCAAAGCTACTCAGAAATGGCTCAAAGAGATAAAGTAGGACAATGAGATGCTTCCCGTTCAAAAACCGGATCTGATTCTTATTACATTCTTATGGTGAACATAAAAAAAGATTGATCCCGAAGCCACCTAACAAAGTTTGAGCTTGTTAGGAAGAGTTGATTGACCAGATGTGCCAGCCTGAGTATCCAGTCTGACTCAGGGCAGCCAGTGATGCATCTAATGTCACATGCGGTACATATTTAAGCAATCACTCATGTTATCTTTTTTGATATTAATGAAGTGACATGTTTTGTTTTCACTTTCAGATTAAAATAATTGCTTTCCTTTTTCCAAATCCTTGCCAAGTTGTATTGGCCTTGGCATTGTTTACAGCAGCAACTACAACCTGAAGCCTCCAAGGGGATGGACACTTTTATAGGCTTTTTAGTTTTCTCAGATGTTAGCAGTATTTTGATTTCGGGATGTAGCACTTTTTCAGAGAAACAATGCATGTCTCAGGTCCCTGATAAGCTCGGAGAGTGATGGGTGGAGATTGTAGAGTTGATGAAATCCCAGATTTGATGAGAGATTTGTGCTGATGGAAAGCCATTCTCTACTCATCTCTCTTTATCATTTGCCTTGTCTTCTTGTCAGTACTCCAGACATGTTTCACTGACCACATCTGTTTTCTGCACCTGGAGCCTGAATAAATTGGAGAGGTGTATTGGCCTCTTTTCCATATAGGCATTAAAGAAGGCCAATTTGTTCTCCCTAATTTTACATACCTTATGGATCAAATAGTCTGCAAGCTTCTCTGAAGTGCAGTGGAAGTGGAAAACTTTTTTTATTGCCTATAAAGTCAAAACAGAGAGTAGTTCAGATTTCTAATAAAGGTGTTGAAATACCTCTGTATACACTGATGGTATTTTGTTTGGACAAATAGATGAAAATATCTATCGAGGTACAGAAAAGGTAATATCTGAGCTACAACAGTCTGCTTTTATTTGCCATTTCGAATTCTGTTTTTATAACGTTGCTTTTTTATATTTTTTATTTGGTTTCTCCGTGTGTTATTGAGAAAGACATATTTTAAACAAGAAGAGAGAGTGGGAAAAAAAGAAACGGTCAATGTACAGGCAGGATTGAAACCTGCACTATATGTCTGCATGCCACATATGGCTTCCTGAGATGAGAGCAGCACTTAATTTGAAAACACTGGCACTGTTATTATTTTGGCTGCTGTTTTATGGGAGTGTTTCTCTGCAGAAACCTTAAGTCTGATGCAGCTCATGAGTGTGTGCAGGGAGAGATAATAGTGTCTGGCAGATGGCAGGCTCGCCCCTTCACACTGCTGTGCTTAGCTACCAAGCTTCTCGACTTTTAGCAAGGACCCCAGATGTTCACAGGAAACAAACTGCCAGTCAAATTGAAGAGGGAAGCTTGTATGTGGTGTGCAATTTAAGCCTTTGTTCTGCTCTCTAAAGCTGTTTTCACACTTACTCAGATCTTTTCACGTTTGCTATTATACCTAAGTATATGTTTTAACATTTTGCAAATCCAAGATAAACATTTGTTTGTTGACAGGTTATTATGCGAAAACAAATTATTAAAAAAAAAAAATTATACTGGAAAAATATCATATTATTCTGTTGTAGTGGAGGTTACATTTAAGGTCAACATTATTCATATAGCTGGAAGATATATGTTTCCAGTAAGCTTTATTTTACCTAACTGGTCCTTGTGACTTGAGTGACCCAGTCGGACTCCTGGCTATAATCTCATAGATAATTTGTGGAGTAAGCAAAGGATTAGGATAATAACCAGGGGACCTTCTGACCTAAAATACTTGGAGCATGTTACCAAAGATCATTATACTAGTGGAAACATGCAAAAGATGATCAGCAAATATCAGAAGGCTTTGACTGCTGACATACCTATAAATATTTTTCTATTAATTATTTAGACGTGTATATGAGACTTTTGAAATTGATTTTTGTTTCATATTATCTTTTGACTGATGCCTTTTTCATTTCCTATGTGAATCTATGAAACCCTGAACCTACCAGGGGTATGGATAGTTTTCGCCATATCTTTATGCACAGCACATGCGGAATCTCTGAACTGTTAAACTCCTAGTGTTTAATTCTTCAACAAAATTTCCAGAATTATCTGTTCCTGCCAGGTATACCCTGAGATCAAATTATGTGCACTATGTTGTAAAATTCATAAAATGGTTGAATGAGAAAGGCAATGCTTAAACATATTTTCATACACCAAGGAGACACAAAGCAAACACTCAACTGTGTCTCAAGGATAAGAATCGAGTTTTTAATCTCATACCAGCGTGGCTGCACATGCATTTTCCATTTGAACTGCTTGCAATAATAGCATAGAGACACCATACTTATTTTAAACTGTTACATAAATGACACCATTACACAAATGCACAAAATAAAATTTAAAAAAAATGCCACAAGGTCATTGTTAGAGCTTACACCTCATTACACTGAACTTATAACTACTCATTTGTTCATATTCCCTGTTGGTTACACCATGTGCTCCTGCCAATGAGAATAAGGCAAAACATAAAGAGAACAAAGCAGCATTACTACCATTTTTGATTTTATTCAATAATAGTAAAAAAGATATATATCAAAGCAACTACTCTCATGTTAGAAGTCTGGCAGAAGCTCCCATGTGTATGATTACGTAAATATGGAGATGCAGACTGATGACTTTATTCACATATTAATTTGAATAGGTCTTTGAGAAAATTAGATGGGATACAAACTCAAGGACAGAACAAACCCTCATGCTATACAATCCCACTGAACTCTTGGCTATTTCCTACAGTGTTTTTGCTCTTATGTGTCCCTAAAGAGTCAAAATCAATTAATTTGAAAATCCTTAAGAACTCAAGGATATCAGCAGAGCATAGAAATGCCTGAGCACCCAGGCTCACTCAACAAGAAAATTATCTTCAGGCCACATGAGACAAGTCCTTCGGAGTAATGGCGGCAGCTGAGAGATGTTCATCAGCCAGACATGTCTGACTTTTCCATTAAAATCCTCTTTAGGTCTGCACAGTTAGTATGAATGAGGAATTGCAAAATATGCAATGACTGGCATGGTCTTGACAGATTCAAAATGGTGTAGCAGAATCTACAAGCAAATAATTTCTGGATCTACATATAAACTCTCTTAAAGCAGTGTTGCTTTTTTCATGATGCAAAATCAATTTATCAGAGCAGATTGAATATTATATATTCATTATAAATTATTCCAAGGTTTGTCATCTTCATAGTTTGTCTATTTAGAAGCCTTAATGGTAAAACTTCATGAGGAAAACCTGATGTACTTCTTTAGGATTAAATTACATGAGTGACAAATGATGCTAACTGTTTCAGCTGACATTTCATTTTAGGATTTATTTACTGCACAGTTTTAGCAGGAATTTTCAAGGTGTCCATGTTCATTACTGCTGTCATCTGTTTCTACAATGCATCCAAGTTGCATTTTAGCCCAGCTCCACTTTTTCACTGATGCTGCTGACTATTTCCGTTGGTTATCATACAGCTAATTAGATTAAAACGGATGTGTTTGGTTTCTTAATGACAAACTAACTTGCAGCTATCTGGTTGGAAATCTAACCAGAAATTGCTTTTTGTGGTGATGAAAATAGATGCATAACTGGGCTCCACCAAAGAGACTGACGATACGTTTGTCACCGAGACATGAACTCTGACAATTGATTGCTTACATTTGACTCTAAAATCTGTGTTTTGTTGAAGTCTGCCAATACATAGCTCTTGTTTTGAAACTGTAGACAGCAGGAACTGACATGACAATACAGCAAGAGATACAAGTATATCAAACCTGGTGCTCATTAGCGTTGGCAGGAGTAGGAGCTAGAGACGAATGGTGCAGATAATACAACTTTTCAACCGATATCTACAATGGTCTAACTAAACATTAGTTGTCAAGACATGTTTGTGTTTACATAAGCTTGTAATTATTCTACAAGTTGAGACAATCTCTTCTTGCTGAAATATTACAACATAATGATGAGAAGATGCTCTTGTTGTGGCAGGCTTGCACATATTTACTTGCTCATATTGACAAATGAAGAAAACAAAGCATCTTATCAGTGTGGGATTAATATTTGCATGATGATAACTATTGAGAATTGCTTAGTTTTACTTTTACTGAGATGCAATTCACCAACTGGGTGACACCTCAAACAAAAAAAGAAAATTTAATATACAACATCATTTTTCAGGTTTAAAAACAAAAGTGTTTTTAATATATTATATATAGTATATATTAGTAGCATATATTGGTGCATATGATATATGATGTTATATATCTTATAAAGATTACTCAAACCAGAACTTCTGTAGTGGTTAATAATTCTAGTTTTTGATTTGAAAAATCATTTTATCCCTAAAAAAAATATTTTCTTAGCTTTTTCCAAGCTATTTCAAGACATTCGTTAAATAATTTGAGTACTTTCTTAAAGAGAGCTAATTAAATGCTTTCTAGGAGGAAGGCTGTGAAATTATTTATTCTCATTGCAAAGCACAAAACTGGCTGTATCCTCTTCCTATTGACTAGACATTCACCTATGTAATAAAAAATGCATTTGGAGATCAGTAGACATATTCTTTTGACAGCTAATGCTTCCTTTTGACAGGATGGAGCCACAGCAGCTTAACTATATTGCCAGTATTAAAGCCGGCACTGTTGATTATTTAAATATAAAAATTAGCAATAGTTCTTTTTTTTTTCAAATGGGAAAAATATATTTTTCTTTGGTATAGATTTTTTGACATGCATTTTGATAGTTCACAAAAAAGAATGGACAGGGGCATCTCATTATGAGGGATTGCTGCAAAGGTAATGACTCACTGCAATCATTTGTACATTATTCTCATATGATTGTTCATGAGAAGAAATTGATGCAAAGTCAGTAACTCGATAAAATTGGCCAGGTTTCCTTTGTTAGAAAACATTTTACCAGTTATCATAATAAAACAGAAATGATTTATAAAAAGTATAGGATTGGAGTGCATGAATTCTGAACATCTCTATATCCGGATAATTGTATATATCTATATGTTTCAACTGAATATGTTTTTGTTTCGTAACGTGCCCTGGGGTTACATTTGCTTTTGATTGCCACTGTACAATTTTAACTTGGAATTAAAATTGACAACAGTTTTATTTCTAAATTACTTTGTTTTGCATCAGCATTTAGTATTTGGAAATAATCATTAAGAAAATAACAATGTCTGTCAGAACATTTTAATGTGAAAATGATGACAATCAGTGGCCTGTTGGGTTAATTACCGTAGCTGAAATACAACCCCAATTAAACCGTCAAAGGAAAACCAAAGGGAAGCAACTTAATTTTTTAAAAAGTTTATCTTATTATTTATATTAATATTTTATATATTTTGGCCTTACATTAACAATGCTTAACACCTCATCTTTTTAGCTTAAGCCAATGTTCCTTCTCTGTTTTGCTGAACCAAGTACACAGCATTGTGAACAGATTTTTTTTTGATTTATGTGACAATAAGTCACTGCCAAATGTTGCGCCCTCCATATGTCAAAGCAGCAGCGTGTCTTTTAAAAAGAACCATTATAAATGATTATCCATATCATTTGGATGAGATGCAGTTCATTCCAGATTTGGCTTTGCTTAAATCTTTTCTGGCTCATCATCATAAAAGGAAAATCTACTTTTTGAGGTAACAGGTTTATGACTATTTAACTGAACTCTCTTAATCCATGTAAATCTTTAAATGATATGCTCTTATAATTCCTTGGTTGAACTATTGTATATTTAAAGAATTTGAGAGTAAAAGTATTGGTTACAGTGAGTTCTGATTATTTAAATGCAATTACAAGAGCCCAGTATACACAAAACAAGTATTTCATAATTGAAGTTCTTTTTTTTTTTTACTTGAATTACTGAGAGGAAAAACAGAGATGCAGAAATTAATCCCACATATCTAACAGAAAGAAGGATATTAGAGATTTTAATCACTTAACGTCATGGGCATCTACAGTTCATACAAAAATCTGGAAATACATCACTTTTCTTCTATTTAGAGGTCAGGAAACATTCAGTATCTTTGTTGTCTTTCACTAAGTATAAATAAGAAAATAGTATTAAATCAAAGAAACTGAAATTTGCATAGTTTGCCTTTCTATCTTAGGATGCTCTTCAGTATCAAGAAAAACATTGAAGCCTTTACTAATCACATATGGCCTAAGACATGACCCATATATCCAGGTATCAAAGTAAATCCAGGAGAAGAGTAAATATGTCCAAAAATTAATTGTATCCATGTAATATCAATGCAACCACTATAATCTTGCTCTAAAAAAAGAATCAAAACTTTAATTTGAGTGCTTTGTTTCAGAAAAATATCCATGAAGAGAAACCCCCCTGCATCTAATACTTTTAATCTTGGCAACTAACTCAACAATATTTACTCTGCTTCTATAGTATTTCCGAATCAATCCAGGCCAAGGCTTTTGATTCTTTTGAATGTCGACCTACACTGAGGACTTCATTTGGTTTCTAAGTTTAGATGTTTTTCTTTTCCGATATTCTTCAGTAGATTTCTCAGCAGTGTTTTGTTCATATTTTTTGCAAGTTAAATAAAAATCAAATTAATAAAAAGTAAGAAAGATTGATTACTTTTGTAACAAAACAAATGCATAAATTTAGGCAAGCATAGACTTCTCATAAAAGTACTAAATCCAAAAGCATTTATCATACAAAACATTCATATTTGCCATCTTAAGCTAAAATATGAGTCTAAGATGATAATAAATCAAGAGATGTTTGAGAGCTGTGCCACAAGAGTCGGCACTCTTAAAAGTGTCAAACTTCCCATTACTTCCCATTACCTCTGAGCACTGTCTCAATGCAGTAACATAACTGGAAACCGCACTGTGTCAGAGAAGAGGGTGACACAAAGGGAGTGAGGAATTATGTGAGTGAAGTGAGGCATGTACGAAGCGCAAGCATCATCCTGTTTTCTTTTTCTTTTTTACCCTGACTCTTTTCAAGGCTGTGTACAAACAGGTGCCAGCCAGCTGAGAGTGAAGCTCAAAATGGACTAGTGGGAGGTGGAGCCAGGGTGGAGCCGGGGGGCGCCATGGGGTGACATGGGGAGATTCATTACTCTAGTGCAATTTGTTACTTTGTTTATTGCTTAGTCTGTATCTATTAAACTGCTTCACTTCACTTTTTTGTTAAATTATGATGCCCATCTTGTGGCGTTTGCTTCTGACAAGGTCGAGCTCAGTCTCATCTGACCAAAGACAACTTGTTCTCAGTAAACTCTTCATATTTATGTTTTTGATGGTCAGACAAAAAAGGCTTTTTTCTGACATTCTTCCCAAGCAACACTTAGCATGTGGAGAGCATATACTGGCTATAATGTGAAACCTGATCCAAAAATGCAACTCCTTATTGCTTTCCATTAACACATCTTGCCACCTGTGTCGAGGTGGCAAGATAAAAATGTGTTGTCGTCCAGTCTAATAGCCAATGGGGGAATGAAAAGGGCCTGTGAGTCATGTTCGATTTGTACCTCAGGAAATAAGAAAATCATGAATACATAATTTAATTGTATTTAAATCATGTTCAACTCTAAAAAGTAGCTTTCCCACTGAATAAGATTATGCTTCTGCAATAGATTTATTAATTTATTTTAGGTCGTTTTACACAGCTTTACCAGATCTACCACATATCTGTCCACCATTTGTGTAATCTCGGCTACCTTTTGAAAATAAAATTTCAGATTTGCTCTATTGGGGAATGCAAGTCCAACTTTTGGTATTAGAGAAAGAAAATTACATAAAACAAATTGTGAGAAGTACAATAGTTTGGATAAAGAGACTGGTTTTGACACAGTCCATTTGTTCAAACCGTCAAATGAAAAACAAAGGGAAGCTGTTCTGCTCTGTGTGTGTCCAGAGACCTTCAAGTCTGCTGCTGATCCTCACTTTAGCTGACTGGATCCCAGCAGGAGTCTGTCCCTCTTTCTTTAAATTGCTCAGAAGAGTTGCCAGAGGTTATAGAGTGGAACTCCTGGGTGGCGGGATGCCGGAAGAATGGTGGCACCCCATGTGGCACAATGACGGGAGAAATAGAGCCACTAGTCAAGCAAGGAATGCTTCCCTTCATGCATATCAGACCACCAATATAGAAGCCGGACAAGTATGAAAATCACTTGGCTTCTGGTTGGTTGTTGTATTCCATGACACAAGGAGGAACCACACAGAGCGAGCAAGATTTAAAAAATGGAAGGTGTTGTGCTATCCAAAGCGATTGAGGGAACACTACAGAAAAGGCCAGAGACAGAGAAGTACACCATTTTAGTATGTGAACAATTAATTTCACTGGGTAGGAAATTGTTCTTTTCATTAGTTACAGCAAGTACATTCATGAAAAAACATTAAATTATGCATTAAAAAGCCACTGACTTCTTTTGACGTTCTGGAGTTTGTCTCTTGCTTCTGCGGGACGAACACACTACAGGTAGCTGTAAATGCAACCATAAAAAGTGATACAAATGCAGACCTATAAAGAAACCACAGAGACAGTGGTGTGGTAATGCACTGCCATGCAAAAGAATTAATTTGATTTACTATAGTTTTGTACCCATTAATGAATAGTTGTGAATTGTAAAAAAAAAACAAAAAAAAAAAACATGAATTTGTGCTTTTAAAAATATTTTTGAAATTCAAAATCCAAACTCATAGTGTGCATTGTTGTTTCCATTGTTTTGATTCATAGAATCCCCTTTCCTTGTAAGTAAAGCTGAAAGTTTTTTGGGCATTTGTCGTTGCAAGATAAGCACAACTATCTGAAGACTAAATTGTTTGCCCATTCTTCTTTGTAAAAAAGCTGGGTCAGCCTGGAAATCATCTGTTAACATAAATATCTTATCACAGTTTCATTTTTGGATTTGAGTCTTAGTTCTGACTGGGCCAATTGAACATATGAACATTTTTTAGTCCAAACCATTATAATATAGCAATGACTATATGTTAAAAATGTTTTTATGTACAAAATACAATACCAGGCTATATCTCTGGTCAGTAGGAAAGTCAAGTTGATCTGCAAAGAGGGTTCTTTGATGCAATAACAATGGAAAGTGTTTAAGTTTATGTGATCAATCTCGTAAAATCCAAACAAAATACCTTAAATTTGCAGCTCTAAATTGACAAAGTGTAAAAAATGTTCAAAGATGTAAATAATTTTGTAAGCCACTGTATTTTAGATTATGGAAAAAAACAGGAATATTTCCAGTACCACAGTTTGACAGCTCAATCAATTAACAGTTATAAAGAGGAAACCCAAGCATGACAGACATATTCCCCTTAGCAGTATTACCTGCCTGTCAACAGGGATTATTGTTAATGATGTCCTTGTGCTTCACACTTATGGAGTTGTAGCTAATAGCATCAATACTAAGCCATGAATGTCCAATGATGTTTTTCACTGCAACAATGTGTTGAAATGAATTGATTTGGACTACGGCTCACATTCATCTGCTGTAGAAAACTGCTGCATATTGAAGTCGCACGCTTTATTTAAACAGTGCTTGGAAGAGTAGTCCTTTAATGGTTTGACACTGAGCGCCCTTGACGTCCCTCCCACGCCATCCTCAGCGTTATCGGCTGTGTTCCAAGACCAACCTCAAGACAGTCTCCTCAGGACTGTCACCTTAATAGGAAAGCTTTCCTCCTCTTCTTACTGTGTCTAGCCATCCATCCTTGACTGTCTTTACGTCTTCCTCTTCTCACTTCTCTCTTTCACTCCCTCCCTCCAATAATTTGTCATCTTGCCATCTCTGCCAGCGTTAAGGTATGACGGTCTCTGCACCTCTGCTCACTCTCAGGAGAAAGAGACAACATTGGAGTGAACGGTGTGTTTGTGCATGCATTTCTCTATCTCTCACAAAGGAGAGATAGAGCAAGAGTACATAAAGGTAAAGGCTAGGCAGTGTTTGTTCCTTGTAGAATGAGAGGGTGAGCAGATTAGGCAGCAGACAGCATGTATACAAACTTATCATTAAATACCAAGCTGTTACAAAAAGAGAATAGCTGGCTGGTCAGCTGATTGTCAGAGTGAAGTGTGAGGTGATGACAAGCCCTTGTCAGAAAGACGCAGGTCAAAGCCGCAGATCCGCATCCTCAGAGTTTGAACCCTGCTTTGTCGTTACAATCATATAAGCACCGGCACTTTGGGAGGCTTATCACTTTCCAGGTCTCAGATCTGTGTTTTTTTTTTTTGTCCGCAATCATCCACCAGTCTGTAATCAGTATGCTGTTACACCAGCAATAAAACAAGATAAGCACAGCTTGCCTTATGTTTGCATTGCCTCATTAGATGCAATCAAGTACAGTCCAGCTAAAAATTTCAGCTCACACTATTTTTTAACTCACAACTGTGCAAAAATTCTGGACTTTTTTTTAATTTCCTGGCCATAAGCACTTTTCCCAAAACGCCAAAAGTCACAGAGGCCCTGAGGGAGGTTGTAACCTAACAGAGACGAGAGCTCATGACTTAAGGGTGTGGAAGCTAATGGATAAGAGGAATCAGAGAAGAAGAGAAAACACATAGGACAATTTCATCTTGTGACTACGAAGATGCCTTTCATGTGCCACTCTGATGCTGCTGCCTGGTTATATTGAGGAGCTTATCCGTAATCAAAAAATAAAACAGCGGAAGAAATTTGAATGAAAAAATGTCACAAATTGTTCTGTATCAATAAATGGTGCATGGGAATGGTGTGAATCATATTCTATGGCCTCCACAGACAGCAGCACTCAAACTAATGATCACCAGTGGGAGATCTCAAGTGATGTGTTAGATAGCTCTCTCCTCCACAAATGAGGGTTAGCTGTAAATTGTGAAGGGAAGATGTGCATTTGCCCAGCAACTTTACTAAGGTATGCCCAGGGAAGTATTCCCGGAAGGATTGGAGCTGTCTAGAGACTCCTGATGGGACATCTTCATACTAGTGGTATTTTCATATAACTTAGATAAGAGATAACTTAACTTAGGGAAACCATGTGTCTCCATGTCCCTCACTTCAGTGTACATCGATTAGGCTTAATATTATGACAATGAAGAGGTCAAATGAATAATTCCATTTACTTTCTACTCACAGCACCTGTTAGTGGTTTGGATATATTAGACAGGAAATGGAGGCAGTTTTGTGTAGAAAGTGAATATTAAAAACAGTAAAAATGGCCAAACGTATAAATTGGAACAAGTTTCACGAGGGAAGATTCACTGTAGACCATAGACAACTGGATCAGAACATCTCTTCATCTTCAGCTTATGTTGGGTGTTCTCAGTCTGCAGCAGTCAGTTTCTATTAAAAGAGATTGAAGAAAGGGACTTGTGGTGAACCAGTGACAGGGTCACTAACGCATGTCCGGTCTGTTTTAACAGAGTTGCTGAAAAAGTTAATGTTGCCTCTGAGACAGAGGTGTAAGACTACATGAAACAGAATGTGTTCTGAAGCCATTGGACAGTAAAGGAGATTCACAACTGCACTTCTTGTACAGGTGGCATTCGATAATGGCACGAGGCTGGAATTCGCTGCTCTCATGAGAGCAACTTATACTTTCGCAAATGTTTGCGGAAACACTCTAGTGCACAGGTACTTGATTTGTTTTTACACTTGAGGCCATAGAAGTGATTAGAAAAACCAACTTCATGAATTAAATGGATGAGGAAACACTTTCAGAAGCACAACCCATGCTCTGTGGAGGAATAGGACAGTATTCCTTGAACTATGTTTTAGTGAACCTTTGTGATGATGATTTTCTCACCGGTAACAAGCAAACCAAAATCAGCACAAATAATCCCTTTGTATTCAACTGAAAGTCATTATCACACTCATCAATACTAAAAGCATTATCCCTCCAAAGTGGAATCTGCTGTCTGTGTTTTTGCTGCACAGTTAATCAGAAAATATCCTTGGATGAGTAACTGTGTTTTACAGCAGGTTGTCATGTCAAAGCATGATATCAGGGATTTAATTTTGTAAATATTACTTTCTTTTTAGAGGTGTGTTTACTTCCATAAGCTGCAAACATTTTTCAGCAACATACAAAAGCTCTGGCAGCTGTGTTTTTAAAAAAAATATTTAATGTGTTGTAGAAGATCAAGTCTAGATAACACTGCTCATCTTAAAATTTGTCTGCATTGTGTCTATGTTCCATACTGACATATGTGCTTTGATCCAGCAAAATTCAGAATAATAGCCATCAGACTAATTTAAATCTTTCTGCTATGCTGTAATCTTTAAATTTGGTAAAGCCCAAATGTTGACAAGCCATCATTTATATGCCTGTTTTTTAATCTGTTTTTAAGATCTTCCATATGAGTTTCATATCTCAGCGTATTATGTAAATACTTTGAAGATGGCAGCTGTTCTGCAAGTCAGGTATTATTTACATGACAAATCATTACTTAGCCAAATGAAAAAACTTTTTTTTTCTCCAGCATACACACTTACCTCAGGTGCTGTATACTTTGCTCTAATCTCTGACAATGACAAACTGTAAATCTATTCTTCTAAAACAGGATAATAAAAAAAATTTGATAAACGAAGCAGTGCTAGCGTAGACTGAGGTAATAAATATTTCATAAATAGTGGACCTTGACAAAAAAGAAAACAAAAGCAAAACTAGATGTGGTTCTTTTTCCTCTATCACACTGTCCATGAGGAATTATCTGTTTTCTTTTAGAATTAGAAGAGAAAACACTTTCTTGACAGATGCCTGGATTACAGTAACTGGCCAAAAACTTCAGATACTGAAATAACTTGTTTCAACATAAAATCAAAATGGTTTGGGCATGGAACAATAAAGTTGAAATAGTTCTCTAAAGAAGGGAATTAGAACATTTTTATTCTAATAATACGAGTCAATGGAAAGTTATAGTACAGTTATGTTTTTTTGTTGTATTTAACATAACTAAAACGTCAGTCAATTAAAATGAATGTGGACATTAGAACATTTTTGTAATTTGTTGGTTTCATTTGGTTGGTGGGATAATTGTTTGAGCAAGTTAATTGTCATTCGGCCAGTTAATGGGTGGGTTGCTAATTTCTTGATTGAATGGTTTGTCATTTTGTGGCTGGTCATTTGATCTTTTATTGATTTATTGATTAGTTTATTGGCTAACTGGCTGAGTAAACTCACTGGCTGGTGGTTTATTTTGGTGATTGGTTGGTTTTATCAGTGTTGCATATAATAGTAAATCATCTTGTTTTTAAACAGCTTCCTTCCCTGGCAACAAACACAAATGATCATGCATGGTTATTAGTCGTTACAGCCCGATCTTCTACAGAAATAAACCTGTTCTTGAAATGTTGTTTTGATTTCACGTTCCATGTCAGTATGGTTTTCTGTGTGGAGAGTTTAGAAAAAAGTGTTAAACATTTTGTCGTCATTTCAGGTCATTTTAGAAAATGTGATAACTTTGTTTCATAAAACTGTGTTTTTTTTTTTGCTAACGTGAATTTTAACAAAATGAGAGTAAGTTCGCAGTAAAGAAAATAATTTAAAAATGTATCTTATACAATTTTGGTCAAAGTGCAAAACCTCCTATTTACAAAGCTTCCTGATTGGTGGATTTTGTTTAGATAATGAGGCTGCTCATATTCAATCTGTCCGTAAGATAATGCTGTCTTTTGTTGTGCCAAGACAACAATTTTTTCTATATATTATTTTCTGTAGACAGTGCTTTGGACTTCTTTCTTTCTTTCTTTCTTTTTTTCTTCCTTTCTGTGTTACTGCAGGAAAAGTTCTGCATCAGCACAGGGGCTTCCAGCTAATCATCTGAGTATGACAGCGAGCATACCATCACGAACCAAAGAAATGTATGAATATGCCAGGGGTAGATTCTTGCACAGTCATATTTCTGTCTTTACAAGCACCTTTCTGCTGAAATTTAAAGCCAAACTTGGATTTATTGATGTAAAGAGAAAATAAATCTCAATAATAAGTCACCACATGTGGCCTCATGCTCATTTGTTGCAGACAAAGGAAAGAGGATATGGCAGATAAGCAGTGGTCCTTTGTGGCTCACTGTGCTCTCCATGCTTAACCCAGAGCTTTCTTCCCCATGGTAAAAATAAGCTCATTAAATTTATCAAGAGTGTAATAAGAAGACCTCCAACAACAATAGGACAGCTTTGTTTATCAGCTGATTTGAAGCAATAGCAGACAACCCAACTTCACTTAGAGGGAATTCAGTGGTTCGACCTTATTGTACTTTATCAATTGATCTCCTTTTGAAGCCTCATGCACTTCTACAGCACAAACAACACTCTAGTGAGCGACAGTGTAGGGCTGTCTCAGTACAAAACAAAAGTCTGAGAAGAAAAGAGATTGGTTTTGGTATTGTTTCTCTGATCACATCTGTAGTGTGGCAGCAGGAGCAGGAAATAAACAGTAGACTTGGTTTTGGCTCCAACACTTGTGTTGTCTCTGCACTCCCAGTTACTGTGGTAGCAAATGGTCTGTGAATGGAAGGGGAAGTTCTGCTTTTCTGCCCCAGTTTTTCTTTCCAGTTGTTCAGTATCGTTGTCATTCATAAAGGAAATCGGGCAATTAAGTACAAAAAAAGTACATGTGTAAGGATAGTTTAGTGGCATTTTGCACAGAATATTTTCAAACATTTGAGATGTTAGTTGCAATCAAAGACCATACACAATACTTGAATAGACACCAATATTGAAGGTCTCATTGAATAATGATGGGCATGTTCTTGAATGCAGACACCAACCCACACACCTACACACACACCATCATTAGGATGCAGACAAATAAAAATAAATGTCCCGGGGTCTTTGACTCTGAAGTTTCTCAAACATCTGTTTAACATAAATTAGCATTTGGAAAATAAATGTAATGTTTCGCACTGTGGTAAAGAGATGCAATGAATAAAGCATGAGGAAATGCAAAAGAGCACAACTCATTGCTCTCCTCTGATCCCCTTTTCCTCCCTTATCTGGTCCACTCTGCAGGAAAATGCTTGGACATATACAACGCGGTTCCTGTTCCCATCCAAGATGGCTTCTCTCAGTCAGCCCTATAGAGTGCTTGAATTCACATGGAAAGGTTTTTTGTCCCTGCCATCTTGAAATTTCCAGTGCAATGCAAATCTGTATCCAGCAGGCATTTGTAAAAGTGTACTGTGTCTATGCAAAGCTCTTCACAGATCCCCTCCTAAGGCTGCGACTGCATTTTCAAAAGGCTGAAAGTCTTTCAAATATACAGTGGATGGGGAAAAGGCAGGTTTTAGTGTCCGAGGAGGAGTAAACCACCAGCATGCTCAGGACTTTTGTTTTCTTAAAGTAATCTCAGAGAGTTTATGTGCCTTCATAAGGACATTCACATTCTGTAGTGTGAGCAAAAAAGTAATAAACTCATGACTTTTTTATAATTTTCAAGGCAATTTCCACAAGCTTTCAGATGGTAATGGACAGGAAGACAGACTGGTTAATGTGCCTCATTCATGCCATCATTTTTCTGTAGGGGTGCCGTAGTGCTGCTTAACGTATAACCTAATCATTCAAAGATGTTTCCTGTAATTCTTATCCATCACATGGTTTCCAATTACAGTTTGCTGTTTTCATATCATGTGCTTCTGACTTTGAGTACTTCCACTCAAAGGGACTCTCAGATTTAGGGTATTACCTTTCAACAACACCTGAAACAAGACTTTCCACCTCAGATTGTTCTGGAGTCCAACAAGTAAAGTGGCATTTTCACCCTCCTAATCAGAAAATGGGCTTATTTCAATTGTGGATATGAAGTCTATTAAAAAGAAGCAAAATATTGTTACCAGCACAGTAACTAAGTATCCAAAGATTATTATCATATGTCAGTAAAACATTAAAAACATAATTTAAAAAAAACTTTCCACTAAGCTGCAACCACCGTAAAGAGCAACATAGAGTTGATGAACATTTCAACATGTAGAATTAAATGATAATAAATTGTGAAATAAATTTTAATCTATTCCCAATATAGTTGCAGGATTTAGAAGAGCATAAAGTGTAAAGGTGATTTAACTTCATCTGGACCTGTGGTACATTGTAGCAAAGCCACAACATTCTCAGTTTTGCTAAGTATGTACATCATCATAATCTAAATGTTATTTCTATTTATTGATTCTGTCATTGATTAAAGTTACTGGATTTGATCAACTTTTTATTAGGGTTACTTTTTTAATGATTTTGTTGATAATATACAGTATTATCAACACAGGCCAAGGCTGTACTTACTTTTATAAGTAAGTACAGATGGAGGACAAGAGAGAAAAGCATTTATTTCATTCTACATAAACTGAACGTGACTTATTGATTAACTTTTTATTGTTCTTAATAATATATATATTTTTACATTTTATGTTATCTCTATACATTTGTTTCTTCACAAAGAATATCCCACTCATTACACGTAAGAAATTTTCACAATTTTAGCTGACCTTATGTTCCAAATTGTTTTTTCCAAATCCTTAGCAAATACAAGAAATACTTCATATTGTCCATATTATCAGCTTTCCTAATGATGCAGTGGATTATATAAACGAGAACTTTAAACTTTAGTTTATATTCACGAGAGGTGGCACTGCTTTTGGAGGTTGTTCAAACTGTAACTTGTGACAACAAATGTTTATGAAAGAAATGCGTATTTGTGAGTGTTTAAATTGGAAATAATTTTTTTTTAAAGTTTTCTGTAAGTAACATTTATGAAATGAAAAGTACTTTTAACAAAATCTGGAAAAATAACTCGCTTTCTAAAAGGAGAATCCACAAATAACGGTAAATTCATAAATTAGTTCGGAAATGAACCTTGTGAAACATGCAACATGAATAGCAACAGATTTTCCATTATGTTGAATAGAAAAGTAAGTGCAGCCTTGGCCTATGAAGCAGTTCTTAACCAATTTTCATAGTTTTTGTTCTTTGTAAACATTTCTGAAATTTTGATGACTCTTCCACATTCAGTGAAGCCCAAAATATTTAAGCTGCTCTTGCGTATTCTGCTTGATTTTAAAACTCAACACAACATGAATGTGAAGTGGAATTAAATTCAATTGGGCTTTTACAAGGCCATCTAAAATCCATGGTTTTCATTCTGAGTCTGTGTATGTGCCCTGAACTTTATTCATGCTGAAAAGATTCAATTTTGTTTCTTCCAATATTTGCACAGCTATGCATCAGAAAGGATATGGGTTTCTTGTCCTGACAAGATCTTTGGCCTAAACACTCCTGCTGTGATTGAAGTAATACTTAGATTTGGCTTATATTCTGTTTCAAACAGTCTGGTTTTTGCCTTTGTTCGCTGAGGACCTAGTCTTGCTTTAATGTTCTTTTTGCACAGCGGACACAAAAAATATTCTGAAGCACGTCCTTGGTTTATGAATTATGTGTAGACTCTTTAATAAAAAAGTGCCTCTTAACAGTATAATAATACATTGTCCATCAATAACTGTGTTCTTTAAACAAACTAGTTCCACATATCTTTACATCGTCATAACTTTTCAGAAATTAAGAATGTGTAGAACCTCATTTTAAATGCCCGACATATGTCTGGTTTCTGGAAATGACATATAATTTGAAAATGTCATCTGATTTCATAAAATTTCATAAACCCTTCCTATATCAGTAGTATTTCATGTATAATGTATTACTATTTTGTAAATATTTGTGCCTACAATCGATATTTCTCATTATCATAATTTTTGGCTAAATTCTAAAAAAAGTGACGATACAATCATACAGCTTAAAATGTCAAACTTCCAGTAAGCATGTAAACCCTGGGGGGGATGTGTAAAGCAAGAAGTAAAGTTAATGTTTATAGAAAGAGAAAGACATTGCTATGGTTTAATAAAAACACAATTTCAAAGAGTATTTTAACCCCCCAAAAAATGCAGTCAGGACAATTGGAGCAAAGATGTAATCTTTGTAGTGTTGGAGATGCTTTTGTGCTGGCTTGTAGGGGCCTGAGTGTGATAATGCAGATAACACCTGTTCACTGGGAGACTGCATTATCAAAAGATGGGGAAAAGAAACTAAGCATTATGCAGTGGGAAAAAGAACCTGGATATTCTGGAGCGCATCAGATATGAGATGAGAATTCCAGCCGGTATGAACCTGTTGTGGATTCTGATGACCCATTTAGAATTAAAAAGCAAATGTTAAAAAGAGGACACCTCATGTTGTGAAAAATAGTTGCATTGTTCAGCCTTTGCAACACGCTTCAGATTATTGAATATTGATTTAGATGCATAGATTTTATGAACCACAAACATAATTGTAATCTTAATTATTTATTTGCCCTTTCACCGATTTATTATTGTTTGGAGTGATTTGTAAGCAACATACTAAAGTGATAGTAGCTAAAGTAGCAAAAAGTTTTAGTTGCCACAGTTTGATGGCTAATTATGTAGGCTTGATGCAGTTTATGATATATGGGCACATAAGTATGCACTGCAACTGAAAATACATTTTCAGTTCAAGTTAAATTTATCATAATTCATTTAGCACATGGCTTTTAAATGACCACATAACAGCATTTAAATTCTCACCACCTTCACACCCTTACTTTCCTTGGTAATTAGGATGCAGTTGCAAACAAGTCACTAATTATGCTGTGGTGATGATTACCAAGTATAATGTTTACTCTAGTTGTAAATCAGTCTTCACTCACATCTGAGTCATATGGTGCCTTGAAAAATGAGTTATATCACTTGAAGAGAGAGGTTTCATATTACAACTGCAAGTTTATTTGATCAAATTTATATAATTTTATTTTTTCTCATTCTTCTTACTGAAACAGCATTTTATCCATCCTTTTTTATTTTTGGGTTGAGGCAATGCTTCTTAGGACAATTTCTTCCTCTGGTTTTGGCTGTTGGGTACATGGATGAATTTTTGATCTTACTTTTTTACTTTTGGACAATTGTGGCAACAAGGTTGTTTTTACAACTGGGAGCACCTGATTAGCATCTCAAAGGCTCAAATATCACCTATACTATGACCCCAGATCTCAGAGGATTTTAAAAGGACACTTAATGGAAGCATTGCAGAACCAATGAGCAGATAGAAGGAGGATGTTCAAACCATTTCTTCCATCTGTCCTAATGGGCAACGATCATGTCCCCCGACTCCAGTCTCTGTCTACCTAGCTTTCTAATCATACAATTAGGCAGAGATTTAAAGAGGAGTGGTAAAAACAAATGTGATAGATCAGCAGTGCTGGACAACAAGTGTTAGTGACATTCAGTACATGCTATTTTGAAGTATTGTCCCTACTGCTCTGATATTTGAGTTGTCAGCATGTAATGATACTCATGGGACTGTCTTCAGTCAGAATCCTCTTCAGGATTGTTGCAACATTTAATTTCACTTTGAATAAATAAAGTATTTTTTTATATTGAATTGAGTTTGAATAAGGTTTCATTTGAGTTCTGGCTGTATGTCATGCTGACAGTAAACTTCAAACTCAGGTCTTTTGAAGTCTCCAACAGGTTTTCCCCCAGCATCGCCTGCTAGTCAGCGCTGTGTAGTGCTACGTTTCCTTAATATATAGCGTGTGGCTTGTAGGCCCAAAACTTCAATTTCAGTTTCAACTGTCCAGAATGTACAAACTGCCAACCAAACTTCTAGTGGCTTTCATCATGAATATCAAATCAAAGTTGATATTCATGATGTTGTTTGGTCAGTAATGTTCTCTATCTGACAAATTACTAATGAATTATATCAGTTAAGCTTATGTACTTCACAATTTCTTAATTTATAAATAATATTAATGAAGAAAAATGAAAACACACACACACACACACATATATATATATAATATATATATATATATATATATATATATATAATATATATATATATATGATGCCATCAAGTGTAATATATATATATATATATATATATATATATTACACTTGATGGCATCGGTGTGTTAAAAAATTAAAAAAAAATAAGTATAATTTGGTTGTAATGTCAGAAATGTGAAAAGTTCAAGTGGTATGAATACTGTTTACAGTTGGCTAACATCAGCATAAACAGATAATTAGTGTGACATGGTTTTCCTCTTTTGGAAAACCATATGGACTAAAAACCTATCTTTTCACTCCCATCTGCCTTGGCTAATGTGCTCTTCCTTTTTCTGACAACTACTCACTTTTCTCCACCCTGATTAGCAAGGAAATGTGATGATGTAACATGACATATGGTGCAATAGCAGGATTCATGGGAGGATGGTTTAATGTGCATACTTTGAACCAGTCGGTGGTTCATGCAAACCTGCAAGGAAGTTTGACTTCACATCAGCTCATGCATGAAAGCTCTGTGTGCTCACCACACACCTCCTTATGCAGCATAGACATGTATGTGTATTATCAGTGCTGTACTCACACACAAATCAGCTCCCTTACAGACAAGATTAAGCAATCTATTTTCATTACTCTTAATTAGAAAGACACCTTTAGGCATTGATTATGTGCGTCAGGCAGTTGTATTCCCTGGTGGGAAAAGAAAACACAGCTGAAATTTAGTAACTGATTGTTTCCTTGGACATTACATCTTTCCCCACCTATATCATGATTGATCATTTTATTTCTTTGCTACTGAGAAAATGTATTGCTTTTTTGCTTTTTTTTTTTTTTTTTCCAACTTCATCGTTTCTGATTTAGATTATCTTCCCTCTCTGTCTTTATTTCTGTGCTTTGATCTTGGTGATCATCTGGTCCTTTCCCGTTCTATATCCAGCACCAAGCTAAAGTGCTGAAGACGAGATTGGACTTCAATAGAATTTCCATGGTAACATATTTTCAATTTAACCTCCCTGATCATGTTAGTCTGACAGTTCATCCAGAGAGAGGTGACTGATGTGCTGCAAACTTTGATCCTGATCCTGCTGATCTTTCAATCAGCATGAAATGATATTTTATCAGCTGACCTCCATTTTATCATTAAGCTTAGATTTTTGCTGCTTCAGTCCCTAAGGCAGCACCTTATTTTAGAGATATTATCTGAAGGCATGTAGAAAAGTCAAGCTGACTGACATTTTAGGTTTGTCGTTATATGGGTGTTTTATGAGTTTTATGAACTAATACAGCCAAAATCAGAGTATTAGTGCCCACTGAAATCAACCATTTTTTTTTTGCCTTTTGTTTGTGGTTATTTTAACCCCTTATAGGAAATACATTCCTTCTATACTGCTCTGGCAATATAGTTTTCCAGCTTTGATAACTCCTAAATCAAATATTTCTACAGTTTTTTTCTTTTCTTCTCTTCTTATTTTCTTGGATTAAGAGAAGTATCAGTCGGCGTTATAGCCATTATTAAATTTCCTGGCTCTTTGGAGGCCATCTCCTATGCTCTATGCAGATAATTGTATCTTCCGAGAAACGCCATGAGATCTACACTGCTGTACATGGATTGAAAAAGAGATTATTACTTATTAAGCATTAGCAGTTGTAAAAAATCAATTTTCTGACAGGTTGAAATATATCCAGAATGGATATCTATAAATCACAAGTAGAGTTTTTATCAGATCTCAGTCAAATATTGGCGTTTCACGCATAAAACACACAGATCGTCATATCACAAATAATGATATGATATGGTCTTAATGTTAAATGCTATTTTTGGATCAAGATCATTCATTGAGTGCAGTTTACATGGCAACTCATGAAGAAAGATCTCATCTAAGACTTCTGACCCACCTAACTATCTCTAATATGTCACAGCTTTGGAAGAAATGCAGTCTTATTAGAATCAGACGTTTCTTTAAACGTTGACTTTATAACACTGATTTTTTGTCAAATGTCAAGGAAGCAGAATTACTACTGTGCTTAAAGTGAGTAATTACCGATAGCTGGTTTGAACATGAAACAACTACTCAGATTTCTTACTGCAGTAGCTTTGGTTTACTTTGCTCTCTGTGCCCTTCTGTCTGACATTTGCAGATCTCCAAGTTTTGTTAATTTACTACAAATAAGCTATTAAAATATCAGCTACAAGTGGTTGAAGACATTCAGTCAAGATTTTCAATATCAGCTGAATAAATCTGAATTGCTACTCAAGTGAAATAACATGAACGTGTGCAGTTTAAGGGTCTGTATAAAATGTTCTTTATTCAGCTATGAGAAATCAATAAACCTCTCCAGCATGTCAGCTTCACATACATCTAGTGACAGTCGGGGTGTGTGTGCGTGTGTGGGGGTCGGGGTGTGTGTCTGTGGATGTTTCACCCTATCCATAGAAACTCTTTCTATTTTTCAGACCAATGCTTGAGTGGCTTGATGTGTGTGTCAAGTGTATCATGACAACAAAGAGAGACAACAGTCATTATTCAAGAGTGGTGTTCTCCATCATGTGCACAAAACAATTTGACATCTTCATGCTGACACCATTCTATCTGATCTCACCACAAACTGTGAAATTATCACTTTTTACTGAAGTCATTGAAAAACTTGAATTTCAGTGTTTTAAACCATCTAAATCTCCATCTTATAGATGCTGTCAAAAGTATTCAATTTCACATTTTGTCATTTTAAGAACACAAAGGGATTCTTCAATATTACTTGCCATTACTAAGAAGTTTGGAAAAGGGTACCTAGTTCCCAAGCTTTTTTATTTATTTATTTTTTTAATCTTGAAAGAATCACCTTTTCCTGTACTTAAAGTAAAGTTGTGTCTGTACCATATTTGCATATTTTAAGACTTCAGTTTTTGCTCCAGCTCAGTTAAATTGGATTAAGATCTGCTTAAAATACTTTTCAAGTATTGCAACTGATTAAATTATTTTTGTCTGGACTTTCACTGGACCATTCTAACATATCTAAAACCAGAGAATCTCTGGTTCTATGTAATTAATTGTCTCACACTTTTCACACTTGTATTCAGTCACATCCATCTTCTCATGAACACTGACAAGCTTTCCTGTCCTTGCTAAAGAAGAACATTACCACACCATTATGCTTCCAGTGGGGGATGTTTGTTCACTTGCTCTGTTAGTTTTCCACTGGTTTGTGAAGTGGATAAAAGTTATCCTGTCAACAGATTTTACCCACCTAAGCTAATGATCTTTGCAGCTCCTCTACTCTTGAACCTCTTGGCTGCTTATCTGATTAATGGGCTCCTTGCTGAGGCCTCCCTGTGGAGCTTAACACGAACATGTTGGCAAAATAAGTTTGTGTTCAGAGCTCCAGTTGTTTCTGGATGTTCCTGTAGACTCTGAAACCTGAGGAAACTGAGCTTTTTATGTTGTTGTTGTCTTCTTTTTAGCATCTGGATGACAACACTTTGAATGGTTTTAGGTTACTTGGGTGTGCTCTACAAATAATGTTTGGTTGGTTGGTTGATTTTTTTTTCCCAAATTTGCTTTTCCACTACAGCTTCTCATCTAAACATCTCAAAACTATGACAATGTTTTTATTATAGAGAAAAATATATTGCCGTTAAGCAAAATCTGAAGAACATTCACAAATCCTGGTTTGACATTTATTTTACAAATATTGTTTTGTCAGTCATTCTTTTGCATATTTGCTCTTGTTCTGCAGGTTAGTCAAAAACACATCTTTACAAGAGTCTTAAACATACATTTCAAAGGTGTTTCCACCTATTTACTTGTTTATTCTTTTACTTTAATTAATTCTCAAGTTTCCTCCTTGTCTTGTTCTGCCACTCATTGATTCCATCTTTCTACAGCTGAGCCACTGGATGGAGAGGAGTACCTGGACATTATAGGCATCATGAGAAACCAAGCAGGTCGTTATGAATGCAAAGCCAGCAACGATGTCGCCACACCTGATGTCAAATATGTCAACGTTGTTGTCAACTGTAAGTAGCAAGATGCTGCACGTTTATTGCTTTCAGAATGCTCATGAATATTAAATTTCCACATTTATTGTTGAATTTTATAATGACTGCAAAGTAAAGCTAAGCAAGAACTAGCTCAAAGTTCTGGAGCTCTCCTCTGTCATTCCCAAAATTAAACCAGGTGGGAAAAAAAAGAAGAGATGCCTTGCTCTGATTGCCGCTATTACTTCTATGGCAGGTCTCACCCACCACATCATCATTTAAATAGACACTTAGAATTTCAAAAAGAGGATAATTACCTCCTTTCAGTGGTCCATATTATTACAGATTCTAGCTTTTCGGGGTTTGATAGACAGCTCATGAGGCGTCACTAAACTAATTACTCCTCAAGGTATTCAAAAATTCTCTTTGATCTGAACAAATCATATGTGGCTGTTTGCCCAAATCGTACTCACACCAGGTCTGAGTGCTAGATAGGAGAACATTTCAGTGTATAGTAAGCTTTCTTTTGGATTTAATCTTAAATGGAATATGGGCATAAATCTATTTAGAAAGCTTTGCTGGCAATTGTTTGTAAAGATATGTGTGCAGTGAATACTAATATACCTGTTAAAATGGGAGGTTTGGTCAAAAGTTCATTTTTTTATATCAAAACCTCAACAATCTACTTTGCTTTAGCTGATGTGTGGTACCGATGGATTAAAACTTGATATGGGCTTTAAAGAAAGGTCTGCTAAAAGAATCTCATAAAGTGCACTCGATCTTGTATCCACTTTTTATGAATGGAAATGAGCTAAAAAGGCTTTTTCTATAAAGCAGAAAGCAGTCTCTCACTCATCACTGAGTTCTTAATGAAATGCCTTTGATGTTGGTTAATATTCAGTAGAATAGCTTATTAGGAGTAATATGCTATTCCAAAATAGCATGTTAAAACGTTAAGTTTTGATTAAAAAAAAAAAAAGCTTTAAAAAATAGTTTTAATTGTGGCAATTCTTTTCTTTCAGATAAAATTAAATACTACAGGCAAGTGAAATCATATGTGGAAAAGTTGATATTCCAGTGTGGTTTCTTGATCTGTGAATTTGCAGACCCTCCATCAATAAGGAAAACCCAGAGCTCAGAGCCTCCGGTGGGCCGCCTGGGAACCCTGCAGTGTGAGGCTGCCGCCGTGCCCACACCAGAGTTTGAATGGTACAGAGATGACAAAAGGTATAACTTACCTCACATCTATTTTTTTCCTTTCATTTTCATCAGCAGGATCTCAGACAGCCACCCATATGGAGCTGCATGTTCCTAATTATGCCAAATAAAATATTACAGAGATGTGATAGACTGTGGAATTTGAAACGACAGAAGATAAAATTGTCCCCAGAAACACTGGGTGTTTTGTGCTTGTGTGATTTCTTTGACATTAAGTTCAAGATAGACAGAAATATTGACATTAATAAATTGGCAGTAATTTTACAAAACCAAATTTCATTGGAAACAATTCATCACAGATACTCCAAACAAATATTTATTTCAATTTTATTACATTCTAAATACAGATTAGTATGAAAATGTGCTAAATAGATCAAATAAAACACAAAAAATATAAGAAAGTGGAAAAATATAAGGGACATAATGTTAACTGCCTTTTAGCATGTTGACATCTTCTGGCAGAAAGCTGTTCAGCAGGCTGGTGTTTCTGCTGTTGGATATGGAATACCACTCATGGAGCCATTCTGAAACTGCACCAGGAAAGAGGGTAGGAACAGTGACAGTTTCAGTTCCTATCTCTACCTTCTACAGAAGACTCCAACAGCTGAACAACCACCCCAAACAAAAAGCCAGGGCTACTATGGAGTACTTTTAAACAAAACATATTACTGTGTTAGACAGACACAAAGTCCAGACTTAAACTCCATTGGGAATCTGTGGCAAGATCGAAAAATTGCTGTTCACAAATGTATTCCATTTAATCTGACTGATCCTGAGCTGTTTTGCAAAGAAGAATGGGTCATTTTCAGTCACTGAATGTGCAAAGCTTGTATAGACAAATCCTAAAAGACTTGCAACTGTAACTGCAGCAAAACGTGGTTCCACAAAGTATTGACTCAGGGGAACTGTTTACTTTTGCACACCACAGGTTTCAGTTTTTTATTTGTAAAAGATGTTTTGTGTCATGTATAATCTTTTTTCCCACTTCACAATTGCATACCACTTTGTGTTGGTTTTTCACATAAAATTCCAAAGAAATATATTTATGTTTGTGGTTGTAATGTGACAAAATACAGAAAAATTCAAGTGGTATGCTTTTGCAAGCCACTGTATAAGTAAATAAATTTCCCTTCTCTGATCAATAAAGTATTCATCCATCAATTCCGTCCGCAGCTAAGGTGCAGTAATCTCTTCTGTCTTGGCACATTTAAGCCCTTTACATCCATTGTATTTGAAGTATGTGTTCCTTTATAGGCTCAATTTGCCTTAAGGATGGTATGTCTTGAAAAATACTGTTTGTGACAGATTTGTGATGGCTTTTTGCAGAAACAACATAGAAGTAACCGGAATAAGAGGTCCCCAACTCCAGTCCTTAAGAGCTACCAATCCTGCTTCTTTTAGGCCCTCTCTACATAGAGATGGTTTTAGGTCTGTCTGCAAAGTCTAGGCTGTTGATCCACATGGATTGAGCATATTGGGAGATGAGAAATTATCATTTTTGAAATTGGTTTCCACTGGACAAATTTCAAAACGCTGGCTTTATGTTTCCATGTGGCCATGTGCGACGTAGCTTTTTTAAAAGATGAAAATGAAGCTCTATCTAACATGCACCCGACTCTCACAAATAACAAATAGGACATAATTCAGTGTTTTTTGTGTTGTTCTCTGGCAGTTTCACAGTCCCACCGATTGGTCTGGCATGTCTCCTATGTCATTTTCTGTGGCGCTGAAACTTGTGTGGACACACATTTTGTAGAAAATATTTTTTGTAAATTTACAAAAATATAGATGCATCCTACTGTCACCGTACCTGAATCAATTGAATCAACTGTTACTGGACCACTGCAGAGCTGAATGACATGCTAAGGAGCAGGAGGACCCAGGTGTGTTGAAGAAGGAATGCAAATGAATGTTTCAGGTCAAGAGCTCCCCAAGACTGGACATGGAGACCTAAACTGACTTCCCTAGAGTTAGAGAGTTAAAAATATGTTAGCTATTCACAGGCAGAATTGTTCAGCATACATAACTACATTTATTTATCATTAACAGTAAATTATTTACTTGTACAATACTTAGTACCTTATTAAATAGGGCCTCCTATGTTGCAGTGTTTGTCTAAAATACTTGCTTTCACTGTTTTTTGAGTTTCAGTAGCTTTCCTTGCATATTGTCTTGTGTTGATTTATCTTTAGCTTCCAAATATAGCAGAAACTTAATCACTTTACTGCCAGCTCCACACATTTCTGTGTCTCTTTGTCCATTGCTTATAATTGGATCTTTTCCTTCTCTTTCTCAAGTCTTAATAGACAATAGAACCATAGTGGCCCCATTGTAATGTAGGATGAAATCATCATTGTAGTTCAATAATGACTAATCACCCACTTCAGCTCTCTCTTGGCTGTTAGTCTCTTAATTGAATGCTATTACTTGGGAAGGAGTGGATTTTTTTTGACATTCTTTATTGAAGAGACAAAGGACAGATCATCCGTCTTGTTGTAACCAATTGTTTCATGAAGTACTGCAACTAAAAATCCCTTCCTTCATAAATCAATGAAAACACAAATCAAGCTACTCGCGTTCCGTGCCATACTCCAAATTGTGTTACCAGCCAGATGTCCATTAGAAAGCCATCAATTCAGGTCTCATGCATCTGTCTAAAAATACTGGAATAGAATCGAAATGAAAAGATGTTCAAAGGTAATGACATTCAACTTGTTTCAATTCAGCACTTGACTCTCAACAACCTGAGACATTTTGCTCATTTGTGGTAAACTCACCTCCCGCCTCCTTGTGCTAGGAAAGCTTTGGCCTCTGTGGATAATAATATAAAAAAAAAAAAGAAATCAATGATGTGTAATTTCTCTCATCCCCCTGCTACAGCAGGAAAAGTTTACAGAAGATAGCAAGGAAATATTAGAGCAGTCACAAGTGTTATCAGAGACTTGGTCTCCAAAGTAATAGGCCTATCACGTCTGAGCTTGAAAGGAAAGATTTATGGTTGCTGAAATATTTTTGCATTATCTGTTGTTTGCAACCTTCATCTATCTCTGTGGTTTTATCCCCTGGAGGATTCTGGCTCTGTGCCTCTTCATGGTAACTCAGCTCCCTCTCTGCCAGTGGAAAGTGTTATTCCTCTTTCTCCTTGGATGATGATCCTAATGCACCATAAAACTGCAATTTAGCCATGGTTGGCTTCCTAATTTTATACGTCTTCTGCAAGAACCAAAGTTAATGCTCTGTAGCATATTCTGTCTTCTTTACCTGATTCTAAAGGTGATGTCTTGCTCATGAGCTTGCACGGTTCATTGGTTTAACTTCATGAACACAAAGGTCATCGGTAAAATTGGCATTTCAATTGCCGTTTAATGATGCTGTCAAAATTTTGCTGAAGTTAAACGTGATATATTTAAAAGTTGACACTTTTCATTACAGCATTTGAATTCCTATAAAGATATACTACTGTGGACATTTTGATGCAACTCCTATCCAAACCAAACTCAGATTTAACACAACCATGCTGGATCATCTAAATTGCAACCATGACAACATTAAAGGGATGTTAAAACTGACCACGCGCAAACACTTTTACTAAGGCACATCCAACTTTTATATTGTAAGGAAGCTCTTTCTATTTCTATTTTTCTATTTGACTTTCTGTGAATAATGTATTTGACAGTGAAAAAAAACAACAACACGTATTTTCAAACATTTTCTACTGCGGGTCAATAATCACTTTAACTTAACAACTGCAGCTTCCAAGTTTCTAAGATTTTGCTTCACAGAGCACCAGCAGCTTTTAGCAAACACCTGGTAGAACTATACGTATACTGAGCTCATTATACAAGCTACGTTTCAAAGAAATGTTGGTAAAAACATTGTTAATGTATTAATAGAGGAGCAGTGTTGTAATGACTTCCGCACAGCAGAGTGTCAGAAAGAGCTGATGTTAAATTGCAAAGTCAAATTTCTTTTTGACATACACTGCATTTGGTAACATTTTATTTGAAGGGGTGTTCATAAGACTGACATGGCACTGTCATAAATATGAAATAACACCAGTTATGTACATGAAGGAGTCTTTATTAATGTCTATAACTGTAGTCATGAAGTGTGGTTTTGTAAATAATGACACTTTTAATGCAAAGTTGCTTTAAAAGTTGCATTAAAAGTCAATTGAATGTGTCAACTTATACCAACTGAAGATAATATAGTTAATATATTGTAGTATAAAATGGCACTATGTGGCTATAAATTACATAATGATTTTTAAACAAAAAGTACATATCAATATCAGGTAGTAACGCTAATAATAATAACTCCAGTAGTTACTAAGTAGCTAAATAACTTTTAATTCAGGAACTATCCCTTCAGAACAGTAATTTCCTGGCTGCACTGCCAGCAGAAGTATTGTTTCACCCACCTCAGTTTGAAGAACAACGCAGCACTGGAAGGTTTCCTTTGGGACTTTTGTCATTGATATGCTGCAGATAAGGAATCAGAAGACGTTAACAAGGTTGAGTCTTGACAGCCCCGTTATCTTCCATCTGCTGTCATGTTTGTTAAAGCAATGCCTATATGAGCCATTTATTTGAGCTGCGGCTCAACTTCCCACAGGAGACTAGTCAACAGCTATATGTTCTTCACCAAATCACCGTTTGCTTTAGGGTCAATCAGTTGTCCGACAACTGATTGACTTGGAACTAACAGTTTGCCAGTACTCTATTATCCATTTGATAGAGTATTTAGTCATGGAATATGGAGGCATATTCTAACATATCTAAAACCAAGCGGTTTTGTTCACTTTATTTCAAGCTTTCCTTTCCACCTCCTGTCCTTAACTTATTTCATTTTTAATAATCAAATAATTCTGAGGTAGGATGATAATGTTTGGTCTGTTTTCACTTCTCCAGAGTTGAAAATGTAATTTTCCACAAAAGAATGGCAGAAATAATTGAACAACCACATTATTAGAGAACACACAATTAGAGAAATTACCAATCCAGCTTATCATTTTTTGTGACACATTAAATGAAAAGTTAGCTTTTTGTAACATGTAGAAAGCCTTTTCTTTTTTTTTTCTCATCTTCCTATTTTGCTCTGCTACTTTGACTTGGAACTGTAATTCAAAAGACATTTGTGTGTGTTTCTCTTAGATTGTGTTTTAGTTTTGAAAAATATATTTTGAAAGAAACAAAAAATAAAAGGTTTTCAGTCTTGTACTTCAACTCTATTAGATCTTGTGTGGGTGAGTCTTTAAACTGAATAAGCTTTTAACACAGGGTTATCACATTTCATTCAGAAAATAAAAACATTTGCTATGTAATTATGTCCTTAGAGGGGGAAAAACATCACTAATTATAGCTAAATAAAAGATTTTATTCTTGTCAAGGTTTTCATTGTGACCTCTGCTGTTAATTACAGTTCTAGAAATACAGATTTTTATAAAAGCTTTTTTGTGCATATTTTTCTTTCTAATACTTCTGGACGCTCTCAGAAATATTCCAGAGTTTCAACAAAATGTCTACGCCCTGCATAGATTAGAAATTATATTTATTCCTGAAGACCATATTCTAAAAGTCACACCAGATGTCACCAAAAGTACTTTTCTGGAGCTAAAGAATGTCTTTTTTTTTTTTTTTACCTTGAACATAATAACAGCAGATCTTTCATTCCCCAACATGGTATTTAGACCAGGTACCCACAAATACAGCCGTCATGCCAGAATATATTTGCATGGTTTTCTTATAATGGCAGTTAATTGTTTCTCTTCAGCTCTTGTACTTTAAAACAGCTTTTGTTTCTGATTCAACAACAAAATGTACACGGAGAATGAGAATTTTTTATTGTGGCCTCAACATATAATGTATGCAAAACCAAAATATGCCATTTTTTTTGCAATGTTATGACATAATTGGAAGTTTTTAAAGCTGGCAAAGCAAACTCTCCAAATTTGGAACAAGCGGCTTGGCACAAGCATGTGAGCAAATGCTGGTGTGCAGAGCACTGAGCATAGAGGCTTAACTCAGCTGTGTCTGTGCGCATCTCCACCTTCAGTCTGTCTCACACGAATTCATGGACCCCCCTCAGGCGATAAAGCCCAGCTCGTGCTCTAAAACAGAAATGAATCATGACTTCACAGCATCTCCCACAGCGCAACAATCTGAGAGCCCACAGCACATAAATAATTGGTTTACCTCAGAGGGCTGAGCATCATCTTAAATCAGCAGGCTGTGGGTGATAACTCATAGATACTTGATGCCATAATGATGATTTAATAATGTGATAAGGTCCAGAGTAAACTGTCATAAATGTGAGGGAATTTTCAATTAATCTTTGGCAAAATCTCTCCATTAATACAGAAACGTGCCAATGTACTTACACCACTTAATATCGTTCACATTTTGTTATCTTAAAGTAAAAAATTTTTGTGTTTTATTGGGATTTTCTCTGAATCACCACAAGTGGAAGGCAAAGGATGCAAGGTTTGCTAAATTTTTACAGATAAAAATCTGAAAAGTCCAGCATGCATTTCATTTTGCTGCAATTACAGGAAAAACACTTTTGGTGCCCATCTTCACAGTCTATCCACATCTACAATCTAGGATAATTCTGTCAACCACAGAAACAATTGTCCAAATAAGAAACACTTCAACCAAAAACAAAAATTGCAAACTTTTGTCACCCAATGATCAAATGTCTGTAATTTCTCCTAGCCATATCTTGTGCCACCTGATATAAAGTGGCTTCTTCCACAATTATTCTACATTTAGATTCTTCCATTTTCTTACCAGCTATGAATAGCTTTACTTTTCTTGCTAGAAAAAAAGTTTCGCTTCACCATGATGCTGACAGTGTTATGTTTCATGAAGGGAATTGTGTTCTTCAGGCCGATGTACAGTGTTAGTTTTTCACCACACAAATTATTTTGTGTTTAGGCATACATGCTTTCTTTTATTTATTTTTTTTAGGGCCGGTGAATCAGGATAATGGCTCCATATATGCAATACTTTTAAAATTCTTATTTATAAAAATAATTCTAATGTGAAAAGGTTGAAACTTTTTTTTTTTTTGTAAGACACCAAACTTCTGACTTGAAGAATTTTCAAATAGAGCTGTCAGCTAATGTGACAGACAGATACATTTGTTTTTTTTGTCAGCCGATAGACGACTGTCACTACCCATGGACCATTTTCAATCGTCCCTGGGTTGACTCTCAGCAGGACTCTCCACTTGATTACATTTATCATCAGCCTTGAGTCATAACAGCCCTATCACATTCCCTGGCAGTGGTAACCTACTTTCAATGCTCCTGCACATTGCACAATCAAATCTGTCCATCTGATGATTTGCTGTAGTGTTTCATCTGCACCGGCCCAGGACCGCAGTCCGGCACTCACGTTGTGTGCTGTCCGCTAAATTGAGAGGTCAAATCATTTTGGTCTGAAGTTTAATGTTGCACAGCAGCTATGTGAGGCAGACGTAAAATACTAAAAGACATCAAGTAGCGCTCTGCTGCCCTCTTCCTGTGGGGAAAGATATCAATCTCTTAAAAGCACTGCTCTTACAAATAAACAAAAAAAAAAAGAGCACCGTTTCTGGCAATGTTTTTGATGATAAGTTCAATCTTGTTCTATATTAAGAAGCTGGCAAATATGCAGGAATATATATAAGGATACATTTTAAATCCTTGCTGAGTAAAAGTGAAAATTGTAGATCAGAAAAGTGCACCAAAGGAAGAAACACTGAGCTTGTTGAAAGCTGAACTGAAAGATAAAGCACTCGGCTTTCTGCTCTTAAATAAATAACCTTTGCATCACTAATTAGAACAAAAGACTTACACTCTGACAACAAAAGAAAGTTCTTTCATCCTCTTTAGGTCAGTTTACCCCCTCGCTGCTGCATCACTATCATCAATTGTAATCTTTTGTGAAAGCAGCTGTTTGCTCTCGGCTCCCTGCAGCTCTGCGTATTATCTGGTTTTCTCGGTGGGCAGAAAGGCCTTTTTAATAGTGCAGTCACTTCTCATGAAAAAGCACCGGAGAATATATCTGCTGCTGCTGCTTCTGGCCTTATCTTTGCAGCCGAGAGGTTTGCTTTTAGATGAAGCACGGGGCACTGCTGGAGCACTTGGCCTCTCTTCGTGCTCTCTCTTTGACTTTCAAACACAAATGCACTCGCCGCCTCCGTTCCCAAGGTGTCCCCATGGTAAGGGCTTCAGCACTTTATCAAGTTCCCCTGCTCCCGTATGCCGAATTATGCTGCGCTATGATGTGAGTTTCCCTTTTTATGTTAATACTTTCTATCAGCCCAGCATGCGTCAGCACAAACGTCTCGCTCTCCTGCTCAAATTCCGATTACCAATTACACAGGCTTTAGCAGGATTAAGTTGAGGCGCCTGAAATGAACTTCACCTCGTTCAAAATGTGAAAGGCTTCGAGGACAAGCAGAATGTATCATGTGCATCTTTTCATAAAAATACTTTTATTTGAGTATGAGGAAATGGTTTTCAGTGAGTTGTATACTTTGTATACTTTTACTGAAGCATGTTTCCAGAGGCATGTTGAGTTTTTAATTTGCTGCAAGCTGGACTCAAAGTAGACATATGCCTGACAAAGTAATTAGTATAGGGTTTTAATTTTCACATTTTGTCAAAATAAAACCATATATAAAAAATATAAATTAAACTCTGAAAAGTTTGGTTTGCTTATATGAGTAATTGCCTTCAGAAGTCACCCAAATAGTGGACATGTCTTACAAGTATAAATCCAGCTATTCTGTGAAGGCATCAAAACCAAAACAAAACTTGTTTAGCCATTATGCAAAACTCTGTATGTAAAAGGCATGTGTTAAAAATAAAAGCCAGACAAAAGACTTTGAAGTTTACGGTTGTTATGGCACAAAGTGTGAAAATGCTAAAGAAGTATGAAGAGTGCCCCTGTCAGGCAGGGCTGCAAAACTGTGTTGTGGGAATTTCTTTAGCAAATAACTGGAGTAGAAGGAATGTTTCATTCTCAAGGACAACTGACTGCACATAACTCAAGCTTTAAAACAGCAGTTTTGTCATTTTTATATGGTGAAAAGAAAAATAAATCTGAGAAGTGTGCTGCAGTCCCTCACAAAAGTCAAGTTTGCTGCATTGTATCAATCTGTTAATGAAAAAAGTTCAAAATGACTAACCCTGCATGGCCCCTCCCATACTAGCAGGAGCTACACAAAGTTTCTATGCACAACATTGAACTTTGCTGATTTTTGCTTACACCAAATTAATGTGTCATGTTTGTCTACATTTTTAACTAACTCTCATGCTTTTGATTTGGCAGATAACTTTCCACCATAAATTGTTCGTCCTCTTTCTGGTTGTCTCTTTTTCAGGCTGTCTAATACTCAAGGCATCAATATCCAGATTCTTGGCGGTAACACTATCCTCATGATTGCCAATGTCACTGAAGAAGATTACGGGAACTACACCTGTGTGGCCTCAAACCGTCTGGGTGCTCAGACTGCCAGCGTTTTTCTCTATAGTGAGTACAGAGTCTGTGCCATATATTGTGTAAAACAGATGTTTATCCAAATGAGATTGGTTCTTCAGAGGTACACTGTCTCTATAACTTTAAAACTTATGAAATGTATTGACTTTAAAGTACTAATTCAATTCATCTTATTTTCCTCTTAATCATTAAATATCAGCACAGAGTTTTCTCACTGCAGATTTTTTCAGCTTTGCTATAAGCTTTATCAGTCGACATCTGTAAGCCAAGAAGAGACTTAAAGCCTCTCCGCATATTAGTTTTTCTCATTTGGCATATAGAACAGCTATATCTCTGCATTGAAGAGATATATCTCTTTAATGTGGAAATATAGACATGCAGCAAAAGAGCAAAGGTGACATTTGAAAGTTAAGAAAGATTTAAAGTCCTCAGTTTCAACAGTTCACAAACTCAAGTTTCCATGAGTCTTCATAACCAGAAGTAAGGACATCATTATAAGTTCTCAAAAATAATTTGGTCCTTACCAGGTGAAGCAATAGGGTAAGTTAATAGTGGAAGGAACAACTGATAGGATCAATAGAGAGGTTAGAAACTGAGGTCCAGACTTTTTCAAACAGATTTTTTTTCTTTATCCCCGTATTCAGTTGCAACTAAGTTTTAAAATAGTGCAACCGTATCTGATGGAAAAGTCAGTTTTGTAAGTTGAAGATGGACAGATCCTCTTGCTACAAAAAAGAGCCAAATCATCATGTCATGCTGGTTTGAACTATGTCTGCTCATTTGTTTAGTTTGACCAGAACCTGTCCCTGTGCATTAAACCAAGTAAAAAAAAAAAAAAACTCAAGCAAAAGTGGTCTGAAACTGCATTTGCTGCTGTGATTAACAATTAGTTTAACCCTCTCTCTTTGTCAACGGTTTGATTACATGAGTTCTTTCTAGAAATATTTTATGTCCCATTTCCCACATTTTTGTTAGCAAAAAAACTTTCCAATCAGCTTTTGGAGAGCACAACAGCCTCGAAGAAAATAAATGATTAATGATTAAACATTGCTTTCACTGGCTAGCAATACTGCCAGGATTGTATCATAAATTGTTGCCTTTTACAGACAATATTACAATACTGTCATCTTTTGTATGATTGAAGCAGGGCCAGTATGCAGAGAGCCATTTGAAAAAGGTCTGTGGAAGGTTTAATAGAAAAAGAAATCTTGTAAGTTTTGAAACAAGGTTAACACGAGACGGAGCATGTATTGATGTGCAGAGGAACAAAAAAATTCAGCACAGAAACAAGAAAAAGCCAGGAGCTCAAATAAAGAGGGAGAGGTGGAAAATGACAAAGGAATTAGATGAACTTATCAGGTGATATGAAACAGCTGTGGCAGAGAGAGAGTAATTAACAAAATGGGAGCTGAACTAAGACTCAGAAAATATCTTCAAATGGGAAAAGGAGAAAAATAAATTCAAATGTACAAGGAACAGAACAAAAGAATAGACTAGGAAACTCACAAAGGATAAGGCAACATAATGAAATTAACTGGCAGGCCAAAAGCTCCATATGTTTGCTGTGATCCCTACATGACTGGTGACAAACTGCTAATGAGGTTTTTTTTGTCAACAATGGCTTAATTCTTGGCACTGTTCCATAAACACCAGATTTGTGGAGTGCAGGAGGTGTTGACAGGAGTGTTGGTGTCCAGTCAAAAAATGTTCCTACTTGGGCTGTGAATCTCTTCTTAAAGTTACCATTTAAATCTCATTTGCTTTTCTGCAAATGAGAGATAACCTGTTCTTATTGACCAACCTGTTTAGAGGAACATCTATGGCATTATGTTTTTAAGTTGCGGCATTGTCTTTCTATCTTTTGATGATGGACAGAAAAACATTAGATTTTACTAGTTAAGTAACTCCTAAGGGCATTGGCCTTGGTATCAGGCCAAAGAGAGCTAAATGCCAATGTATGCCACCCATCTCAGATTGTTTTTTGTAATTATGAAAATGTAGCACTTGTTGTAAGATAATAAGGGAAAAGGTTCGCTTCTGAAAAACTGCAGATGGCACACTGACATTCAATCACAAATACCAGCTTAAAAAAGCATTACCTAAACCCTTTATGAGATAATGTTGCTCTGTCCAAAGCTGTGAAACAATAAAACATGAGATGTAGAGCAGAGTCAGAGTTAAATCAGGTTCACCAGCTTCCAGAGCAAAAAATCTGCAGCAGTGCTGCCTAATGATGTTTGACTGTAGCTTAAGCTTGCTGCAGGGTGTGAGTTAAGTAATGTAATTTGTTTCATGTGATTTTGTTTTTGTAAAGTCATTGAAAGCTCAACATGCTGAAATGTAAAATGCTAGAGGAAACTCCAAAAGGTCTGTTCAAATCAAAAGAAACAAAACAGGAATAAATGCTGTTTGTTGTGCAGAATTTAATTGCAGAACTGTTATGTCTTTATTATCAACTTGACCAATTCAAATTATATCTGTTAGTGCACCATTTCTTTTCTTGATATAGTCATTACAACTGATTAATAGCTTATATAATTAGCATTTGCACATTTATGATTGTCTGATCTTTACATGCGTGTACATTTTCATCAGGTTTTTGTTCTCTTAGTTGTAGACTAATATTTGTTGTACTAGTGTGCATCTCCTTTATGATGTAAAGTCTCACTGCCAATTAAATTTTGAATCTAAAAATTTTCTTATTTGTGTTTTTGCCTGTAGCTCTCTAAACACATTTTATTTATTTTGCTTATTCATTTTTTGCTGGTGCTTGAGCTGTTTAAGTTAATCAAGTTGAACTTTAAATTTGTAATTAATTTAGAGTACTCACTTAGGGTGGAGGAGCTTTGAGTAACAAATACTGCATGGACGAAGTCTCATTTCTTTTATTAGTAAAAGAAAAAGTATGATAACAGGGCCTCTCCCATCAATAGTTTTTAGAAATAGGATTCAGACCATTGAACATTAAATTTTAGAAGCCCGTGTGAAAAACCGCAATTGTTCAATGGATCTGTCAGTGACACTCTGAAGCCACCAGATGTCAGCAAACAGTGTGTTTTGATTCCTTTTGTAGTTAAACTTTTCTCTCCATCAAATCATCAGAAATATAACTAACGTGAAGTATGTGGTGTCAAATGTTTGTTTATATGTCCGAAAGACATCTTATTTTTACTACAGTGTAACCAGTGTGCTCTTTCCTACACCATGGTGACATCAACAGTGGGAGATTGTTTCTATCGAACTAAAGCATCAGATTTCTATAGTATCACATCCCTTTTGCTTCATGAAACTCTTGTTGACTCCCTTCTTTGCCTCTCTTGCAGGACCTGGGACAGGTCGAGACATCAACGGCTCTGCTTGTGCATCTCTATCACTGTGGCTCCTGTTGGCCTCCTTCGCCTGCCTTTTCTTCAAGTGTTAATACCGTCATCCAGCTCTCTCGCTGACCCCACCCCTGACCGCCCAGCCTTCCTCCCCCTGCTTTCCCCTCCTCCCGCTCTTCAACTCAATGACATCCTTTTCGCTACCTTATTACCAACGCTGCCGCCTCCCCTCCCCCCGCAGACTGTTTGCATCACAGTACAAAAACCTTACGTGCTCTTGAGCATTCTTAAGCACGGCTTAGAGATATTGAGAAGCGATGGGTTATGATGGAGTAAGATGTTTTACCAACAAATAAAAACAGTGGAATGAAGGACAGAACAAGCAAACAGTGCTCTTACAAAGATTTGTGATGTTGTTTTTAATTTGTATGCACTATTTTGTGTCTGTAACATCTTGTTTTTGGGTCTGGATTTGGATCCCCCACCCCACCTCCCCTCCTTTATTTTTCATGGGGATAAAAGCAGAAGGATCCCAAAAACTGGGATACCAACAATCAGCTCTTTTGAGTACATCTAAGATCTATTGTGTCATTGTGTGTTTAACCCATACATTAAAAAGCGACATGCAAAATATCTGCCAAATATACACAAATATTTGAAGCTAAAGTGCTAAACTCAAAGGGAAAAACTAATGTATCTGATTTCTTGTTTTTGGGGAGGGGGTTTGATGAAATGAGATTTTGGTGTTGAATGTGCTCAACCATGACATGAGGTGACTCAGCTGGAACACAGGTGCAGAGCCCTAGCAGAACAGCTCTTCACTCTGTAACATTTGGACTATGGCAGGCAATCTTAGAGAGGAGGATGCAGTGAGTGAATGCTTCCGAGCTCAACCATCCTTTACGTCCTCATCCAGTGGCTTTGCTACTACCTGCCTTTATTAAAAAAGAAAAAGAAGAACTGACAAAAAAATATACTCATGTAGGTAGGTTATAATTATGCGTACTGTACATAGTTCAATTTTGTATCTCTCTAAGACAAGTTCTGCCACTGTAACATCAGGATTTCAGAGAACATTGTTGCAGTGCGTACTTTTAGCTGAGGTATTTTAGGATCATTCTGCTAGACAGTGGGGATTTGGAGAAAAATATATATATACGTATGACACCAATGAATGACTTTTAAGTTTTTCTCTTTCTCAAAGAGTGTTTGTTTTACTATGACATAGTACACAAATATTCATGACGATATATGATGTTCATGCTATTTTTTTCCCATCCTTGTCTCATTCATTTTTACAGCACACTTCAACCAAAATACCTTATGTACAATACCAACCACATTTATTGGCACCTCCGGTAAAGATGAATAAACTGCCTTAAAATAAATTTATTGTAGCAACCTGATCTCATAAATAATAATACAGAGTATGTTTATGCAGAGTGGATAAAAGTACCATGTTAAGGAAATTTTTTCTTTTCACAATGATACTTGTGGCACACATGTTGGTACGACTTTGTAGAACCCCATTTTCCCAGTATGATACGTAAAACTTAATCTCTTATAAACGATTACAAGGATGGACTGGGCTGGCTATGGAAGAAGCTTTTGAAGTTTATGATGGTAGGATGGTGTCTCTAAAATGCCCATATTTGATACAGTTCTCCAGCAGTTACCTTTGAAGAATGTTTTATAGCACAATACTAAAAACCAAAAACATGTTAAGGTGATTAATTTGCTTATATTTAAAAGAGCTAAGCAACAATTATGTCTGCTGCTGTGGAAAAAATGCACCTAAATTCAACGTATTAAGTATTTCCAAAAATGCTGTCTTGTAATTGTCCCCTTTCTTTAGTCAGCTGATTGGCAGTGTGCAGCAAAAGGCCGTGGAGTAGCAGCACTGTGCTACTTTACTCTGTCTCGTGAAACTCCAGACTCTTTGGATTAGAGATATCTATCTTTAAACGTAGAACCATTTAATGGTTTTAAGCCACTTTTTTTTTTTTTTTGTTTGTTTGTTTGTTTGTTTGTTTACCAGTAACCAAGAAATCATTTATTATGATTAAGAAATTTCTACAAACTCCAATTGTGAATGGTAAAGTAAACCTTTTAAGAAAACTTTCAGTTACATTTATTTTGTAGAAATGTCTAAGAGTGTTGATTTTATTATCAATAATTATTTCTTAAAACAGTATTTTCCTCCACTGAATGTACTCTAAATGCTAAATATTTTAGTGAGACAAAATGATAGTTCAATAAAGGATGAATTTATTTGAAGGCAACAACTTTAGCGCTGGTGCACTATAAAAAGAGAAAATTGATGTTTCTTTATAGGTTAGCATTTTATTGAGGCTTGTAGGTCTTTTAAACTGTCAGGCATACAGTCTTGATAGAAGCCCATTGGATGGGAATATAATAAGGCAAAGTTATGATTAAAAGCAGATAGTTCTGTACTGTTGTTGTACTTATTTTTGAGTTGACATTTTTTAAAGAATGCAGTATTATGGCTAGCTTGCAATGTTCATTCAAATGCCTGGACTTCAGCACGAGAACAGAATATTAACAAACACTGGACATGACTCCTTTCAATCGCCAGCAAAAAGTGATTAAATTTAACTGCAACAAATCACCAAGTCCTTTGCCAAAGCTGTCACAGAATTTATTTCTGTAAGAACTAATGAGTAAATGTCTGGGTTTTTCTTTACTCACTCATAGTGTGCAGTTCAGGGGCGCAGCTGTGTGGCTCAGTGAACCTGCTGCACTATTAGCTGCCTTTTTACCATTTTCTTTGACCTACTGTAAAGCTGATTGATTGTGCAATCCTTTGCTTAGCGCAACACTATCAATTCTCGGTTATCTGAAAACAAACACTTAATTATTGTCATTTTCACCATGTATTTAAAGACTTGTTTCAGTGTTTCCATGGTGATTGCCTCTGAGGTTGCAGCTGTCTGTGTTAGTGATGTTGAACTTAAAATCTAGTATGCTTTTACTTGAAGTGCTGTTTTGGTCACACCAAATCCAATATCACATTTCTGACTCTTGGAGGTGTTATGGACTGCTTATTTTTATGCTTTCACCTTCTTGCACATTTTTTCTTTAGTTTTTTTTTTATATATATGTGCATATATAACTTGTGTGTTTTATTTCTTTGCAGCAGACATTAGGCACAGCAATATAATTTTGTTATTGTGGAATAGATCTTAGCAGGTCAGTTTACCTGAGAGAAACATTGATTCCTCCTGCTTTGTCTCACTGTCTTTATTTAACAATAAGGGCAGAACAGAGCATGACTTACCTAAAGCAGATGATCAGATGTAGACATTTTTCTTTTTTCTTTTGCTTCCTGGCTTTTTTCATCAGTTGAGGAGACTAAGACAGATAACCAAGGTATTAAAAAAAACTTCTTACTGCCTCAAGCCTTCATTTTAGCATTTGTATGCATGATCTCTGCTTAAAAGCAAAACCTTTAAGGGAACTCTGATTAATGGATTTTAAGTTGATTTATAGACTATCTTTGTACCATTCAGGTTGTTCAAGTGCATGAGGCTAAGCTCAGCAGTGTGGGTGCCCAAGCACATTCATACAGGTTAAAGCCAGCTAAATAGCACTGACTTACAGCGCCTTGCAAATATATTCATACCATTTGAACTTTTACACACTTGTTGTCACATTATAGCCATAAACTCATTTGAATTTTAAGTGGTAAATAATGTCGGTATAAAATGAAAATGACACATGGTTTTCAAAAAAACTTTTATAAATGTAGCATATAATTTGTATTCAACCTACCCACCTCTCCAGTCCCCCATACACAGGAATGTCTATTTATTCTAAACTGGATTGTCATTTATAAAAACACAGATTTGTCCAGATGGCACTGTTTTTATAAATGTTTTATCCATTTGTAAATATAGACCAATCCTAGACATTGTTTTTACTCCCCCCACACCTGTAAGTGGTGCTTCCATACTCGACATGTTTATATTCCATGTTGAGTATGCAATATAAACATAAGGCTCCATGCAAGATTAGTGGTAAACACAACATAAAAAAATAGTAATCCACAAAACATAAGTGGAGCCTTTTGTAGAACTTTTTGCAGTTGCTGCAGAAGTTTTAATGAAGTTCTGCACTGCCACCAACATGTAATCTGCCGTTGTTGTTATGAATAATCCATATGGCATGTGAAGTTGGGCTAATACATCAGTATTGTCACAAAAGATGCATTTTTGCCATCCAAATTAATATGTTGGGGCTAAAATTTCAATATTTAACCTGCTTTTTTGAAAAACAAAAGCATTTTACATCTGCCCTTGTGGTGAAAAGTGGTCAAAAACATTACACAAAAACATCTCTTTAACTGCAGTTACAACTGTCAGCTTTTAGGGATACATCTCAACTAGCTAGTAGTAATTATTTAAACTAAAACTGTTTTCCTCATTCTTGCAAAATCGTCAAAACACAGTCAATTTGGTTAGAGGACCCATCAGTTCTATCCAGCATCACCGTCCTAGTTAAAGAAAAACATCTCCAAAGCATGATGCTACCTCTGCTGCGTTTCACTGTGTGGGAGAAGAGTTTGCACCATCAGTTTTCATGGTGACAGAATTACATTTTTGGTCTCATGTGAACAGAACACGCTTCATCCATGTTTGGTGTGCCCACATGGGACTTGGGGCAACCTGCAAATTGTAGTTCTTATGACTTTCATGTAACAATACCTTACCTCCTCCCACTTTTCTGTTGAGGCCATTTTGTTATTTTAGTGTCCATAACTAATAGTTGTCCTGTCAAAATATTCTCCCTCTTTTGCTGTTCATCTTTGTAGCTCCTCTAGTAACCTTGGGTCTCTTGACTACTTTCCTGATTAATGCTTTCTCTATCTGACTTGTCAGCTTAAATGGACAGTCATGTAATAATAGGTTTGCAGTTGTGCCTTACTCTTTCCATTTTGGATGCTGGATTGAACAGAGCTAAAAATGTGTCTGGATATTGAGATATTATTTTGTTGAACAGCTGTATTTATACTAAGCATAAATTAAACACACTAGGCTGTAGCTTTTAATGAGAAAATGTTTTAAAAGCTATATATAATTTCCTTTCAACTCTACAAATATCCACTTTTAAAGTTTGTGGTTGTAATGCAACATAATGTTAAACATTTTAATGGGTATGATTACTTTTGCAAGGCACTGCAAATATTCAGACCATACATGTAAAAGCCATGAAGCTCTGTCTTGTGTGTAAAGCAGAGAAGGAGCTCTGTCTTTCCATGTTTAACACGTCCTAACAGCCAGCCTAAGAACACAGCACTAACCCATTATCTGCTGAAAGCTACAGGCACAGCTACCTAGTTTACTACTGAGCATTGTCTCGGCCCTCTGCTTCAGAGTAGTAAGCTGGCTCTTGTAAATGGCGTGTGCATTCATGATGATTAACAATGACTGAAGTTGTAAATGTGAGGAGTACATCAGTTAGTTGATGGTTACTGTAGTAACCCTCTTTTTCTTTACTTTCAGGTCCTACCATCTTTTTTTTCCTCTTGTCTGTATATACAAAATTATGTTTCTACATTAGAATGTTGTAAAGTCACCAGTTCCTTAACGATCTCATTCATACAACTCTTACCTTTTGAAAATGTAAACTGTTTGTACTTCGCCGGTAGTCCCCCTCAGTCATGGGAAAATGAACATTCAGCCGTGGACTATGATGCTGAAATGTTTCTCTTTTTTTCAGTTTTGCTTTACTTTAATATTGCATAAGGTAATTCCAGTCCATTTCTTAAAAAAAAAAAAAAAAAAAGATACGTATTAAAGGTAAACTGTATGAGAAAATGTTAACAAAATAAAGTTGTTTGAAGTCAGTGTTCTTTATTGGAATGTGACTTGAAATGTTAGGGCAAGTATCCCTTTTTTTCTTTTTGGGGGAACTCAGAACACACAGCATCTCAATGGTACTGATGTGTTAATCATCATGTAACATGCGAATAAAATAATGTATGTATTGTTACAATATTTTCTGAAAGACATTTTTGTACCTACAAGGTGTGAGAAAACCAACTAAGGTTCTGCTTTATTGTAGCTGGTAAAACAGCAGGTAAATACACCAAAGAAAAAGACAAACTGTGTACAGGTATTGGAAGGGCTGCAGTAAATTACTGCACCTCTAGGTGTCATAACAGACCATATTTTAAGCTAAAAGCAAATACTGGGGAATTAATACACTGAAGCATTTGCCTCACAGCAAGAAGGTTTTGGGTTCAAATCAAGTCAGTCAGTGACATGATTTGTCATCATGTCGGTAAGCTCTCCCTGTTCATGCAAGCCCACAAGTTTCCTCACAGAAACCAACAGCATGCTGGGTTAATAGAAAACTTTACTTTGCCTGTAGGTATTTAGTTTCCTTGAATTGTTGTCTGTGTTAGCTGTCTCTATGTTGCTGCTGTGGTGGACCATTGACCTATCCAGGGTGTACCCCACTTCTTACCCTTTGACCCCTGAATATACTTACCAGCCCCCTGTGACCATGAGTAGGAAAAAAACAAGCACAGACAATGGATTGCATCTAAGTTTGTGCACAAACTATGTCAGTAGTTCTGCAATGCAGCATTGTCTTCTGCACACCATCTATAGAGCATGTGCGAAAAAGAACGTTTTCGTCACTTTTTCAGATTAAAATAAAATAAACAAATGAGTTAAACTTGTTGAATTTCATACAACGTAGACGTTGACAAGGAATGTAACCACCTATAGGAAGAAAATATTACCAACCTGATTGTGACTCAGTAAACTGAGGGATTTTTTTTTTTTTTTTCCAAAGAAAGGATCCTCTTCACTGGAGAGCTCACTCAGCAAGCGAACATCATTAGTATGAAGGTCACTCACACTTTGTGGGGAAGAGAATGGCATTTGCTGATGGGCATGTGGGATGTTCAAGTATTAGCACACAGTTTGCTCATAAGTCTTGTGCACACACCTGCGATTGAAACCACAGACCTTCTTACCAAGATAATATACTGCTATCACACCACTGTGTTACTACATTCTAACATAACAATGTTGGGTTCTGATCCTTATACGAAGATGCAGATATATATGGCTGAGAAATTAAATGCAGAAGGCATCTGAAAGTTTAATCCCAGAATGGTATAACTTCTTTGAGGGAAATATTTGCGATATCCCAACCAAGATTTTTGCCCCAGGTAATGATTTGTGCTAATTAATAAAAAGCATTGGTAAATATTGAGTCCTAGATCAAATACTTGACAACTAAAATTAAAATAAAATTTTTTGATCAGTGATAGTCTAAACTCAGAATATTTTATTTGGTTCTGTGGTTCTTCAGAGATTTTGGTTCACATGCATTTGCTGTAGATTTGTCAGTTAAACATTCATACATTGAATCTGCACTTAGAACACATTCAATGCCTCTATATTGAATTAGCATCTGGTGACTGAGGAAGCCACTGCAATAAGACAGGTACAAGTTTAAGAAACACATTTTATATTATTTCAGCCTCGTTGCATTCTGCATTATTCTGCTGGAAGTATCCATCAGAAAGCAGGTATTGTACGTGGCAATACAGCAAACCTCGTATTCTATTAGGTTCAATTAGTACTAAAAGGCCAAAAATCCACTAAGAAAATATCCTTCACATCATTACACCATCAATCCCTACCTGTTTATGCAAAGCGGAATGGTTTCAAGCTTACACCAAATTATGATCACATAATCAATGTTTCAGCTGAAATCTAGACTCATGAAACCATCTAATTTGTGCAATGTCTTTGAAGTTATACGTTTTATCTTTTGTGGATAAAACATATATCTGTGTGCTTGAGCAACACTTGTGCATGAGTGCCAGAAGACCTGCATGACAATGGATGGATACTGGCGCCATCTATCCATTGTCTATGCCTGCTTATTGTTGCAGGGTTGTTGGAATGCTCACTCACACCATGTCTCATTCAAAGTTTCCTTTCTTCCCCGTTCTGATGCACAGTCTGAACATCATCAAGCAATATTCGCCATGTCAGATATTTTAATGCATCTTGCTGTTGCAATGATTGTCTAAACTCCCATTTATGTTAACAAGCAGTTGAATATTTGTGCATTATGAAGTTGTCATTGAGTCTACATTGGATTGTTATGCTTCATCTAACTTACTTATCAGCGATGTTCATTGTCCAATCTGTTTGTCTTCATGACAGATATTTTATCTAAAAATTGAGTTTCTGTAGTTTAGCCTCAATATGCTGCTCCATCAGAGTTTAACTGACTTAAGGAAGCAACAATAATGTTCTGACAGCTCTTTAGTTAGATTTTGAGAATATATGAGACAGCTACAATCATATTCTAAGCTAAAAATTGGATGTTATATATTATAAAGCAAACTTAGTGAAAATCTGCTCTCCTGTTTCATAAACCTAGAGCTTCTCATTGAACTATATAAAATGTAGTAGCTGGTGAAACAGCCGCTAGTTCTCCTATCCAGGTTGATGCAGACAGACTGGGCAATGCCTAGTCTGTCTCCCCTATTTTGTGAACATTAGTAGGGCTAGGGTTAGAATCAGTGATTATTGAAAATAAAATACTTTATGAGGACCTCAATCCCATATATGGGATGGATAGAAACATCTTTACTTAACCCATTTGTTAAGTATTATTGTAAATCTGCCTCAAACTCCTTTTAGTCATGTGCTACCAAGGTGGTATTTGTATGCTGTGACTGCCAATAGGAGCATATTTCACACATATTTTAAATACTAAGGATCAGGTTATAAGCACTTTGCTACCATCTTGAAGACAGAGTCATTATGCCTATTCTGCTAGTTTGCATTAAAAAAAATGCATATTTCCAGGTTTTATGTCTGCTGTCAAATTAACTATGTCTACCTGAAGTGAGGGTGGTACTCTGGCCTGCATGCTTTAAATGTTTCCCTTATTTAAGACACCTGATTCAGATGGTTGCAGTTACTCAACTGTCAGTTGAAATTATGTGTGCTTGAAGCAGGGAAAAGTCTAAACCATGCAGGGCATCAGGGTTAGAAAACATTACTGTAACCAGTGGGTTGCTGGTTCTAATCCTTTCCATCTGTCTCTCGTTGTGTCCTTGGACAAAGTCAGTTCATCCGCCTTGCCTGCTACTGGTGATCAGAGGGCTTGGGGGTGCTGGTGCATGGCAACATTTGAGGTTCTCTAGACTTGAAAAAAGTGCAATACAAATACAGACCATTTACCATTTGATATAAAATCATTATTTTTATATATTTGTAATTACCTTGAGGCATTCTTCTTCTGCAACCTATATGTTTCCATCCATTAGACACAACAACTCAGCTTTAAACAAACTCAACTGCTTAGGATGGTAATTGGCACATTTGCTTTATTTTGAAAACAGACATTGAAACCATTTTTTATTTTTTTCATCATTTTTTTCACAAGTTTGAACTCTTTGATAAGGTTGAAACTGGACATTGTATTCACTGGAACATAGGAAAAGAATTTCGTATCTTTGAATTTTTCTTTTTCAGATTTTTTATCTTTTTTTCAGTAACATCAGTGCAAGAGTAATTTTTTTTTTTTCCAATTCATAGAAACTGTCATAACAACACCAAAGACATTAAAAAGAAGCCGCCACACCTCTTAAGATTTTGTGACTGCGAAGAAGTTCCTCTCGGAGGGAGAGTTCCCATCATGCATCTGGTTCCATGGTTCATGCTACTGCGCTCACCTTTGCTTGGCAGAACACAAGTCAATATATATAAAAGCCAGTTACATCAATACTCTAGTAATTTACTATAGTTTATTATAGGATTTAAATGGCAACAGGTCCTTTACTGTAAATGTGGGTTGACAGAGTTTATAAAAGGGATATAAACCAAGCTTGAGTGACTCAAGCTGAATAGAAAGAGCAGGAATTTTATTGTCTTATTTTTGATGTGGAATAAAACTACCCAACTAGAAATCTCACACATTTAGATATACATTCGAGTATCCATCTGACGCGTTGTTGTGTTTTCAATACACTTGCGCGGTGCTGAAAACTGGAGTTGCATTTAAAAACTGACTTGTTTTTGTGCATGCATTTGCAGAACAGATTTATGTTTTTGCAATGTGATTTTAAAAAAGAGTGCATTACAATGCAAATGAACCATGGTGCATTGGCAGTGCATTTTAAATGTGTGTGAGGTCCAGTTGGAAGCAGACAATCCAGTTGTGTGTCACTTATATTCAGTAGTGTAGCTTTTTACCTTTGCAACATCATTATCATCATCAAGATGATATCTTTTTTTCACACTCATTAATACAGACATCATCATCACCATCACACTATTAGCTTGAGCCAAAAAACTTCACGTTGGAAACTCCCCCAACATGAGAAAATCATTGCCACACAAAAAATGACAAACAAATAGAAACTGACTGCCCTCGACATTGGGAAGGCAAAGAGCAACCTTTTTAGATTTTTGTTGTGTTATTCATCATTTTCTCGTAATTCTAATTTCCAGTGGGTAAGACTTTGCCTTTAGTCTTCCTTGGCCTCAGAGGTCTCCGCAGCCCCATCTGGGTGGGCATTCTCCTCCGCTTTTGACTCCTCTGCAGCATCTGTGGGGAGGCGAGGCGAGAAGACAAAGGAAATAAATGTAAACCGAGGAAAAAGAAATGCGAGTTTGAGAAGAAAAGTTATAAAAGTTAATTTTAGCCAACCACTGTTGGAATAGAATGATGAAAGTCTAAATGGTTTTTAAGATCCTGAAAAGTACTGCAACTATTAAATGTGAGTTTTAGAGCTGTAAAATGTCATATCTGATCAAACATTGGCTAAAAACAACATTATGGAAAACACAATCTTGAGAAACATAGAAAGGGCCAAAATAATTTAAGATTTTTCATCAAGAGCACACCATTTCAAGCTTCAAGCTAATGCCAAAAAATTCCCTTCTTCGTGTGTAAATAATAAAGGAGAAAATGGCTCCTGATGGACCCATGAAACCCTTGAACAGACATCACAATGCTAACAGCAGCATCTTGGCCTGCCACATCTGATTATGTGTGATGCCTACAGGGAAAGACTGGGCTACAATAACAACCAGAGTCGACTGTTTCTAAATGTGAATTGTTGGTTCCTTACAAACCTACATGTAGGTTTCTAGGCTGTGGGTTAAGTTGTTCTGGTGTTTTTATTTGACATTCTGTCTTATGAGTTTTTTTTCTCCAAACTAAATTTTTAAAACAAGAAAATCATACGAGTCAAGGTTGTATTAATAAGTAAATACTTCAGTTACAGATGTGCCAGACAGACGCATATTATCAGACTGCTCTTTGAGAGGTGATGTCACACTTGGATGAGCTCATATTTTTTTAATAAAAAAAAAACAAAAAACAGATGACATCATGGCAGCTGGCCCAGGGTGATGAAGTGCGTGAGTGTGTTTCTAGTGCATGTGTATGAAGGGGTGCAGGGAAAAGTGGTACAATCATATGGCTGCACTAATGTGTGACTCAAGACAGAATGAGTCATAGTAGACCTTCCAGGTAAGTGTTAATTAGCTTGTTAGCCGGCATGACAGATTCAAGAATGTCCTTCTCCATGTCTGCCGAATGTGTGTGTAGCAAATACAATCTCATCCAATTTCCTGAGCCAATGCTTGTTTCTAATGTTGTGGCATTTGCTCTAGATTATCCATGGCATCATTGGGACAAGCAGAGAACTGTTGAAGAAAGTTCTCTGCTTTCTTGAAGAAAGTGCAAGAAAATGTCTGGATTAGGATTTATATGAATAAAATCCACCTGTTGCCACCTCTTATCTTCCACTAGTTTTTAAAGCAATTTGGATGACAGAATATCAACAGTCATCAAAGGACCTTTCATAAAGACAGAGAATGGATGTAACATACTATGCAGATGACATTTAATTGTTTACAGCAGGTAATCCTTTTGGATACATTCTGTCAATAATATTTAAAAATATTTTAAATGTATCTTTGCAAGTAATTTTGGCTTTTTTCTATTTCTTTTGGTTGTTATTTTAAATGTCCAGACCTGTTTACTTTTTCCAAAAAAACACTTGATGGTTATTAAAGCAAGCGAAAATGAGAACTGATCAAAACTGAAAACAGAAAATCTAAAATAAATGCCTTTTTTGAAATTACCAAACATTTGGTGCATCATTGAATCTGGATTCCAAGGCAGCAACATTTTGATGAAAAAATGAACCTACAATCATTAAAGATTTGTTTGATATCTGGAGCTAAGCATTTTTGTAGTAACATATGTATTATACAGCTCATTGTTCTGTAGTATTAGAAATATTTTAATAGTTTTTACTCATGTTCCCCTTTGTAATGAATACTAAATTATTTCCAGATTATTCAATAAGAACAGTTTGGTGCTATGAAAGTCATTTTTGAATTAAACAAGTGTCAGACACAGGTCTCTTATATCCAACAGTGTTCTTCAGTATATTACACCAATCTGCACATTAGAAAATCTAACCAAGTTATTCAGTAACAAATATTAATTTACTTTGAGTCAGTTCAGTGAGTGTAGCAGTTTCTTGCTTGCTGTGGCTGTAGGTAATTAGATGTTCCTTGCCAGGCTGTGCTTGTTTATGACATACCTCCCCGGCGTTGACCGTTACCTTTAAGGGATCATTAATCATTCATTTAAATCAGAGCACCTGTTATGGCAGCTCTTCTCCATGCAGGGCCCAGCTATACCCATTGAGGTGGTAACTATGACAACAGGGAGACAGGTGACCTACTTTCTTTGTAGTTCTCGAGTTGGTACGTCTGTGTCTTTCACCATTTCACACCCCCACCGACTCCGCACTGAGCATGCTCCACTACCCACCTGTCTGACCCAGTCTGAGAGTCCTTGGACCAGAAATATCAACTCATGTCAAGAGCATGTTGTCAGAGTCTGCTGAATGACTTTGGGTTGTTTCTGCTCTTACTGGAACTCGCACTCTGGTTGGCTAAAAACCAATATTTGTTGTTCATTTTAAAACATTGACAATGGGAAATTTAAATGTGCTTCTGTCAACATTAAATAAAGCAGTGTAACATATTCAGAAGATCTGAATGATTTAACAGGCATGGTGCGTTCTCTTTAAATAACAAGTGATCTCTGCTTCTGAAATACAGCTTTGATTACTCCAAAAACGCTCATCACATCATTCTCAGAGATAATTATTCTTCAACTCTGCATTTCTCTCCTAGGCATTACCACATCAGTATAGAGTTTCCATCAAGCTGAGGCTGAGATACAAGACTGTTTAATGTAATATTGAGCTGCATTTCTGTGTTAAACAGTGAATGCTGGAGCCCTGCCAACAATCTTTATATCCCAAAGACTTAACGTGAAGTGATGTCCTGAGGTGCCTGCCAAGCAGCCTATCTGAAAATCTACAAGCTCGTCTTTATTACATTTTTACACCTAGTAATTGCTTCTATATTGTTGGAATTGATGAGAAGTATTTTTTGTCTCTAAGTACAATATTAAACCTATGCACAGAAACGTGTCCAATTAAACAACTTGAGAAGATTCTTATCTAAATGGAGCTCTGTGATCCGCATACCTTTTTTATCATTTGTTTGGTTAGGCTCCTCCTTTTCAGCTGTCGGACTGACAGCAGCAGGCACGTCGGCTTTTCTGGCCTCCTCCTTCTCCTCGCTCTTCTCCTCCTTTTTCTCCTCGGCTGTGGCTGTGGTGGGACTCTTGGCTGTGGCCTCCACCTCTTTGGGCTTCTCCTCGGCCTTCGGCTCCTCTTTCTGAGGTTCAGAAGGGGCTGTGGCATCCGTGGGAGAGGCAGCAGCTGGAGCTGCCGCTACGGGAGATGTTGCTGTGCCTGCAGGAGAGTTAGCTGGCTTATCTGCTCCTGGGGTTTTGGCCTGGTTTGTCTCCTCCCCCTCCTTCTTGGCCTTCTCTCCTGTAGTTTCCTCCTGCTTAGCAGGTGCCTCTTCTCCCTCCACCTTCTTCGTCTCCTCTCCGTTTGCTGCCTCTTCTGCAGCAGGACTGTCTCCGTCCTTCTCTTCTTCTCCATCTTTCATCTTTTTCCGAGTTATGTGTCCACGGAAGCTTGCCTGTATTTTGGTGGCAGCCTTGTGAGCCTTGTCTTCAGGCTTGTTGGGGGTGCCATCCTGTTCAATCTTCTGGTCTGCATCTTCATTCTTCTCCACCTGAGAAGCAAGAGACATTTATGCAGGTTAACAACTGAAACCAAGAGTCCAAGTTTATGGGAAGCAATCTAGGTCTGGAAAATTTTATTCAAAGGGATTTTTTTTTTCTTTTTTTTTTAGGAAGATATACATATACAATCCCTAAATATCATGCTGGCATTTTTATCTGTTCATTACACATAGCCCAAACATAATGAACTGAGAGGTCAACAGCAGGAAAAGTTACTGAAAAAGTCTTTAGCCACCCTGTGCCTCTTTTTCTATTTCTAATGCTGGCACATCAAAAAACACAAATGATGTAATAAATAATGATAATAAAAGTTTTTCTATTGTTCTACTTTGGATAGTGTACATTACTTTTACTGCCAAATCACAATTTTGTTTTTTTTATTATGCAATAATGGTCTCAGCATGAGGGAATTAAAGACTACAAGAGTTCTCCCAAGTGGCCATGCAATTGTTAGCTGAATTGATAAAAAGAATAGCTTTGCCTACGGTCAGTTACAGCCACTTTAGCATGCTAAAATAAGGGACTCTTATCTGAGTCCCTGAGTACATACTGAGTTAGTATATACTGAGCACATGCATTGCATTACACAAGATTCATAGGTTTATGGTTGTGACATTTGAGTATTATTTATCTCAGGCCTGTTGTAGTGACAAATAAGAGTGATGTTTATTTATTTTTATGTATTTATTTGCTCATGGTGTACATGTATTTGTACTTTATTGTAATGCAAGGCATGTATGTCACTTAAGACTACTTAAACTGACTGACCTCAAGCAAAATCAGAAGACTCGGAGCAACATAAAGAAAACCAAACCAGCATATCATTTATAGAGGAGGAGATGTGCTAGCCTCAGTTTCATACAAAATAACTTTGGGTTTCCTAAATTACTTTGTGCTGGTTAAAAGGTCACAATCACAAAGTTAGTTAATCAATCACCTCTATGAAAAGAATCCTCTAGACTAAAATATAGATTTAAAAAGCTGCCAATGTTCAAAGAAAAACTCTATAAAAAAATGCTCTTGAGTTGAAATTTAAGCATGTAGTTGGTCAAAGACTTTTTCATTGAACTGAATAAGCTGAATTTGTAACCATTAAGAAATAACTGAAGGCTGGGAAAAGTTCAGATTCAGGAGGCATATGACAAGATGAGGAAAAGGGTTAGGAGCAGGACAGTGCTGAGTGTAAGATTAACCAGGATTTAATGATTTTACCTTGGGAAACAGGATCCATAGCTGTCCATCAAATAGTGGGTTGTGTTATGAGTCATATAAATCTAATAAAAAGAAATCAAATCCAACAAAAGCATGAACGATGAGTACTGAAAGTGTCAAACAAAATAAATCAACACATTCAAAATGAATAGGAAAATAAATCAATGTCAAATATTCACAAGTCAATAACCTGAAAACAATGTTCAGCTCAAATCAATGTAAGTAAGCATAATAAAGCAACAGAATCGTCCAGCAGCATGGCGGCTGTAATAATTTATTTATGCTAAGTGGTAGAGAGGCAAATGGGGAAACAAGCAGCTTCTAAATGGCTTGGGACACTTTTTCCTTCCAGCTTGAAATTATTTAGCAGGAGCCGGTAACTGACTCCAGAAAATATGGACCTGTAGTATAATTTTATGTGACAGTAATAGTGTTGTGAAATCAAAGTTGTGTGTGTGGGAATGGTTGGGGGTTGATTGTCTCCACATAATGAATTAGGCACACTGGGATTTAAGGGAAGACAAATATCTCAGAGTATTTATTATGATGGTTCAACCTAGGCAGAAGGCTGATATTGTTCTCTTTGCATGTTGCTGACTTACATTTGGTAAATCCTCCCCTCAGTATCCATTTGTCCCTCGCCGAGTCAATTTTCTGCAAATGATTTTCTAAAAGCTGTAAAAGCCATCTCTATCTTCTGTGTACGGTTGGTGCTCCCCATCTGAATGAGATGCCTGCACAAAAATTTCCTCAGCATTCACTGCCATACCCCTCCCAACCATCAAAGGTTACCTTGACAACCAGAGTGCTAACTCATCACAGCTCTGTATGCTGGTTGGCGCTATGAAAGACCACATATCACCCTGATTGGCAATGCATCTGACCCCTCAGGTGGCGTGGGCCAATGGGAGCACATAAATTAAGACAGAGCAATGGGGAACAGCTACGGAGGGGTTGCAATTCAGCTGCAGGGCGTGGTGGGATGAAAGGGTTAATGTGCATGTGTGTGCATCAATGTTGGTCGTCTGTGTCATTAGGCAGCAGGATGATATAGAAATCTGAGTGGAAACTGTGCCCTCATCACTACTACTGTACCTTTGTTTCCTTCTGCTTCTGTTAGTGTCACTGTATGTGATGTAAGGTCTAAATTGGAAAGCTGCCTGCCCAGGGAATCGCATCAGTGTCGGATGATTTACTGTCAGAGTCAGAGCCCCTAAACCAACATGTTCTCTTCAGGGTCAGTGTGTCAGTGCAATAAGGTGAAGCAGTCTCCCTCCTTCACATTTTCTCCCATGGGTTCAGATAATAAATTCTACTGCTCCATAGCAACCCATCCTCCTAAATTATGTTGCCCTAATTTTAAAGTTAAAAAAAAAAAAAAGTACCTGCAGAGAAGACATTCAATAGCTTAATCCAAATAGAGTATTTTAGGCCTGAAGGTTGCAGCTGATTGCAGAAGGGTCAAGACCAAAGTGGTTTATGCAAATACTAATTAGTGAGAGAATATATTTTTATTGTGGTTAATTTCACATAATCCAATAATTATTTACGCAGAAAATGCAAGCAGGAGGTTATGTGCCACTAATAAACTTCCTGTGTTAAGAGTTTCTACTCAGAGTAAAAACATGATAAAATGTAAGGCAGTGCAAAAATCTATAAAATGGTGTTCAGTTACACCTTCATAACTTTTTATGAACTACACTAATTATTCTTTTACTGAATAAAACAAAGAGTTTCTTTGTTTAGTACTGAGAACTGTGTAAATTACTATTGGATTATGTGAAATTAACCACTTATTGCAAATGTAAGGAATCTTCCAATCTCAATTCCCTGAATAACCAGTCAACTTTTTAGCTAAGTTCCAAGGTTCAGAAAGTAGCTTTGCCTAAATTGTTATAACATTTTTGAAGTTATATTTGTGTTAGGATGATAGAAGTCTGGTGTTAACACCTTTAAATCTAGCTGTTAGCTTTAGCATTGGGAATAAACCAGTATGGATTTACACTAAAGAAGGATGACAAGACAGTTACCTACTGCTGGAAAGAAAATAATTGCCTATAACTTTCTGACAGAAGCTCACTAAAAATATTTACTGGAAACATTTGCCAATTGGCTATTAAGTGTTGTAATAAACATAAGAATGAGTCCTTTCATTAGGTTGGACAGCATGGAGACAGACAAAGCTGCACTGCCCGGCCCTCTCCTCTTAGTAATATGCAGGCCTCCAGAGACTTGTTTGGCTTTTATTGGTCTGATCTCATAGAAGCTTGCACTTGCCAAAAAAACTTGACCTGCGCACTTAACTCCAAACCAAATTACTTACCGACTGCATTCAGTGAGTCAGGCGGACAGAGAAAAGGATTGATGAGAGTGTTTGGGAATATAGAGAGGGTTGTGGGGAGTATGACATCATTGTTGGAACAGAGGTAATATCATTTACTTTATAGATGAGTGGAAATATAATAAAGCCTCAGCAGACTGCTGAGTGATCTCATATCAGCGTATGAGGGCGAGAAACGCCATCACCTTCATATCACCAGCTTAATCAACTGCATTCGCCTGCATTACACTCTTCAGCGATGCTGCGCTGTCATGTTTTTCAGGAGGATGCTAGACTTATCATGTCAAGCTCATTGAGCTGTAGTACAGGCTAGCAGTGGTTAAAGCTCTGCTTTGTTGGCTATGGCATATGAAAAATCCCATTTTCTCTACAGGAGCGTAGTTGCAAATGCTTTACAAAGCTTCTTGAAGAGCTGCTAATTGAGGCCCCGGTCACATAGGAATCCTCCTGCGGGCGTTTTTCCACTCTGTCCCTTTGCGACGCACATTTTCATTCATAAATACAAAATTTCATCCCTCAGGTACAGCACACTACAAGGTACGCTCAGCTTAAACAAAGACTTCGTGCCTCTTCATGCTCTTCCTCAATTCATTTCCGACGAGGCAACATATTTGCATTATCCTGCTGGTCAAATTACTTTTTAATAAAAATAAACTAACAGAGTTTTCTCTCTTGTACATTTTCATTTTGGTTGCCATAGATACAGAGGAAGGATGCATAAAATGTGAAATCTTTGTCTTGTGAAAACAGACAAAGTCAGTTATGATTGTAATAAAAAGCCTTGAGAGTGTTGTGAGGTCTAAGGCATCATACTTAATGTAAGTAACCCACAATGACTCACATCTACCTATACAATCCTGCAGAGGACAAATACCGCTCTTCTGTCTTATTTGGTTTATAAAAGTAACAAATAACTTAGCAAAAATGTCTTCAGATCATCATCTACTGGCTGATCAGAGCTTTTGCCAGCAGCTGCAGTTCGCCTCTGATCTTGGCTGGCCACCGGGAAAACCACACCCCACACAGCCAATGGCTTTACCAGCTATATCCATAGCCACTCACATCACCATCCCCTGCCCCACCCCCTACCGCCAGTGGGGACACACTCTAACAATTTGCCACCTTTCCGCAGCCTCCCTGAAAATGCCATTAGGGACTTGTTCTGGGAGGGGGAAGGAAGGAGAAAGGATGGAAGTGGTGAGGAAGACACAGCCTGAGCAACCACAGAGCAAGGGCGCAAGCTAATGCATACACAATGATGTGCATACAGACCAAGATGATCTTTTTAAAATAAATATTTGATAGTTCTACACCAAATACAATTACGGAGCTATTAAGAGTAATTTTTGCATTCACAATGATAATGTTGCTCAGCATTGCTTTGCAGAAACTCTTCAGTCACAAAGCCAACAGGTGCAGAGGCTAAATATGTATATATATATTTTTTTTATTTCCTTTTTTTTTTTTTACAAAAGCCTTGTTTAGCATAACAATGGAAATTGCTCTAATATCAATGATTTAAATACCAAAATAAAAACCAAATGGCAATCATTTAGAGCATATACTTCTCAAACTTTGGTCACTCAGGTGAGCTAAGGCTCAGTGGAGCGTCCCTCGCTGAAAGCCTCCAGAAGATTTGAATATCTGTATGCTTGTCTCCAATAAGCATCCAGACACCAAAGAGCAAAGGCTGCAGTCTGCAACCACTGAGCATCTCTTCCTCGTTCTCTTTCTCTTGTCTTTCACTCTTCTTCTCGGTGAGCAAACTGCCACCTACTCACTCTCCGTCTCTCTCTCTCAGTCTCACTCTCACACACACAGGCACAGCCACACCCTTTTAGCTGGCTGTCTCCTGCAGATGAGGAGAGAGAAGTGGGAGGGGGGACTCAGCTCAGGTGGTGGCTGCCACAATCCCCACTCACCCTCTCTCTCGCTCGCTGCCTCTCCCTTGACAGTGAATTCATTAGGATGCAACGTTTCTTTATCTTTTTTTTATTTTCACCACAGCCCAGGAAAAGATGCTTTGCAGCAACCACTAACAGCCATATGCTAGCTTCATTACATCCTTCGGAGCAGCCTTTAATTGAATTACACCGGCTCTCTGCCTGAACAAAGGCTCTGCAATCAGCGCTGATCTCATAGGGGGCCGAGGATAAGGAAGGAAAGAGACGCTGGAGAAGAGGAAGAAGAGGGCTGGACATGAGAGGTGGGGGCTAGTTGGCGGAGGAACAGAGACAGTGGTCTCATGCTTCGGCTTGGAGTTAGAATCCAAGAGCAGCCAATAGAGAAGAAGGAACAATTCAGGTAGAGAAAAAGGTCTTAATAGCTGAGATGATAAAATAGAGCCCAATATAAAACTGAAAACCTTGGTGCAGGTGGAATTCAGGTAGAGCCAAAGAGGGTGAGAAATAACAACTTCAGCTAAAAAATGAGGAGAATAAGAAGGAATTGGAGACAACTTTGAATTTAGGTAGGACCTGGATGCAGAAATAAAGCTGGAAGGCATGCACCGGCAAAGATACAGCCATAATTTGGGGCAGCAGGGGACTTCTAAAGTAGGTGCTAGCAGCCACTCCTGTACATTGAAACGATGCTGCAGCAGCACTTAGTGCTTCACAAAGACATGGTCCAGTATTACTGTGCTAAAAAGCAGAAAATCATGCTCTTTGCTCATCCATCCATGAGGACCACAGAGTGTGTCCAGATTCATTTATTCTTAGAAGCGGGAAGATGAGGATAAGTGCTTATGGCCCGGGGGGGATATCTCTCCCGAGCGATGAGGTGTGCAGCCTCACACCCACATGGCTGCCGTCTGCAGCATGCATGCCGGCTTATTATTCCTTAAAGCGTCCTCCCCCATTTTGCTCTTACTCACCTTTGCGCTCGCTCACCTGCTCCACACATTATCTCCTGCCGGCTGCAGCCATCACTGTCTTTCCTCTACATTCCCTTTTTTTCCAATCACCTTTGCAGCATCCCTGCCATGCCTCCCTTTTGAATTGTCATCTCTTTTTGCATCTTTACCCCAGATCACCTCCATGTGCAGCAGCCATGCTCCCTCCCTGCCTGCATCTCTCCATGCAGCCTCGTGCATGTCTCTTAAGCACCCTTAGCTCTACCACTCTCTCTCCTCCCTCCTTGCCAGAGCTAATATGACTCATGTGGGCTGACATTTAAGAAGCAATCAAGGACCATCAGAATCCAACATGTTATGAGTCTGATAAATTCCCAATATATCTGAGGTAGCAGCCTGAACCTTTCTGAGATCACAGAGAATGACCATGATGAATGCTACCTCCTTCTCTTTCTTGCTATCCCCCACCACTGAGACCGGACTCTGGTTTTCATAAAGCACCCTTTAACATCCTTTAAACAAGCACTCTCTTCACACAACCTCTCCACTGACTGCATCCACTTGTAAAAAGCTGGAGGGCTGTGATAATCCATTTATACTCATTCATTCCCATTGTATTCCCACGAGGCCACTGACATGATGGTGCCGGCAAACTCTATCCGTACCCCACCCATTTTCTTCCTCGCTGTGGAAATTTTCTTTCCCCTGTCACCAACTACTGCTCAAGATAACCCAATTACAAAAGACACTCAAACACCCCTCATTTAAGGTATCAGTGAAGACATCACAGAAGGTTGGTCCAATTAATATGAAGCATCATTAAGAATGATAGATTCTGACTTTTGGAGAGTTTCTCATCTTTTATATCAGCCAATAAAGTGCCCTTTCATAATCTTTAACTTTTTGTCTCCAAGTGTCTAATCTTTAAGAAAAACAGCTGGCCAAGATTATGTTCCAGTCTTTTGCCTCCTCACCGGAGCAGTGTGAGGTCTGAAAGACAATGTGGCAACATCCATTCATGCGGGATAATCACATTAACTAGGCGTGTCGGGGCTTTGTGGATAGATTTCTATGAAGAGAAGTCGGGCCCAGAGTCAAAGCAAATGAGCCCAGTGCTTCCCTCTAATCTTCCCCACCCCACCCCCAAAGCCTCGTAATCTGACTACCAGGCAGCCTGTGACAAAAGTTCAGAGATGAGATGAATCATTTAGCGATAGGAAAAAAGATGCTGAGGATGCTGGAGAAAGCAAAGTGGTGCACTTTACCGGTTTGGTTCTTCTTATGCAGCACAGCATAGTTGGAGTTGTAGAATCCTCCCTTTCTCTTCTCTGCTTCTTTCTTCCCTTTTTCCTTCCCTTTCACTTCTCTCTCACCCTCTCTCTCTCGCTCTCTCTCACTCACTTTCGTGCACACACACACACACTCTCGTTCTCTCTCTCTGGCTGTATCACCAGCTAAGCCTTCCAGTGCATTTATTCATCCCAGTTTGCACACACACGCTCTTCACTGCCTGGGTGCAACTCTTTTCTCTCTCTTACTCTCTGCCTGACAATGCCTACAAGCCCATCCTTTAAGCCCCTCCCTTCCCCTCTCTCCTCCTCCTCCACCATCACTTTTAGATCAGCACTCCTCTCTTCTACATGTTCTCACCCTTCTCTTCCTCCTCCCTTTCAGCCTAGCTACAGCTAAAGCTGCGGCCCCACCCAAAAAGGCAGCCCCCTTTGATAACTGAGTGGACACCTCTAGCTAGGATTTGCCAAAGTGGTTCCATTTTATTCTTCTCAAATTTACTTTTGTGTTACTTCCCACCCCTTTCTCACACACACAGATGAAGAGATGTCTCCTTTCTTTTTGTTTGGCTCCAGTATGAGGAGTGGGGGGCTGGAAGGGCTTGTCTACTTCTCAGATTGCAAAGGCTCTCAGTGTGTCAGATTATATGCCTGGATGTGCAGTGCCCAAATTTTCAGGGAAATGCCAAAAGCACGTTTTCTGGCGCAGCCAGGGAGCAGCTCCTGCCAGCATAGACGTATGAAAGAGAGCAGCGATGAGCGCTGATGCATGCAGACACACACACACACCCCATACATATACACATACACGCTCAGTGCTTTTAGGACACGTCACCCACATCACCAAAACCACCCACCCACCCTCACTCTCTCTTCAACCCCTCCTCGATACCCAGCGCTCTCTGTTCTCATGGAAACACCACACTAGAAGAGCAGAGGAGGAGAAGGAGAGAAGGAAGAAAAGGGAGGAATGATGGCAGGAGGAGGAAGCAAGAAGGCCGGGTGTGGCAGACAGGCAGACTGCTTCTCCCTCTCTCTTTTTTTCCTCCTTCTCTTGTGTCCGACTTTGCACATAGTCTGGTTTAATGAACAGGGACTGGGCAAGCACTTCCCCCTATTAGAACCATTAGCATAGAGTGAGGCTTACAGGCGCATGCTCATACAAACACCCACACTCTGTATTTGTATTTCACAACACACACACACACACACCCAGACACACAGTGGTGTCAAAACTGTCCCCACCCCCGCTTCGACACCAGCAGGCTTCAGCTAAAGACACAGAGACACAATGAGGATGGGAAAACAGGTGGATGAAAAGGAAGAGGGGTGGATGGCGTGAGAGAAAAAAAAAGGAGAGGAGAAAGACCTGGAGGCATTTCCAGTTTACTGAAAAAAACTCATCAACTGTCACCACCACATCTTCCCCCTGCCCAGTGGTCACTGCTGTCACACATTCAAAGCTTAGCACCATTACTTGGCAGCACTACATCATCACTTGGTGTAATCATGGTCTGTAGCAGGCACAGTGACACAAGCTGTGTAATAATGCAGGGTTCTGCTGAGTGTGCCTGATCTCGTTTTTACCTCTGCATAGTTATGCACATTCATGCTGAACAGCTGCCAGTTCAGGGTCCCCGTATTCAAAGCTGATGAACTGCAATAACTGTTACATATGGCAAACGAAAATGGGTGATATTCTGTATTCTGCCTGGATTTACTGAGACAAACTGAAAAAGGAGGTCAACAAATAAAGTTCACTGAAGAAACACGAGAAATAGGTATTTTAATGAAGCTACATAAACAAGAATGTTTGTTTATGTAGGTTTATTAATTTAGAAAGTAATGGAAAAGAAACAATTGTGTCTTCAGAATGACATCAGCTGCAATCACACCATTACCAAAAAAGATACAGTCCTGTGATGACTATCAACAGGTTTTGTCATCCTTTATATTTTTTCTCATTAGCTCTATGATTACTGCTCAACTGACAGAACATCTGCAAACAGATCAACAGAAGATACAGTCATCACAATTTTAAAACACATTTCCATTTACACTAGCCAAATATTACACATTGATTTCAGCCAACATGTAAAACAATTATACCTCACGAAATAGACCAGAAATTGAGCAAACTTTGGTTTTATCAGGTTGCACACAGAATCTCAATGCCCTGAGCCACAGTTTGTAATGTTAATAATTCTAACTCAAATTCAGACTGGGGCCAGGCAGCATTTCTGAACAGCAATTTCAATGTCTTGCCACAGAGTTTCAATTCAATTCAGTTCTGGACTTTGACAGGGTCATTTATACTTTGATGTAAACCAAAGTTTCTCAGTTTGAGTCACCAGACACCATTGTCCTACAAATGTTAGATGTGTACCTGTCCTAGAACACTCAAATCAAATTACTGCATAACCTCCTCTTCATGCCATGAATTGCTGCAAAATCCTATTAAAAGTGAAACATTTAAAACATGTAGTCTAATGGTTGCTGACAACCGGTTTCAGAAACATTGATCTAAACCACTGCATTGTAGCCATGGTTGTATATAGTTTTGTTCGTGCTGGAACATGAATATGTCTTGTCTTGAAGGATACCACAACTCAACAACCTTATCCAGAACTTGCCTGCTGTGTTTTGTGATTATCGTGATGCTATTTGTACACTAATGTTCAGTAAACAAGCTCTAAGGCCTTCACAAAACATTTGCACTTATACTGAGATTAAACAGATAGACTCAATTCACTAACCAACTTCTAATCTAGGGGTTGGACAAGATTTGTTTTTCAAGATTATAAAGGTTTTTTTTTTCTTTTGAATTACTAGAATAATTTTATTCCACTTTACACTTATGAATTATTTTATGTGGTATTCATCTAGCTTCACCAAAGATTTGCATCTATGTCAGTCATTAGTGCATTTTACTGTTGGTAAAATATTTACAGCATCAGCAGTTCAACATTAAGAAGCAAATCACTTAAAATCAAGTCCCCATTCTGGAAATGCTGATGCAAGTCCTTAGACAGAACAAATAATAATCAGCTCCCATTTTAAATGAAGAGGGCTGTTAAAAAAAAAAAACTCAACAAAAATAATAATCAAAACATTTCAATCCCCAGGAGTCAGAAATCAGGCTGAGGCCAGGGCTGTAGTATCTGTGGAAACCGGGCGAGAGTGTGTGGGTTGGCCTTTGAAAACGCTCCATCTGCCATTGCAACAGATTGGGCTGCAGTTGAGTGGAAACTAGCTCAGCAGACATTATAGCTGTTCCTGCTTCCTGAACAACTTGGTATGCTAATGTATGTCCAGTTCTTTGATTGTTTTGTTAAGCAGTTGAATCTGCAGCCTTTACTGACCACAGAAATCAATAATCCCACACTGATCAGCGCTGCCATGGTGTGTGCTTCAGCAAGGCTTCACACCTGGCATACTGCACCTCCAGTCACAAAACAAATATGATCAGTTGTACTCAGAGGTTGGCAGAGTAGCCAAAAATTGTAACTGTTGAGTCAGAGTTACATTATTTCAGTATGTTCATTATTAAATAATAAAAAAAAAAGAATTACATCATTTTTGTACAAATGTTACAGAATTACAGTATAGCTGGCTGTACTGTTATGTTAAACTGAATTTTTTTCCCCTTTCATTTTCACCTCAGGCCATCTCCAATTCCAGTGAAAGAGAGATTTAACATTCAGTGTGTGCCCAGCTGAAGGCTGATAAAGCCTTAAATGAATGTGTAAGCCTTTAAAACTTATGAAGCTTAATTTTGCAAGGATTTTAAATGTTTACATGGTTACAATTGTAATGTTCAGATTTGAGGCATTTTAAAGCATTTTGATGTTAGTGCATACTTGGAGGATCTTCTAAGGCTGCGGGTGAGAATATCTTAACCCTGGTTGAGGTATTATACTACACACAACTGGCAGGCGGGGTAAAAAATATCATTAGAAGTCATGCATCCTTGAATTTTTTCAATACTTAAATCTACTAAATGTATAAATTGACTCTGTACATATAAGAAAACTGCTGATCCAGTGTGTCAGCCCTGTGCACTTGTGAGTGCATTCTGTTTGTTGCTTTGTCCATTAACAATGTACCACTTTCCTCGCTGTGATGAAGCTCCTTGTCTGCAGAATGAAAGGTCACCGTGTCTGTGAACGGCAACGAGGTTCACAAGTAATATGCCAACTGCAAGCTATATGGAAATATTAAGGCCAGGGCCAATTTCACCTAATTGACCATAACTATTGTAATTGATTAATTTCCTGTAGAATGCTAACGCAAATGTCAGAACTCAAGCAGTGCAGATGGCCGTGAACTGTGAAATATTTGGCTTTCTAGAGTTGCTAAAGTAGTCATTATCAGCTTATTTATAGTTAGCACTTTGCTATTTGGTAGTATATGACACATCCCACATGGACTTTAAATAGATGATTCCAACTGGGTGATGCAAACCAACTCAGCGATACAGACATACAGAAACATTTGCAGAGGGTTGTAACAATAAACGATATGTGTAGCAGCAACACAAACTCCTCCAAATAAAACAGATATGATGGGTAAGGAGTGTGAATGTTTTGTCTGCTGTTTGGACACCTCGGTTAAAAAAACTCAGAAAACATTAGGATTGTCTCAGTATCAGCAAGTTTTAAAATGTAACTAATTATATTTTGTGGTAACTAATTTTTGATTTTGGTATCAGTGAAACATGTTCGCATCCAACTTTATGTAAATCTCCTGAAGTAAATTAAAATTTAATAGCAGCATTAGGATTTCAAATTGAAAAAATTACAGAAATAACATTTGGAGGGAGTTTCATCCTCTGTAACCAGGCACCGGTACATGTCTCAAGCTGAATTTCCTGTGGTGAGGTTGGAGACGGTTTGTGTGTCTGCCATTATTGTTGTGTCCAAGATCTTGTGAATGATGTTCACGGGTTTTGCTGGTCTCTTATATGAGTTGCTCAAACACTTTCTGTGATTCAAGCTACCAACAATATGCAAAGAACTGAACAAAGGAAATTGGATAAATAATTTCACATCAAAAGAACTCCAGCTGGTAAAGAACTGCATTTTCTATGCATACTTAATAATAAAGACAGATAGCAGAAAGATTTTGAAAACTGAATTTTTCTTCCGTCTTCTCCGAGTGTGTATCCACTGTGTGTATCCACTGAAAGAAGACATTGACATTGATGGTGTTATCATACAGTTTTGTAAGTCTGGAGTCCTAATCCTTTAACCTCCAAAACACATTCTCCTCGGAAAATCAAGTCCATGCAGGAAACCGAGGCTTCTTCATTCAATCAATTTTCTTGATTTTCTTTTTTCTGACCAACACTAGTAAGCTGTTGCCATGGTAGTTCAGATGAAGCAGGAATAATAATTGTTTCACCATAGCTGTGTGTGAATTATTAAAGCCTAGAGGGCATGAGTGAACTGACTCAGGACTCAGATGCAAAGAAGTCAGAAAGAATTAGGACTGAGTTTTCTTGTGGATTTAATTTTTGTGTTCTCCCTGCGTCTCTTCACAAGAGTCAAAGTCTGCAACCTTATGGTGCAAGAGTCAAATCTGACCTCCAAGATTTGCAGAACTACTCAGCAACATTAGAAAGCAGCTTATTCATAAAAAGTACATAAGTGGAGACTCGACTTCAACAAATTGTGTTTATGATGAAGCAGTGCATGTTGTGTTGTCTTTTAGAAGGGAGTCTATTTTTAAAATCAATGCTTATTCCAACCTTTTTGCATATCCATTCAAAAAAAATCCTCTCATCAATAATTTATTGAGATAAAAAAGAGCTAAACTGCCACACAACAGCCCTCAAGAAAACACAATAACAAGTACACTGACACAAGGTTGGTGCTAAACTGAAACAGTGAAAGACAGAAAACATGTTAAATAGTCAAACACAAAGTGAGATCAGTAGAAGTTTTAAATCAAAATGTTTATTCTGCCCTAATCTCAAGCAAACACCAAAAATGTTCCACTGCTACTCAAAGACAGAATGAGCCGCTCTCTCAGGCAATAAATTAGAAAAAAAAAAAAAAACAATAAAATAAAACAAAATAAACACATCCATATGCTTCACAATAACAAAATGACATACAATAGGTAAATCAGAAAGATAAAAATATATATACAATGCTCGGTTGGCTTGTTTTGTCAGGTTCCACCTGATTTTCGGGTGTGAGATTTAGTAACTCTTTTGCAGACAAAATAAGGTATCTACACCAAAATCCATAAATGATTAAAGGATTTTTGTATTCTGTCAGAGCTTAGCGCATCAGCTCAGCAGTCAAAAGTAAGTCAAATATTTGTGGTAAAATATTGGGGTGGAGCAATTTCTAAAAATGTCTCAAAATAAAAATGAAAAAAAAAACAAAAACAAAAAAAAAAAACCTAAGTAAACTTTATGACCAAATGCCAATCAAGAAGGCCAGTTTTGTTTTCTGTCCAGTGGCTGAAGTTTTTAAACAGCTATCACCATGGATGTTAGCACTGAGATTCAACATACTTCTCTTCTTTGGGATGCATCTTCTGAATACTGTAGTATTCATCCTCTTCGTCAGAGTCCTTGAAGATACCAGAGCAGGGATAGATTAAAAACTTTGCGCAAGAAAATTATCTGTATGTCACGCAACCTTAATGTTCTGCTGTTATGCAATAAGATTATGCATCATGCAATATTTAGTTGATGAAGTGGGCATATCCATTCAAGTTATTTATGAGCTGAAAGTTATTGTTTTCAAGTGCAACACCGTTAGACGTACCATTAGACACATGCTACAGCAAGTGGTGCTCTGTCCGTAGGCTGCCTGTGGGTAGCCACCATTTTCCTCTCTGATGGGAGGAGAACACACAGAGGGTTGTTAATGAAAATAATCACACAAATGGATGTCAAAACATGCATTTATCACACATTTATCACACATTTTAACCTGTGTTTTGTGTGTATAAAATATATCTAAAGCTGATTTATACCCAGTGCTGAAGTGTCTCACTGTGTCTGTCCCTCCTATTACTTTAATAATAAGGCAAGCAACCATATAGCTTAACATCAAACAAAACAATTATTTGAAGATTTATAAAATGACTATTTTCATGAGTTATCACCACACAAACGAAAGCGATGCAAGAGTGCCAGAAGCTGTAATTCTTAGAGAGACTGCCTCTAAATGTGAGTCAGTCCCTGAAGACCTTTGTGTTTGAAAACCCTGCTGCTCAGTGCTTTCTCACTGGTCTGGAGTCGTAAGTGGTGCATATGCTTAACTGTCTTTGCTGTTCACATTATGAACATGCATGTCTGATAAAGCCTGATAAACGTTTCCACATTCTTGCTCCTAAAGCCACAGTGCAGTCCAAAGTCTCATGAACTACGGTTGAGTTTGCAATTTTAAGTATCAGGTCTCAAGTGAAGACAAGTGAAATATTAAATTCTATTAGGAAAAAAGATCAATCCATTATTTAAAGGTTATTAAATTGGCAAATAAATTATGGATGGGTGCTGCCCTGTACTCTAACTAAATGGCTGTTAAGCAGAAAAGAAAAGCCTAAAGATGAAAAAAAAGTTTTGTTCAGTAGTGGGGTTTAAAAACGTACATATAAGGACAAGAGTTGATTTTGTCATAAAACTGCACAATGCAATAATTCTTTAAGGCATTTTTAAGGTATTCCTTAAGGCGTGTTTAGTAATCGCTTTATTTTTTATGCTTAACATTGTGATCTCAATTTATAGTAACTAAAATGTGCAGTTTGAGCTCATGTCCCTGAACTCTGAAGATGAACTAGTTGGAATAGTCCAATAATTTTTCAATTGGAAATTGTCCTTGATTAAGGAACCTGTAATAATTACTAGGAGTAAACCTGAATGCAAAATATTGAAATAAAAAAAGTTGGAGAAAATATATTTTGGCATAATCTTGACTTAACTCCCTCAAACCCCTTACATTTCAAATACACTCATAAAGTATAACTATGCTATAACTCTAGCCAGTAACACACTTAGTGCAAGGGTATAGAGGTCATAATTTCCTTTACGCTCCCCAACCTGTCTCTGCGCTACGTCAAGTTTAATCTTGGCTTTCTGGTATATAGGTGTGTTTTATAAATCACATTTTGTATTCCTTATAATCAATTTCATTTTATTTTAACCTAAGCAGGGATTGATCTTACTTCTCAGTAAAGCAATCACATTGTGTTCTCTGTTTTATTTTTTATTTTTTAAATCTTGTACATATTGTGATATTTTTCATATATTGAGGTATTATTCTTCCAAGGCATATGGAAGAATAATGTCTGGGACCACAAACTTCATTCACAGGAAGTTCGTGGTCCCAGACAAAGAAGACCTCTGGCCCAATAGAGCAATAAAGATATTATGGTGTGTTTGTTTGATGACTTTTTTTCAGTAGTAAGTGCACCTAAAACATAATAAAGTATCTATCAAGCCATCTATCTGACTTTTATTGTTATGCTAAGACAACCAGTTTATCCAGAATCCCAAAAGACTTAAAAAGAAGAGAAAACAGCAGCTCTGCTCAGATTATGAAGTCATCTGAAGCCACCTGCCATCTGAAGCCACTTTAGAGATCAATCAGGGGAAGACGGTGTTGATTCAAAGCACGTTCCTCCAAGACACCTGACCTTTCTTAAGCCAAATCTTTAACTTAGACCTCAGTTCTTGCTTAACCTTCGCAGCATTAGCAATCCAGATTATCACTTAAGGCTGACTTGACTGTCATTATCCCCAAGAGAGCAACATCAGTGATTGGTAGAACAAATTTACTCACCCCTCTGTGACCTCTATCGATGATCTGTAGGCCTTTGATTGGTTGTGCTGTTTCTTAGGACACAACATCCGTCCAATCAGGAAGAAGGTAATGAGGCCAGAGGGGATGAGGATAAAGGCGAGGAGCACAGCAACATCTGAGAAGCGGATGGTCACAGCTGAGGACAGCAAGAATATTGGGGTCATTAGGTACAAATTACCAAGATGATCATCATCAGCTATTCACAGAAGATCATCATCTCCTATGCATTCATAGGAGATGATGATCATCTCTATTCACAGGAGATGATCAAGAATACAAAATCATCACAATTCTCTCCTCAGAGAAAAACAAACATTTCAGTAACATATTTAAAACAATTTCACTTCACTGTTTTAGAATAAACAGTTATGACTGTATATACCAATCATAACTTCATTCACAGGAAGTTTGTGGTCCCAGACAAAGAAGACCTCTTTGTCTGGGACCACAAACTTCCTGGTTGCCTGGAAACTGCTTTCAGACATAAACAACTAAAATTGGCAAAGTTTTCTCAGGAGCACATGGCAGAGGAGGGTGATCTTCTCCAAATAGATATTCTCAACCTTACCTCAAAGCCAGAAAATTTTGAGCCAGATTGCTTATTATTATTATTGATTGTTTGTCTCAATCTGCTGAATCAAGAAATATTTGGCAGGCAGTTGAATTCAAAGGGCTGCCCAGCATCATGATTTCCATCTGTTCCAACTTACCCTCTGGAGTAACTGTCAGAACAGTGTGTGACTTTGGGGAACCAAAGACATCTGGGGGATTTGTGACATCACATATGTATGTCCCATTGTCATTCAGAGTGGCATTGATCAGGGAGATGGAGACATCTCCACGTGCAGGGGTTCCCTGCCATTTGATACGATGAGCAAACTGACCATTCTCTGGAAGTTCAGCTTTAGAGGAGAAGTGGAAAAACTGCAATGGAAAAGAAAAGGCAAAAAACATGTTTCATAAAGACCAGGTGGTGAAATAAAGTGTAGCTTGAGCAAAAGATGTGCACTTTAAATATTTTAATGTACTGTCAAATATAACACCTGAAAATATTGAGTCTACTTATTCAGAGCAAATAAGAACAATTGTTGCAGAATTCAACTTGGGACACTGTATTTGTCCTATTTTGGCAAGGTTGGTCTTTAAAAAAAACAGCTGCAGGGAATGGACATTCATGGTTGCGGAAAATATCTGCACATGTCTGGAAAGCAAAATTTAACTCTCAAGTTGACATTTACCCACATCAGTTTGTTTACAACAACAAACATCATCACTGAGTCACTACTCTGGTATGCCCACCAAGACCTTTTCAAACACTGCATCTTGAATACGAGTTTGTTGTATGTGTGCGTGGGAGCAGCGAGGGAAAGAAAAACATGTTTTACAGTACATTACGACAATGACTAATAAAGTTACACAAAAAAATTAAACTATGAACATAACTGGATTTAAACAAAAAATAGAAGCTATATATGATGCTATGATAGATAGATTTTTCCAAATGTAATGTATAAGGACTACAAAATATTGAAATGAGGGCCAGAAAAATTAAGATTCCTTGATATTATACTTGAAAGCTGGAGCTTAAAACTGAGAGATCATATCCAAGTTTAGCATGTTTGAGTTGAAAGATAAAAATCACCTGACCTCTGAATACTAAGATAATGCAATATTGTTTCCACATACAAAGCACAACGTGACCATCATCTATGTTTTCAAAGCAAAGATGAAATTAGTATTTACTTCTGAGAGCATCAAGCCAAATTTGTCCAGCTGCTCCTGCTTTAAATCTTTTTTACCTATTACTGTGTAATAAATGGAATTTAAAACTCAAAGTATAAGTGTGATAACAATATTGATGAATATAATCCTGATAACATTTTCAATTACCAAACAGCTTTAATTCTCCTAAATCTCTCTGCAAGAGTAAACAAAATACTGTTGAAGCAAGCTTCCAAACTTTGCCTAGAGGCAACAATGATATCGAGAAAAAGTGAAGACAGTGACTTTTTTACCCATCACAGAAAAATGTAAGGTAATTCCAGTTAATTAAGGGTTTTAAACCAGTAAATCCCCATGAAATCTTCTGAATTATTCACAGTCTGGTCTGCTAACAACTGTAATGATCAGTTAGTCAAAACTTTAAATTCTTGGACTCATCAAGCCACATTTTAAAATGTAACCAGACTAATTTTCTTCTATGTCCCCTTACCTTATGGCAAAATGTTGCCTGATGCAAATTTATGCAGTGGAAGCTAGGTGAGTTCAGTAAGGGTGATAAAATTACATCTGTCTAAAGTAAAGGTTACAGCATGGCGTTATACCCCATTTCGCAATATTTCATTTGGCAGCTGGACAGCACAGACTGTTTTTATGACTCTTTAGTCCATATAACAAAACTAAGGCTAAAAACTCCTGAGACGGTCATGATTAGTTAAATAATGCTTCCGAAGAGATTTTACTTTTAAAGATAATGACTAATAAAAACATATGACAGCCAATGCAATTTAAAAAAATAACCAGACCTCATCTTTGTCACAAAACCTGAGTTAAAAATAAAGAAAATAACAAAAAACAAAAACATTTACAATAGGAACTTTTGCATTTGTTCCCTAATGAGGATTGGTATAACTTTGTGGATAAGAGCGCTGCAGAGTTCATTTTCACAAATGAACAGGTGCACTGCAGCCTATAATTCTCAACACACTGGCCACTGGCTATCTACTGCATGGTCCCACTGCTTCTGCCCTCTTTCCATCAAGATACAACTGAAAAGGTCACTAAAGTCACCAGACCTTCAAAAAAAGAAGAACTTTCTGAGGTTTTTTTTCCCAATTTCACTTTACATTTTTTTTATTTTGTGTATATCCAGGTGTGTCTTCAAGGGAACTACATTTATTATTCATTTACATACTGTACGCAGAAATGATCCAAATAAGATACTGTTTTTTAAATATTGTGTGCTCAATTCTCTCCATATGCATATTGTGAGTATAATTTTTGCTGAATTTTCATCTCTTGATTTGTTAGTAACTACATTCTTTCATTCAGCTTGTTGTTGATAAAGAATACTGGTTTAATGGTTACTGTGAAATTTGGATATCAGTCTTACTCACAGCTATGTGAAATGAACTGGAAAGAAAGAGGAAGCTTTCTTTCTCATCCGATTACCAAGAAAATAGCATTCTGGAGCATTTTAGATCATTATAAGAAAATGGATACCAAAACTGGAGAGTACTGATAAGTGTGTAAGCAGATAAATCACACTACTACTGTAGCTAAAGGTTCATGATCTCCACTACTCTAATTAGTAAAGTAAAACTGAGAAACCTGGTATATTTTGGGACTTATCATTTTTTAAACATTCATTCAATTTATACACTCAATAAAAATGCCTGAAACCTTCAGAAAGAAATTAACATAATACAAGCAGTTATTTGGTTAGTAACATATTCTAATGCACTATTTTGAGCTTTCCTGCATTAATATTTATGAAATAACGATCACACAGCAACATTGCATTTGCAAAGAGTTTGAGTCTCATGTTTATATCCACAAGCAAGCAAAAGACTGAGAAGTATCAACAAGGTTAGTTACACATGGCTTCCCAAATAAAAACCACATAATGGTGAAAGCAAACACAGAACAATCACAGCCACTGATAAATTTTATGGTTTTACAACTCTATGTGTATACAAACTCTACTTTCTAAGAGACTGACTGCATGCTCATACTGATAAAGCCAATCATTCCTATGTACTGTAGCTGGACAGGCCTATACGCAATGAACTAGACCATGACTAAGAATCAACATAGCATTCTAAACCAAGAAGACATGGATGTATGTAAAAAGTTTAGAAAATAAGCATTTGTTTATGACCCAAAGAAGCTTTCACAAGCAAAGTTCAACAGCCAAATACTCCCAATTACTATCATTTTCTACAAATATTTGATTGAATATTCAGCCTCTCTTCTGAGACAGATGTAATTATGCAAACCACTGAAGCACTGCAGCAATGCTGATTGACACTAAAGCTTCAGCAGCAAATTTATATTTTCTGACAGGTTTTCACATGCTTATTCATGGCCTTTCACAATGAGATATACAGCCAGGGGCCTGTGGGCCAATAAACTAAAGACGCTAATGAAATTGGTAGGAAAGTAATTGAGGGTTTAGAAATAAAAATTAAAAACTTGTAGACTGTGCCATCTGTGGGTCGTATCAAGATTCAGATTCAGTACAGCGAAAAAGGCTACATAGAATAAGCACTAAAAATCCATGAGGATTTACCTTCTTTAACTTTTTAATGGTTGCTGGTTCTTCTGTCTTAAATACTTAGGGAAGACAACTTTGTCTTAAATGACCCAACCAACAGCATGCCACACCAGCAGAACCACAAAGCATTAGCTTCCATTTAATGCTGAGTGCTCCTATAGGAAATTACTGCATATAGGGTTGCAGCTACCACATTATAGAATCTCACAGTCCAAATGCAATTACAAAGAACCACACTAGATGGTCATCTCCCAGTACAATGGAGCTGCTTAAATTATGTGGTGCACGCTTTGTGGACTGGAGAGTGAATGTTAGCCCAAAGTGTGCAGGGTTATAAGACTGAATGCAGTTATGGTTTAGAGTGGATACATCTGAACTAATTTCAAACAAGACCACAATATAGTAAAGGAAGTGGTATCGGGTTGGGCCGGCCGATATTTACTGTGAAAGCTGCGGACATACCCTAATGGTGGAAAGGAGCATAAAATTCTCCGCATGGGACTATCAAAATCAAACAAATGGTGTTCAAATAAAAAATGAGTGAAATCAGAATAAAATGCCTTCAGTTATTACCATCACAGCTTGTGCACTGATAGGTTCAAGAATGAGATCACATTAGAAAGCAAATAAAGTAGCCTGTTATTCGAACAAGTCACTTTCCTGTATGTTAAGTAGGTCCTGATATATATTTTTTTTTATCTACATGTAAATATGATCTGTATGGTTTTGCTCTGCATGACTCGTAAAGACATTTATTCAGTGAAAATATTACTTTTTTTTTTTTGTTCAAGGCTGAAAATATGGAGAATATCAAACCAAGCTAAGAAAATCAATCCCTATTTTAAGCACCAAATGAGCCATTTTATGAGTTCCCAAGAGGCCACCATGCTTTTCAGACACAGCGAATAGTAACTTATTGGTCTGACAACATATTCAGCTAGCAGGAAAATACATTCAATTCAAAATAAAATTATGATATTATTTTTGGGACGCTCAAGATTTTTTTTTTTTTTTTTTACAAACAAAAAGTTTCAAGAATTAAAAAGGATTTTAAAGAATATGTAGTTGGTGGTAAGATAATTTAACTTTTTTTTTTTTATTCAGTCTTCTCAACATGGCAGTCCCAGGAAGAAAAAAATGGGGGAGGGGTTGCATGTTTTAAACAAAACAAAAAAGTTTCATAAATTTCAAGCCATATTTTAAAAAGTCTACTGTCAGAACTCAGCAAAGAAGTTCCTACTTCCTCATCATTAGCATCTAACAGTTTGCAAGATGTGGTATTCTCACCATGCTTAATAATAGTACAAAAATAGGGGGTTCTATATACAACCCTGAGTTGTCATGCTGCTTTTGATGGTAATTCCCTGATACCCTGCTTTTTGTTTTAGCATTCTAAGAAGTTGATTAGGCCAGCTAAATTACTACTTGGGTTCTTCTGTCAATGTTATAAAATCAGGGGTTTGGTTAACCAAACATTTTACATCTGACTGTTCTTTTTAATGGCGACAGAAAAATCTGAAGGGTTACACATTACAGTACACATCCTTTTATGCAGATATTTTCAACTTTACACTCAGGGCAGAGGTAATTAAGTCAATGAAGAAAATAATGAAAAATCTTAGACTTGGACATCTCGCTAGCCGGTAGTTGACGGTGCATTGAAAAGTCATGAAGTGTTTGGAGGGCATCTGTGAACCAACTTGTTCAGGTTGAATATCAATTTAAAGAAAAGAAAATGAAATACTGACTAATTTTTTGTTGTTTTAGAAATGGACAATGGTGGGAGTTTTTGACCTTGTCAATCAAAATATCAGACAACAAAAAGTCGAGCAATGACCTCTGCACAACATAGAAAGTTCCATGATTTTTAAATTATGTAATACTCACTCTTTAAACTTGCACTGCCTTAACACTGAGCCAAGTGTCAAAGTATCAATAAAGCACAGTGTCAATAAAACTACTCTCAACCTGTGCTTGGTCCATTAGTTTGTCTTTATTATGCTTGAGAACACAACAAAATTACATGGGTTTTTAATATTGTAAAGAATTATATAAGTATGTTCTCAAACACTCACCACCAGTGATGAACCGCCAGTCTGTGGTGTATAGGACCAGCTAACATGCATTTTACTTGTTGGGTTTGCTGTAGAGGTAAAAGTGCAGGGCAACTTAACCGTATCCCCTTTAGCAGCATGGAGCTCTGGTGGAGTGGTCACTCTAATGGAGGAAACTTGGGAAAGGCCTGGAGAAGAGATGAAGCCAAGTAAGTAATTGGAAATATGACACGAGCTGATTTACGTCTTCAAGAGTTCCACAGAAACTGAAGTGGAGAACTAGAACAAAAAAACACACTGCGAGTGGTTTTTCCACCCACTTTTATATGAAAAACAACTGATATCAATCAAGAAATGTTGCAATGTTGTCTCTTTTTTGATTGTCACAAAACTGACAGGACAGCAAGGCTCTCCTGGTACACATAACACTGAGTGACACATTAATACAAGTTTCTCACCAGCTGCTCTTCTTGCATTTGACAGACATGTTCAACACCTGTCCATCAGACCTTTAACAGTTATGAGTTTCTTAACATGTATCTTTATACCCATCAGTTCACTGAGTATATTAAGTAAATTCAGAGATAACAACACAAGCAGAACTATTTTCTCATAAAAAGGAAATGAAGCAGAGGACTCTTGAAAGAGGAAACACTCTAAATCTCAGTGACATGATGGATGCTGCTAATGTGGTAATAAGAGGTATCATAGGAATCTTGGCAGGTCCCCTGTGGTCTTTGCACTGACACAAAGTCTCTAAATGCTGCGATAACAAAAAAAAGCTAGCAAGTAAAATGATGCAGAATAATAACATTTCACAGCCCCACAAATGGAACAAACACCTACATCTGTATTTAGATGCAATATATTTAGTTATTTTTAAATAATACTTTTTGAAATACTTATATTTTTTGTTCAGAATATCGCCATCACAATGGATTGAATTCATTAGTATAAACGCAACAGTTGTTGATTTATGTTAACTATGTGATTTAGAGCTGTAGTATATGATAAACAATATGTCTTTTGACATATTAATTAAAACTGTCTCCATGATTTAACAGAATAACAACCAATCAGAGCCAGGAGGAAGGTCCTGGTGCTGCCAATCATCATTACTTACTGTAGCTTTAACTACCACTAATTGAACCTATATTTCCATAGTGGCTTGGAAAATATTCATACCCCATAAGCTTTCTTCTTCAAACAAAAATGTCAAGAGTGTGCTGTGGATTTATATTCAGCCCCCTTTTCATGTGGTAATCTAAACTAGTAAAATACACTTGTGTGTAATTTATTCTCAGTCTGCAAAGAAAAAATGGGGGCCTGGGGTGAATTACATTGATTTATTTGCAAAAAGTTCTGTATTAACTCAGGCAGGCTGAGTACAAATACAAACTACAAATTTAATGAGAGAGAAAACAGTACATTTTTCTTCAAAAATCTCAAATACTTTAAATATAAGCTTAATATAACATGACAAATTAGGAAAAGGTCACTGGTTAATTAAACTTTAAATAATTAAGGCAAAAATAAAAAATACCTCAGATTTATCCAAATAGATACAATAGTTGGTGTACATAGGCAGCATTCATTATGGATGCCCTGGCAATGTGAACATTATTGTAACCACCCAGCATAACGCAAGTACTTATCCACATCCAGAAGCTAAACAGTCTGAATTAGTACTCGGTGTTAATGACTGTTTATGTTCTATGTACGTTATTTAAAGAGAGCTTTTGTAGGAAGGATGTTTTAGTGCATTTTAGACACTTCCTAATCCACACACGGAGTCCCAGCGCCGAAGCCTGGCCCCGGGCTCCTCCTGAATTTACCACCATAGGCCTGTAGTTATTATGCAATACTCTCCCACCCAAATGCTGTCGATACTGCCAGTTAAATTAAACAGTATTCGATTTACTGTTATTTTATGTATTGACCTTTCAACATAAGGTTTTAAATTTAGCGTCTAAAATGTATTAATTGTGTTTCTTTATATTCTAAAAAAAATAATCAAAATACCATCAAAAACAAACTTGTACAAAAACAAAACAGACTTATATCAAGTCTTATATCAGACTTGATATAAGTCTGACTCGCCAAGTCAAAGCATTTCTCAAAATAAGTCATGACTAAATAAACAGCTTTGAAGAGCAAAGATCTAAGTATTTAACCGCGTGTTCTTCAGCTGACGCTAAATCTTGAAATATTCACTGCGACACGACACCGGATCCCAGGCCCTACTTACCGAAAACGCCAAACAAATACAGCAACACAACTACATTTCGAGCTGTCCTTCTTGCGTCCACTCGACACATAATTGGATCTGAAGCTGGACCCACTCCGGTGACGATAGAAAAAATCCTCTGAATTGCGTCAAAACTTCGGTAAATTTCCGTCCATAGTATGTTTCGTCTTCAGTAAGCCTGAGTACCTGTCGGACAGGTGGAGCAGGAAGTAGGAGCTCTACGTGCTTAAGACCAGACAACACTTGGTGGGAAAAGATCAGCCAACACTGGGAAACATGTTGAATAAAGGAGGCAGACAGCTCGAAACTTACACCCAAGGGAAAAAAAGTCAAATTCCACCATAAAATGCAAAGTCCAACACATGACTGTTTTTTTTTGTTTGTTTTTTTTGTTGTTGTTTTTGTTTGTTTGTTTGTTTTTTAAATATAGATTAAAAACTAACCAGGAGTTAGTTTGGTTAAATACATTTTAAATTAGATAGTAGCGCTATGTTAATCGAAAGCATAAAATAAATAAATAGTACAAATAATTTGGGTTTTAATAACAATGTGTGCTATTGGAAAATGCAGACGCTTGTCTGAATGCCTCTATTACACATATGTATTCATTTTGGTTTTTTGAAATGATTTAGACTCTCGTGACACTAAGTGTTCAAAAAGCTTTCAGTGCAGACTGGTCTAAATCAGGAGCGAACTAAGCAGCTGCTTACTTCCTTCCTCAAACCAGCAGGGGGTGTCCAAGAACATTCCATTTGCCACAATTTCAGAGTAATGTGTTTCTAGAACAACAATAGTGAGCAGCAAATGGTAAATCACAGGTAATGATAAATTATTTGAAATTAATTTCAAATATTATTATAAACTAATAAATTACATAATTTTGATAAACTTTTTGAAAGAATACAATGTTGACCCAGATGCAGTATTAACTCATAGGCTCTAGTATCGATAGCATTTATTCAATATCAAAAAACATGTAATAGTTTCAAAACTTTATACCACGTGTTACCAATAATCAAATAATCAGATGAAGTGTCATTCAAGCAACCTACAGTTAGCTGTAGTGTTAATTATTGAAATAGATTGATGTTACTTTGCAGCTATAAACTTTGATGATACTTACAGTGGATCTGTTCTGCATCAAGGATTCATCATTATGTATGGATGATTCATAGGGAATATTACTTGAGCTATGGTGTTTTATGGTAGTTGGATGAACTCAAACTGAATTATATTACAACACTGTTAGAAACAAACACATTTGATTTTAATGTGAACCCAAACTTTCTCTAATGCAGGCTCAATAACCATGCATATGCCCTCACATGAGTCCCTGTTTGCAGCCCTCATTTCCCTACCCAGCCTTTATACATAAAAAAAAAATGCAGATGATCTGATGGGACAAACTCCTCTTCTTTCCCTGATCCCAATCCCCTGGTCCTACTGATGTAATTATGTCTAAAGGGAGAAGGTGATTATTATACCCAGCCTTTGTTAGTTTACATTCTCAAGGGGTGTAGTGCTTTATCGCTCAACTACTGCATGTGTTTCTTCAAAAATCCTTTGAAGTATATCTATATCTGCATTTACTTGGTCTCCGTAGTCAATTTCCTTCTTACATCCATCATGTGTTCATCAAGCATTTCCTCCAATCTGAAAAAGGAATCATTTCACGGCACATCAAAGAATATGCAAGGGTAGCATCTTTTTGTACATTGACCCTGACATGCTCTGCACTTTTATGGACTTACAATGAATTCTAGTATTTGTCAGCCTGCACAGGAAACTCATGCTGTCAAATATATTATATGGCAAACAACCGGGGAAGGGAAAAAAATTGCACAATACATTATTCCCGAAGTAGGCATTTCCAGTCCTGGCACGCTGATATCTTGCATGTTTCAGTGGAACTGCTTCTGTGTACCTGATTTAAGCATTTGATTTATTCCTCATCTTGTCTGAAGTTCTACTAGATGCAGCACATTTCTTATTCAAATTATGTAGATATATATATATATATCAAATACAATGAACATCTAGACATCTAGACAGGAACAAAAGGGGGAGAGGTAGGGTACAAAGGTAAAAGGGATTGAAGGAAATAAAAACACTATAGAGGAAGGATAAAAAGAATCCATGAAAACAGATATCTACTTCTTCTCCTGCATAAAGTGACTAATAAAACAGATAACCACAAAACCACAGCAACAATCACCATATATATATATATAACAACATAACTGAAAAGTACACAGTACTAATTAATGCAAATGTATTTAGTGGCAACCACAGCCCTGTATAATGTCTCTGTAAACACCTGAAATTAAACATCCAAGTGTGTGCGTGTGCATGTGTGTGTATGTGTTTGTGTGACCTCAGTAGTTGTGTTATAATACTTAAGGATAACAACACACAATTTGTGTCAAAAAGATCAGCTGTAAGGAAACTCTACTTCTGGATCCAAATATACATGTGGACCAGCAATCAAACTTCTATGACCCCGTTAGCAATGCTGAGAAGTAAAGGTTGCATTCACTCTTTCATTACTAGGACGTGTGTGCAAATTAGATGTTTGAATCCAAAGTTTAGTAACCAGTTGTCTCCTTTTTCCAGCTGCCTCAAGCAGTGGTGACCATATATGTCCCTGCTCCACATGAACTGAATTAATTCTCTCAATTACCTTTTCAGTTTGTCCTCAAGTTGTGCAGAGGCCTTACAATGAACCATTTACAAATCCAGGGCTGTTAAATCAGGAAAACACCTCAATATGCTGGACAATGGCCCCTAAGAGCCCATGTAGGACAGCTTTGGTATTTTTCACACTCCCTTGGAAAAATACAAAGGGAGTGACACAGTACGGTTTTGGTCCTTTTGTTTAAAAGAAAAATAAAGGAGTAAGAGGTCAGAAAATGAATTCCAGTGAGCAAGGGATCACACTTCCCAGTAAAGGAGCATTGAATTTTAACATTCGTTTTTTTACTTAATGACAGCATTTGTTCACAAAAGTGTGTTTCTCAGGTTGTTACCTCTTTTGTCTAAATTAAACATCTTACGGCATTTTAGTAATGTGTATAAAATAGATGTGTTAATGGATGCTAAACTGTTGCTTTTTGCATCATTAACTGTAAATCACGACGTTGACAAAATCAACACACAGCAAATGCAGCTATGTTGTATATCTTTAACCAGAATATATGACATAATAGTTTCCAACTTCCTGTTTTGAGCTGGTGGTGGGTAATGGCACTGATCTATATGGTGAGCATTTAACCTCACATCTTTCAAAAGAAAGATTGCGTAAGCTGTATTTTGCAGTCTGTTTCGCAGTCTGGTGCCTCTTACCTGGGTGTGCAAACACACCATTATATCATGTGACACATTGTGTGTACGAATAAAAGGGTTCTCTGTTTGGCTACAGTCACAGGTTCTCAGTTACAGCAGCAGTCCCCTCATTGACAATCAGGGCTCTGCCCTGTTCACTTACTTTCTGGCGTCTCTGAAGAGCAAGAAACTTATTTTTTTGCTGTCAGTATGGAAGAAGACTAATGAAGGTGATTTAAATTCTGGGCACTAAAAGGTAGATGCAACCATTGTCTGCCCCTCCTAAAATGTAGAAACTTTTCTGTCTCTTGATTGCTTTAAATGCACTGAAAAGGAGATGACATTTCAGTGTAATCGGCTTTTACGTCTTTTATTTCTGTTCACGTCTTTTATTCAAGGTTTCACATACACAAGTATTAACTTCTCAGGAAGGAACAGAAACAAGTGAGACTGGATTGCACAAGAGTTTAAAGATTCTTAGCTGCACAATGCCCTATGAATTAAGCCGTCTCTCCACCTTTAAATGAATGCCAAATGTTACCTGAACATTTGTCTTTGCATGTTAAGGTGCAGCCCTGAATAGAAATCTCAGTCTAACATTGAGTCATATTTTTCACACCAGTGAGGCAGCTATAATTTCTCCGTGAAACATGTCCTGCCAAGCCCATGTTTGTGTGTTATGTGTGGTTAGGCATGAGCAAAGGAATTTAACACAAGATTGCTGTGCCAGGTACAACCCAATGCTAGGTGTGGAGAGCAAAGAAAAATGACGGGTCAGTCTTAAGCACAGATTTACATTTTAAACAGACTGATTACTTCCCTTACCATACTGATCTGACATTAGGTTGGCTCTTTTTAAGAAATGTTTAATTATGGTTGCCATAGAAAATACATTACATTGGAAAATGTTGAGTCACAAAGCAAAAGTATTTCAAAAACATGTCTCGCAGCAGTTTCAGCAACGTGTTTCTGCAACAGACTTCACCAACGAGCTTCACTGGAGTCACAAAAATAAATCTGTGTATTTACAGTGCGATAAAAAAGTTGCAGTTTGCTCTTTTTTTATTTCAGATGTTTAAGCAAATTTTGGAAGCAGACAAAAGCAAATGATATAAATACAAAATCCAGTTTTCGGTTTTCAGATAATAATAACGCTCCTTTATGAAGAAATTTACCAAACCAACCTGGAAAAGTAATTGCTCACCCCCATGTCAAATCTTGAATTAACTGAGAATAACATTTTTTTTGGAAGCTGATTTCAATCTTTTTTCAGTCTCTATCTTAAGTCCAGGCCAGACATGATGAATCATGTTGACATCTAGAAAAAGGAACTGACAACAGGAAGTATGATAATAAAAAAAAACAACAAAAAAAAAATCTCAAAAAGCATATAATCTACAAAAAAAAAAAAAGAAATCAAGAACAGATGAAAACCAAAGCCATTGACAGTAATCAGTATAGAAAGGGTTACAGTGTCATTTATAAAGATTTGGGACTCTACTGAATCACAGCAAGCAGCATTAACTACAAATGGAGAAAACAGGAAATAGTGGATAACCTTCTTCAATGACAGGAGCTCATCAGCAACTCATTGTATTTTGTAGTCTTCTCTCACTTTTTGACCTGGATAACATGGAGAATAGACCAAATCTATGCCAAAGGTGTTGCACACACAAGGCAAACTTATATACTTGCTTTTATCAAACTCAATTCCTACATTGCTTAATTGTGCAGTTTGACCTCGAACAGTAACAGTGTATGTTCCTTTTTAGAAACAAATGTGTTGCGATTCACATGTTAAATTGCCAGAGTTGACAAAACACCACTGTTGGGTTTATTTCGTTTCCCAACCTGCAAGAATCAACCAGAGACACAAACTACTCTTCTGCAGAAGAGGGGAGAGCCAGATGCGGAGAACTGCCGTTAAACACTGTCTGGGATCAACTCCGCCGGCTCTCAGTCCCCAACTGCCTTTTATTATGTTAACAACAAAGAGATTGGTTTTTTCACACAGTCACACAAACAGTTGACCAATAAACATTCCCAGGAGACGTTCTGGAATCGTCTGTAGTCATGCCCTTACCAGGACAGGAGACTGACCATTATCAGTTTCACAGGTAGCTGCTAACACAGACAGTTGATGGTCAAAGCAACCAATGATAAAAGCAGTTGGTAACGCACACATGTGAAAACATTTCTAACCCCCAAGAAAACATCTGAAAAACAGTTAAGAGTATAAAGGAGTCAATAGTATAAAACAACATACAGAATAATATGAAAACATAACCTTTCAAATAAACTCATAAGTAAATGAACTTAGATAATTTTCCTAACAACCACACAAGAGATTCTAAAAAGATTGTAAAAGATGGTAAGCACATCAAAACTGTAATTCTGTCCTTGCAACTTTTATGTTGTGTGGTTCTGTGACGTTCTAACATATCTTATGGTAAAATTCCATAGTCATACAAAAGAGAATTAAAAAAAAAAAACTATCAAAATTGTGGCTGGCAATTGCTTACTGAAAGTGTATCATCACAATTTTAGCTTTTACAAATTGGCAAAATTGGTGTGTTCCAAGTAATGATTTTACAAAGCAAAAGACAAGACATTACTTGAAGAAGTAATGTCCTTTTAATTGTTGACTGAATTAGAAATCTGTAACATTGTGGAGAATTGATTGTTCTTATCAGTTACCATATTGACAGATAATGTAATAATTAAGAATAAAATGTCAGACTGAAAGAGTGTTGCCACTCACAAAATGCAGTCTTAGACAAACTGAAATCATTTAATGTTTCGCTGTTTAAAAAAATTAGTCCAACAGCACCATGAATAACAATTTTGTTGTTTATGACAGACTGCGCAATCAGAAAAAGATATGGTTGGACTTGGTGGATCTCTAAAGTTTATTTGGCATATAGAGCTACTTGTAGCTTAGCCAGAAAGAAAACTCCACTAGTAAGGAATTAACACACATGGTTTGAATAAAATGACTATCAGTTGATTAAAAAATGTTGTTTGTACCATAGGCTCCATGGCTTTCATGGCCAAGCAAACAGATTTCAGCCTTGTGGGTTAGCCCAAATTAACTTGGTTAGAGGTTTGTTTTCTACAGGCTGATAGTGAAAACAGCTGCACCCAAAATCTCCTTCTCAGCTTAAGTCCTAGAAACAAACATAACTGTTAGCAGCAGCAGCAGTTAGCATAGCTCGTGCAAGTCAGATTGGAAATCTGGGAAGCTGATTTTTACAACATCAGCAGCAGTTGTTGATGCTGTTGACTTGTCAACAGTAGTCTTGAAGAACCTTTGATTATAAAGTTTCTTCTTCAGAGTTCTGAATAAAACCACAGTCAAGGTTTATTTCTTTGGCAAGGAAGCATAACAATTTGATGCACAAATCACTGACATGTAACTTTGGATCTTTTGTTCCTTGGACCTTCCTCCACTAGCAAATGAAGGATTCATGTGACACACTTTGTCCTCTCCAATATATCAGCGCCACGGAAAGAGAATGTCTTTGTTTTAGTCATGGTGTTTTAAGGATCATGACATCACAGAGTTTTCTTCATGATCCTCCTCCTCTTCCTGCTCCTGGAGTCAGAGTAGGTTACAATGTAAAGTTTTGTTGTAGTAAAAAGTTACACTAGCCTTATGTATTCAGTCCTTTATGGCTGGAGGTTTAGCATGGAGCCCCTGTTAGCATTCCACCACTTTGAAGATTTTTTATTTTTATGTTTTTTACAAACTCACAGTAATAATGTCTTCCTAGATATAAGGTAACTGTTACCAATAACAGTGTAACAAAACCTGACTTTAAAATCTAAATGATCTTTTCAAGTGTTCATAATTTGTGGTTAAGAAGCTAACAATGTGCTAATAAGATCAACATGCCAATAGTCCACACAGTTCTGCTTTTGTAGCAACTATTTTGCAGTGTTTTTTGTCTTCCTTGCACCAAAATCAGACATTGGAAAAGGAATAGAATTTTGAAAAAGTGCAAATACTATGCAATTTCTTTTCAGAAACATATTTTCTTTAACCAACTGTTTTGAATTATAGAATATTATCAGTTTATTTCTGTCTTTATTTATATATAAACTACATTTTTGTGCTAAGAGTAAATCAATGCAGTCAAGTTGATGCCACAAGTTTCCCCTGTGTAATAAACACAGTATGTCAAGTTTGGTTTGAAAAAATAAGAAGGGAAAGCTGGATGTTTCTACTCTGAGAAATTACTGTGAAGTAAACTCTGCAACTCTAACCAGCTTTCTGAATGACAGACTTGTTTAGACCTCCAAAGCAGCTTTCATGTCAGTTTTAGTGATAGAAATTTCTGAATAGACTCAAATTAAAACTCAAGCACAGAGAAAGTGAAAGTGACCCCAATCCTTGCCTTCCTCCCATATCCCATACCTTCAGCATAGCATCCCTTTTAGACAGCCATAATATACGCTTGGTTTTCCAGTTTTGGGTATCATGTAAAAGAAAATGTTTTATTCTGTAGGATTTTGGTTCTGTAGCTCATTTATATTTTACTGAGTCTCAGCTGGGCCAAATGCTTTCCCTGCAAAAAACATTTTTTGCTGTGTTTCAAAAGAATGTGTAGCAGGATGAAAAAGAATCAATGTTTCATAACGCACAAGCTCTGATTGTTTCTATTGCAGTATAGAAAAAAAAGTCAAACTGTTTAACTGGAATAGTGTATACAATCCCACAAACAGCGATGATTGCTGAGCTATTTTCCAAAGTGTTTAAAGAGATACCAGCTGATGCTTTTGTCATAAAATTACATTATCCAGCAGGTTTAATGTTTCATCAATCTAGCACAGGGAAATGTTTTTCTTAGCTTGAATAAACATAATTTCTCCACACACACTCTCATTGGCTTTTTCTTGAGCGTGACTGAAGCCTTTTTCTGTCTGTATAATTCTGCCCACATTCAAGGTCTGTCATTGAGTAACTAAAGCTGCACCCACAGGGGCAGACTTTGATCAATACGCACAAATAGACTCAAACACACGAGCTAATAAATGGAACCACATATTCACAGTCATGAACAGTCAAGCATTCAACAATGAAACCCAGACAGGAATAACAGCAGAGAGAGTTTGCATAGTGAATGCACAATAAGTTAAAGATATTCACTACTGTCATGCTTACAAGTAAGCATGTGAAGAGCTCTGCAGACAGACAAGTCATTATTACACAAATGGATACATTAAAAATACAAAGCATGTGATTGAATTGTATTATTTTGTTACATAATGAATGAGCACTTCAAGTAGTTTCACGGAACATTTTTTTTTTTTATGAGACACTCAGTTGAAGACTGTTGGAATTAAAATAAGGCAATGTAGAAAAGATTTAAAGGTTTTTTATTAGAAAACTTTTTCTTTATAAAAGCTCTATTACAAATACAAATGTAACAGTTTCTTATAAATCTAAAACACTTTAAAGACTAATACAAAATCTGTCACAAAAATCTGAAATATGGGCATTTTAACACACTTGTTAGTTGGAATGCATTCACAAATGAAAGAATAGAGCACAGGCCTTCAAGGACATTTTGCAATCAAAAAGAGTTTTCAGATCTTACTGTGCACTCCCACATGAGTTTCAGGGCAGGTGTGTACATATGGTTGCTTCCCACTGATCAAATCTTTGGCTTTTAGACAGAAGAAAAAGAAAATCACATTCTTACTGTTTAATATGAGAAATTTGATGTGACAAATGGTATTACTTAAGTCTAAATGTAAATGTAAAGGACTCTGCTTCCCATTTAACTTGCTTGGGTGTAATTCTCAAGTTATTTCTAGTGACTTAAAGCTTTAGGACTTTAAATTTATTGGCAAAAAAACTTCTCGAAAACGTGTTGATTTTTAGCAAAACAATATGGCACGGTCTGTCATAAGGACATAAGACAATGGAGAATTTAGGGGAAAACACTAAAATTAAGCTTTTTCTGACAAGACTGAAGATGTCTATTAAAGGAATTGGACACCAACTAATTCCAATGCAAACAGGACAGGTGTGGCAGAAGAACGACACCAGTATTTTTCACCATCCTCCACCCAAAATACATCAGAGACAACAGGTGCAGGGACAACCAATTCCTACGATGGACAAATTAATCCAGTTGAATATGTGGAAGTTCAGGTTGTTTTTACAAATACTTTTAAACAAGCACAAAATAGTCATAATCACATTTTAAACTGACTTTCTGATCTTTTATTAGAGATGAACACAGTTAGCTTAGCTAGCAATACTAAGCCTCTACATGTACTCACTAGAGAAAGCAGATCTTTACCTTAGCTTTGAGATTTTCAAAAGGCTCCCAAGATTTCTTAATCCACTGTTTCTCAGACAGAGGTTGAAAAGCGTTCCAAACGATTCAAGAACGCAATGTTGATCTTTTTCATTCAGCCTTCCTGCTACCTTCTGAAAGTATTGCTCCATCTCACTCTGTTGCAGCCTCAAAAAAATGCATACAAGTGTTGACAGATTTCCTTTTAGGAAGGTTCTTACATCTCCATGTGACTTCATTTTTAAACACGTCACATACTGAAAATAGCCAACCCAGTCTACTTCACCGATAACAGCATCTACATGAACGAGCGTTGTAACATGGACTTGATAGTGTTTGGGTATAGTCACCGGTCAGCACACATCAAGCTAGAAATCAATCAGATGATTTATTTGTGCATCTCTACAAATGACTGGAGATATTTCCATTTTAAAAACGGTCTTTGGACAACTCACGAAATATAATAAACTTTGTGTGGCTCAGAATTACAGCAAACACTTGTTCTGCTAAAAGGATTCATGTGTAAACCAGCAGAAAGCTCCAAAAAAAAGCTAAACATACCCTCTACGTTAGCCAGGCCTGCTTTAGTCCACAATCCAGTTTGGCACATAAGGGTTTTGTTTGAATTTGATCCACCGTTTCATTTCCTCAAACATTTATGGAGCCTCCAAACAGAAAGGCTGTCTTACTTGAACTGTTTCCAAGCATTGAAATGAATCTGAGATCTCTACAGAAATCTTGTTTTTTTTCCCCTCCAAAAGATTCATATTCTCCGTTTTTCCTCAAATCTTCATCATCTTCTCACTTTGCTTTCAGCAAGTCTCTGCTTAGCAGAAGAGTGCAATCCAAATGTACCCATAGAGCCTCCTTCCAGCAAGTTTCCTGATGGGATCTCATCAGCATTCCCATCTCTGTTTGGTCCTTCTCAGTCAGAGTCGTCACCATCATCATCATCATCATCATCCGAGGTAGGGCCATCATCCTCTGAGGTGCTTGGGTCTCTGGTGCTGGGGTCTGAGATCATGCCATCTGAACTGTCAATCTCTATAGATGTCTCTGACAGGTAGAGGTGGATGGCCTTTGACGGGTGGCTGGGATAAAGTAGGAAAACACCAAGACCAATAAACACAAACACAGAACCAGGATACAATCGATTAGCATCAAACTGGGTTGGGCTGAGAAAAGTTTGGGTAAAATCTGTTCACTCATCTGCATTTGTTTTGGGTCTGAATTATTTCCTTCCTTCTCAAAGTTTTTGAATGAATGACTTATTTTGAAGCTTCAATAAATATGATCACTAACAATATAAGCAAAAAAAAAAAAATGTGATTTTCACTAGTGGTGGTGAGAATTAAAGCAACCCTTACAGAAAGATCTGAAAACCCAACAAATTGGAAGAAAAACCTTAGGTTCCCAAGAAAATACAGCAAATTGTTTGAAACAGACAACCAGCTATTAGAAATGCTACATAGAAATGACAATATAAAAAAAAAGAAAATCAGACAATAGCAAAATTAACTGCAATTATTTGTAAATTTGTACAATATTTTAAGATGTAAAAATAGTCTGTTTCCAACAAGTGCTTACAGTCAGGTATAACTATTGAAAGACACTTATCATATCACAGAAATAAGAACACAGTAGCAAACAAAAAACACAGTAACATGACTTCAGTAGTGATTTCTAATAGAAATGGTCAGTGGCTTTATAACACCCCTGTTATAATTCCTGGTTTTAGTGTATGTACATAAAAGTTGAAATCATAAACTGTTGCAATTTTAAAATATTTGACTTTTCAATTTCAGCATTCAGTTTTCTGTGGTTGGACTACGTGAGCATCCACCATCTTAACTTGGCAATATCTTTCCATTCTGCATTGGAAAAGCTCTTCAAATCTATAAGATTCAACCTCCTCAGATTTTTATGTCCGAACTATAGCTAACCCATAAAACATATTTTCTCTCATTAAGCTGTTTTGCTGACTTTAATGTGTGATAAAAACCACACTTCATCGTAAACTCTCAGGTTTACTTAAAAAAAATTCCTTCAGACACCTGGATATTTTTTTAATCTTGTTTAAAATTGTTTAAAAAATAAAAGTCGTCATCTAGTGCCGTCTCCCAAAAATAAACCCCAGGTCTTTGATAGATATATATATATATATATATATATATATATATATATATATATATATATATATATATATATATATATATATATATATATATATATATATATATATATATGAAAATGTTGATTGATCATGATATTTTTTCTGGCATTTTAACAGGGGTGTGTAGACTTTTAACATCCACTATAAGCAAACCCCAGAGGTTAGATCAGACAGTCGCCATATACCTCCACTGAAAATTATCAGAGCTTTGTGCAGGGTTTTTATAAAGTGATAAAATCCATTTTCACTGGAATCTTGGAAAGTGCTCAATTTTTCTATTGTTTCTTTAAATAATATATCAAACACATGTCATGTACTGCATTTGTACAAGGGAGCTTGGATTGTATTAGTAGGGAAGTAAACAGCAAGAATACACCATTGTTCTACATCTTCATCATCAAAACATTGACTCTAAACAGGAAATGTGGCTGGAGGCCCATTTAGCTAAACAGGAAAAGATGAATCGATAAAACAGTTGTTTCTCTCGAGAAATGAAAGACGCATAGTAATTCCACAGAGGCTAAGCAGCAATATGGATAAAGTTCAGCATCTAGAACTTTCTATATAAAGGCACATTCTTCCTCACTTTCTGTCTTCCAACAGCTGCCTGTTACCAGTACAAATGTGGAATCCAAAGGCAGAAGTCCCATATGGAGGAAGAAAGAGAAGCATCAAGCAAAGAAAGAGCCCAAGAGGGAGCATAGCATGCCCTGATCCCCAGAGTCTCTCACAGAGGAAGAGAGAAAGCGTGCGAATCTTCTGCTCCTCTTAGTCCCCCTCTTCATCTGCTACACTTCATTGGTCTTACCACGCAGTGGGGTCTTTCCTCTGTTTGCGGGGAACCTCTTCATCAACCTCCAGCTGCCTCTGCATGTGTTTCCTCTTGCATCTCCTGCAGGACACGATGACTATGAGACAAAAGACCACAGCGGCGATGCCACCTCCAATGGCCAGGACCAGGTAGAGAAGTTCGTTGAAAGAAGCTGTGATGAGAAAACACACAAATGAAAAAGATATGGTTTGCAGGTGTAGAAAAATAAATGCTGCATTTGTTAACATTAAGGTCAAACAGAAAATTAGCACCGGATGATAGCGGTTTGAATAGCAGTTTAAAAATAAAAAAAAACCCAATGGGATAAAACCTTACTCTCCCTTAAAAGCCTGTGGGACAAGGCAGATGTACCGTAATCATTTTCGTCCTAAGTCTGAGCTAAATAATTTTATCATAATTCGAGTTATACAGCAGATTGTTTTTGTAAGTTCCCAATTTTGCAGTGGCGAGTCGCACATATTGTTTCATTTATTTTAAAATGACATTTTTTTGCCATTTACTCACCGACAGCTTTATGCCTAGAGCTTTATGCATTTTTTGTAAAATTTCTGCTGCTCACCTGTTTTGACAACACGAAGATGAATCTCCCCAACTGGGCCATGAACATCAGGAGGATTTGTCACCTGGCAGGTGTAGGTGCCATTATAGATGAACTTGACCTCCCGCAGTATGATGGAGGCATCACTCCCCATAATATCACCAGCCCAAGAGATGCGCTTCTTAAAGATGCCCTCCGCAAGCAAATATGGTTTTTGCTGGTAATAAAAAATCTACAAATGGAAAAATAGTTTAAAAAAAAAACCAAACAAAACAAACAAAACAGAAAATAACTTACCACTGTGGGGTAAGAATTCATTTTATTTTAAAGAAAATTACAATAAGTGCAGACTTATTAGGATGTGCTGCTTCTTATTCTATCAAGTCTCAATAGGCAGACACAAAGGTACATAATGACAGGTTGTCTTAGATGCTCCCCTGGGAGCCTCATGACTCACCACCTCTTCCTTCGGTTGGATGAGGGGGTGGCTGCACTCTGACACAGCAATGGAGGTGAGAGATTTGTTCTTTTTTTCCTGCTCAGACTCAAACACATATGAACTCACCGTTTCTATTTTGTTTCCTGACAGGGGTTTGAAAGTCCAGGAGATGCTAACAAGATCAGGGTTGATCTTAGCTGAACTGTCAAATGTGCATTTGAGACGAACATCTGTTCCATTGACCGCCTCAACTTCCCCAGATGTGTAAACACGCATTCCGCTCACCTGCAAAACACCTGCAAAGGGACATGTAGTGAAAAGTTTACATTTGATCGTAAATAGCATGAGCAATTCAAAACAACAGATGCACCATGAATATGTTAATCAGCTCTTTATGCAATGGAAAAGTGACCACATTTATGTCTACCTGCTGCTACTGCAAGAAATTCACCAACTGTAAGTAAGAGCAAAGAGGGAGACTGGCACCAATTTTGCTTGACACTGGTGGCTGATGACACAAACTCCCTGGAAATGAGCTAGCACTTCTACCCACATGCATTGTCCAGAGGCATGCACACGCTATGCATGTAGTGGCCTAGAAACACATTTATTTATTGCTGATGTACAGCCTGGCAATCACACTCAAGGGGGAGTGAAGCAACGAAAGAAGCAACGGTTTATCGAAGCAGCCCACTGAGAAAGCAGGCTTGTGGCTATGGGGAAGTTTATGTGAGGGCTGTCTGGTCAAAATCACCATGGCTATTAATAGAAGGAGCCATATATGCTCTAAGAATAGTGGAAGGCATTTTGAGCCTTATTAAAGCCAATGCCCAGGAGAACAGTAAGCTGACCGTCTGCCAAGCTGCAGCACAACTCAGAGTAGTTGAGTCTTGATTTGTCTACTCTAAACACCTTGTTCAGAAGCTCTACTAAACAAGGTGAATAGCACATAATGTCACAGATACTATTGTATGACTTGAAAGTAGTTTGGTTCTTTGACTTGATATACATTCTTCAACAAAATGTGAATATTTGGGAAGAAATCACAAGTAATTATTTGTGCTTCTGGTTTATAAGCACGTTGTAAGAAGAGGTCCCCACTTCCTAAAAAGAAACACGTGCAATAAAAATAAGTCTGCATTTTGTTTAGTATGGTATTTAGACAAAAAAGGTTGCTCAAAAGACCATTCAGCTTTGAAAGGTAAAAATCTGTCCATAAATTTGATATTCAACAGTTTTACAAAAAGTGTCACATCCAGACCTTCGATATAACTCAAGATCAACTCTTCCACCAGGAAAACACACACACACACAACCGATATATGAACATATTTCTGAAATGAACAACAAAAACAGTTGGATGATTCATAACAGTCATTTTCTGTTGCAAAATGTTCTTCTAAAATAGATATTCTGGGTTTGTGTACATGAGATGGACTAGAGGAGATTGAGAAGCAGTTCAAGAAGGATGTCTGATAATTCAAGGCACTCAGTTATGTTTTATGATTGTTTAATCTGGTGCAGAATGCCATGAGAGTTGGAGTGTTCATCCAAGACTCATTTAAGTAAAATACAAAATCCCTTAGTAATTCTAGCACCTTTCCACAATTCCATTGCAAATTCTATACCTCGTCTTATGTTGTATTCTTGCTTTCTTTCCTTTGAATAAATGTATCCCTTCGTGCACAAAAAAAACTTGTTTACTATACTGAAATTTTGATTTGGTACTACAGTTAATGAGAATATTGAGTCAGAAGCAAGCACTGAAAATATCAGTAAGGGACTTAGCTTTCTTAAGCTGCATTTTCAACTTCTTATCAGTGTTTCCTGTAGACAGGGAGGACAGTGAGAGGGGCTCCCTCAAGTCATTAAAGAGACCTACTACTCTCTCATCGCTGGGGCCATAACAATGCTCTGTCAGCCTAATGTGTTTTAAATGAGCCTGATGAAATCTGGGAGTAGGTCAAACAAGTGAGCAATAGAAAAACTGCAAGAATCCTTTCCATCATTTAATTAAAACATGTGGTGTTCTGCATAAGCAAGTATCTTCTCCCCCAAGTTCTTTTGGCCTTTGAGCTACCTTGCTGTCAGTAAGGATGCACTGAAGTCAGTGGATTTAACTGCCAACATGGAGGATGTTCATTAAGCAGATATCATCAGTTCCAGCTCTATCAATCCAGCCAGCCAGTAATAACTCCCTCCTTAGCTTGCATGCAGGCGTGTGTGTGCACATGTGCGTCCTAAATCCATGTTGATAAGTTCAAAACACTGAGTACGGATTGATTACTTATTTTTCATGAGATTTAAAATCGTTTTTGTTAAGGTTGACCAGAAGAAATAAATGGCAGCAGGATGGAGGATGGTCAAGACACCATTTAACTGTCCATCTCAAACAAAATATGTCAGCCCCTTATAGCATTTTGTTTCATAGTGATGATTTGTAGCAGATTCAACACTTGAAGGAAATAGAGATATTTAAACATGTTCTTTTAATATTTACATTATCAAGGGTTGTGGTTTGTTAGAATAATAAGTAAAACATCTGAATAAGGGACTCATAATTTAAATGTCATGCAGATTTTATGTAAATAAAACTTGGGCTGCAGTTTCAAAAACAATTTAAAGTGAAAGTTGAAACCTACCTAATATTTTTTGAGAGAAATAAAATTTACCCAAATAACTTCAACTTCTAGGACTGATATTATGACACTGACGTATCTGTTCACATAATAAGTGACCGGTGTTGCCAGATAACAATAAAATAGGTGGCATTTTCCATTGACACAATAAGAGTAGAACTTATGAGCTGGAAAAAAAAAAAAAAACATGGAACAACAACAACTTCACGATGTTGGTTGATGTTGAACAAAAACCACCAACTAGTGTAAATAACATCTTTGCAATTTGGAACTACTTAAAAGCAGATGACATAAGCAGAGTTTGGTAGTTTACCCAGCTAACTCTATTGAGTCATGTACAACAGCGTACTAAGGACTGAAATCATTTCTCAGGCTCTCAAAGTGGCAGAGAATACAAGTTAACATGTGAACCTGCTAGAGCCACAACACATCCTCCCATTTCAATATAGTAAACACATTTCTACCCTAGCTAGATGAAAAAGTCTGCCAACATCTCCATGGTACGTCATCCAGCTGTGACTGCTATTAACTTGAACGCATACACTTTTCAGAGGTCTGACTAATGTCACTTTTTAGCCTAAAGTCATATGGGGCACATTCCTCTATGATTAAATACAGGCTGTGTCCAGTGGTTTTGCAGATCTCATACTGCAGAGAATATGAACAAGCTATTGAGGTGTTTTATTATAGATGGAAAATGTGACCAAGTCGTTCCAAGAAATACAAAGAAAGTGATTTGACTTTGAGCAATGGCTGCTTCAGATGCATATTTTAGGTGATACACAAGAAATTCCTTTTACAATGCAGAATCACACAAGCACTGGGTACAAAGAGACCCACTGCCCTTTGTGCTGGAAGTATGAAGTGATTTGAAAATCACTTCATACTTCCACAAACCTGTGGACACTTCAATAAAGTAATTGCCATCGATATTAGTTATTTTATCCTACTTACAGTTTGCAAATCTGTGTGTAAAATTCACAAGTATCCTAACTGATTGATAAATTGCTTCTCTTGGAGGCATAGCTTTTAGAAGAGTCTGAAAACTAGATGGTGTTAATGCTGTGAAGAGTCTCATTAAGGCTCTAAGATAGCTCTATTGAAGCATGCCGCCAAGACTTGTTTACTCATGAGAAAACTGGATTAATCTCTGCAACGTCTGCTTCTCAGAGATCACAATCCAAAGTTAAACGCATTACTTTTTACATTTTTGTTTGGTGTTTAAAGACCAGAGGCAAGATTAGCAAAGCGATGAAGTAAAATTTTAAATGACTTCAATGCTCATGTTTACATTGTCCAATAATTCATTTCCCAGTCCTAACTTAAGTCCATTTACAACATACAAATTTAAATTTCCACCTCTAATTTCTGAACAAGAATACAGCACAATGCTTTCAACAACGCTGTCCTTTGATGTAAACTGAACTGATTGGGAGGTAAGGTTAATTAGGGCTTTTCTAAGGAAAACATTTAATTAGCAGAATGATGTCCATAGCTGTCTAAGCTATGGACAGTGCCCTGGTTATTAATTTCTCCCAGTGGCTAAAAGTACAGGAACATTAATTAATCAGTCATTGGCAGGAACTAATGGGCATGTCATTACTTGAGTAAGACCATAAGGATCCTAGAATTTGAGTAATTTACTCAAAGAGAGAAGAGATGAATGGTCAAAAACATGATTATGACAGTGTTTTTTGTAAAAAGGAAAATGAAAGGTTTGTCTGTTTGCACGTTTAGAGTGAGCTTGCATAATTCTACTCGTTTTTTCTGCTTATTGCCAATGTTATGATTGCATTTCTTGTTCCCCCCTTTCTAATCTAGGTCACCGACTTGTTTATGACTGAACATCCTGTCTGGCCAGAGCTGAACACACCCAACATCCAGCGGTTGTTTCTGCAACTTTTTAATTTCATATTGGGCTCAGAGGTGAGAAGAGCTTAGGTTAAGTAAAAAAAATTACCCATTTATTTAAAAAAATGAGGGTTACAAAACTGACCACCAATTAAAATAAATAATGTTGTGCAACTTTTTTTTTTTACTTTTCCAGACCAAGGAAATAAGGGTGAAATGGTAAAAGGTAAAGCTAAAAAGGACAGATAGAAGAATGAACACATGGAAGGCAAGAATAAAAGGTAGAAAGAAAGGACAAGGAAGGAACAAGGTAGGACATTTGAAAGGATGTAAAAAAGGAGGGTCAAAAGAAGAAAGCACATGAGGAACAAAAACTAGAAGGAAGAGAAGATACAATGGACTAAAGACAGAAAGTTGGAAAAACACAAAGAAGGATTGAAGGAGGTAAAGACAAGAAGGAAGAAGGGAAGGAAATACAGAAGGGGAAAAAAGGAAACAATTTTTCAATTGCATTGTTGATATTTTCTTCATAAAGGATAGGGGAAGAAGTTTGCAAGTACAAATATCTCTTTATCCACATTATCCAGACCAGGAAAATACATCAAATTCCATACTTTTTAAAAATGTTGTGGGACTGCATATAGGAGCCCTGTGTAAAGCAAGTTGACACTCACAGTGACTGAATTTTATGAAAGTAGCTAAGATTAGCATCCCAAATACAAAAACTAACTTGCTCACAAAGTGTATGTTTGTATATTTGTGCATTTCTGTCTTGCAACTGCAGATGTTTAGAGTCAAAAATAGCAGCAGGAATACTTGGAAAAGGTCAAAGTTAATCTTTCCTGGGTGTGTTACTGAGAATGCTCAGTAACACACACACTGATACACACACACACTGAGTCCACAGAACATACTGCTGGACTTGGCATTACTCCATATTTTCTATCAATGCAGTCAATATATTACATTACAATGAACATGCTGAACCATTAAGGTACTTTATTCCACCTGTCAACACTACTTGGTGCTAGCTGCTCCACTTCACTGTTCTGTCTGGGGCCAAAGGGGTAAATACTTTGATACACTGTGAAATAATTAGAAAGGCTCACTCAAGTGTGATTAGATTTGCTTGGCCGTGATCCCATTCCTGTAAAGAAAAGTTTTCTGAAGAAGAAGAATGAATATTAAATAGTATTTGACTCATTAATTTAGAGGAAACCAGGGTTGACAAGTTCTTACGTGAGTAGCCAAATTTACAGATTTATGTTTCACACCATCAGGTTGGTACATTGCTAACAGAAAGTGTTTAGAGCACCTGAAGTTTTTGTTTCATGTTTATTATGGTTCAAAAAGGATTTTTCATACATTCCTCTGTTCAGTTACCCAAAGGAATTCTGAATCATTCCTAAGACTATTGAGTCATAATGAAAATTATAGATAGAAAACCAGCACATAGAAAACCAAACAAGAATGCTGGATATGAAGTTGTATTAATCGTCTAAATAGAGGAGTTGGTAACTTGGCCTGTTGAGGAAAGAAAGAAAGTAAGGTATAAAAGTTCACTAGACTGCAACAAGTGCAGTGCACTGCACACAGCCCTGCTTCAATCCTATAAATCTCACATCCCAGATGGCTTGCACTTGACTCACCCTGCGGTAACAAGCAACAAAATGGAGCTGGAAGATGTTAAACAAAACCTGCAAAAGGGAGAAGTTACATTGCTTACTCAAATCATGGTCTAAAAAAGAAAACAATAAAATCTTAATTAAAATATATCAGGTTTACTTTGGGCTCTGGTCTCTAATTAAAGTCAGGGCGGGTCGGGTTGGACATTTTTAAGCCTGATGTAAATACTACAAAAACAGAGTAGCTATGACTCAATGAGCAGAGTTTTCTTTTCCGTCTCTAGGAATGAATCCAGCTGCAGACAAAGATCGTTTCATGAGTGAGGAAAGGGTGGAATAAAACTTTCCCTTCTTGTTCATCATTTTCTGCCCCACCTTACACCAGCGCAGTATCTGCATTACAGAAGCCTGTCAGTCTTCCACCAACACTTCCTCCACCCTAGATATTTGAATTTCTTTTCTTGTAGCAGCAGCCAACTCACCCTAGAGGTGACAACCCATAATAACCAGATTTGAAGGCGCCAACCTTCATGTCAGTTGTTTCATACAACTGGGTTAGTTATGTAAACTGGCCCAGTGCCTCCAGGAGGTTGATGTAGGCCAGCAACACTATCAACTGCAAAAGGAGCATGTAAGCTTGAAGTCTTAAATGGTAAAGTCTGAAGTGGGATCTTCCTGCCTGCATTTAGAAATTCTGTCCATTAAAGTTGCCTGCATTTAGAAATTCTGTCCATTAAAGTTCCAACTAGAATCAGTGACAATGGGCAACCCTGGCAGCATCCAGAACAGTCTGAAAACAGGTTTGACATTTACAATCCCAATGCAAACCAAACTATTACTCCCATTTGGTTTTCATATCTTTAAAACAAAAATGACAGTGGATAAACATTTGTACCTGACAGATTCTCTGAGACAGAGGCACACTCTCTTCTAAGCTTACGGAAGCAGCCATGCCTTGGTAGTGACATTTATGAGGGCTTTAAGGAGGATCAGCAAAACCCAGACATTTAACTAAAGTTTCTGTCTGCAGGAACCTTATGTCTTCTCTCTCTTGCACCCATAGTAATAAACAATTTCAGCAATTCTTTAAATATCCATCCTTTATTTCATATACTTAGCATCCTCCTGAACATTAAATTTACATGGTATAAATGATGAAAACGATGGTTTTCTAAGCAGCACATTTCTCAATTAGATTTAGGGATGAACTTTGAGATTCTAAAATGAATATTCTTTGATCTCCCATCAGTGTTGTGATGACTGATCTATATGGTGTTTGTTCATTAATGCTCTCTAAGCAACCACTTACCCTCCTACAGAGCAGCTGAATTTATGCTGAGATTAAAACAGTGTTTTTTGTACCAATTAGGTGAATCATAAAGGTCACTTGTTGTACCATATTTTATTTTGAAGTTGATTACCATCAGCCTATCCCAAGGACTGCAAATGCAAGTAGAAATTAGTATTTTTGCTACAGATTGGTACCATGCATCTTTCCTTTGAAAAGGTCAATGAAATGATGTACCTTATCTCTGTGGAAAATAAAGAAAGGTCCAGGTCTAAAAGTCTAGATAAGAACTTGAAAACATTTTCAATTAAATTCAGATTTAATTATTATTGACTTTCTACAATAAAATTACATCCCATTATAATACATCAACATTCATGTTTACAATGTGAAAAAAGGCAGTATATTTTTTAAAGGTTTAGGCAAACTACCAAGAAAACACTAAGATTTATCCTGTATTGACATAAACCAGGCAAACTGTTCTTGTATGTGACTGACAGTCATTTACAGGGAAGTATTCCACACTCTAGTCTAGGTTAAACAGCTTACACAAGCAGTGTTCAGCCAGAGCTGAAAATCATCTTCCTTCAAGACTTTAAGAAAGGGGAGGACACATAATGACAGCAAGTAAAATCAAGGACCAATTCCCATTACATTACCCCCCCAAATGGCCTGTTTTTGTGCCTTTTCTCTCATAATCATGGCTCAGAAACAACAGGACCATGGGCGGAAACCAGCCTCTTTTGCTGCCCCACGTTTGAACGACACATTTTAAGACGGAACAAAACATGCATAGAGCCAAGTCTCTTACAAAGAGTCTGTTCTGCTCTTTGTGAGAAGTTTCACAAGGCCAGTTTTGGTTCTTTCTGTCTTCGTACAAGGCTTGCCTTTCACGGGGGGCTGAGAAAAGGCGGTTCAGGTAACATGTTTTCAGAACCCAGAGCTGAGGGAGTGGGTCAGTGTTGAGTGGTGTAATGGAAGGGAACCCCTGAGATGGACACAGTGCTGAAATAAACATTGTGATATAGAGAAGGGAAAAGCTGGGAAGAAGTACAGTAACACAGCATTGCTGCATTACTGTACATTGTAATCCAATATTTGCTAGCTAGAAATATGAAAATCACATAGTAGACTCCAGCCCATTTGTAGATTCACCAATTCACATTTTTTTCTCTGAAATGTAATTTCAAATTATTGATGGAAAATTCACCCATTTGCACAACTATCTGCTAGAGCATATAGCAGATAGTTATGTAAAATGTCCCAGTCCCTGCAGGAGGTTGATGTAGGCCTGATTCAACCTGGCCTACATCAACTGTAAATAGTCAGTTGACCAGAAATCAGTCTCTCTTTTGAACTACTTCAACCATGAACTTTCTTTACATACTCTCTTTCCTCATAGAGGAAAGAAAATGCAGCTTGGGAAGTGAAAATATCAAGTAGTCAAAATGTTACTTGAAACACTACTAGCTGGCATTTGCAAATCTGCATAGTTGGCCAACTTTAACTCTGACCTTTAATTTTATTAGAAAAAGAAATCAGTTTTTTGGATAATATTACAAATTTGTACCAATAATTCCTTAAAAATATACACTGCTCAAAAAAATAAAGGGAACACTCAAATAACACATCCTAGATGGACAGTTTGATTTCACAGAAGTTTGATTTACTTGGAGTTATATTGTGTTGTTTAAGTGTTCCCTTTATTTTTTTGAGCAGTATATTTCTGGGGCGTGCTGTGGTGGCGCAGGGGGTCAGCACGCCCCACACCCGGAGGCCCCGGTCCCCAACGCAGATATCGCGGGCTCGACTCCCGGTCCCGGCGACCCCCGCCGCACGTCCCCCCCCCCCAGAAAATGCAAGCCACCAGCGCTGCAAAAACTCTTTGGAGAAAAATATATATATATATATATTTCTAAAAAATGTTTTAAGATCTACACTTTTTCATGTTGCTCATACATGTATGACAGCTCAATAAGTCATTTTTTATGTTTTCACTCATTTTACATATACATTTAATGTCTGTATGCTGTGAGCGTTTGAAAAGAATTCTTGTTTATGCACTCAATCTTGGCCAATAACTGATTCTGAGACTTCCTGTTCCCTGGGGGCAGGGGAAAATATCAGAGGCCGATGTCTTGGAAAAGAACAGAATGGGCTGTCTAGCTATTGGAGATGCTTTTTACTCTTTATATGCGAGAAGATTAGTTTTTAAAACAGCGACGAGGTTAAACTCATCTGTGATTAAAAAATGCTTAAAACTGGAACAGGGACAAACAAACGTCAAGCTGCATCAAGGCATGAAAGAGGAAAAGCTTTTTTGGTCCCATCACAATAAATTAGCAGACTTTATAAAATTTAACAGAAACTATAACTAGGACTGGACTTTTAGGATCAAGTATCTGTTTTGAATCAAAGTGTACTCATGTGAAAAAGTACCTCATGAGCCCTGTACAAGTATCTGATGAAGTGGGCTTGTTTTTACTTCAATTGGCCAGGGAATTGAATTAATGTGCCTGATATGACAAACTCAAATACCAGAAGATTCAAATGAAAACTGGTTATCACTCGCTCGTTCAGCAGTATGATGAGTCAGAGATTTAGCAAAAGATGTTTTGCTAAATCAAGACAAAATCCTTTAGAAAACATGTGCTGAGCTGAAGAGAACAGAGATGAAAACAAACCGGAGCAAATAGTCAAAGATCCTTTTCTGTTTAATCTTATGAGATATTAAGTACATAAAGGGTTGTTCAAAGTATTACAGAAGTGCCAACATTTGTGAGATCTGTGGATTAATGTAAAAACTATGTTTAACTTTTTTTTTTCCTCCCACTGAAAAAACAAAACACTCAAATACAAATTTTGCTTTTGAACATTTCTCAGGATGAGATTTTGCTGCTCCAGTTAAAAACAAATGTATTTCTTTTCACACATCTTTACTAGTGGAGCACAGAAGTGTGGAGGATGCTCCGTTTAGAAAATATCCTACAAACAAGATTCTGCTATATCAAAATATTTTTTTTCACAATAAGAAATATGCAAATTAAGCTACACGCATGTGTTTTTAAACATCCATAATTTTCTTTCTTCCTGTTCAAGATTAAAACTGAGAACTTGTCTCTAGTAATCTTGTTCAAAGCTCAAAAACAACCAAAAGCAAAAGAAAGCTTTTAAAAAATGCTTTTTATAAAAGGTAATGGACAGAAATCTTTTTTTCCTCAAACTGAAAATGTTCATCATACTTGTATTGCTATCAAACTTTCCATCCCCACTTTCTTTAAAGACAAAGGTGGAGAAACATGTCAGACTAGTGTGTCTGACTGCAGTCTAAAGGTCAGTTGACCAAAAATCAATCTCCTTTGAACTCTCTCCTCCTTTCTTTTTCCACTCTCCTCCTACTTCCTCCAGCCCAATTGTAATTCATCAGGCGACAGTGTCCAGAGGAAACGTGAAGTGAGTGAATGAGGATAAGTATTTAATCCATCAAACTCCTTTCACTCCCACCAAGCAGCTGACTCGACAACTTCTCCCTGGGATTAGATACTCTTGCGAGAGGTATAGAAGAGACGGGGGGGGTCTAAGCTTCAATCCAGCTCAGCCCACAAGCTTCTGGTACACAAATAGTCCAACTACAAAAAGGCTACCTTATAATTTAACATATTTACTACTGCACTACATAGACAGATGTCCCTTGTGCAACAGTGGTATGAGTCAGAATGGATCCAGTCCCACTGTGGTTTCCCCCTCTGCACCAGAGCTGTTGATGGAGTAGGCAAATGACAGTATACACAGAGAGGACAAGCCACATTGTGTAGGAGGTACAGACCTCTGATCGCTGCAAGCTGCCTTAAAGAGGCATGTACCAATTTTCCAAGCTAGTCACAAAGAGAACTGCTCCTTGCAAACAGTTTTATTATGTGGTGTAGAAGGACTGGCTTTTTAAAGAGGAAAAGCACAGTCTGTCTCTGTGTTTTTAGGTTGAATCAGGCTTAAAAAAAAATTGTATATTCACATAGTTCTTAAATTGTGACTCTGGTTCCATTGGTTCCACGTTCGTCACCTACAGAAGACAAATTAGCTTCTTCGATTATGATAAAAATGAGTTATCTGCGATGTGGCACTACTAACTACTGACAGATGAACTGAATCTTCACACACTGCTCTTTGCTTCAGACACATCTAAGAAAAGTGCAGTGGGGAAATAGTCAAGAACCTCCGGTATGAACTAATACGTACATTAGTGGACAAAACACAAGTGCCAGTGGCTGCTACTTCTGCCATATTCCAGTTTCCAGGAATGTCAGAAACTGAATCTAGGAATGACATAAACCCAACTCAACTTTCCACCAATTCAAAGAAGGAAGACAGGTGGGATTTGCAAATTAATGTTATACAAGCATTGTATATTGCAGCTTGGGTGCCATGTGGCTCGATGGTAGAGCGACTGCAACTTATCTGAAACTGCAATCCTCAACACTGAAGTCCCAAGTTTGATTCCCAGCCCTGGACAATTTTACTGCATTTCTTTCCCTTCTCTTTCTGCCCAACTTCCTGCCTCGCTACTAATGAATAAAAGCCACTGGTGCCAAACAACCCTGCAGCTTTGTCATGGCTTTCTGTGCTTTCAAACACTGCAGGAACATATTATTGGAGAGTGTGTGAAACTTTAGGTTTTGAGAATGACTAAGTCATTTTAAATAACTTAAATTCTACTTGAAGTACCTTGTTGATATGACTGGTTATAACTTGTTCAGCAGCTTATGAAACTTTTTCATGATAAATAAATTGTCTTTTTACAAAGAATGACGAAGCACACTTTTTAAATTCCAATGTGTGACAAACCAACAGGTGAGTCGCTTTAGCCCTTTTGTGAGCTGTTTATTTTGGTGTTTCTTTTCTGTTATCTTTAACATGCTAATTTTACTTGCACGTGCAAATTACGTGAGTGCTTAGCTTTGTGCTCTTAGTAGTGGAAAAATCCACAAAGTGACAGTGTGGAGGTGGGGAAAGCAAATGCAGACTTTTTTCAGAAACTATGTTTTTAGCTCCAGATTTTCCTGCACCTCCAATGGCAGTGTTGAGCTATTTATTTATTTCTTTGTCTGATTATATCCAGACCTATGTTGTGTTTAATCAGCATTGGGGTTTGGGGAATTTTCTTCAACAGGGAGGGTGAAGCTGATCACAGTGGATTGAAAAGTGTTTTATTTAAATACAGGGTGACGATGGATAAAACAAATTTTAAAAAAACTTCTTAAAGCCACATAAGAATCTGTGGTAAGTCTAAGTTTGATGTTCAAAGATGCCTTTTATCCAAACTCGTCTTGAGACGTTTTACAAAGAGATTAGACGATTTCATTCTCTTGCTAAAAACATTATCCAAATGACATGCAGCACATTGTTAGAGAAAAGACATTTCACAGTATTTATTCTGGGGGAGTTGAATATAAAAACAACACTTTTCATATGTTTACCATTAAAAACTCAAAAACGAAACATTGTTTTTAGTCCATTACACAATTCCTACTTTGTGTTGGTCCATAAGATAAAACCACAGAAAATAAATCAAAAGTAAACTGAGACTGTAATGTAGCAAAATTAGAAAATGCTTGCTTTTTAGATATATGGATACTCCTGTATGTGAGGGAGTGCCAAATGTATGTACACTTCTGAATTAGCCAATAGAAATAATTTTGGTAAATCTAACTAACCTAAAAGAATAGATGTTTGGTCCGATTTAAATTCAGGCAGTGTGAAGAAATGTGTGCATTTTAATTGGATTTGTGTTTATATCTGGTTTAGACTTTCTGTTTTAAAATAAATGACTGAAGATGGATGATATTTTGCTTTTCTGGTTTTGACACTGATTTTGTCATTAGTCTGCCTTTAATGTTTCTAGTTTCTTACAAGTAACAAGGACATGTGTCTTGGCTTTCCGTATGTCGCAACGCAAACAGAAAGGGATTCAGAGGAAAATAATGACTAATATGGACATTTACATGGGGTTCTGCTTTTGCTTGAGAACCAAGTCAAAAAGCAAAATGTAAAACTGCAGCAATGCAAACAGAAAATGCTACTAGTAACAATGCAGAATTTGAATTTTCCAGAGACGGAGATAAATGTGTGTGTGTTCAAATCGTACACACGCTGTGAAATAAAATCAAATTCCCTGTTTGCACTTGGTGCCAAGGACCTTCACTTCACACACAGCTGCTTGTCCTTGCATATTAATACGTCATTGTCGACTCAACGCACACTTAAGCCGTTCTGTCAACTCAGCTCAAAGAGCTTGGCTCACTCCAAGGTGTGTCAGCACACCATGTCAAAAACAAACAGCCATGTTTTCTTCTGTTCCCACTACAGGGAAGAGATTAGAGGCGCCAAGAAAGACAGATAACAGATATATCCCAGTAAACAGCTCCAAGATGCTTCTCCTGTACAGTAAACTCAACAAGGTTCAACAGAAGCCTCACGGTCTGTATGATCCTTTGGTATGCTGCAGTCAACAGCAGCTGTATGGTCATTGGCAAAGTATGTGATCTTGTGTGCTAAACCTGTATGTTAAGACAGGCTGGCACATGTCAGCCTGTGAGCTTTCCATGTTACTGCCTGGAGAGGGAAAATCTTGTGGGAAGAGAGGCATTAAAGTACAGACATGAAAACATCAGAGCTACAGTCAACAAAGACGCATGACTATGTTTAAAAACGACTTAGTTGGTTATCTCTGTTTGGATGAGACAAAGGAGACAAGAAAGTAATCTAGTTTAAGAAATTAAGACTGAATGAAGTTGACCTCCCTTCTTTCTACAAATTGTTAGTTGGGGTATAAGTGAGTCAATGCCAGCCATGTGATTAAAACAAGAAAAATGTGACACACTTAACTTTTCATAATAGCAGGATGCCAGAAAATGTGGTACCAACACTGTTTAGTATGACAGTTTTCTGTGTTGCAAGCATTTAAAGGAAGTCTGACCTCATACACGCCTGCACATTGTCACAGACAAGCAAGAAACAAACTTGATTTCCAATTTTAATATGCAGATTTTCCAAAAATTAAACCTTCAAAAACTGAAAATTCAATTAATAAAAATCAATTTATTGCCAAGCCCCAATCTCATCAGAAAGGCTGCAATAAGCCCTTTTTTTATGTTTGCCTTGTTAAAGACTATGTTGGTGTAAATAACATCTTTCAATAACGCATAACTACCTAGCGATATTTTCAAATTTCCAGTCAACTTAAATCAACTCAAAAACATAGTAGGCCATTAGATGACAGCCCTACCATGGAGCTATGCAGGTTTTCTGGGGAAAACCCTGCCAACCCAATCTATGCATACCATTTCTAATTCACATGTAGTGAAAGATTGAAGGACTGTAGAAAATGTTAAGTCGGACCGGTTTGGAATTGGGAGTTTGGACTAATGCCTCTGTCTCCATCCTCCTTCTGAGCTCACCATTTACAAGCTCAATAACAAAACCCAATGAGTAAAAGGAGAACAAACGATGTGTGAATTACCAGATCTCAGTGTCAGCGCAAAGACACGAAATACATTAATCAGAGGAGCTCAACCACCATAAAACACCTGGGAGTTTACTGCCAACCACTAAAGGTACAATCAAAACAACAACATCCATCGAACATCTACACGCATTGGTCTTTGTAAAAAGGCTGGTTCCTGTATCCTAAATAAATAAAAAGAACAAAAAAGCACTACACACTCCACAGAAACACCCTTTCTGATCCTTTAAACCCCAAATTGTGATGATTTTTTTTTTCCACTGACAAAAAATTCTAAACTAAAATTCATTAAAACTTTGAACCAAAAAAATGAATCCTCTCCGGTTTAATTCATGCAATTAATTGCCTAAAGCACTGAGTAGCTATGTCTAATTTTTATAGTACCATTTATGAAAAAACAAATATCATATTCAATAAATTAGAATGCTTTTAAAACATTTATTTAAATAACTGAATTCACCTTGTGAAACCTGATAGATTGTTTACACACATCAATGTTTTCAAGCCTTCATTTCTATTAAGATGAGTTTCTGCTACAGCTAATGAACACATTTTAGATTATATCAGAACAAAAAGAAATTCTTATTGCAAAAATGTCTTTTTGCATTTAAAATAAAAAGTACCAGCTTAAAGGTTATTTTAAAAAGGTGCTTTTAATTTAACTGTGATTACGTATGTGCAGATATTCTAATTTACTGAAAATGAACTGTACATAAATAAACAAATAAAAACTCAGATGCAAACTCCTTGATCAGCTGTAAGTTTTCCTAATGATTATTTTGATCATATTTTTCTCACTTAATTTATTGAAAATTTAATTAATGATTGCAACATTAGTTAGTTGTTCAGTTGACTAGTCCAAGTTTTGTGTTTACAGAGCTTGTTTGTTTTGGTGTGACCTTGTTTATACATCTTACAGCAATAAAATTTATAAGCGTATTATCTGTTTTAGCCTCTGCCGTTCAGATCCAGGGTTGTATGCAAGAGCAGAAACTGCAAGCCTTCACCACTCAGCATCGTGAGCCTTCAGCAACCCCTGGATTGTTATTTTCATGTCTGCTTCATTACATATTTTATTTCAAAAAGCAAAACCCTAGCACTTCAGTGAGCTCCGAAATCAATACCTTCTATTGGGATGCACTGGGTCTTGGAATTTCATGTTATTTAAACATTTATCCCATCAATTAAAATAGCTGACAAGTTTTTGAACAAATTCACACAATGCAGGCTAACTATTATATCCAGTAGTAAAATCAGCAGTTTGTTCCACTTTGACCTGCCTGAAGTCCAGGTATCTCTGGACTGTATGTCATAGTTCTCCAGAAATGAACATGAAAGAAACTTTGTTCACTGAAAGAAAATTGGCAACAAGTGCTAGAAGCGTGGCAGGACCTTTGGTGAGGTAAGTATGTAAAGTATGAGGCTGTTTCAGGTGAAAACATACTCAGTAGTTTAAGAATAGGATTAATGCTACAGAATGTAGTCAAATATGAACATGTGTCAGCAAAATTTGGTTAAACATTCTTATCTGAGGGATCTCTAAAAGCACAGAATGAATTATCTTTTTGTAAAATGCTGCAGAGCGAGTGTGGGTTGAAACTGATGACTTCCAACAGATCTGGCTGCATGGTTGACACCAACATCCATTATATGTAATTCAACTGTAACCACTGATGACAATTTTAAAAAATGTAGGCCCGTCTCAAAGTGCAGTACAATGATTGGCGGAAAAATGAAAACCACATTTCCTCTCATGGTTCATATTTCTAACTGTGGTAGATGGAAACTTGTGGGCAGCAGTGTGGGCTACACACCCAAAACAGGGAGAGGGCTCCAAGGAGTCCTAAAGCTGATGTTTACCAGTGATGGTGGGGGTTGGGAGCGAGGAAGGAGCAATTAACAACACAGCTTTCAAATGAATACAGATAGTAATCAGAATTTCAAATGTGATATCTTTCAAAACCTACATTAGCAGTCATAGCCCTTTAACGTTTCACATTTTGACACATTACACCCACATTCCTCCATTAGTTTTATCTGGATTTTATGTGTTAGACTAGCAGGAAGCGGTAGATGACTTTGACTGGTTAACAGTCATGTGTTTGGATTGTTTGAGAAAGCTGACAAATATAGACAGAAACCTTGCGTACATATGGAGAACATAAAAGCTCCATGCAGAAAGAAGCCAAGCTGGGATTCTAACATGGATCGTCCTCATTGCAATACAAACAAAAGCCTAAAAATTTAAACTGGAAGGGATTGCATTATAGAACCAAGATGATCTTCTCATCACAATACTTCACGAACAAAGATGACGTGCTTAGAGTGATGCACACTGTTTGCCACACAGTTTTTGCTGGTGGGCCATTAGGTTTATTTTGCTCTCATTTAACCTTCTTCCTCTTGCTTGCTGTGCTCCTTGCTTCAGCTTGTGACAAACTGGACAGCTTGAGGCAGGAGAACTCTGTAGCTCCTCCAGACCCAACTCAGCCCAAGGTAAGGGCAGCATCTATCAGAAAATGTACCCTAGAAGCCTGTCAATTTAGCCATGCATTTGTAAGTTTGCAGTTGTCCCATATTCTTTCCATTTTCAGACGATGGACTGAAGAGTGAGTTGTTCAAAGTTTGGAACATCCCTGCTTTAAACTTCTCAAGTTTCTAACCCACCTGCTGTGTTCCTTGGTTTTAACCAGGGAGAATTCCTACAACCTATGAGATCTTAAACATATGTATTCTTCCTACAATTAAATTATGCACAAGTTAACTCCAATTTCTAAACACTTGACTTCTGATTGCATTATTTTACATTGGACATTTAGTGATTTCAGCATAAATGGGTGCTAAATTAAAATAAGCATCACATTTTTTTGGATATTCAGTTGTAAAATGTTTTGAAAAGATTTATCTTTCATTTTCGATCATCTCTCAAATTACTTAATAACTATGCACTAATCTGTTTTTGGTCTCTCAGAAGAGATTTAGGTAAACTTCATAAGAATCATGTTTTTCGTGGCCCTGAATCTCAGACTGAGGTCATAGTCACATCTCCAGTACATGTGATGTCCAAAGCTTAGGGCAGCACCATTCAGTTTTGCAATAACATGAGTCTTTCTGTACGTTCAATAATGAAAACCAAATGTCTTTAGGAAAACCCTTCACTTGTTAAAACAACAGCAGGGAGAAAGCAAAAAAAAAAAAAAAAAGTATTTCAGATTATGCAATAGCAACAGATGTTAAATAAAAACAGATGAAAATAAATTTTGTGCACATGTCTCACTTTCTGTCATAAAAGTGAGACATGTGCTGTCTTGTTTCATTAGTGGGATGCCAGTGCAACAAAGCTTGAAGAAGACTCTAGAGCAAACAATCATGAGAACTGAGACACTGCTGAGCTGCAATCAGTTCCCACATAGTCATGTACTTATTTGATCAGCCATTCTTCCACATCCAAATATTTAGTCATCCTGCTGCTCAGGCCCTGTCAGACTGTTATGATGGATCCACAGGCACATGTTCACTGTAAACATAAGCAGCTTGCTGCTACACTGGACCCCTGCGTGGTGCTTTAGCACTGGATGAAAATGTTCAATCAATATAATCCACTTAACCAGGCTGGGCGCAGATTACTTCAAGGTTAAACAACCTGCCGTATGCTGAATGAATTGCCTCTGATGCGCCCATTTGCGCACTTGTTAAAATATGTTACATTTAAGGCGCCGTCTGAGCGCTTTAATAGGAGGATGTGCTCCATTACCGTTTATCCCAAGACATATCCTGGACCCCCTGCTAACGGGAAGCAGGTGGACTTATCTGCGTCCAAGTGGCCACTTTAGAGCCTCCGCGTACACGTACACAAGCACGGATGCGCATTAATGTGCAGGAAAAGGAGGTTGTGCGAAAACACAAAGACAATGCGGCAGACTTCTGATGCCGGTAAAGTCGTTAGCCCAGAAAGAAGTTCTATCTAAGGATGTTTTACAGGAATTCTTAAGCGACCCACCCGGTGCCACGGTGCCAAAGTTCTCCACTTCCCGATGACGCACAGCAGCGCATTGAGATGAAGGTTAAGGGTCCCCACGGAGTCTTAACAAGTGGACAGTCAATCACGGTGGTCTTTTTATTTTAAACCTCGATTATTTATGGAATATCCAAATAGTCTTCCAGTTCTGTTATCTCCCCCCGCTCTCCCCAAATAAAAAAATAAAAAAAACCCAGCACAGCATGGAAACTTTTGACTCGATAAGTCAAATTAGATCAACAAATTAGATACAGAACATCAAGCGTCATTTTAAACCAAAAGTATAACAGCGTTTTCAGTCTCACTCACCTGAAGCTGCGAGTCCAAACAGGACGGCGATAATATAGAGCCCCTTTACGCACATTTGGTCGGCAAGTCTACTAAGCAGTGGGGGGAGAAGAGTCAACAAACCCCAGCCTAGTCAACCTTCTTCCACAGACTGACTGACTCACAGAGACAGTAAAACCGAGCGGCAAAAATCTACGGATCCCCCTTGAGGAGAGTAAAAAAGAGGGGGAAAAAATAGAAAAAGTCCTCAATTTCAGCTTTCCTGTCCAAAGACGCTTCCTGGCTCGTCTTCTGGCCTCAAAGACTTGACTTCTAGTACCCTCCCTCTTACCATAATTTCGGGCGGAGTAAAAAAAAAAAAAAAAAAGAAAGGAGAAAAAAAAGGAAGAGGAACCAGATTTGAAGAGCTTTTTTCGACCCTTACATCTATTTCTCATCAGACCAGTTCTGCTACTAAGGGTTCGCATGCCTGGTGGTATGCAAACTAACCATAAGCTGGAAAATCATTAGTCTCAAACATGTGATGGAAACAATTTTAGAACTTAAGTTCCAAACACTGTAAAAATAATTTAATGTATATTTTAAATAATTTAATTCTAAACCAAACCTACTGTAACACACCAATGGCTATAGTAGCAAAACTTGTTTTTATAGAAAATATGTTCTTATGCCATCATTTTTAAAGCATTCTTTAATGCTTTTTTTCCATAATATTAATTATTAATGTCGCCTTAATCAACTACTTGAAAGTTTGTTTTTACTTATGAAATCACTTCCCCATAAATGTAAATTCAGGCATTAAGGCTGATGTTTTAAATAAGTCTGGAATCTTAGCCGACTTGTTTAGATATTAACTTTGACATCCTCTCACTGCACAGTACGTAAAGAGAAAAAAGAAACTTTAATCTGTTTAATTGAGAAGCAGAGAACAAGTGCAAGAAAACAAAAACTAAATATGATTTTTTTTAAATTACAAATAATAATAAAAAATTCAGTTACTTGTTGGTGTTATTGAATCGTCCAGTTTTTGTTTTATGTGGCACTTTAATGTGCGAGGGTGAGGTACTCGGATTGATTTTTTTTATTCAACAACAACAACAAAACAAAAAAGAAAAGAAAAAAACAGTTAAATAATATTTAGTCTTGTTCACAAAAAATACCACGAAGCTTCATTTATGTTCAATGCCCTTGCTCATACAAAAAAACAAGAATTTGCCTCGACAAATAGAAGAGAATGTTTGTCACAACTTATTTTGAAAACCATCACTTGGCATCGTTTAGCCACATGGGGGCAGAGAAGCACCACAATATCCACTATCTTTCAGACGTGCCCATGCTTTTACTGTTGAAGTTTAAATGCTCAAATTAAAAAAAAAAAAAATCTTCTGTATCTGAAGTTAAATCAGAAATTTCTCTTATTTCAGGCCAATGAAAGTAACCTGAAACATTGTTATTTACTAATTGCCATTTTAATTAAAGGATAGGTCAGATATTTATTTACTAAGCTCTTTAAGAGCAGATTGGGAAAGTCCAGACAATTATGTCATGGCTTTTGAGACCTCTGAGAGATTAAATGACACATTTGAGATAATTGGAGTTACACCTGCAGATGTGTTTTAAGACCACACCTGGAACTGTCATGGAGGGTGCAGGAATGGGAGTAGGACCAAAGTGCAGACAGGAGAACGGAATGTTCATGAGCCATGGTTTAATTAAATGAGTCCAAAAATACTTACAAAAACTGGAAATGCAGAATATGTGACCGAGTGTTTCCAATCCTGGTCCTCAAGACACACCACCTTACATGTTTTAGCCATCTCCCTGCTTTAAGCACGCATAATTTTAGCTGACGACTGAATAACAAGCTTTTGTGGAACTACAATCATTTGAATCAGGTGTCTTAAATCAGGGAAACATCTAAAACATGCATCACAGCATGTCTTGAGTTCCAGGTTTGGGAAACACTGAGCAACAGTGGCATGGTGCTTTTTGGTCCAAAATGTACCAATAGACCCCAGAACAAAAGCCAAAGACTTTATAAAGATGCTGCCTTGAAGGGTGATTGTCACAGTAAAATGTGCCTTGGACAGACATGGGCTGGAAGCCATTACTTCAAAAGAAACACAAGAAAGTCATAACGACCATCATCACATTTGAATCAAAAAAGGGAGCACTTGTATGGAGGTGGCTGCCTCATGTTGTTTTGCTGTCAGAGGAACTGGTGCACTTTCTAGAATAGATGGCACCTTGAAGAAAGAACATTATGAAGCAATATCCAAAGGCACCAACCGTAGAGTTAAAGCTTAGAAAAAAGTTGTCTTCCAAATGAACAGTAACCTCAAGCATACAGCGGTTACTAAATTCTACATGGACTCTTAAAATGATCGGAAAGCTTATGTCTAAAATCTGCAAGATTAAAAACTGACTTTGTGGGTTATTTTGTCCACTGCTTCCTGGTAAAATGTGGACAACAGGGTTGGATTACAGGTGTGACCCCATGCATACTGGGTCAGACTGTCAACCATAACATAGGTCTATGAAATCAGCTCATTTATGACACCTTTAGTAGCAAATGGTCAAATTTACATAACAAAATGTATTTCACTGTAACATAAATAGTCAATGCTATTTATTTCTCTTTAGTTATGATAAAAACATTATGTCAAAGTGTAAATTAGTACATTTATACTATTGCCTGATTAAATTGGTGTTTTTCCTGTTTAATACCCCGTAATATAACACGTATTGCAATTTTGACAATTAAAAATGAATAATTTTTTATAGCTTTTCTTGGATTGGAAAGTAGTGGGTGTTATAACGTAATCTTTAAGGAGGAGGAAACAACAGCTGGACTGCTCCAGCTAAATGAAGTAAGCTGAACACAATAGAAGACCTTGTAAAGATAGAGGGTCATAGAGGCGTAGCAGCAAGAAAGTATCTGTTACACATAAAAAAGAATACACAAGGCAGCACAGACAAAGGAGCAACTGAATGCCTAAAACTAAAATTAGCTGCGAAAGTAAATGTCAAGATGCATGAAAGCTTTTGTAATTATTCGCAGGCTGAGTGTGAGGGCAGAAAGCAAAGAGAACGGAAACAGACCAGAGAGTAGAAACAGGAAATGTGACAAAAGCTATTAAAGACAAAACCAAAATGATTGTTATCAAAACCCAAAGCGATAGACAAACTAAGACAAAGACTACACTCACTAACCAGGGAGAAATTTACAGTAAATGTCATACAAAAACACACAAAAAAATGATATACAGAAAGCAGAACCTGCTAAACTCTCATAGACACATTTGCTAAATCATTAGCTTTTCTATTTCTTTGCCTGAGGGAAGAACACTGATGCTAGTTATTTGTTTCCTGCTGTCGGCTCTCATATACAGGAGCTTATCGATGCATCATGCACTGTTAAAATAATTGACATTAAACCCAGAATATTCTCACTATTTTGACAGTAATGAGAACTATAAATCACCAAATACTCCTTATATTTTAAGCTATATTTCACAGAAATACATTGTTTTCCATTGTGACCCTAACAGCATGCAACAAAACAGAAGAGTTTTTCTCTTATATCACACATATACAAGCTCCTCTTTCCAAAATCCTTCAATAAGAAAATACTAAATATCGTTGTTTCTACTGTCACCACATTCTTGCTCATTATAGTAGATCTCTGCAAAGTTGCTTCAGTGTGGCCTTCTTCAAATAGACTCAGGCTGACCATATTGTTATTATAAATTATACTAGAGTGTAGTTGGTTATTAATCTGATCAGTCAAATTGGTATGAAATTATTGTATTTTTCTTTATAATCATATAATTTCTTTATAAATTAAATTGACCAGGTTTTTCTTGTACAGGTCCTTGATATGGCAATAATTTTGAAGTGCTATATAAATAAACAGAATAGTATTCAGTTGGGCAACATTAACGTTTGGACACTATGAACATTTCAAGTGTCGAGACTGGCACTGGAGACAGTGACCCAACAGATCGCAGTGGAGTAACATAAGCGGTGCCAGTGCTGCCAAAATTTCTACCTTGAACCATAAAATTTGATGTCGTGTTGGTTTAAGGACCCAGAAAATAATTTCTGACGGTAAAAGCCACCATCTTAAGTCATAATGAAAGATAAAATAAAACAAAGTAATAATCCAATCCATCAGTTGTCTCCATCGTGCTAAACAGGAAGGTGCCCCACAAAAATCTTGCTCTCTTACTTTTTTATTTAGTTTTTCATTAAAATGTCATCATGATGCAATACTTCTAGCATAGTTGCTGTCGACAACGGTGAGGATTCCTTTCTAATTGTGGTGGATAGGAACTTGATTTTTTCTGGGGAAACTTGTTTCCATATTCAAATTGCCTATTTGATCGCATAATTCTCATCTAGAAGTTCTACTGTATTATTTGCCTAAATCTGCGACTTTTTTATTCCTGCTTCTTCTCCAGATTTTTTGATCTGGAGTAAATAATCAGAATTCAAAATGTTTCTTTCTACAAGCTTCACTTCAGTTTGACTTCAATGAACAGTAAAATCCTCTTAAAAAACTACACACTTCCTGTAGGGCTAAATGTGTGCGTCTTTTGTGAATTTATCAGTGCGCACAAGCGAGAGAGCACAGAGACAGAGACAGAGAGAGAGAGTCTCAGTGTGTCATTAACCAGACTGCTGAGTTTAATTCAGACTTCACAGATTTGATCCATACTCCAGACGGATAAAGAAACACTCAGAATGGGTGTTCAGGTCATGTTCGTCATCCTTTTCATGTTTTTAGCCACAGTGGAATCTCAAAAAGGTAAGCACCAACCAGTGTTTATTTTTACTGTGAAGTTGAAATATTTTCATTTATTTGTCTGGAGGTTGGACAAATACATATTTCAGCTCTAAATATACTGTATACTAAATATACAGCTTGTATATACTAAATATACTGTTTGCCTTTAGCGTCTTTAATCGATTGCAGTTTTAACAGAAATGGATGTAAATATTATGGACTTAAATGACTACAAAGTTATTGATTAATTGTGTTTGTGGTTGAAGGAGGAGTCTCATTCTGGAGAGACAAAGTTACTCTGATCTGTCCACAAAACGGAACATGGAGGGATAAACCGGAAAGTAAAACTGCTTTAGAAACTGGTAAAACTTATGAATTCCACTTTAAAGGCCAGGCCCAATATTATTGTGAATATGACAGTGATGAAGGGACGAAGATAAAATACTACTTCTTCGTAAAAGGGAAGGGTGAGTAAAACCAGATTTAATTTTAAGGCCTTTACTCTCATACAGACCTAACTGTTGTTTGACGGATCACTTTTCTTCTTCAGCCTGTGAAAACTGCTTTGAGGTGGACGGATTCCTGTTCATGCTGGTGATTCTCGTGGATGTGATCGGGACTGCAGTGGTGATGAGAATAATCTATGTTTGCACCAAGAGGAAACACCCAAATGTACCGCTTCAACCCGCAAGAGGTAGGAATGAACTGAATATCTTATCCCAATTTCTGGCCCTTGGACCCAAGTACTCATAAAATCCTTGGAATTAATCAATATGTATTATCTTTATTTCTTTAAGCACGTAGAACCCGGCCTCAAACGGACCAATCATCTGCTTATGAGGTGGGTATTGTCAGGAACCGCATTACAAAAAGTCTGTTTTGTCTGGCATTTTTCTCTTCTTGTTGCACTAAAAGAAGCATCATTACAGTAATATGTTGTGGTCTAATAATCAAATCCTCCAATCTAAAGGTTTTTTTGTATTAGAAAAAAATTACATAAAAAATTATATATATATATATACATACAACATGTGGCAGGAGGTAGCTCCTGCCACATGTCGATGTGCCTCTGGGCAAGGCACTTAACCTACCGGTCTGCGTATCGGTTTGTGAGTGCGAATGGGTGAATGTGACTCTAGTGTAAAGCGCTTTGAGTGGTCAAAATGACTGGAAAAGCGCTATATAAGTTCAGTCCATTTATTGTAGATGTAATTTAAAGTTACAAATACAATCAAAAGTACCATTTACTTAGCTTAATTGTTTTCTCAAAGGCATAGTTTTTTGGGGGGTTTTAAAACAGGATTATGCAAAGTGTGCTTATTAGAAAAATCCTTCCATTTAGAAGGAAGCAAATTATTCATAAAATGGAAAACGTATGATAAATGAGCTGAGTCAGGACCAAGCTCATAGATTTTACATGGAGAAGCAATTATTTCTATTAACACCAACTTGTTTTGAATTAAACTATTATATATGAAACAAATAATACTTAGTTGCAGCATAACAAAGCTAGTCTTTTTGTAAGAAGCCATCATTAAAAATGCCTTTAACCTTTGAGTAATTTATTATTGAGCACATTATAAAATTCCGGAATGGTCTGAGTATGTCCTCTATTTGAAAATAATTGTGATCAGTTATGACACTTTACAGAGGATCTATTGTTCTTCAAAAAAAAATGCATTGAAGTATATACTTTACAACTAACACCCACTAATACATAGAAATTTTGTAGTGAGATATTGTATTTTATTGTATTTAGTAGGTCATTTATGTGTATTCGATGACCTAATTGAGGATATTTATGTGTTTGTTTGTTTTATGCACATTTATATTTATGTATTGGGTGATTTGTGAACAGTTAATTACTTAATTTTAATCATTTATTTGTTGTTTGTCTGTAATTTACTGTAATTTATTGTTTTATTTACACATTGTAAGACATCCATTTTAAAACTTTTGGTTTTGGATTATGTCTCGGCAGTCACTGAACCCCAACACTCAATCAACGGAAACTTACTCCACTGTGGTGCACAGAACGGGGTAGATGTCCATCATCAGGAAGGTCAGAAGAAGGCAAACATTTATAAACTGATGAAATAGCAAGAAATTACCAGACCTTGTATTAGATTTCTTCATTAAAACTGAATATTGTAAAATTAGTTTAAAATGATTAGTAATCATTTGTGTGTCTTAATGTTAAATTGCAGCTGTTCAAAAATTGCACAGCAAATAAGTGGTAGAATTTTTAAAAGCAGGACAGGAAAGTAAAGATATATAATTTGTTCATGCATATGCAATTTATTATACGTATTTCTGTATTTAGTTTTCAGTATGTTTATGTTTTATTTTGTTTTTGTCAAACTAAAAAACGTTCATTAAGAGTAAGAAAGAAATTTATAGGGTCAGGGTAATTACACACAAAATTAGTTATTGAGAAGCCCCTTAAAAATGTTTTTAATGAAGAGTTCCACTCTCAACCTTGGAATATATTTATATTTTTATGTACAGCAACGTTATTCCATGTGCATAAGACATTTATTTATGTAAAAAAAAAAATTAAAAAAAGGAAATTTTTTAAAAAGATGTTTGCTATATTCCTTTTGACCAACAAAATAATAAATGAGATACAGCACCTTAATGCACATCTGGTAAAACTTGTTACTCAAAAAATAGTGCCAAATATAGAATGATTCAAATAAAATAATTATCCAAAGTTGAAGAATTAAGATGAAAGATTCCCTGGATAATTTTGGAATCTAGTTAATTTCAGAGCTAATAAAACTATTAGTTAAAAATTATGAGATCTATTTCTGAGAAATGATGGAGTGTGTGTTCGGAAGGCTAACCTGAACGTATCCAAAAATGATTGGGTGGGGTGCGATAGACAAATCAGTTAATAGATAGAGGAGTCATTTTGCAGACATCTTCTACTTTTCAATGCTGTGAAACAGAAACTAGAAGACCATTTAGATAGTAAGCGTTGTACAGAGGAATTCTTCAAAGAAAACTACTTTCTTTTATTAAGGATGATGTTTAAGCTGTTTGATTAAAATATTATTTTCCTTTTTATTTTGACTTTGAATTGCAACTCAGTATATTTTATAATTATTAGCCATGTAACGACTGTAGATTTATACATGTCCTTTTATGGTTTCACGATATCACAGCTTGAAATCTATGTAAAAGTAATAAATTTGCATATTTACTGTAACATCAGTCTTTATCTACTTTTCCTTTTTCCTATATGAAGTTGGTTATTCTGCTTTTCTCTCTTAGAAATAAAAAAATATTTGTTTTTCATTGAAAGACTGAGGTATTTTTGTTGAGTTAAACCACTAGGTGGCAGACGTGTTATAAAGGATCCACCAATAAGCTTTATATATATTTTATGAGAATCCAGAGATTACAGTTCTACACTAACTTGCACAAAACTCTTCCAAATACTTAACTGCCAATTTTATACATTATATAAATAATATTTTCTAATGTTTTATTTTTTTGCAACAGCAATAGGAGTCTATTTTGTAAGCCTGGAGAGAGAGAAAAATTAAAGTAAACCAGAAAAACATTGGTAAAATGCATCTGTTTGTTGCATTTTAGGCAGAGGGTTTGAAGTTAGCTGCTTAGGGGGTGAGATGTGTCCCTAAACAGTGTGTTTATCTGGAGTGAGGTTGATAAAATGAAAAAAAAAAAACACACAAAAAAACATGTAAATATTTTAACTTTGAAAAATCTCCTGGCCGAACATGATTTCCAGATAAACATAATGCAGCAGACTTGAGGTGTAGCAACAAGAAAACAACCAGATGACTCTAACAAATGGGACAAAAGAGCAAAAGAAATTACATGAATAGAAGGCACAGTTAAGAACAGGAAGAGAATATCTAACAACACAAGATTTTACCATAAAGAGATTCCTTATATTCATATGTTTATGACACATATAATAAACTTACTGCAATTATTTTACAGGGAATGAACAACAACAAAACATGAGTTTTTCTCTGCACACGGTACTGCAGGTAGACTTTGTTTTATGGCTTGTGAATTCATCTTGAAAAAAAGGAAACACTTCCTGTGTGCATGAGTGTGTATGTGTGAGAGTGGATCTTCACTAGAGACAGTGTCAGGGAGAGAACCATCAGCTCCATTTTGAATTGTTCTGGCTTTCTGAAAAGACAGTTTGATGTAAAGCATATCTTTTTAGAGAGTTTTACAGATTTGACCTAAACCTAAAAAACATTCAGAATCAGAAAATAAGGATTAATTAGGATGGCTGTTCAGGCTGTGTTCGTTGTCATCTTCATGTTTGCGATCTCTGTGAAGGCTGAAGAAGGTAAATATGACACAATATTACCTGATGTTACTTTACACAATTGGAGCATTTCAGTCTCTTTCGACTGAAGACTAAAGCAGATATTGTCTCTTCACATGATATTTGTGAGCATCAACTCCATTTCCTGTGTTAATTTTGCTTGACTGCTTACAACCTTGTGCTTTCTTACTATTTATCGATAGATTCTGATAATACTTTTTTTTTTGAAGATGTTTATAAGGTGTTGATTGGAACACTTTTGAGTATAGTTCTATAAAATTATCATTGTGTGCTTTAAAGAAACTGAGAAAAAATCTGACATGCATAGACATGTATATGAAAGCCTATATCAGCTGTGAGAGTTTTCTGGTTTCTAAGTACTAAGAGGATGAAAACTTGGATTTATTAAAAGGTTACAAACTAAAACTTATGCAAAAAAAAAGTAACTTTATAACTGTACAATTGGTTAAAGGAGGAGCAACATTCTGGAAAAAGCAAGTCACACTGACCTGTCCTGAAGAAGGAATCTGGTATAAGGTAGAACCAACAACTTCAAAAGATGAAGAACTCACAAAAATTTTAAAAAATGAACATACATTCATGTATGAACGCCAAGTCCAATTCAGATGTCAATACACAACTGGTACCACTGTATCTGAAATAGTAAATTATTATTTCTATGTCAAAGGAAAAGGTAAGTAAAAACATATTTTCATTCTTTTCCACCTGTGTTAATTACAGGACTAACTCATGTGCCATTGCTGCTTTTTCTCCATCAGCCTGTGAGAACTGCTTTGAACTGGATCCAAAGTTATTTCTGATGATCATTGTCGTAGATGTAATTGGGACCACTGTTGTGATGATGATAATCTACAGGTGCTCCAAGAAGAAAAGCTCAGATCAACAAACCCCCTCTAATAAACGTAAGGCTCTGGTTGTGTAATGCATGTTTCTTGATTAAAGTAGAAAAATTAAAAATGATTGCATTGAATTTCTTTATGTCCTCCAGCGACTCCGAGAGCTGGGCACCGGCCTCCTCATGGTCCATCTGCTGAGTATGAGGTAAGTATTGTCAAAAACCTTTCAAGACAGACTGATTGATTTTTTTTGTTTGTTTGTTTGTCTGTTTAATAATGACTTATTACGTTACACTAATTTTAACATTGCGCTTCACTTTAAGTCATATATGCAGTGATTTTGTATTATGCTTAAATTAAAAAATCATACCCAAATAAGATGATTCAGTCTTGTGAAACTTTTTTGTCATCAGTTTGACGAAAAGAAAATAACATTTTGTTCACCACAGAATCCCTAACATGGTGGTCATTTCAGGAGGGATATGTTTAGCTTATCCAAAGGACAGAAAATAGGAACAATTGTTTTTCTTTCCAAATTGATGCATAAATGAGTGCTTTTTGTTATTTAAGACTATATAAAGTATGTATATGTTCTTGGCAGACAAACCAATCAAATCTATAATTGGACCTTACACAGAGACATAAGCACGACAAACTGCATAACTCACCATTACCATTATTTGAGAGTACTTGACTTCTAACAAAGACAACATATTATAAACCGTTACAGATGAAGGCAAGTTCAACCAAACAAACCTATTTAAATCAGAATGTACAAACAGCTTTTAACTGCAGCCTTTATACAAGTGTTAATGTGATTAATAATGTTATGTAACTCATTGGATTCTATCCTCCAATGGATTTAGGGAGTTTATTTCAAGCTCACTCGTTAATTAAAAAATGTTTTGTTAAATGTAAGCTGGGCAAGCAATTGAGAATGGCAAATTTAAAAGAAATATAAATAATGCTGGCGAGCGTGTTGGTCTACTCTATTTGGCCCCCCAAACACAGTTCTGTTTTGGGACCCACATACTCTTGGACCAGTCTTACAGTCCAGTATCAGCAGATCAAACTATCATTGTAAGATTTATCCCTTGTTCGTCCAACTAATTAAAAATGGATCTTATGTACAGCATGGTCTTCAGTTCTAACATCAGAAAAGTTTATTTGATTTAACTCGTCACAACTGGATTATCTGTTAAATGATCCAGTGAATGGCTAAGATGAATGGTTTGGCTTCATGTTACATATTTTATAAATAACTCACATTTAAAACATTAATAGGTTCCAAGATTAGGAGCAAGTTTATCAATGTTACTAGAAGTTGCTGTCTTCAAATGTAGTCAGAAATAGAAAAAGGCAATGACGTAGCTGAAAAAAGGTTGTAGTTGTGTGTTTTTGGACACACAGAAAGCATTTGATACGGTCAGCTGCTTGGTGGTACAGAAGAAACTCAGCAATAACAATCTTTCTGCAAAACATTTACTACTTCTTTTCTATTATTATGGGATAGAATACGATCTCTGTGACTCTGTCTAGTGTCATAGAGATATAAACAAAACAGTGGCAATGTATTTCACAATAACCAGAAAACAGAAGTCTGTGCCTCTCATTTATGTACACCATTGTCAAAGAATAGTTAGAACTTGTTTTGGATCCAACATTTATGTTCAAAAATTATATTGATGCATTTTTTTATACCTTAAACTACAGTTTGTTTTTAGGCGAATTTGAAATATGACACTGAAAAAGTGTATTTGGAAGCCGTTTCTCAGATTAATTACCTGGGGTGTAACGATGCCTAAAACTCACGAGATGAAGCATGAAACAGATTTTATGAGAACAAGACCGAAAGAGATTTTTATATTACTTTAAAGACAACTTCAAAGATCAAATTTTGTTTTAAAAAGGCTTCATGTGGCAAAATCTGCAGTTTTTTTGCAGTTTTCTGCTTCAAATTCAACCATCTGATTTTTCATTTTCTGATTTGTTTTCTTCTCTTCAGACGTCAGGACAGTTCTCCCACTACGCATGGTCTGCTGTATGAGATTTCCCAGTTGTTATTGACAGAGTGGAGTGTGATTATTGCGTAGGGTAGGGTTAGATTAGACAAATTAGACATTTATCCAGCGTTTGTTATGGTGATGCTTTCTGCCTCTTTTTGCATCTAAACAACGTGGAATACTAACACATAATCCGTGTCTTGTTTGTCACTCTGTTGCATTTATGACTCCAACTGGAAACCCAACGCGCAGCCATACAAATGATTTAAGTTTAGTTTGCGTATCTTTTATTCCAACTTCTTCATGCAAAGCCATAGTGACTTACGAGATGGAATTTACCTCATCAAGAAATATTGTAAGATTTTGTATGGTGACATCTTGTTACTGTAATTAATCACTGTATTTTGTGTTACTCTATACCAAATGAGATAACAAAGAACCTCTAAAATCCCTGTACAACCAAGCCGTAAAAGCGGTAGATAAAAAGCAGCTGAGATACCATCACTGTAAAATTTTACTAAGATATAAAACTTTAACAATTTAGTTGTGTATTCTAACGGGAGGCTTGTTTTCAAAATTGTGAATATTACTTCTCCACCACAGAAACCGAAGTGTCTTTCAGCATTTGCACAGGCAATCTTCTTAATCAAAGGCATTTAAGAATTGAATAAATTCACAAAAAGTCTAAAACTCTCTGCTGACCTGAGGACTTCTCTCATATTAGGAAAGTGCTATTAGAAAACCAGCAGAGCTAGAACTGAAAATGAAACTGTAATTACACAATTTAGTACTGTTAATATTGTGATAATTTTACGACTTGGACACTGATTACAAATAGGGTGTGTGGTTATTAAATGTATGTTGTATGATTTTAGACTGATTTTTATTAACATATGTGCTCAGACAGAAGCTATCTTAAGCTAAATCTGGTGCACAGTACCATTGCCTTCCTGCACTATTCTGTTCAATTAAATTCTCGCTAAGCGCAGGAGAAGGGGCTAGTTTATGGGGAAATTTTTCTGCCATAATTCAAGAGCACACATTTTAGCATTTTTCATTAATGTTTTTGTTGCACAACGTCTCTATCAGATTAATAAATTTACTTTGAAAGTACCTGTGATGTTACAAAATGTTTTCTGTTTGTTTTTTACAGACACTCAACTCTAACACTCGATCACAGGACACCTACTCTACTGTTGTGAACAGTGGTATGGTGCACAGGACTGGATAGAGACATCTCCTCTGCATTTATAAAACTCCTTACATCCATCACATCTCACATTTTCATTTTGCTTTATTGCAATCCCAAATTTAATAAAGGTATAGCTTCATACTGAAAAGTAGAAATGTGCAATCCTTGTACATTATGTCAGCTTGAAGTCATTTTATGGTTTCAAAACACATGCTACCTTAAACCATTAAAACAAAAGCAATAAACATTGTTGACAGTTGACACAAACCATTTTGTTCTACTTATCTATTAAAACAGTTTATACAGCAGAAGTGAAAAAATAATTTATGGCAGATGTGCTAAAAATGAAGTTAATATGTTATGTAGTCATGATTTTAAAAAGTACATCTTTATTTCTATGTATCTGGGGGTTTTATAGGTTTTTTTCTATTCATTTACATTCAGTTTATTTACATGGCACAACTCATGTCTCAAGGAAATTTACAAAGGAAAAAACAGCTTAAGGTAAATGTAGAATATGTTTCAAACTAGCAAAGAACAGAAAGTTTATATATGTAAACCTCAGAAAGAACGAAGGTGGACTGGTTTAATTTTTACCACTAATTAGAACTTTCGGTATTACCAATTAAGGGCATCTTGCCGCTCTATGTTATACATATTATGCTTTGAATATTCAAACTTTTTATTAGCTTTTATAAATTTCACACTTGTATGATCAAACTCAAACAGTTATTTGCTGTATTGTTTTTTCTAACTGTATTTGTGCTTTTACTGATGTTTATATTACACAAGGAGCAAGTTTTGTCAGCTGTTTTGTTTCATTCTCTATATTTCTTTTTTATATTTTTTTTTCTCTATATTGTGTCTCTAATTGAAATAAATATGGATAAACCTCCTCTCATTTTTCTTTCTGTGTATGGTTAGAAATGATACCGCAATGGCTCAACAGATAAACTGTGTGATTCATGAGGCAGTTTCAAATCCGCATGTCATATCCGCAGTACACCACCTAAAGAACACAATCACCACTAGTGTCTCTTCGTCTTTCTTCGTGTCGCATGTAAGACAGACTTGATGGAAACATTCAAGAAGTCTATGTATATTTCACATTGTCAGAGATAGGATGGAAAGGTTGTGTCACATAATGTTTTCTGTTTGTTCTTCCCAGCAGTGACAGAGAGCAGTTATACTGAATGGAAATGAAAGCATGAAATGTGATGCAATAGTTCTCTGAAATGTAGATTTTTTTTTATTGATCACTACATTTATTGTAAAGCAGCTCATGTTGCATTGCTTTGTGGAAACACTCCCCCTCTTACTGCTCAGTTATCTTCATTTACATCTGCTGTTTTTTTGTGTGACAATGTAGAAATCTAAACGATGGTTTCTTCTGTGACACGGTGTCAAGTCAAACCGCTCCCACACGCAGACCTACATCTGCTCATCTGCCTGTGTGAGAGAACATCCATGCACCAGTGTAGATTCTCGTGTTGTGTATGTGCACTGTATCATTTGCGTGTGCGTGTGTGTGCATGCTTTCAGGTAGAAGTTGGTTTAGTATGAGTGAGTGTGGGGGATGATCAGGGTTTGGTTTACTCAGCTCAGCTGTATGAAGCCGTCTCTCACTTCCGGTTAAATATAAAGAAAAAAAGACACATTTGTTACCAGGGTGAAAGCTAAAATGCTTTATTTTATCCTCCTCATTTTATTCTGGCAGTTTTCTTCCTTCCAGACTACTGAACTAAACCTTTAATGATGTTAATTTATCTTTTTCAGAAGCTTCTTCTGAAATTAGCTAGTTGATAAAGTCCTCTCCTCAGTTTCCTGACCTTGCTGTGGTGGTACAGTTTGCTTATTAACATTTGCTATTGTTCTTCTATTAATATGTGTTGCATATCTCCCTTATTTCTCTAAATGTAAACCCAAAACCTAAATAAGGCTTTCTGATCAGATGCCATTTATCTTTTTTCATAAAAAGGTTTTTGTGGCTCTAGTAACCTTTATTCATTAGTAGTTAAACAGGAAGAAGGGAAGACATGCAATAAATAGCCCAGGGCCAGGATTCAAACTGTTGAAAACTATGTTGAGGACTGCAACCTAATGTAGATGGTGCGCGTGCTCGAGCACCAAACCATGGCTTAATGCTGTTTAAAATACACAAGTAGTAATTCCCTAATTGTTTTGTGATCATGGTGTCTTAAACAACTTTAAAACACACTGGTGGAAAGCATTAGAAGTTTGAAAAATTAAATTAGCATCAATTTGAACATCACTCCATTAAGAGTTTTTATTGGTTGAGTTCAAAAGTGTTCAAAAGGAAAGATAGGTCGTGACTCACCACTTGTTCCACATTTGATCAAAGTTAGAAGAAAATGATTATAAATTAGAAGAATCCCCATGAGAACACAGAGAACATTTCAGAAAAACGACACTAAAATGTTCATTGTTTGAAACACTATGGTTTAATACATGTAGACAAAAGAAATAGATTCAACAATTTGCAGTTTGTTTCTTGAATTTACAATAAAAAAAAAAAAAAATCCTTATTGGGGGTGGGATTGGGAAGTAGACAGATCATGGATAAAGTTTTGGACTTTTTGGACTGTTAAAAAAAGTTTTTCCCATAGTAAAAAAGATCAAGCTTTAACAATTTTAAAGAACATTTTCAATCAATCATACAAGAACTGGATGATTTCAGCCCATCGGTAAACCTTCCACGGTAAATCACCTAAACTGATAAGCAGTGAGACAATAGCATTAACTGAAAAAGTTACAATGATCTACACAAATATGTAATAAAACAAGAATAGATCATGTAACTTAAATTAGCCTGTTTAAAACTTGTAGTCTAATAACAAACAACTGAAGTATGTTTAAAACAAAGCAATAATAGATTTACTTTATTTGACCAGCAACAAATATTTACCTAATTTCAAATGTTACTATTCACCAACTTTTTTATTTTTGAAACATGAATGTAACTTAAGAAGTTTTTCATCAGTCACAAAAATCAACATGGAACTAAATATTTTACATTAGCTGACATACTGAGTTCATCAAAGGGGCCAGAAAGAGACCCATGTTCAAAGCATAAATGACAAATAGAAATTGTTTTCAAAGTCAATGCCAAACACATCAAATTACATCAGTTGAGGACAGAACAGGCTGTACACATATAACACTGTCCTGATGGAGACTCAGGAAGCAGGGCTGGATGTTTCCTCCAGTAGAAGTTTGCTTGCAGTCGAGAGTTAGCATGGACCTCCGTTCTACTTTCTGTTGAGTACATCATATTCATCTTTTCCTCTGTTGTACTTCAGTGGCTGAAACAGTAAAGGCCACAGTGAATTTAGGGGCAGCAAGATCAATGATAGGCAGATAATTACAGGGTTTTTTTTTATGTGCTTTGGGGCATTTCTCTAATCAGAAGTGCAGTTCTCATAGATATTAGCTCAACCTCTACAGCATTTAATCATTTGTGTTCATCACAGAAGCAGTTTGTCGTTCATTCAAAGAAATTGCATGTTTTTGCACATCCATCAACTGTCTCCATACACTGTTTTTGCACTTTCTCAAGTGTATATGTTATCTCTGTCAAAGCCATCTATACTCCCCTATAACTGGCTGCTTGGGCCAGTTCTTCTGGAGAAATCTCAGGCCAGCAGAAAAACACAGTCCCTCCAGCACGATCTAACCCTAGATCGTCCCAGTTGGATGTACCTTAAGCACTTCATCAGCACAGAGACAATGTGGAGACATCCAACTAGATACCAAAGTCTGCTCTCAAAGAGGAGAAGTAGCAGTTCACATCACACACTTCTGCCATCTTTAAAGGAGAGCACAGAACCCCTGCGGAGGAACTCGTTTGGGCTGATTGTATCTGCAATCTCACTGTTTTTGTTACTACCTAGAGTATATGCTGTAAAAATGTGTACTCAGTTAACAAAATACAGTAACGCTAGATTTCAAATGGATATGCAAATAATCTCAGGTATTGTTACAAGGTATTGTTACCAGGATCAGGTAGTTTTGTATTGGAAAACGAAAGATGAGCTGTCATAAAGTTGACATTTGCCAGCATTGTTCAGAATCATAGTGTCTGACTTTTCATTTTATTGATAATGATACTTTTATTGACACAAATACTTGCTTTTCAGGAATGTATTATCCATTTTGAGCAAGTGACAAACATTTGCAGGTTATCAACTAGGTCTTGCACTTTGTACTAATTGTTTTGAGAAATGCACCAAAAGCACCTGAAAAAACTGTAAAAAAGCTTTTGATAGGTGTTAATTAATGAACTCACCTGGTAGCTGGGGTCATTGGGTGCTTCATTATGAATCAGATTTTGTTTGTCAGATCCTGAGGAGGAAAATTATAATGGTGATAAAACATGACAAAGAAGTTCTAATTTGATTAAACTTAAAGTCCTAAGTTTAAGTTGCAGGCTGATTTCAACAAACACTTAACTTTGTTTTCTTGTATTAATGTGATGTGCAAAAGTCAGATTTTTTTCCCCTAGTGATTTCTTCAGAATTAGGTGTGTGATCAACAAAGTAGAGAGTTCGAAGCTCTTGTGATTCTTAAAGAGCAATTCAAATGAACTTTTTATTTAGATTTTCCTGATTCTGATGTACTGAGGAAAAATTGTGAATGCAACAAACATATTAGATTCTGTGACTACTTGGTGCCCAGATACATATTATTGTAGGTGAGCCATATGAGTTTCATGATTCTGTGGGGTGGGTGGCGATTAACTCTACCTTAAACTGTTTGACTTCTGCTAAATTTACATAAATGGTGGTGTTCTATTTCTACGTGGCTGTTATGGCAACTAACTATTTTAAATGTCTTTTTTTTTCAGTCAAAACAGTTTTATGTTCAATAAGGTAAACAAAAAAGAAAGTTTCTGATTAGCCCAATAGTCACAATTGCAAGTCCTGAAAGTGGCATATCTAATTAAAGTCTGTTACATAAAAATGTGCTGAAACCATAATTTATTCACTAGAGGACAAAATGCCAGAAGAAGAGAAAAACTTGTTATTTGTGTTTTTATATGACTTGAAGCTTTTTCAGTCTTATTGTGCTAGAGTAATACGTTTGTGGCTCATTCTCTGCAAATTGGTGTAAATGACATGTATAGATGACCTAAAGCACCTGCTCATTCCAACATCAGCCTAGCTCATTCCAAGCTGATGTTGGACTGAGCTTGCAATGGGTTGTTACATTGGTATATACTGTAACAGCCCACTTTCTTTTACAAACTATAGTTTTTGTGTGTGAGTGTGTGCAAATTTTACCATTTAGAAAAAAAACCTCAAGAGACTGAGTTATGGTGCAACTCAGCCTCTTGATTATCCCAACATGCTACCAAATTCTTCACGTACCATTTTGTTTTGTCTGCATAAGTAACTTATTTTCATATCAAGCCATACAGGGGGTTAATCTTTGTGTATCGCTCTCATCAGAGTTTAAATCTAGTACCACTCAAGAATGATTTTTCTCAATGACAGTTTCATTAACCATTAATAGAACCTAACTGTTTTAACCTTGCACAAGTAAGTTTTATTAGTTGTATGTAGAGGAAATGACCCTCAGAGAAAAAAAGATACAGGAAAAAAAAACTGGATCAGTATCTTGTTTCAGTAATGTGTGTATGGTACTACAAATGGAAAATAAAAGACAGACAGGTAGACTTTTACTTTTCTTGGTGGGTTTAACTTGACCAGCCTGAGCTTGAGAAGCAATGAGATAGACAGCTACTCCAACCACAACAGTAGCCACAACGTTTCCTACTGCCAGGCCCACAATAGAGGAGACATCAAGTTCTACACAGTTGTCGCATGCTGAAAATAAGCAAAGTAATCTCTTAAACAGTGGCATCTTCACCGATTTTTCAAGCATGAGAAAATGTAAATTACATATGTTTGTAAAATTGCACATTCTTATATATAAAATTACTTTCATCCAACAAAAACGTTTGGGAGAAACACTTTATGTAGAACTTACTCCGAAATTTTACGTAGATTTTTGAGTTTGTATTACAACTGTATTCTCCAGAGTTATCATCACGGTAATACAATGTCACTTCTGTCCCATTCTTGCCGTTTCCTTCAACAATACCGTTAGCACAAGACAGCTTGATTCCATCTGCAGTCTCATGAACTTTTATGTTATTATCTGTTGTTTAAAAAAAAAGAAACTTTCAGTTAAACACAAGCCTTGGTCAGTAAGTATTTGTAGAAATGTTTTTAGATGCACATGATTTTAAAATAATTTTGTATTTTTATGCATAATTGTGTTCTTACCTCCTGTAGCCTGATCAGAGCTAACTGCTGAAAGACAAAGATGAAAACAAACATAAATAAATATTGAATGAACCTGACCAATTATATATCACAATAATAATGAAAAACTCAACAAGAATGTAAAGCTCCACTAAAAATAAAAACTCAATCTGGTCTTTTTTATGGTCCTGTACTTTAAATATTTTAGGCAACGAAGAGATAGTTGTAATAAAGACCGTGCTGTTAAATGTGCAAGAAATAGTTTTAAACTAAACTAAGCAAAAACTTCAAGGTATAAAACTGTACATATGCATCTAGTTCTTTTAACATACATTCCATTGGAGCTCAACTAATGGTATTAAAAAAGAAATGACCACCCCAGACTAACCTGACTCAGATATTCATCAGACAAATACTCAAGCGAACTTATTGTAAGTAAGTCTGTTCACATAATTTACATTTACACCCAGTTACAGAATACACAAAAAATTGATTTACTGATCACACAATAGTCATGGGGTACAAGGATTAAAAAAAAAAAAACATATAAATATCTTTTACAACAATTATCCATCAAAATTCTTAAACATGTAGAACAAGCTAAAACAGTGACATGAGACCAAAAAACAGATTATTTTTGTTGTTAATGCAACCACTTTTTTGGGTAGTGCTACAAAATTTTCTTTTTCTACTACAGCTGAAGTATGGTGGAGGCAGTAATATGGTGTGAGGAATTTTTTTCACAGAACCTGAAAAATTGCTAGAAATTTTAAATTATATTAATTGCATAGAGGATAAGAGAAGAATTCTTGAGTGTTCCAGAGACTCTAAATTTTAGGAGGCAAGAAAGGGGCATTTGCAGCAAGTGGGGAGATTCTGTGTGGTTCCCAAATGGCCGATACATATTTACTCGGCAAGCAGAGGCTGTTCATGTAGGTTGATGAGAATGTTGTTATTATTATTAAAGCCAGGTTTGTACTGATGAACTGAAATCTTCTGAAGATGGAAAATGTTAGGTATAGTAGAAAAGTTTAAAATGTTACAGCATGTGATTTGAGAAAATTCTATATAACAGACTGCAGCCATAATTTTGTGGATGCAGTCTGCCAGCAGGGAGAATTACTCAGACCTATTTTAATTTGGTCAGGATTTTTAGGGTTAGCTGGCTACAATTGGGTTCAGGACTACAATCAATTAAAATAGGGTGTGATAAAAAGTCCTCATAATTATTTTTTAAAATAAAAATTATATTTAAAAGTTGAGTATTTTTATGACATTTTTTCACACTTGTAAGACAGTACTTAGCAACAGAGTCTGTAAAGAAGCACACAAGTATATGAAATTGATTGGCTAGAGGGTATGAAAGGGAAGAAGAAATGATCAAAATAGCATGTTTTGGCTATAAGAGTTAATAAAGAAGCAAGCTGATCCACAATCCTTTCCACACACCATTTCTGTTGTTTATTTGAGTAATATGATTTTTAAAAACTTTATCAAATGTGATAACTATTTATCAAATGATATGAGTCCTAAAATGTTACTTATTAATTGCATTGAGTTTGCATATAGAGCCATTATAATTATGACAAATTCAAGACTTATTTCTCCTTCTGAGTTAGAGTGGTGACAATTATAATTAATATTATGTACATAAAAGTATACAAGCAGAACAAGAAAGCATTACATAGAGCTTTATATACATAGTTTTCTCTTCCTTTGAGAGATATCTGCCTCATTTTCTATCAATAGCAAACTTTTTGATTGAGGAAGAAATATTTTATGGTTTTAACAATTTTGAGCTTAACTGTGTGGTCTGAAGTACCTTACTGATTTTAGATGATCAGAAATAAATACTTGAGACAGATTGCAATAAAAGACTGCGATAAATTGTGGTGAGAACTTCTTACTCTGATACACCATGTTCGATGTTATTTTGGTTCATTAAGAGCAAAAACAATCAGAAAAACGTACCTGCCAGAAGAGAAAGAAGCAACAGCAGATATTTCATTGTGTTGTACCTGCTGGCTGCTTTTCTAAAGACAGAAAGAAACACAGAGGCATCAGCAAGCGCAGTACAGAAATCCGGAAGGCTGCCATTTTCTCACTCTCGTCGACCATTTTATTTTGCTTAACTTAACGACTAACAGAAAATAAACAACTTATTGCTGCTGTCATCAGATTAATATTTCATTTGATCCACCGTTCCAGGCCTTACTTTGCTTCAGAGTTAGCTGGGTTTAGACAAAGACAAATTAACAGAAGTAATAAATCAACACACTTTTGGAGTTTTAACAAAAGTACTCAAAACATGAGATGAATATAAAATGTAATTCTCACACAAATTGAAACAAAAATACTAACCTTAATCTAATGAAGTGCTGGGTCTCTGCTGTAGGATTTAGTTTCTGCCTTAAGTGAAAACGTCTCCGTCTGCCTGTTTGGGAGGGAGAAGGAAGTTACTGTGATTGGTTTGTCAGCTTCATCAGGCTTTGTTGATTTTATCAGAAACACTCCATCATGTCTGCATGCACTTACCATCAAAATCGGCACATGAACCACTGGAAAAGGTTTTGTGGCAAATATTATTGGCACTGTTTAGTTGGTTATTTCGGTTTACTTGAATAAACTCAACAGAAAAAATTATTAAGGTATTGCTAATTCATTCAGAAATGAATTTGAGGTTTATAATTATGAGGTATAATAAAACTAAGTCTTGCAAGCACTTGTTTTGTTTTCCACAATTATAATTATTATTTTTAACAATCTGATAAAGTAAAAAAAAAAAAAAACTAACTTGCTAATTGCAGCAATTACTTGGTGCAATAAGTCTCTACATCTGGTGAAACAAAGAATCTAACACAGTCACCAGTTTATATGAATATTTCAAATCCCCTGCATATTGGGAACGTTTCCCTCATTAATGACAGTCTACCTTCCCTGTTCAACAAAAGGAGCTTTAGCAGATACACAAGGAGGGCAAATGTATGCTCCCACAACATAATTCTGCTTCCTGTTTGTAGAAAAAAACCACAGCAACCTGTGACCCAAGAGCTAACACCTGGCAAATACACACACAAAGTGTGTCTTTATAAACACACACAGATACACACCCCTGCTCCTCTCCCCACCACACACACAATCATCAATATCATCCTCTCTTGCACCTGTGTTAGAAAAACAAAGTGGATCGTTTCAAACAAAACTGACATTTTTTGCTAATAGACTGTAAGAAGAATTTACATTCCTCTTACTGCGCACGACCCATTTTTTACACCACTTCATAGCTCCCCCTGGTGATTACACAGTAAAAGCACAGCAGGTTCATCATTTACTTTGATACAATCTCAATAATACCTTTATTAGACTTTTCCATTTTTATACACATATGTATACAAATATACAGGGCAGGACATGTGGTAAGTCCATAAACAGATCTATTTAAATCTGCACCACCATATTCAGATTATATAATTCCAAATAAACATTCTGGTTTCAGCAGTGAACATTAAATGCGTCCCACTAATGCAACAAGAAAGAACATCATGATAAAGTGTTTACAGATAATCATATGACAACCTTGCCTTGATGAAACAACAGCAGTACAGACGCCTGAGTACCTGATTTACTGGATGACAAACATTCACAGGTACGTTTTACAGATTTGAAAAATAGTCTCAAAAATCTAGGTGGTCTCTGAACTTTATTTCCAGCTTGAAGGTGACCAAAGGATGCTTGATTCACTGATTGGTGCAGATCTGGGTTTCTTCCCAAAAAGCTGCTTTCTCAGATGTAGGTACAGTATGCATGCAACAAACAGTTGAATTTGAACTGAAATGCCCGTCAGAGCCAGATTTCCTCGCTGCTTGTACTGTTCACCTTATAGATGTAGCCCACCATTGGATACCTGGCAAAACCTGGAAGCACCACAGAAAAAAAACATAAATAAGCCATGACTCCATGTATAAATAGTTTTTAAAAAAAGCAGCAGAGGTTCAGAGGGCATTTTGTTGACCTCTTGCTGCGTAGGCTAAAGACAGATCTTCCTCCTCCTCTTCCCCTTTCTTCTCCTCTCCCACACTGTTCTGCTGGGCGGCTTCTCGCGCTATAAGAAGGGCAGGCAGAGAGCAACACAGAAAAACCAAAACATGCATTAGTAGTTTGAAGAAATTATTTCATGTAGAAGACAGTGACTATACAATGAATGTTGTTTCTTTTGCACTGTATCGTGCATTATACTATATTTATAGCTACAGATAAAGTTCAAACTTTTATCTTTATGTCATGCTGATCTATGAAATACACTTAAAAGTGGAAAAACTGTAAAGAGTTGTGTCAGTGTTTAAGTGTGTGCTAAAGAGTGCTGGTTAGTCCACAAGGAGGAAAGTATGTATGTGTGTAAATAACTCTTAATAAATTGCCACACTTGGTTTCTACTGCCTTGTACATTCATGCATACATTTTTATATTCACTGTATGTTTAGTTATGTAAAAGTTAGGTTATCTAAAATGTATCTTTGAGTGATCTAAGTCACACACAGAATTGCAGGAGCTGAACTAACATGTGAAGTACCATACAAAATTAATCATATCTCCACAAATTTCAATGTATATCATTGGGACCAACACAAGCTGATACATAATTGCAACACATGCTTTGTTTTCTCTTCAGTAAAAATATAAAAAGCGTCTTTGTATTTAGGTTTCCTGCATTAACAGAGTCACTCTGAACCTATTTATATCTATTTAAACCATTCTTCTTTTCCAGGAAGGTGTAACAATACAGATAATAATAACTTATAACCTCTAGCCAAATGTGCCTTTGCAAAATATGTTTGAACATTCTTGCGCTGGAGGAAGCTCTTACCTTTCCTGAGAGTGCTGAGGTCATGCAGCTGCATGTTGGAAGGCAGAGACATGTTCTCTCTGGGAATGTTGGTCTTATCTGCTCTGTCTGTCTTCAAGTTTGCTGATTCACTGCGGGGATAACATGGAGAGGTGTCAAACTTGGATCAGAGGTGTTATTGATCTCCTGGGTGGACGTACTTTTCTTAAGAGCAGAAAAATATGCTTTCATCAGTGTTCCCTTCCATTGAGCTAATGGAGGAAGACATGACATGGCATAAAGGTGAGCCAAAATATAGAGACATAGACAGTTAGTGTAACACAAGGAGACTGGTGAGGCTGCAGCTACATTTTATTATAATGTTGGGTATAAAGTATACTTATTATAGAACATTATTTAATACACATGTCTTTAAGAAGTATGCGCAATGTGTGTGAAAAGTGAAATTATGTTGAGACTCTGAAAGAATCAGGAAAAACTTTTATAAACATATATTAAGCTTTTTTTTCTTAATGATAAAATTATCAATACTTTCAATTCTAGGTGAAAAAACATAAATTAAAGTCACTAGATTGTCTTTGTGTTGGATTTTATATGCCTGTGGCCATGGAAGTGACTGGAACTGATGAGTGAGTAAATACTTTTGGCACCAGAGCTGGTTTTCTAAAGAAATATTCCTAAAATAGTAGAAAATAGAATAGCTCAGAAGAGGTTTGTTTTTGCTAATTCAGTGTATTGCTTATATTCATATGTCTAGAAATTTAAAAGGGTAGATGTCAATAAATTATTTCAGTCTCTGTTAACCCAAAGCCATATGATTTTTTACCTTTTCTTGGTCATCAGAATCTCCACTGGTTCATCTATAACAAAACAGAGAGAAAATGGATGATCACATGATGCACCTCACTCAAAGCTCCATGCCACAAACATTTTCCTGCTCAAAAAATACACAGGCATACATTATTCTCACCAATAATCTTGCTCTTGTTTTTTTGCATAAGGCAGAGGACAATTAGACTGAGGATGAGGAGGGCCATGAAGGCCATAGCTCCTCCAGTCACGATACCCAGCATGGGAACCTCGACACGAGACTGCAGGAACTCTGGAGGGCAGAGGAGAGGAATTTAAAGGAAAGTTTTAGAGAACATTTTGCAATGCAGCCACTGTCTACTAGCTAACAAAAATAATTTCGCCATTTAGTATCAGAAGGATCTAAAACAAATAATGAGAGTTTAAGATATCCCAGAATGAAGACATATTTAAATACATTTAGGGAAGCTTAAATGATAAGACATTGCTGAGATGATTTTTCTACGTAATCAGACTATTACACCTAACTCTGGAACCCTTATGAAGAGCTCGTATTGTGCTGCCTAAGGGAACACACACATGGAATCTGAAACCTGGGGTTTTCTACAGTTACACTAAGTAAAAGGGTTTTTGAATCGCCAAGATCCACGGCTCTGAGCATGGCTATATGGCCTTTATCACTGCAGTAGTATCATTGGAAGAAGATACTGTGCAGTTTAATTCAACTACTTTTCAAGAAATTCAAGGTATATATTATATTTCAAACAATGAGTTCTGCCAGACTGGGTCATAAATTATTATTGAGTTACCAGAGCATTTGCCAAAGTTCCCATTTGGGAACCGAAATAGTTGTTTTCATGTTCTTATATAAATGTATATAAATAATAAAATTTTGAGGCAATTTTTTTGTATGGATGAATACATTTGTAGAAAGGATGCACCCTAAATAATCAAATGATTGGTCATTTATGAAAGAGCCACATCCTAAATCACACCCTGCTGGCACAAATGAGAAATTTGTGGCATTAGAAATGCAACAAAATGAATGGACAAAAGTCTTTCCTTTCATGGAAACAATCACTAACCTGCCAGTGTGAGGTTGCTCTGAGCCATCCCCACACTGTTGGTGGCATTCACTGTTAAATTCCCTGATAGACTGCTCAGTGTGACCCTCAGCGTGTGATTGGTCAGCCACGGGTAGCTCCGTGAATCCAGGATGAGGAAGTCCGAGGTATTGGCCACCAGCTGGCCCGACTGATCTACGAAGGTGATGGTGGCAGGAGGGTTAGAGCGCACCAAAGCGAACAGGACCAGGGAGAGGCCGGGGTCTGAGGTTTCACTGTAGTGGGCGTTGACCCTGAGGATTTCTGGCTGGACTGGGGCACAGAGGAGAGGAATGGCTTGACAATGTCAACTGAAACAGACTTTTAGTCCATGAGATATTTAATCCAGACTCACATTGGACATTGAGAGTGACTGTTGCATTGTAGCTTTGTCCTGTCCTGGGGTTTGATGCGACACACACCAGCTCCTTGTCCCATTTTCTTGCCCGCAGAGAGAAGGTACTGTTGTGATTGGTCCCTGGTCTTAAGACCTCAGAATCCTTTTGTGACGTCATCACCAGACGGCCTTGGTTTGGCGACGGCTCCTTCTGCTGTTCTCCATTGAGGTACCAGGTCAGTAACGGGGGCGCTCGAGGATCCCAGCCATCTGATTGGCAGTTAAACTTGTGTGTCATGTTCTCCTGAAGTGTCACAGCTGCTTGCTGCCGCCCATCAATTTTAAGAGCGGGTTCAATAGCACCTGAGGTACAATACAACAAAATATTATAGCAGAACCATATATAGTCAATGGAAATATTAAAGCTTTAAACTCCTAAAATGTTAAAGGGTAATTTGGACTTGTGTTAGACAGTAGTAAAAGATATCAATATTGTTTTATTACAGACTCATTATTTTCTAAGAGGAGCTTTTAGTTGAACTATGAACACTTTTCTTTCTGTCTGAAATACTTTATAAACATCTTGCTGTCTGATTGCCCAAAAGATTACAGTAAAGGTCTCATGTAGCTCCAAATTAATATAACTTCAAGAGGTGTCATTCACTTGGTTATCAATTAGAACTACTAATGTCAGAAATTCCAGTTGAAATTGAAAGTAAGTTCAGAAAGTGTGCAGTCTGGGAGATGACTGTGAATTTTTATGGATACCAAAGTGTCATTTCACAGTGGCCCAAACTAGGTCATCAAAACGTTAATAAAACCATTCTCTTTTTCTGACTGGCAGCATTCTCATTGCATAAAAAGACTGTGATTTTTAACAAGATTCATTATTTGCTTGTGTGCAGTTTAAAGTGTTTGTGTTGGAGTGTGTGCTACCTGTCCAGGACAAGGCCAGTGTATTGAAGAACACAACAGCAGAGCCTGATGTCCATGTCCTCAGCCACACACTCTCCATCCTGGCTGAACCGCCACACACTCAAATGCATCTACCTGCTTAGACAAGGATTTACTCTTAGAGTGAGGTAAGCAATTCATATAAATCAAATCACAATTGCGCAGGGACATGAGGTACACTTTGCTATCCAAGCAAAGGGCATTGAGTACAAATGGAAACTGCAATTTTCAGATTTTCATTTGTTAAAAAACAACAACAAAAAAAGAAAAGACCATAAATAATAATAATAATAATAATAATAATAATAATAATAATAATAATAATAATAACAGAATTCTCAAAATATGTATTGTTTTAGTTCCACTTTGCAAGTTGTGGCTGTAAATAGGGCTGAAATTAAAGATTATTTTAGTACAAAAATATTATGTCAATTAGTCTGACAATGAATCACTTAGTCAGTTTAAAACATTGGCTGATTCTGTAGATTTATCATTTAACTGCTTAAGCATTTTTTTATACAACAGACAAACATGCAAATAAAATATATACATGTATTTAGATCAACCCATTAATAATTGGATAGCAAAAGGTGCTGATATTGTTTTTTTTTTCTTTACAGAATTTGAACCAGGTGAAGCTAAACCTTTGTTAGTTGAGAAGTTTGGACAGAACATATTTACAGGAAAGGAAGTGCGTGTGTATATTTTATATATACATATATGTATATATATGTGTATACATATGTGTATATATACACATATGTATATGTGTATATATAAAATGCTAAATATATTTATTGTTTGTACATTTTGACTTAATTTCTACTCTGAGTGTGTTGATATTTCAGTAAATAGCCTTTATTAAGAGTCTACATACTCCAGTTAACAATTAATTGATTACTAAATTAGTTGGCAATTATTTCAATGATCGATTTACCACAATTAACCCAATTAATCGCTTCAGCCCTAGCTGTAAAGTTCAAGGGTTATCAATATCTTTGCAGTGTGGTACACATCAAGATGAGGGTTTGGGTATATAACTGGCTATAAATCTCTAACAGACTAATAGGTTCTGATAGGAAACATGCCTCAAAGAACAAACACATCTTCTGACAAAAAGATCACAATGCATTAAAGACAACAGCAAAGCCAACACAGGTCTGGCCTCACAGTGACATGGCACTGTTCAATAATTCACTCCCTTTGTATCTTTGATCTGCAGAGTACTGCAAAACCAAACATCCTCATGCCAGCTTAGATCAATACACACACACACACACACATCTACAGTAAAAGGGGGCAGAGCTGGCGGTCTCCAGAGCTGGCTTGCTGTGTGGGGTCATGTGATCTGTAGGAGTAATATCTGGAACTGAGCTGTTAAAGATGCACACATGATCTGCATAATCAATACAGTGATCACCAGGAATAATCCACTAATACGAGTGCAAGACAGGAGCTGACAGCTCTCTGCGCTGTGGGTAAGGACGCTTAATGCTTTGAGCTGACAGCCGAGGGTAGAGGAGGGATACACACATCAGTTCAGCCCTGCACACACAAACACACTGAGACACAAACAGTCAGGATGCACACACAAAAAAACCCGCCTTGTGGAACAAACAGACGTTACTACCTCAGCCGCTGGTGCAGATCCTGTCTGGATTCAGCCCACCGTAGCTCCATGTCAGAGAAAAAGGAGAGGAGGCAGAGGGAAATATGGTGATGACAGCACAGGGATGAGAAGCAGCCCTTCCTGACTCACTTGCTCTCCCATCTGCGTACGCTCAAACTATTACACACGCGCACGCACACACATTTGGCTCTCTGCAAGATACGGCAACCTCCAGCAGCAGCTTTCACTGGCTGATGCAGGCAGTTGTGTTGTCGCCACTCTGAGGTGGGGAGGAGAGAGGGAACTGGGAAACAGGAAGCAGAAGGAAGGAAAACGAGCAAAGGATATACAGAGAGAGGAAGGCTGGGAAGATGTGAGAGAGGGACAACAGCTTGTGTGGAGGAGCATAGGGAGGTGAAAGAAATAAGCTTCATGCACAGGATCAGTTTGAAACTGTCAGAAAATATTTGGTGTGGATAGTAAGCTGTCAGCTCAGAAGGTTTCCCGTAAAGCTTATAATTTATCCCACCAAACATACACCAGCTGGATATTGTGGTCACGCCATGATGGGCACTTATACGGAACATGATTCACCTGGTCTGAGCTCAGCTGATTCAGACTGAAAAGCCTCTGCAGTGCAGCTGTACAGACCAGAGCAGCAGCATGCAGAGCAACGACATACAAGCAAAAAGCTGTGGCTTCAAGGAGAAACCATTCAAAACTATTCAATGGGGACTCGTTTTTCACATTTTCTCAAGATGCAAATGAAAGTTTAATGTGATTTAATGTGACAGAGCTGCAAAGTGTGGCGCTTAATTGCACATCCAAGCTAGAATGCCTCCAGAAGTTGCAGAGAAAGAGACTCAACTTATGCTTAATATAATTTAATAAATTCAGATGTTTTGCAAAGACTGTCAGAAAGCATTAGAGAAAAAAAAAATGGCATCAAAAAGACCAAGAAACCCAGCAGGTCAGGTCTGTGGAGACGTTCAAAGAAGAGGTATGTAAAAACCCCAAGTTTTGGGTCAGTCCATCATCTGAATGAAAAGACTGTAAAGGGCTGCAAGCTTACCAAAATGTGACGACCATGTAGAATGACAAAAGGAGGTAAAATAACCTTGTTAACTCTGGAGGAGATGCAGAAATCCAGTTTGGATGAAAGAATCTAACCAACAGAACAAGTATGAATCGCAAATCTGGCTTTTATAAAAGAGTGGTAAAAGAAAAGTTTTAAGAAGTCTAATTTAAAACTGGTCACAAACCATATTGGGGACAAAAACATGTGAAAGACACTGATCTGGTCAAACGAGAACAAAATGTAACCGTCAAGCCAAATATATTGATCAATGTTTCAGTTATAAATCAAAAGCAACTCTAGGCAAGTGGGTTTTTCGTCTTGATTTAAAGGAGCACAGTATTTCGGCTGTTTCGCAGTTTTATGGAAGTTTGTTCCAGATTGGTGGAGCATAAAAACTGAATACTGCCTTTCCATGTTTGGTTCTGGGGATGCAGAACAGACTAAAACCTGAGTGATCTGGAACATTGATACAACAGATCCTTAATGTATTTTGGTGCAAGGTTGTTTGGTAGGAGGAAGAGAAATATTGAAGGAAAGCCATGGGAAGTCCTGTCTGCCTGTCTGTTTTAGTTATTTATGTACAAAAATTAATCTCAGTTTGGTTGCTTGGATACATGTGGTGTCAACGCAATTAATTTAATATTGGATACTTAGGGACTGACAGGTTAAACACTATGTTTTTATAAACTGCAAAAGATGAGACTGCAAGCAAGATTAAAAAATACCCCACACACATCAACACTTTTAAATTATTTATTTATATATATTTATTTATTCATCTCAGTTTGGTTGATATTCTTTTGAACCATTGTTGTTGCACTTTAGTATTTTTGTACCCAACAGAAATGAACAGAAACAAAGACAACAGGAAAAAACAAAATCATAAAATGAACTGATAGAAAAACAAATGAATCTAAGGAAAAGGGGAGGAGCAGAGAGAGTCGGCTTGCAGGGATGGAGAGAAAGGACGACAGTTGGCGTCGACAGAGTTAAAAAAAGAAAAAAAAAGAAGAGGTGGAGAGAACAATGGTCAGTCTGATCAGGCTGAATGTGTCTATGCGAGGCAGCTTGCTTCGTAACTCTCTGCAGTCTTTTAAATTCCCATAAGTGGTCCCTTCTGCCATGCATCTGCTCCCACCTCCACATACACACACACACACACACACACACACACAACGCAGGTCAGTCACAACATTACATTAGATGTGAAGTTCCTGGATTCTTTTGCTGCCATGCTTTCGGAACCATGCTCCAGTATTCAGATAAAATGCTCCTTTCCCTTCCAGACCTCCTTTGGTTTGGTGTAAACAGAGAGGAAGAAAAAAAAACGAGGACAGATATGAAAGAGAAACAGAGCTGAAGTGAACACTGAATCTGTAATGGCAGAGCTCCTATGAGATGAGAGCCCTCCCTTGGTTTTAGAGGACAAACCAATCACAATGGGTCTGTTTGGGCGAGCTTTGGTTAAAAACAAGCCGATTGGACAGAAGCAGCTCTCTCAGGCATTTATAGCATACAGTATGTCAACCGTGCAGCCAGTTACTAGAATATCTGACCTGTACAAACATGAGTGGAGATTTGTTTTCTCTAAAGCAGTCTCTTTGATGGTCAAACTTTGTTTCTATGTTCAATATATTGGGAGGACAGAGTGAGCTCAGACACATAAAAAAATAAAGGATAACGGTGAAGGTTTCATTCGTTGATGATGGTCCCCAATGTGCTGCAGCTTGAATTTGACCGAACTTCTGAGTCTTGTGTGAATACAATCTTGGATTTACTGTAGAAGACTTTCAGATGACTCCTGAAATGATTCCCTTTCACAGTTCGCTGGCCTCCTCCAACGACAGGAACCTTTAATGGTTCACGAGATGCAGCTCTCACCTCCCGTCCTCGCTTCTGGTTTAGGGCTAAACAAACCGGTGCAGGAACCAAGTAACATGAATAAAAGGGGGAAAAAAATACAGATGGGTAACTGAAGCTGTAGTTTTCCTCCTTGGTTGTAGCAAAGTTTAGCTCAGAAAGAAGGGCCGAGTCCATAAGGCGCCATCTTGTCAGAAGTCAATGTAGTCGAGGATGGTGGGAGGATCACAGCAGGAAGGGGCGGTGGGGAGAAGTGGGTTTATCTGTCTCCAGGCTTGGGATGTTTAGGATGATATGTCAGCTATTTTACAAGTTATTCCCTTGTTTATTTGTCTTTTTTTAAGAGTCTCTGTAGCACCCAAACCAACCCAGACAAAGCCCCAAGCCTGACCCTGTATAGCCCGCCACGACGACCCCGGTAACAGAAAACAGGCCCAACATCAACTAGAATGACAGTCACAACAACATCGATTGAAATGATACCTTAAAAAGCAACACAAAATAATTGCTCTTCTCTTATTCAAGTGTCTCAATATAATAATATTAAAATAATAACAATCGCTTTTTACGACAGAAAGAGCAGAGCCCTCTTCTCTGTCCTCTTTTGGCTAGAAATCTCGAGATTCATAAAGCAAAGAAAATAAAAAATAAAAACAGGAAGGAAAACATATTAAAAGACTCCAAAAATACAAACAATAAACAATACCAATAAAAATAAAAAATAAAAAGCTTCCCCAACAACATCAAAAAACAAAGTAAAATGGAAGAAAAAATATGATTTGTTACAGAAACTGTAATAGCGTTCTATACATGGCATCACTGTACAAGGAAAGGAGGAAATGTCTGGTAAAACTACCCACAATGCAATACAACGGTCACTGACGTGGTGGAAGAGGAGGATGAGAACATAGAGGTGGGGGGCGCGTTAGAGATGGAGAAGGTAGAGAAGAAGAGAGGAGTAAGGGGGTAAAAAGCAGGTGAAGCATCAAGGAGAGGACAGGAAGCCCAGAGGGACAGCATGAACCGAAAGTGCAGAATTAAGTCAAAGAACTTTGTTGTCCTCCTCGCAACCCATAACTATTCTCCTTTAATAATAATAATAATTCATATAATAAACATCTTTTACAGAAAAAACATGAGAGTAACCATATTGACCATAATGCCTACATTAACTGTAAAATGAGTCTTAAAATAATAATAAAAAAAAAAAAAAAACAGAATGCCTGAACAGAAAGAAGAACAGAGCTGGTTTGTCCTGTGCGATGTCGAAGCGCTCCGCCGCTGGATGGAGCGGTTTTTGGTGCCCATTCAGAGCCCGGCCTAAAACACCTGAAAGGGGTCTTCGTTGCTAAGGTTTCAGCCCCGACGTTCCTCGCCCCGTTGCCTTCGCCTTGCTCATACGCACGTAAACACACACACTCACTCCGAATGGGAATACTTTGGGTTTGTGGCAGCAGTGTGTGTGTTTGATTGTGTCGCTGTGTAAATGCACTGGCCAGTCAGGCACGTAATGAATGTATGCCGTTACAGTTGCCGGGCGTGGGGGGAGTGAAGGAAGAACGGAGGTTTGGATCAGAGCTGCAGGTGGGCTTGAAGAGGGCCGGGTCGCCGATCGGAGGGGGTGAGGTTGGCGAGTTGAAAGGGAGGGGGCTGGAGGGGGGGAGTGAGACCTCCAGCTACCCAAAATGAGAGGTGAGAAGAGGAGACGACCTGCAACAGAACAATGCTGGATGTCTGTGTAGAAAATGCTGGCACTTTGACCTTTGAACCCCAAGGACCCCACCTTTGGCCCAACCCACTCACTCCCTCCCTCCGAAGGAACAGATGGAAACAGACAGATGGACACAGAGCGCCCCCTGCTTGGACAGACAGCGGTGGTTTGGCGTGGTGCTGCTCAACTCAAGTCAACAACTCAGGGTGGCTGATATGGACGACGCACACAGGGCTCCTAGGGGAAGACAGAGGGACAAAAGACAGAAGCTTTCATTGAAAATTCCACCTTGAACTGGAAGAAACATGTTTAAGGTGGAACTCAGCTGAAATCACTCAGTTTTGACAAGAATAATAAAGAGCTGCACTGATTAATCACTCCAGCTCCAAAACTCTGTTTTTACGTTACAATCAAACTCTTGTGGTGTGTTTTATTTGGATATTAATAAGAGGCAGGAAAAAAGGAATGTTTTCAGTTTGTACCCCTGATAAAAACTGATGTATTCATCTTTAGCCCTGTTTACTCCAATACCCATAAATTCCATGCCTCTGGAAATATGTCTAATAGCCATATCTCAATATGTAACCTGTATGGCAAATTGAAAGTAGTCAGAAATCAATTTTGCTATGTTCACTATCATCTAAGGAGCAGAACCAACTATGGAAGAAGGTTCTCTGGTGAGACAAATTAAACTTTTATCCCTGTCGCCATGGTGACATACAGAGGTGACATCATCATACTGTGGAGATGTCACCATCACTGTCTTCTGCAGTGACGGAAGCTGGTCAGAGTTGTAAATCAATGCTGTGAAAGACTTGAGGCTAACACTACACTGAACTACACACAGTCAGCTGTAGCTGCAGCAAAAGGTGGTTTTTCATAAAATTGACTTATTAAGGATCAAAACAACTTAGATTGATTTGAAAAGCTTGTCGGTTTTCTTTTAACTCCACAACTGTCTGCTACATTAGTATGAGAAGCCCACACTAATGTGACAAAAACTGAATGGTTTGGATCAGGGGAAACAAGAAATAATGAAGGCTAGAGCAGCCAGGGAGAAGGGTGTAAAATAGGATTCCTGCCTTTTGAACAAGGGTCAACAACAGCACAACAGCACACCCTTGAAAGGTTCAACAACAGCACAACTCACAATACATTTTTTTTTCTATTACTTTGTACACATACCTGTGCTAGACGCCAGCCTGCTCCATGCTGTACTGCAGATCTGGGGGTTTGTAGCTGAGGAGCATGTCACTGGTGCAGGACGACGGGTAACAGGCTGCAGCATGGAGCTCCCCTTCTACATCGCAAACTGAGAGGAAAAAAACCCAGCTAATTTACTGGGTTTGTCAAGAAAAACGGAACATCTGCACAACGCTGGAGGTGTTTGCTTTTCTACTGACCTGACTCCTCTCGCTGGTGAAGCTGCTGGCTTCCAGTCAGAGACGTCTGGCTGAGAATGTCGGACATGCGAGCCGAGCTGAGCGCCTTTCCTGCCAAGAGGCTCATACCAGACATGGGATCTGCCTGATCCTGAATAGAAAGAGGGAATGACAGATAGAGAAGCAGAAAGATCATTTAAAATGTTTTTCTTAGTTAAGGCAAAAATAATCCATCACAGTTGATGTGGAAAACTAGAAAGGCTAAGGATATGCTTCCATTGGATTTAATGAGAGAAGGTGGCAAACAGATGAGAAACAACAATGATGTAAATGTGATTCTGTGAGCAATTAACAGAAAATACAGTCAGAGAGACAAAACAGCAGCAACTTTCTTGGTGAGCAAAGAAGTTCTGATTATGTTTCACTCTGGTCATTATACACATAAAGTCTGATTCAATTTGCATATTTAATTTCTTCCTCCCGGCCATTCTTCAGTAAAGTTGGCTCGCTGAGAGACTTACAAAGAAGACGAGCTGCAAACAGTCGGACGTGCACCACAGCACTTCTAACGAACCACAGAAAGGGATTCTGTTCCTGCCAACTTATTTACATGACATCGCTCGCGAATCATGAATCCCTTTGCTAATTCTCTCAGCGTGAGTGAGAAAATAATATGTATGCAGCACTAATTAAATTATGATCTGCTAAAAATCATTATTTGACCCACCTACAACAAGATTAAAAATTTGCAGTCAGGAGCTGCAGATAAGGAGAAATTTGCTGGTAAATATTTGAGTCAAATAAATCTCTCGTTTACTCATACTGAAAATCTAAGAGACACCCCACAATTAATTTTAGTGCATTTGGGAAATAATGGTGCCAATAATTGTGCCATCTGTGGTTTACTGTTTGTTTTCTTCTAAAACTATCTAATCAAAAGAAAAGAAAGAGGAGCATTTCTCTTACTCAAATTTTACTTTTTTAAGTTATTGCACGGTAGAAGACCAATGATGCTACAGGCCTGTTTCTCTTCCCCAATAAATTTTAAATGAAATCCATATATATTCTGTCTATAAATGGGTTGCCAAAGGGCTTTTTAATAGAATAATCAAATAATCAAATAAATAAATAAATATATGGCCAAATCAACTCATAAATCAATCTTTTTCCATGCCCATCACAGTCTCCAGAACTGAATCCTACAGTTCTCTTTTGGTGAGCTGAAGAGAGGAATCAGGAGGATCTGGATGGGTTGTGTGAAGAGAAATGAAAAGATCCATCTCACTTTTAGCTCTGAGCTTGTTAAAACAATGGAAAGACAAAATCTTTCCACATATTTTTGTTTAGTTACTTGCAGAAATATCTTAGTACACTTGGAATCAGACAAAACTAACATCAGTAACTTTTCAGATTCAGAGCTTTCAAAGTCAGTAATCCCTTTCTGCTGACAAAATGTACTAGTTTCACTAGCTTTTTCCACATAACAAAGTATTTTTTTTACATGTTATAAGTAAAATAAAATGCCAGTGGAGCTACTTTTTAAAATTAATATTAAGAAATTATTAAGTTAAAACAAACTGATATTTGAACTAGAAACTATGCAGACAAAAATACTTGGTAAAAATGTTTTTCTGTTACAGTAAAAGAGAAAAGAACAACACTAAGTGACAGTAAATGGAATCCTAATAGGGGTTGTAAAAGGATTGGCAGGAGGATGCTTATAAATTTTAAACATTTTTTTCATAACACTGCATAAATCTGTATAAGAGGCGACAGATTCAAAAAATGCTTCAGTGTAAAATTACACATCTTAAAATAGAAGCACATTTATTTTAAGAAGTTTTGAACATCTTTACTAAAAGAACAAACACATTGCTTTGTTTCCCATGCAACCGGAGGAATCTCAGCGGACTTTCACTCACATAGGCATCGTCACAGGTCTGAATGGTGTGGTGACGCTGAAGCTGCCCTCTGGATCTATAGACTTCGCTTTGGGGGCCTCGCTGATAGTTCAGCCCGTTGTGATCAGGCACTTCCATGGCCTGTCCTTGGGGCCGGCACTCTACATGCTCAGATTCTAAAACAGAAGAATTCATATAAAGACATTTTGACACAAAAGAGAAAACTGCTACTCGTTTAAGAATTGAATTGTTGATTGAACAGACATCGGTTTTGAAGAACCAGTCTGACCTCTTGAAGCAGGAGGACTCCTTATGTAAGCACCATGCCTGTGTGTAGGGGAGTTGTAAGGTGGGGTGCCACCGTGGGGAGGCCCCAGGAGCTCATGTGCGTCTCCTGCTTTAGCCAGCAGGCCTTCATGCGGGTGGTGGTATCCGGCAGGGGCCTCGTCCTCTTCCATGCTCTCTGAGTGTGGTAAACTGGGACATGGCGCCTGCGTCACATGCTGCGGCTGCTGTTGAACCTCTGGGGGCTGTATTTGGAGGAGATGGTGGTAGTGTTGACCCCCTGAGGTAGGCTGAGCCACAGGGGGCTCCAGGGTGTCTCCTGGGCTCAGCTGGCGGAGGAGCAGCATTTCTCCAAACTCCTGTGCTGCACCGCTGGGTGGGGTTTGGGGCGTAGGGCACTGCCGGAGGTTCTGTCTCTTCAGGAGGGCAGCCAAGTCCTGCGGGGGCAACCTGGGATCCGCGTGGCCCGTCAGAGAATGCCGAGGAGACAGAAGGCCTTGTAGGGTGGGAGTGACGTGTTGCTGCGGGGGGCGGTAGTCCAAAGGAGTAGGGGAGAGCAGGGCTTGCTGTAGTGTGGAGGGGGTCCCGTAGCTGCCGGTCCCCACAGCCCCACTCTGGTAGCCCTCCAGGCCGGGGACTTTCAGGGAGGCGGCCTGCAGGTAGGGGTTGTAGGAGCCGACGACTCCGGAGGCGCCCCGAGAGGCAGCGTCGCCGGAGAAGAGGTGCGGATTGAAATGGGCCTGGTCGTAGGCAGAAGTGAAACGGCCGAGGCTGCGGCTGAACAGGAAGGAAGGAACAGGAAGATTAGCGACAAACAACGACATCGTCCAGTTTTCACACAGAATGGACACAAGGCATGGGCCAGGATCATATTCTCAGCAGTTTTTATTTTTACATTTATTTAGTATCAGTTTATTTTAAATTTACCTTCGAGGATCAATAAAGTATTTTTGAATTTGCATTTTACATAAAAATACCCCAGTTTTACCATATTAACACAATATGATTTAATTGCTTTAATTTAAAAACAAAAATATTGAATGTTGCTGCAAAATATATCTAATACTGATCATTATGAGCAATCAACAGAAGCTTGGCTCAACTTTTATTTTGCATCCTTTGGTAATCATCCCCCAGAGCAGCTGTGGCTATAATCCAGAATGTTACCATAATCAGCATTGGAATTGCTGCGTGAATGAGAATGACTCGTTTCATGTAAAGCATTTTTGAGTGACCTGAAAAGTGATAAATCAGTGCAACCAAAAATGACAGGTGGGGATCCTTTTGAACCACTTTTACTTAGCATCTACAGGCTCTTCCTAGCCCAGAGCATGCTCCACTACATCTCTTAATTTCTCTTAATATCTCTGTGTCACCACCTCACCACAGACCACGGCAGTGACTGAAGCAGAGTATGCAAAATATTCACTTTAGTACATTTGATTGTCAGATGTAAGCCACGTCTCATCCTCAGCTTCCGAGTCAACTCAATAAAAACCTTGTAACTTTTCAAACGAACCATAGATGCCATTTACCGTTTTACTTTATAAAAGTCAAAAACTGTTTAATCACTTCATGTCTTAACTTTTTAGTTTGTTTTAAATTTGAATTTAAATGACTTTATTTTTCTTTGAATTCACTCTGTATTTAATTTTCTCTGCTCCATTTTTCTTTCAAGCACCTTCAATTACCCAATGTAAGGATGATGTTATTGTTTTCCATTTTAGCCGTTTGGTTTGATAGCATTAAACACGGGAAGCTTTAAAGCTGATAATAGCTGGTTAGCTGGTCGGGTGTGTACCAGATTTTAGTTCAGACAAAATCTGTCTTTCATGTGAATTAGAGAAAAGTGACACTGGCTTCTTTCAGCCAGTTGATTGGCAGTGTGCAATGCTGTGATGCTCTCTGCTCCACCTGGCAGGAGAAAACTCACATTGGTGCAATCTCTTGCATTTCTTTAATAGGTTTTTAGACCATAGGGATAGTATGACAAAAATGTAACACCTTAAAACAATACCTGTTTAAGACATTGATTTACCTTGAGATTTGCAACTGGCCCATGCCTAGTGGAAACCTTCTAGAATAGTCTATAAAACTTGAACACACACAACTAGCAAACACTTCAGTCTGGCCAGAGCACAAGTATTCACTAAGGAGTGCAAAAACAAAGCAAACATTTTAACTGGGAAATCCAGTCTCTCAGTGAAGACAGTCCTGACAATAAGTTTAAGGAGCCCACAAGGTGACTGATCTAATCCACTGGTTAGGTCACACTCATATCTGAACACTCACCCAGACACACTGATGTGGAGAGTTAGTTGATGATCTCTCAGCAATCAATGATGATGAAGATTTACATGCATTTTTTTTTTAAATGGTAACAAACATGATGCTCATTCTCACATACATACATCTTAAAACCTCTGAGAAACATGATGGATGCTTCAAATGTTAAAATCCAAGTATTTAAAAAACAGTAACTGTATCCACAATGTCAATAACCAAGAAAAAAAATCATTAAATTTATAAAAGAACAGAGTAATTACATTTTTTTAACAATCAGATCTGTCTCAAAGAAAATTAAAAAAAATTGTAAGGCTGCAGAAGAAGACACTGTAACAGTCCATTGGGTAATGTTGGTAGCCACCAGGGGGCGCGCTGACTGGCTGTTCAGAGGGGTCACCTGTGCGTCTCGGCGTTGTCTGCACTGAGTTGTTTCCCGAGGACTCTGTGTCCACCTGGTGTGGACAGGAAACTGCCTGGTCTCTGTGCCCCTCCTCCCAGCTCCACATCCTGCACCTGAATGGTCACCTGCAGAAGCAGCAGAGAGTGAGGCCTCCCGGCACACTGGATTCAACCTTCAGCGACTGGTTTGGCTGTTGGTAGATACCTGCTGCTGTTGCGGTACGCCAGGCGCCAGTGGGACGGCGGGGCGGCCGGGTGCTGTCTGCGGATTGGCTGGGAGAGTGACTCGAGGCAGCCCTGTGGGGGGTGGGCTGCCACTTTGTCCCTGGTACAGCGCTGGGGAACCGTGTTGGTACTGCACCGATGACTGAGCCCCTGAGAGAGGAAGCAATCGGTGAGAATAAAAGCACTGTGAGCGCATCTGACATTGTCAGTAAGAGTAAAAATCATATTTTAGCACAAGGACACCTAAAATCTTAAAACTATACAACCAGTTCATGAGGCAACATGAGCTCTTTTTGGAGAAAGATATTAAAAATATGATTTGACAGCTGTTTTTCTTTTATTTTGAGTGCCCAATTCTTTTCTATTCTACTGTATATATAGCATACTTTAAACATATTTTTTGATATGCGATATATGGATTCAACTAGTGCAAATTAAAGTGCAGATATATTGAAAGCAAATAATGAATAGGCAAAATTAAGTGACATCTAGCACTGTAATTTTAACTTGTCAGAATTTCTTCTAAGATATACCTAGATAAATTAGATGTATCTTGAACACAGATGGCTTTTCTATTTCAGATACTTTGAATTAACGTTCTGACTAGAATAACATTACTGATATAGTCAATAATTATTCTGTCTAATCAAAACATCCCTGATTTTCATCAAACTTGAGACAGGATATACAAAATCCAGCAGGCAACTGTTTGGTCATTTCTAAAAAAGCGGAATTTTGCTAAGTCATAGTTACATCTGTGATATCATGAATTGTGTTTAAGGATGTCAGACCCTTTAAATTATGAATTTGGTGATATAATTTAAGATGTCTTGAAAAGAATTTGACTTGTCAGAATGTATTTGAATATATCTTGAGCTGTTCTTCATACTAGTCAGAATGTGAATGCAGATAGCTTAAATAACCATTCAGGATTGTCAAAATGTAGTTGTGTCGTCAAAACCTAATTTTAGATATCAGGAATGTAATTACGGATAGTCAGACGGAACTGAAGCAATTTTATGTTAAAATAGCCTGCCGTATGCAAAGAGACAAATACTCAGTGAAGGGGTCACCTATGACCAAAGATTAACATCTTTACAGCTACCTTACCGTACTGCAGCTAACCCTCATGAGTAAATCACCAATTAACAGTAAAGGAAAGTGAGACCAGCAGCAACTGCCATGTTATACATGAACACTCAGCAAATACAATGAGAAGAAAGTGCTGCTGCACCCCTGTACGTTCTGTAAATTACATTTAGCCAAATGACCCCTAATATTGTTTTGTTACTTTTGACTATTTCTTTAAAAAGCCACTGAGCAGAATGGGTTTTCCAAAGAGTGCTTCCAAATATCAAATATCTTTTTCCTTAATTTCAAGACAGAAGTAAGTAGGGAAAGTGATGCGAATGGTGATGAAAATAAACTTTCAATTTTTTTTGTATCATTTTAAGAAGACAAAATATACCCAGGGCATGTCCAAGAAGAACTTTTGATTATCTGACATATTTGTTTCCCCACTTAATGTAACAGACTGTCCTCATGAAGACTGGCACCATAGCGCTGGAATCTAATTTTAACATTGGCATAAGAGCTTATTGTGTTAACATCTAGTGGGGTTTTTTGTGTTTCCCAATTTGAAAATTTTATCCAGTAAGCAAAAACTTTGCCTTCATGCCTCATGCATTACTAATGATAATGTGAAGAATTACCACATGAACGTGTTTATCTCAGGACAATCAAAACAAAAAGTAGTAAAGCGGACCTCTTTAAAACCTTGATGCATCCCACCTCATTTTAATCCTACTTCCAATTAATGGTTTAAAAAACAAACAGAATATAATTACCTAAAGGGTAATTCCCCATTAATAATAGATGTGTGTCTAAAATATAAAAGGACAGTTAAAGTGGAGCAGTGGAACGTTAAATCAGCCAGTCCTCTGGTTCTTCTAAGTGATCTGCAGTGATCACAGCATTTCTGCTTAGTCACTGCACCTACACCAAATTTTTGTGTCGAAACCAAAAGAAAAAAAAAACAAAAAACGCCATTACTAACCATGCCCTTGCATTAGGCCTGCAGAGCCTGGCGGAGAACTCTGATTGGGCTGTCTGAAGAGGTGGTTGCTGGGATGTGTTGGCGGAGGGCTGGAGGGCTGGATGTGCAACCTGAGGGAGGACGAGCCAGAGAAAGACAGCAGTGATGTAACACTTCAGTCGATATTGCTGCACCACAGCATCATTGTTCACCGTTCAATAGCTGATGAGTAATGTGTGTTTGTTCACCTCTGGAGCTGGTGGGTTAAGTGACTGGGCTGGCTCTCTCCATGGCCTAAAGACAGACCCTGTTGGTGAAATGCAAAACAAAATATGTCACCTACATAGCATCTTTCAGGGAGTTACATTTTGGTTTTTATGACCACACTTTCTGTCCTTTTTATCAAAGCATCAATTAGATTTCTTTCAAAAAGTGTTTGCGATTTGCTGTTCGCCCAAAAAAGCCACAATCGACAAATTCCTACATTCGAATGTTGAATTCTGCAGCTCCTCCAAAGCTACCGCTACTACTACAGTTTAGCTGTTGTGTCCTACCTTTCTAATTTAAGATGATGGATTGAACGGGGCTGAATGTCAAAAGCTAGGAATATGGTTTTATATTCTTACCCTGATTCAAAAGGGTAAGAATACAATCTTACCCTTTCTGCCTACAATCAGTTCAATAAAATTATTGAATATTCTATTGATATTGATTACGTATATTTTTATATACATTAGTGATTCATCACCCAACTCTAATTCAATGCTCCAGTGTCTGTTGGTTTGTCACCTAAAATTTCAATATATTTAAGTGTCTGATTATAACAACCAAAAAACACAAAGAATGTATCAGGCTTCATGTCTTCTGAAATCATACGTAAAAACCTGCGTAACAAAAGTCATCTGTTTATAGCGTTGACAAAATGAGTTGAGACGTTTGGATGTACCTCAGTGAGAGGGAAATTGTTTGAAGTATTCCCCCACAGGACTTTTCGCTTTATTGCTCCATTTCGGTGTACTTTGTGAACTCAATCAAAATATTTAATGTGATCAACATGTACCTGGATTTGCTGGTGAAGGATTTGTTGCTCTTGCTGGTACAGGATGTGCTGCTGCTGGGTGTGCTCAAGGAAGCGTTCATCCTGCTGGGCAGCATACTTCTTCTGGAGCTGCTCACACTCCTATTTCATACGCAGACGTAAGAAATATTTTATATTAATACCAGAACAGACAATACAGATTCCAGAAAGGTTTGCCATCACCTCGATGAACCATTGCCAGGCTGGCTTGAAGGATTGTGATTGTACATAGATTTTGGAAAGTTTTTAAATGCAGCACCACTTTATAATCTGCAATGTTAATCAAAATGTGGTAAAAGTCACAACTGTGGACTCGAACTAAGTTAATATCTGGACCTTGATACTTTAAACTACGGTTTATGTGCGTGAAAACAGTCTTCTGTAAGGTCTTAACCTGACTCTGCCCCACAATCTGCATATAGAGCACATGACCCTCTAGTTGGCAAGAGGAGGAGTTAACATAACCCTGTCCTCTAGCCTATTAACCCCTGGGACACTTGAGTAATGATAATCCCAGCACATCAGTACAGGCCAAAGATGGCTCACCTGCTGCCACCATGATGATTATCCCTTTCCCTGCCTACGACCCTGAGATGTAATCCTACTGCGGGCTCACTGCGGATGATGTAATGTCTCAGAAAGCAGCTTGTGGGTTTTCCCAGGTCAGAGCCTCGGCCTGATCTAATCTTTTCCAAATACTGCTGAGTGTCACATTCCCAATAAGGCAACAAGAGTGAGCGGAGCAGAGAAAAGAACAAAAATATCAGACAGGAACAATCCTGTAAGATAAATGGCCTCTATAGATTACAAAGGTTCTTTGTTTATATGCTGTGCTATGACATGACCCTGCTCCATTCCTATCATTAACCAGCATCTGAGACTCAGCATATCTTTCCTCCAACTCCTCATGATGTGTACATGTGGAAATGACTGATTTGTTTCCTTTGAAACAGTTTGTAAATAAAACGACACCATTTTATTTCATTATCAAGCATGTATAAATTTGAGTTGTTATAAAAATGCTGTACATTTCAAACATGACTTGATGCCTTGAAATTGAGCCTTTGCCTCCAAATCTCCAAAGCTCCAAATCTTTCTGATCTGATCTTTCTGATACTTTACCTTCATCATGTCATCAGAATAATGTTCCTCATTATGCCGTTTATAATGTTCCTAAGAACGATATACTGAGAAGTAGTTTATATGATGAGCTCAGCAGATGCACAGTTCCACCAAGTGTTAGCTATTTGCTGCTGTCACTAGTCTGGAGGAGTCGCTGGACAGAGGTGCTTGGAGACCTCAGACCAGACGAGGAGCTGCGTCTCAAAGGCACCACTCAGTACCCCCAAATGTTTTGCTCATCTGAATGGTTGCCATGGGAAATTCAAAAATTTCTAAAACATACATGAATCAAAGCAACACTCTAAGTACAATTTTTAAAAAGGACATAATATAGTAAAATGACGCAAAGCTCAAAAAAGTCCTTTTTACACAATACTGCCTCCTTAATGACCCTAAGGTAAAGAATATTTATGCTTCAGATGAGACGTTTGATATAAAAAAATAAAACGGAACTCAACAAAAATAATGTCATTTCATAATAAACCGTGATCCTGAGAAAAATGAAGATTCACTAGTTTGGTAAATTCAGTTCGACCCCCACCTCCTCTCAACAAATAAAGTGACGCACCTGCTTGAGCTGCTTAATGAGGCTGCTGTTCTCCAGGTGAGCCTTGAAGGCCTGGATGGAAGCGGCACCATCAGAGAAGCGTCTGACAGGAGAGAAGCGCTCCATGGGGAGGTGGAGGGTGTTACAGTCCTTATAAGTGGATCTGAAAAAAGGTGGGAGCCGCAGGGAGCACACGCCAAACAGGTGTACGCACACACACACACACACATCCACGTAAAAGGTGACACGACATGACACATAACACAGGCACAGTGACACACACGGACACATTCAGTCAGAAACACAGGAACACACAAGTAAGATCTTCCAACCTTTGCTTCCAGTTGTCATAATGTAGTAAAAATGTGCAGACATACTTTGGAATTCCCAGAATTGATAGATTTAAAGACAAAATAGGTAAAAGTTTCAAGTAAATTATTTTCTTTGTCATATAAATAGTGACCGGTGAGGGTTTGTAATAATAAACAGTTTTTTTTTCCTCTGTTTTTTTGTTGATTAACATTGGACACGCGAATAACTACTGTAAACTTTCACTTTTTCTATTGTTACTTACAAGGCTTGTATCCAAAAATGCACCAATAAATTGTTTTTTGTGAATTTCAGCTTAATCAATATTCAGCTTGTTGAATATGTAAAAAAAATCTAGTCTTCATCCGGTTACTACGCATTATATTAAAAACACACTCTGTTTTGGATATCTTTGCGGAGAGGAAGAAGATTTAATGTGGATTTAAAGAGAAACTATTTCTTGAAAGATGCGGTGGCTATTCATTACAAGTTCAAGTCAGAGGAAGACATCAGCAGACACCAGGAAGTCTCATTTTGACAGAAATGTGCTCTTTTATCTTTCAGAGCTTTTCACCTATGTCTTTCATGGAATATGCTGAATCTGGGAATTTTGGGAAACTTCTGGAAATCTTAGAGATGGCCTAGTGCAACCCGTGGCTCTTACACACACAATATAGGAAAAAAGAAAAAAGAAACAGAACTGAGCAGTGAGTTTAAACTTAGTGGTATTATAAAAGGCTTAAGATGCTTTGTTTCTATATTTGCATAGAACAAAAGGACACAAATGACATAATGGAATATTATTTTTTTTTGTTCAGTCATTTGATAAAAATGTTTCGCTATCAAACAGCAAAAAGTATTAAAAAAACTTTATTAAATTTCTTTTTCATAAATAGCGTTTCACTCAAAGCATTTTTATGGTAAATGTTTTCTGGTAAAATCCTCCTCTGTAATTCAATCAATCAATCATTAACTGAAGAATACAGACTCAAATAGACAATTTGAGTCTATACTGTAGTTAAGTCAAAACTATACAAAAAAGCATGGACTACAGGATTGCCATTTCAGCATTTTTGGCAACAAGAAAATGTTCTTATTTAAGAAGAAATTCAACTGTTCAGCTGCATAATTTAATATATTTGTAATATTTCATAAAAAGGCTTAAGCAGTTACATAAAAAAAATCTGCAGAGTGTGAATATTTTTTTAATTCTATTAATTGTCATAATAATCAACTAATAAAATAATTGTTAGTTCCAGCCCTAATGCACAGAAAACAAACTGCCCTTTACAATTTGTGAAATAATTAGATGAAAAATTTCAAGTTTGTACTCATTTTATGATAAAATAGAACATCTGTTGTATTATAAAATGTTACTTCTACATTAATAAATAATTAATGCCTGCTAGCAGCCGGAAGGCTACAAAGTTCAGAATCAGATAAAAATCAGTAGCACAGGTTCGACCTTTACAACAACACAGCTGTGACCGGAGCATCTGTAACTATGGTTCTGCCTGGAAGGAACATCCTTCGCCTGGTGCTTCTCTCATCCACGTGACTGCGTGAAAAACCAGAGTGCTCTGTGCATGGGAGTGTGTTGGTGTGTATTCAGCTCAGAGTGGACGTGTCCCCTCACCGGGCGTATGTGTCAGGCACCCAGCCGGCCCTCTGGCGGGGGCCCTGGGGCCGCTGTGACTCTGTCGAGGGCTCGCCATGCGATGTGCTTGGGAGCACGTGCGTCGTGTGCCGCTTGGAGCGGTTCGCCAGGTACCTGGGCCGCAGGAAGGGGGGAGGAGGACGGGATGAGGGTGGGAGACAGGAAGCAGCGCTGGTCAGCTCTCTGTCCTCATTGGCTAACAGGGATGGGGGCGGGGGAAGGCCCTGCCCTTCCCTCCTCTGCCAATAGGTGCCATCATTCATATCATCTTAGCCAATCAGAAAACATCAAATAAAATGACACCACAGATGGATGTTAAGGCTTCATGGAAGTCAAACAACCACCCAGCTTCCAATTAAAGGATTGGGCTGGTTGCTATTTGTTCTTTTAGGCAGTCGCCGCTTTGGCAAGCTTCAGGAGTTAGCAAAGCTGTGTGAGAAAGGGTGAAAGAAGTCCACAGAGTCATTTGGCACTTACGGAGATGAGAAAGATAACGAAGCTCTGGCTCAGAGAGTTTGAGAAAACGAATGGCAGAATCGATTTGGGATGGTGGCAGAAGGCACTTGCGCGATGGAGAAAGAGGAAAAGATGGGATAAGCACCACAGCACAGTGGCCACCTCCCAAGGGGGAAAAGAAGCAGAGCAGCCTGAAGGCACTCACTCCCAGCAACCCAGGACACCGGCAAGGAGAATAGAAGCTGCAGTCTGAAGAGGAGCAGCTGAAACACCTTAGCGCACACTTTTCAGCCTCGTATCCCATAATTTGCTTTATAAGGCTCCAACATACTTCATCCAAAGTCGACATGCAGTTTGCAAACATCTTTCAGTCACAGACCACCTGGGTGATATCTCTCCTACTTTAGTAAATGTCACACAACTACCCACCAAGATTCCCCTCCGTCATCTGTTTTTAGAAAATTATGGAAATTACTGCAAACATTTCTGCAGACAGCACCCTCCATGAACAACAACTTTTAGTTTGGCAGGTTAACGCCTCTCTGCGGATAAAATGATGCAATTTTCTTTATGTGTCTATGTCAATGAGAGACTTTTTTGGCACTATGGATGAAGTATATCGGGGCCTTCAGGCCTAAAGAAGATTGGATCCAATATTTTAAGCCCTTTCTACGAAGCTATTTCATCATCAACTAAAACTGAAACTAAATATGTTTTCAAATGGTCAAAATTTTTGTTTTGACAAGGATCCACTATCGCTAACTTTTCCTCAAAGCCCATGAGATTTCAGCACTTCCCTGTTCAGATAGCAGCTCTATAACGAAAACCATTAGCACAAAAACCCGTCACCATGGGTTACCTCTGCACCGCCTCTTGGTCTGGCTCTCCATCTGAACCCTCCTCATCCACCGGAGCTACAGCGGTGTTAGGATGCTGAGAGAGGCAAAGAGTTCACTGGTTAAAGCAACGTGGGCACACAGGCAAACAAACACACAACGTGAAGAGATCCAGACCCTCACCGGGCTGGTGACGAGCGGCGAAGGCCCTCGGGGCCTCTTCAGGAGCTGAGCGTGTAGCTGGATGTTGGCCCCGCCATCGGAAGCTCTTCGGCCCAGGGGCCCCATGCCGTTGAGCAGCTGCAGGGTAGGCGGCTGCAGCAGCGATTGCTCCTGCGGCATCGGCGGTCGCACAGGGAAAATAAATCACATCCCGCACATAAAACAAAAACAATCCGGTGTAACCCCGGTGACGGTACCTTGTACTCCAGCTGCTGTGTAGGCTGCAAGCTCTGTGTGGGCATGAGAGTGTGCATTTGGGCCATAGTGGGGGCAAGTTGGGGGAAGGGGGGTTGAGGGATCACACCACGAGGGAAACCTGGTGGAAGCTTTTGGAGTTCTTCCTGCATCTCTGTCCTGTGATGGAAGCAGGTGCATCATCAGACGTTAGTCAGCAGATGTTTACGTTTCCATCCCACTAACCCAAACTGCCCCCATGTGTCCAGAAACACACTTGCTTTCCAGGACTTTCATTTTTTTCTATTAGACTCAATGAATACCTGAAGGTTTTCCCATTACATTTGTTTTGTTCATTTCATTCAGTATTATCTATAAAACAGAGATAGAAATGTAATAAAAAACGTAAAAGTAAAATTGTGAAGTTTTTTGGGGGGGGATGTTGGGGGTTTTTATCTATATAAACTCGTACCTGAAAAGTCTGACATGGTTTATAGAAACACCTTCTGCTTTGGATCTCTCACATCTAGAAACTGAAATCTCTTTTAATCTAGGGGATTTAGGTCTATACTTTGACCAGGTCATTCTTTGATCTAACCCAAATCATTGTAGCTCTTTAACTCTGCCCTTACATCTTTGTAAGTCTTTGACAGGTTTCCTTAATTTCACAGCTTCATTTGGATGCATCTAACTAAGGGCGGCTCAAAGGCTGGCATGCCACACTTTTCAGATTTGTATTTGTAAATAAGTTGAAAAATTAGACATAACCTTTCCCTTTGACAGATTTATACTGCACATAAAATGCACAGGAGTCTGTGGTTGTAATGGGACAAAGTTCAAGGGGTATGGAAACGTTTACATATCAGTGTTAGTGTTAAGTTTTAAACAAACAAGAGGCACAGGTTGAAAACAACGTCAGAGTGAAAAGTTGATATGTTACCTTTGGTCTGGTACCCCCACAGTGTGCCGCCTCATTGAAAGGTAGCGAGCCATTGCCTCTGGAGACGGCTCCTCTCCTTCATCACTGTCCAGGGCCATGTTACCATCAGGCTAAACACACACATAGAGTTAAATATTAGGAATCCACTCTTGTACTTTAAGTGGCTCAAGTAAAATACAAAAACAGACTCAGATGAATTCCACTAGAATTATATAAAACCTCTTTGAGTCTTTCATTAAAATCTCTGCTGCAATGCAGTAATTTGACACTCTTAGTTTAGCGCGTGTGAGTCAGACCTTCTCTGTGTTATGTCTGCGTGTGCATGTGTGTGTGTGATTGTGACCGATAACAGTCTGGGAGGGTTTGAGTCAACTCAGACATAGTAAACAAAAGTAACAGCAGCAGAAATTCTCGACAGGAAGTCGATAGTTCTTCAGGTCTGACTCTGAGGAAAAAAAATTGAAAGTAGCTCATCTCTGACTACTTTCAGATTCCTTCACAAAGACGACCCATGACGAGTTCAAAGTTGACTCACCTCTACAATTTGGTTCTCTGGGTTGATGAGCTGGACATGGGGCACAGTCATGCCAACAGGATTACCTTGTTGGTCTGCCTGCTGGTATGGACATACACACACACAGGTTATGTGGAGCATTGTGCAGCTTTTACCGCAATCTACTTAGAACAGTAGGATTGACAGATGTAGGTTAAAACCAATGGACTCCATTCAGTGGACACACTTGACTACCATAAGACTAACCCATCAAAGTCATGGAAACCCTGATGCCTTCTATAGAGACATTTGATGACCAAAAAGCCAATTTCTGCTTGAATAAAAACATCTGAAAGACAGGAGAAATATTCTTCCTGTGTTCCCACACATATTTATCATCAAAAGTTAATAAGTAGCAAAATATCCATAAATAAAAGACACCGAAAAAATTTTGGTTCTTCTCCAGACTATTTGGTACCTCTAATTGGTTCGCTTTCAATATTGTAGTCAAACCGTAATATACATTTCATAAAAATGAAATGTTACTTTTGTAAAACTAGAGACTTGCATACTCTATGTTCATTTTCACAAAACAGCTCATTAAATTGATGATTTCATTCAAATCTTCAATTATTATACATAATAATTAGAAAATACATTCATAACTCTGACATGTAATTTTCAATAAAGTGGTTTGTGTTGTTCATAATCAACATAAAACAAATCTGCAGCATTCATCTCTTGTCCTTAATATTAGCTGAGGTCCCACCTCATCATTGTCTCCATAAAGGCAGATTAACATTTCTAAAAGGAAAGGTGTTATAATAATCAGATTTTAGCACTAAATCTGTTTGTGAATCAATGCGTTTTGAGAGGAAGAAGAATCAAATGCCTGAATTGCAGAAGTATTAACACAACTGTTGATGTTCAGGTTTCCTCTGGAATGGAAGATGAGTGCATCAGCATTTAAAGACACAAACAGATAGACAGAAAATGGTTCACCTGAACGGCATTTAGAGGATAGCTAATGGAACGTGGGGGGGGTGGTGCGACCCGCAGCGTCTTGTGTTTCTTGAGGCGTTCCGCAAGCAGGCTGTAGATGGCACTGTAGTGATCGTATGCATCTGTTTGCAGGGACTGGAATAAGGTGATAGGGTGCGAGAATTAACTGCCAGAAATTGGTGCTACAAACTGAGATGTATCAATGTAAGAGAGTTGTGTCCAACCTGAATTGTGCGCTCTCGGTCCAAGCCCATCTCAGACATGGCCATCAGCACCTGCTCATTGATTAGCTCTATTTCTCTCTCCGTCTTCACCTGCTCACACTCCGCTATCAACTGAAAGGAGACGGGCAGCGAGAAGCTAATTAGCTTTCAGAGAAGGATCAAAGGAAACATTTTTGGGTTACGAAAAACATTGTTTAATCATTGGTGATGGTTGTTTATATGGTCCAGAAGAAAACATTCAGTATAATATGTTTGGTTCTATATTTAATAAAAAGCTCTCACCCTGTCGAAGTCTGGGTCTGGGTCTCCTTGTCTCATCCACTTGTTCTTACAGATCTGCTCCATACTCAACCGTCTGCTGGGCTCCAGAACTAACATGTGTCTAATTAAGTACTCACAGTCTGTAACGACACAACCAAACAAACAGAGACCATCCAACGTGAGACGAGAGGCTGAAATCAAAACTCACACCAACTCCAGAATCACTGAATGACTGTTAAGCCACCTTGAAGACAAGTCTAAGTGTGGAATTCACTGGTTTTTAGCCTCCCTGAGTCAATAACTTGAATCTTTCACTAAAATTAAGTAATATTTGGAAAGTCTCTGCCAGTCTTACAACAAAAAACTAAAATGTCAAATTTTCTCTGCAAATGGCTCAACCTCAATCAGAGCATCTATGAATGGATATTGGAATTTATTTATGTCTTGGCTCTAGACAACCGGCTTTGATTAACAGCACGTAAAACATTGATCGACTTATTTGAACTGTATTTCCTTGATGATTTTGATTATAGTGTTTGACAAAATGCAAAATTTATTGCTTGTTTCATAAATGGTGACTGTACTCTTTCTTATGGCGTAAAGCACTTTGAACAGCCTTGTTGCTGAAATGTGTGATACAGAAGTTTGACTTGATTTTAGTCAACTTGACTAAAATCAACTTGACTAAAATCAACTTGACTAAACCATTCTCTCACACACGTATGATTTGACCTGCTCCTCAACTCCCACTGTCCTGCAGTTTTTAGGAGTTTCCCTGCTGCTGCACACCTGGCTTAAATGAATGGGCAATTAAAAAGCTTATGTAATCATTTGAATCAGCTGTGCTGGAGTGGGGAAACAAATAAAACATGAGGACAGAAGGCTCTGAATAGCAGAGCTGGGGAACAATTTTTTAGGTGCATCTTTTCTCCAACACACCCGGATCAAATGGCTAAAATCCCTCATCATGCGCCGTTTAGCTCTGCAGCGACCTGATGACGAGTCATTTGATTCAGTTGTGTGTTTAAAAGTTGCAGGGAAGTAGCTCTTGAGGACTGGACTCCTCTGTAATTTTAGGCTCATTGTTGTGCAATGAGCATGAACATCTGCAGCCATGTGACTCTGTCAGTTCACAGTTCTGTCTTACTGCTTTGAATTTTAGATGACAAATCGAAAAGATAGTTAAAGGTTGCGACTATATTGTGGAACCCAACTCTGCTTGAGGCAACATGGACCTGCTGGGTAAAATATACCCAAATTTGAGGTGACAGTTAAGGGGTTAAAGCTCTCCACAGATGTATCTGCTTTGTCTCCTGGTCTTCATGATGCTGTTTGTTCTCTAACAAACTTTTGATGCTTTTTCAGGACAGCTGGGCAGATGAAGTTATCTGAATTCAATTGAAATTACACTAATCAATTCTAATGAGTGAACTCAAATAGCACCCTATTTGTGTTCAGTAGCTCGAAGTAGGGATTTTATATAGGTGTATTCACTGTAAACAAACTGAAATAGCGTTTTTTTTTCATGTTAAATATCTAATCACTTTTCTTTCCATATTTGATTGTATATCTTAGTTTTTGTCTTTTTTTTCCATTTCTACTTGCTGAAACATTATTTACTTTTAGGATTTGAATAAACCTAGACCCTTAATCTTAGTCATGCTCTACTTTATGTTGGTCTAACACAAAAAATGCTATTAAAATACATAGAAGATAATGTGAAAGTTCAAGGGAAACGGAATACTTTGGATGGAGGACGTACAATGTGATGTGCTTTCACTGTTAAAACAAACATTGTGTGTGTTTGCTTTTATTTATTTATTTGTTCAGTCCCCAGGTGGAAATAAATAACTACCTGTGGACATGAAGAAGGGGATGCGGAACTTTCCACTGAGGACACGCGCTCGCAAATTTTGGAGAGTGCTGCCATCAAAGGGTAAGGCGCCACACACCAGCACATATAAAACCACACCTAAGCTCTGTGCAGGATAAAGACAAAGTAAGTATGAGCACAAACAATTGATTCTGGATTTTTACATTAGATTTTAGTTCGTGCTCTTACCCATATATCTACTTTGGGTCCATCGTACTCTTTACCCTCAAAAAGCTCTGGAGCAGCATAGGGAGGGCTGCCACACCACGTCTTCAACAGTTGGCCTCGGGAAAATATGTTGCTGAAGCCAAAATCTGATCACACAGGGAACAATAAAAATTATAGCACTGTACTGTAAAATAGGAACTTCATAAAAACAAGCAAATGATCCAAAAGAACATGCCAACATGCACCTGCCAAACAAACTCCTTTACAGAAATTCACAAACCTGCGATTTTAATGTTTAGGTTGTGGTCCAGTAACAGATTCTCAGCCTTCAAGTCTCTGTGGACGATGTTGCGGCAGTGACAGAAGTGGACCGCTGCCACAATCTGTTTAAACTTCTTCCTGGCGTCCTTTTCTGCCATGCGCCCGTGGGCCACCAGGTGGTCTGTGAGAACAAGAAAGAGTTAGGAAATTTTACACCATAAGGACAACTCATCTGTTACCGTTGTGGAAAAAGTAAAGCAAATAAAATACGAGAACAGAGTGTTTTAGCTTTTATGCATCAGGGCAGTAATACCCTATTCCAGATCACACAAATCCATGCACTTTGATACATGATCATCAACAACTAAGAGTACCTTTCATGTAACAAGAAATCTTTACAGTTAGCTGCAAAAATCTGTTTATACTGCACTACAGCAATCAGGTCTGTGTTACCAGAATGCAAAGAAGGAAATATCTCATCACAGATTTAAAGAAAAGAATTGACCCCTTGCATCAATCTAGGAAGGTTACATCACTGTACAATGTACATATTTTTACCAAAGTGAAAATAGGACTTTTGCTTTAATAACGCTAAATGCCAAAAATGTGGTTTCCAAGTCTGATAAAAATACTAAAGAAAAAGACTTTAATGCAAATAAAAATGGCTAAACAAGTAAATTAGGGTGTTTTCACACCGGATAGTCTTGTAGACTCGATTCTATTTGAAACCAGCATTGCAACATTTGTTATATTTTCAGCTGGTGTGGTTCACTTTCACACTGCACTTTGTCAAACAATGCAAACCCTTTGAAAAATCTGATCACCGCCTCGTCTATAGTCGCGTTGCACCAAGAACTGAAGGAAATGACACAAAAACTTATGAATAAGAAGGTGAGTGCAAATTCCTTCTTCACAAAATGTAAAACATGGAATGCCATCACTACGTGAGCTATTTATTCTGATAGTTCTAGGCTTGTGCGTTTGTTTTGGTTGCATGTTAGCAGAATGCCCTGTACTGTAGTCAGTGTCCTGCTTTTGGAACGGTTTGCTTGGCATTCACATATGCATTTGAACCACACCAGAGTTCACTTTAATTTATTTAGAGTTCCAAAGCTCAATTTTTTAAATTTTTTGTTGGTTTGCATCAGAGATCAATTGCAAAATTCTCACCTTCCCAAACAAACCAGACTTTCTAGACAAACACTGGAGTTTAAGACTAGAGAACCAGACTAAACTGAGCTGGTGTGAATGCATGCTTAATCTCAGCAGATCTGTTTTTTGTTTTGTTTTTTTTATTACAAGATATCACAGCAATGGATTATAAATTGCAGTTAATTGGAAGTTGCATTCTAATACATTTAGGTTGTAAAATGTACCGCCAGAAATTAAGAGGGCGCAATTTGACGTTTTTGTGTTTATTCAACTTGAGTCAACTCTGATTAACTACTACATTTATTAAGAGCTTAGGGGTTTTATTAAGATAAAAAATGCTTAAACCAAACAACTGCATCTTCATGAAAGAAATGCTAAGAATATAAAGACAAGGAAGATGAAAATAGTGAAGGGAAAGACAATAACAAAACCAATCAATCAATGTTAAGACTGGAAATCCCTTACCGAATATTTCTCCCCCACTGGCGTACTCTGTTACCAGATAGATCATCTTCTCCGTCTCCATCACCTAAAGATACAAACGCATCAGAACTAGAGGGACAGACAGACCGTCTGACAGGCCAACATCCAGTGATGGGCGGTTCACCGGTTACACAACAGTATGAGTAAGCACAGTTTGGCATATAAACAAGAGATTTAAAATAGAAAAAGACCTGCCGTGCACTGTGGTGTTCAAGCTGTGTTTGAGAACTCCCGGATCAAGTTTTGAGGGAAAAACACTGGAAGGTTTTGAGTTTTTGGAGGTGAAATATAGCAGCGATGACAAAGTTCACTGATAAAACCTCAGGTGTGTTACATTTGGGGCAGCTGGGGTTCTCCTGCCAGACCACTGGTCTGAGCTGTGAGTTAGTAGCTGAGTGTGTTTGAAGCTGTGTTCGAGTGTGTACCTGGTAGAGGCGGATGATGTGGGGGTGCTTCAGCAACTTCATGATTTGCACCTCTCTGAAGATCTTTTTCAGGTTTTCGTCGTCCAGCTGGGTTTTATCCACTATTTTTATAGCCACCTGGAGAAACAGACAAGACGGAGATGGAGGGATGAAGAGTGAGGAGGAATTTACCACACGGTACATCTACCTTATTCTGAAACACTTTAGTTGAGTTCACATGTTTACATACACGGGCAAAACCTAATTATTTTTTATAGTATAAGAATAATACAAACTGTCTTTTAGTTTAGGGGTTGAGGGAAGCCATAGTATGAATATTTTTAAGCCATATTGACAAACTTTCAAAATTAACCTCAAGTTAAAACACAACCTACTTCTTAATACTGTGTATTTCCACCTTTATAATTTCTGATAACAAGCTGTATTCGTCTTACAGTTTGCAACCTGTGGCTCCAGGAAATATTTCATTTCCTTTTTTTTAAACTGTAACAAATCTTTTTTAATTACAAAGGCAATAATAAGTGTATCAAAGTCCTTCGGGATGGCTTTGTGCAGTGTCTGCACAGATTAACTATGATGGAAGCGTTTAATTGCTACAAGGCTTTTAAAATACTAACAATTTAAATAATTTTTACCTTCAAACTAGATGTTATATGTATTTTTAAGTGGGCTAGTTTTTTATTTTTCACACTAATGGGGGGAAAAAACTCACACAGTTGAGCTTGTTGGATAAAATACTTTTTTTGATTGTTTTGCTGTAAAATTTGTAAGTAGAAATGAACTTTTAATTTTAGTTTACTACCAAAAGTAATTTTGATATGTGTTTCTTTACATAATATTTTCTGTGGCTCTAGACAAATTTCATTTGGTCGCAGCAGAGGCTCTTTCAATCGAAAAGGTTGCCAACGCCTGGTTTAGACCAAGCAACCTGAGCCATTATAGCTCATAAATCCCCAGACAATAACCAACCCACCACTGGGTTTTTCATCATTCACCTTTTGGTCTTTTGGAATAATCAATGTAGCGTTGATGATTGTGGCTACATTGTATCAATTTTGGTCTCAAGTGTTTAGATTTGCCTCTATGAACTGCTTTTTGTTTTCAGTGCATCAACTAAAATTATTTTCTGGGTTTTTCTGAATTCTGAACAAATTTTCTGGCAGCTGTGGCTGAAAGTTTTATAAACCTACCTGACCTTGGCTTGGTTTCAATGTGATCCCTCTTTTTCCATTTATCAATTCACGTTTGAAAACAACTGAATATCTATTCCTCCATTGTAAACTTGAACTACCTTCTCTTGCAGATGCGTTGTAAATTTTTCTTGCTTTCCCTAGTGGTTCTTAAACAATCAGCATCAGTGTGGAATTGAATGAAACATGCAGGGAGCCCTGAAATTCAGACTTCTGACTCACACACACAACTAATTACAACCCAAAACCAAAAGTAAACTTCTGGAAAGTTATACATGATATTCACCTTTTCTGAAAAAACCCCAAAAAACTGTCAAACATTTAGAACAGCCAGGGAATGTAAGCTTATGATTCATATCTAATAGTTTTCAAACATCACGCCAACACATCTCTATTGCCTGTGTACTACAGCCCAGATAAAACAATCAGGAGAGGAGTGCGAGTAGTTGTTCACCAACATGACGACGTGTTATCCATTAGCACAAAGACCCGTTGCCTGCCACTGGTTGGGTGAACAAGAACTGAGAAGATAATTGGCCTAAGTGCAAAGGTTTTGTCTGAGTACCAGGCTTCGTAGGTTAGCCAGCCAATGGCACGACCTTTGCCTGCAAACACAACTGTTGCGTAAGCCCTGAGCACTGGACAATAGCTCCAGCAGGGTGAACGGTGATGGTGTGTGACAGGAGCTTTGCTCTGCCACTTAGGAATGGGTGGATGACTTTAATGACTTAATCAAGCAGGGCTAATGGGGATGCCCCAAAACACAAGCTTCTGCCAAAAATAGATGGGCGAGGACAGAAAAACATGAAAAGCATGCAGTATTTACACACTCACACACCCTCATCCCTTCCAGTTCTTCTTGGTGCCACACCAAGGCCTCTATTTAAAAAAAAAAAAACAAACATGAAGAAGATGAGGCCATGTGGGGACCGTCAAGGCCAACTTCCCATGGAGACAGGAAGGGGAAGTGAGGAACAGTGATCAGGGGGCTCCTGAGAAAGCGCAGAACAGTAACAGTGACATTACCCCGGCTCATTGTGTGAGTTTCCCTTCAAGGATATTGTACAAATTGTGGAAAACATCTGCCCCAGTAGAGAGAATGTCTTCTGCACACGTAGCTTTGTCCAAACAACAATGTCTGTGTTTTGATCGGTTTGTTTCGCAGCGAGACTGGAACCTGTTCTGATTATCTATTCAGAAAATGAACAGGAATGGCAGAAAAATCAAAGATATGGTCAGAAGTTTGCCTGCCTGTATCCTGGACATGAAAGTCACTAATTATGGGCTTTCAATGTGTTAATTAAAAGCTCCTCTCCAGGAAAAATATTTTAACAATTTCACTCATTTTAAAACACGAAATGACTAAAAACTGTTATCCTCCATCTTCAGTATTCCAATTCGTCATGGCTACAGGAACCAAAACAAATCCTTGGCATGATGCTACCAACATGCTTGATAACAATTATATTGTTCTTGTTTTAAAATCTTCACCTCCAAAGGTACTTCTTGTCACTGTGGCAAAAAAAGGTATTTGGTTGTCCATTATTCATTCAAATTGCCAAATTCATTTAAACTATTTCTTTTCATCTGCAGGTGACAATTTGAGTCGTGGTCAAAACAAGGGCACAACTGGAAGGATCATGATCCCAAACACACAAAACTAGTTTAGAAGACTTTTGACAGAATTTCCCTGATCTCCATCCTAACAAAATACAGAGTATCTTAAAAAATGGGCATGTGCCATAAAACCATCCAATTGAAAATAACTATGATTGAAAGAGGATATTGAAGTAAATAACAGTAGAGAAGTCAAATTAGGGCTGGATGATGTGGATGAAAAACAAGGCACAATATAAGAGCTTCAAGTAAGTCTGTCAATAACTATTGATTAGTCTTTTGTTTTAAATATCAAAAATACTTCCAAACTGGTGATGTAACCTTTCCTCTTTTATCCACAATTTCCTCTTAAACTGTTGAACTCATTTTCTCCTTTCATGCCACCTCAATCTTTTTTTTATTTTAAGCATTTAGGGGTCACATTCACAAAATGTGAAACTGCTCCTCGCATGTACTTTGAGTATTCTATGAAACGTGCAGACCTTGTGTGCACTGTCTGTGGACAGCTTATATTTTATAATCAAGCATACAGATTTTCTACATTTCTCATGACAAATTCCAAACGGTTACTAGCAAGTTTGAGCTAGTTGGGTGCCTCGTCCAGCTTCTTCTCCATCAGGGCTGCCACTCCACACCTGTCGCTACTGCACAGTGGCAATCACAATATGCTTCTTTACCATTGGTTACACTGACTCAATATTATCAATTCGGTAATGCATACAAAACAGCTTGATGTGTGCTGATGTGTCTGATGGACTGTATTGAGTACATGTGGACCTCCAAGGAGTGAAGTATACCAGAGTATGTAGGTGCTCACTCAACAAGTTGTTGCTAGGTAACCTTAGTTAGTTAGTTGGTTGATGCCACCAGCCTTATTTAGCTGGGCTGTGAGAGGTTGTGCAGCTGCAGTCTTCCCTCTGTATACATCCCCAGAATGTCATGTGGTTCTGGATCAGAGTCCAGATAGAATGAGTCCAACATTTGTTCAGGATGCAGAAAAAACAAGAAATAACTTTAGCCAACTTTAACCAAACACTCCTACAATCAAGCACGCATCCTCACACACATGCATGATGTGCCTCTTCTGAATGGTTGTGAGATGTCGTAAAAATGCAAATCAGGTAAATGACAGTTGTATGTCTCGAGCTAAAAACGTAAGGGAGGCTGTGACGACATATAGTGAGGAAAATGTCAGGTGAGCTACACCTGACATAATCCACAAACAGGTCTGTCCTGCGTAGCGATGGAAGAGTCTAGGACATTTCTTGTCTGTTCAGTTCTGAGTAAATAATATGCTATCACACTCTATCCGAATAACTAGTTGCCATGGCGATCTGATACGCAGGACTGACTGTGACGTATGTTGTCTTTGCTGCTTGCCACAGAATAAAAGCTACCAGCAACTTTCAAGTTCATCTATTCACTATTTGAAGACAGCATTGAGCAAACGGTGTGCAAACATTGCAACATATTGCTGGTACCAGCAGCAACCGTCCAACATTTTGGCTCATCGACAGAGCAGTTATTGATTGACAGCATGGGGAAGATAAAGTTAGATAGAGAAGAAAACTCTTCAACTTCCTTGCCTGTGAATAATTTCGGGGAACTGAGTAACTAAAGCACTGGCATGTTCCACTAAATTTTTGCAGCATGATGCCATTGTGTGGAGGGCAGAATTTTAACATGATTTACGTTTTAAAGCTGAAGTATAATATTATTTCCTGCTGAAGCAGCGATTCCTAAATTTCAAGGGTTTTCTGAAAGACGTTAAGTTTCAGTTGTGTGGAGACTGAACATCCACAAAATACAAACATGACAGAAACCAGGTTGTAGTTTAGCATCCAGAAAACTTAAGATGAGACATTGAATACCTGATAATACTCTGAGGAACAACTTAAGACAAAGTCTTAAACCATTTTTGAAAATTGAAAGCCTCGCATTGGCTTTAAATATCCATAACAACTCCAGAACATCAGCGAGGTGCCAACGCACATTTTATAGTCAAATCTTCTATTTGCAGAGACCTGAAACCTTAACCTTGGTTTTAAAATATAAAATGCATACATGTAATACAAGAGAGCCATTTCTACAGACATCAGGCTTTAAATATGAAATTTTGAAAAACAGAAACCGACAAGAAGAAAGGAAAGAGATGGGATAGAAAAGAGAGGTGCAGGGGAGCAAGAAAATAAGGGCACAAAAAAGAGAGGGATGCAAAGAAGGTAGGACACAAAGGAGAACGGACAGAAAAAAAGAAAGAAATGAATAAGAAACAGAGAACAGGTAAGGAAACAGACAAGGAAAGAATGAAATAAGAAAGTAGGGATAAAAGTAACAAAAAGGAACAGAGGACACAGAAGAGAGAACACACAAAGGAAAAAGAAGGACAAGGAGCAAGGGAGGGTAGGACATGAGGACAGAAGGAAGAAAAGAGTAAGGGTGGCAGGAAGGACAGAAGGGGAGGAAAATATTGAGAGAATAAATTATGAGCCCAAGGTCAGCTTGAATCCCATAAGTTGAGTTTCAACTTTCACCCATACAGTAAATGGCTGTATGGCCATGCTGACAGCCAGACGGCCAGCACTAGATTCTATGACTGTAGTGTTTCTTCTAGCTACAATATGAGCATACCATAATGTTCATTAATTTGTTGTTTCCCACTCCGGATTTGTTTGTTCAATATGCCGGGGGAGTAAGTCCAGCCAAATCAGTTTTTGCTGATTAAGTTTTTTTTAGCTGTTTGAGACTCAATTAGTATCCAAAATAAATAATTTGCATAATATCCACAATCACAAAGCAGTATGCATGCTGTATTATAAGTTTAGATAACAAAAAAAAACTATAAAGTTAAATAAACTGCTGCTTGATTGCTTTACACATAGAGGAGTATCTATTCTTAAGGAAGTACTCCTCATTTGTTGACAGGTGATGATGATAAGTGGACGTGTAATACAAAAATTGGCAGTACCAGATAATAAAGCCTGTAATAAAGTGTCAATTTATCATGTCCCTACAGAAGTTGTTCCTCTTTTTAGTAAAACGTGGTGCATCTCTACTCGACACTGAAATATTGTGAGCTGTAGCTAAGAAAGAATGGATCATGTCCATGTCATGTTTTTATGAAGTATTTTTTATTAAAAAACCACTAAAGACTGCAGATAGCGTACAAGAAAAGACAGGCTGACCAACAACAGAATAAAGGCCAGTAGGGCTGGGATTACTGGGAGCTTGTCAGCAGCTTAGAAGCAGGTTAATGACACACTTGCATGTCCTTCTACATTCATAGTAAACAAATTGTGCTGTATCAACACACTCTGACGCATTTATCAGAGACAATAATAACAACACTAGCTCTTCCTTTGTTTACAAAAACCATTTATCTCTAATCTACAGCAGCTGCAGACTGGACTTGCTTTTCTTTTCTAAGAAACTATTTACATAGTGAAGTTACTTTTCCAAATTATGCAACACCTACTGACTTCTCTAAATATTAGCAGTCTGTCCCTTGCCAAATGACATCTGTTGAATCAACTGCAGGAAGTTTGATTTATAGTCTGTGTGAACCATCGTACCTGTCAAAGCTTCAGAAATATACGAGTCCGTCCTTTAGGTAAACAGTTTCTGGGCCACACATTCTATCCTGTTACTTCTTGTAACTGACGATTTAACATTCCCACTCGCCATTTGTCACTCAGTGTCTTCTGACACATATCATTTGGACAATTCAACACTCTCAACTTCACCCTGGAGAAAGTGTTGAAAAATGTGTGACCCTCATCTTCATTTCAAGTGACTTTTTAGCTGCGCAATGAGTGTCAGAACTTCTTCTGGTTCATTAGCACAATAATAGATTAAGGGTGTAGAAAGTAAAATATGACTGACTACCTATTACAGCTTGATGAAAGCATGCATGATGTTCAATATACTCACATACATTTGAGACACATATTTTGATCCCCAAAATCAATTGAGTGCACATAAAATTGTACTCTTATACAATGTTAAACAGGGCTGCAACTAACAGCTATTTTAGTAAATTATTATTCCATCGATTATTCTGATGATTAATTGAATTTAAAAAATGGCAAATTTATTACTTAACCATGTAAGGCTTTTTTATATTAGAAAATGCAACTGAAAATCCACAGCTGAACCTAAACAGCTGATGTTCACAGATTCTCTCAATCCAAATAACCTGCTTGAGGTATTACCCAAGGAATAACAGGTAGACATCTCAGTCTGTACATGTAGACGTGCAGAATATGTCCATCTGTAACAGGGAAAGGCGGTTCTAAAAAAGCATTGAGGAGGAGCTGGACATGAATGCAAGCTACATTTTTTTGCTGCTTATTTGCAGCAAGTTTCCTTCACTTCACAATTATTTAATACTTCAACCACACAGAATCCCAATTAAGTATATTAAAGTTGTTGTTATTGTTGTAACATAAAACTTTTGAAAACATTCAGGAGGTATAAATACTTTGTCAAGACCCTGTATGAGCAACAAAGCCTTGGAGTCCTCTTTAGGACTTTGAAAACAGTCAACCATGACTCAACTTGTTACGCCGAGCGTATAGAGTTTGTGCCGGGGAGCTGGGAAAGTGCATTTTGCACACTCATCTACGTTCACACACTGTGGTAAGGCGATATAATGGATGAGGTTAACCTTCATCGAGATGAGACACAGATTACAACGCCCTTAGAAGGTGTAATGCTCAGGCTTGACCTGTACTGGCGAGTGATGGGGTTTGACTCATACACACGCTCACAAGCACCTTTCCCAGTTGTGACTCTCCACAGCAGGACTCTTACCTGACTGTATGAGACTAAAACTGGGAATTTTATGTGTGGAAAGTATTTTTCTATACAACAAAAGATCAAGCAGGTGGTAAGGTCATGTCAGGTGAATACAAACATCAAAAGAAAAATTGCACCATGGGAAGCACGAGGGTTGATGTGATCAATGAGTTAAAGTCCTTATACGGATTCAGCGGATTCACACCATGTGTGTTTCACATGGTGAGAATGACTCAGTTGAATGTTTCAAGGTGAAAGTAGAAGAAAGGCCAATGTACTTTCAGTACACTGGACAACATACATTCTGATTTGCTAGTTTTGTTGCCCAACAGGCATAGCTGTTACCAGAATAAAGCTGTACCAAGATTTTCAAGAAGTTGTGGTTTCCAAACCACTGAATCTATTTCTATAACTTAAAGTGTTCACAATGAGGTGATAGAGGTTTCTAATACTGCACGGAGAATAAAGTTACCTTTATTTGTCCATGCCTACAAGGAAGAGAAATACAGCCAAGAGAAGCAGCTTTCCCGTCCATTGCTTTGGTCGTAAATGTCATTTGTGCTTCACATCAACTGGTGTATCAGAAACACCTGATTACAAAGGTTCGAGCCAGAACAAGTAATTTGATTAACTGCATTAAATTTTTTAATGTGTTAAAATCTATCTAGTTACTTAATCAAAATTAACATGTTGTAGTTCCAGCTATAGAATTAATGCACAATAAACTATATTTGGCATTTGACCAAATAGAATAGATGGTCATATGCGTTTTTATAGGGGGCCTCAAATATTCCTGGATTTCAGCTACTCTTGAGCTGGTGTGGTTCCTAACTACAATGAATACCGGTGCTTGATGCATTGTCAAGCACTGTGAAAACATTACAGAGCTCAATTTCATCATGCATTTCTATATTTATTTAGCATTTTGAAGTTTTCCACATCCACGTCTCCAGGACATCTGCACTGGTTGATGAAACCTTGAAGTTTCTAGTAAGAAGATCTATTGAGGCCACTTCTTTTATGAATAATTTGTGTTACATAATGTTCTACAAGAGAGAGAAAAATATGCTGCCTCAAAGTAACCCTACTTTGTCTTCAATCTCCATCAGTGACTTTTAGTTGTGCTAAGATCTGGATTTTAAGCCTTTTCGTCTTCCAGTCTGTTGCACATTTGCTTCTGCTTAAGGCTATTATCTTGTTGTGTTAAGCAGTTTTGGTCAAGGTTCAGTTTGATCTGTTGATCTGTAGAACATCACTGCTGTATATTTAATGTATCTTAATTCCTATAACAGCAGAAAGAGTAGAGTAAGTAAGTCTATTTCCTCTGCAGGTCTTCTGTTGCGCACCTGCTGTATATTTCATTTCTTTGACATGCAATCTGCTGTACACTTGGGGTTACCCTGTGAGGCAGATGGATCCTCACAAGATCAAGATCAGAGAGCTGAGTCACAGCAATCAGCATGCTGGCTCTGAGGGGCTAGCTCTCTTTATACCCACATTCAACAATGCAGCCTAAATTAAAAAAATAAAAAATACTCATGTGGGCGCTTAAACTATCACTTTTATCACTTTCTTTATTAAAAGGAGGCAATGTTATATTATTTCAAATATGTCATAAAATCAATACACCAAATAATGTTCTATTGAATAAGTATAACTATATTCAATAGCAATTATATATACTTTGTATATGGAATATATACTTAGGTTATTTCTTAGATAAACAAAAGAGATACTGACATTAGTCTGTTTAATTTAGTCAGCCTGCTTGTAGCTAAGAAAGTTAGTATGAGTCATTGATTTTTTTGTGACTTAAAATAAACTTGTTGCAGCTGTCTTTAAGCCAGCTGACCTGCAGTGCATAGAGACAAATGGGGGAGGGCTGACGCTGAATTGCTTAATGCGCCATAACAATGGAGGACACTATGGTATCTCATTAATGACTTTTAACCATAGGATGAGTATTATGCACAATGTTTCAGTATAAAGGCATGCCTTTTTAACACCTTATATCAATAACAGGCCTCTGCCTAGTTTACTATTTCATAAATGTAAATACTTCTTGAGGGGTTTCACCTTTTTATCTTCACTTCACAGTTAGTACTGTAATAACACTGACTGCCCGTGTATTTTTTCTTATGACTAAGAAGACAACTGAAACGTGAATGTTTTTCTATAAAAATCAGTACAACACACACACGTGCACATAACTGCTGACATGAGTTCTATCATCTCGACAAAGCCTTCTAAACTCATGTCAGAAACTGAGACACATCTGTCCTCTTCTGACGCCGAGGGACTGCAGAAACTGAGATGCAGCAGACAAGGACAAGGCGATATGTCAAGCAGAAACCCAACATTTGTCATATTACTCACTCAAATGAAATCGCGTTTGGCCATGTGCAAGTAAGTGTGTGTCTTTGAGAACCAGAGAAGAGCTGCTGTTTATGAGCCTCCTGTGAGTGTGGCAGAGGGAGGGAGTGATGTTATTACTCAGTGTGCTCTGCCTGTTACCCACTGCTTACCATCCTGTCTGTCCTCTTCCTCTTGCCTTTCCCTTTCTCGCCCAAAACACTTAGGAGGAAGAGGGAAAATACAGGAAGCGAAAGGGAGAACAACAAGGGGAAAGGTCTACCTTCCCTACCACCACATGGGTCAGGACGTGTCAAACTGTCCCTCTGACCACACACGAGTCCGAGCAGTCGCTTTGATCAGCAAGGTAGGAAAACAGATGATAGAAAAATGAAGTTCAGCCAATGGCAAGCAACTTCCATTCAAAATTGTTGGCTAAAGTCAATCACATCCACTATCACGACTGAAACCATGGCAACCGCAAAGACTTCAATGAAGACACAGTTCTCCAACAAGAAGCCTCGACAACATACATTTCACCTTTAAATTCAAGAAGCTTTGGATGAGTTTCAGCCAATGTAAACTGACTGTAACCTGCCAGAAGGCTCCTTATGGAATCAAATGCACATTCACAAACACTGAGCAGTCTGCTGCATTCATTTTTATTGAGCATGTTCCTTTACTTAGAAGATTAAGCCATATTATTTATTGCAAAGGGAAATCTGAGATGTTTTGGTTCCATCAGAGAATGTAAGCACTGACCCTTTACCTAGAGGCCAGCCAACACAATATATCTGCAAAGGTCAGAGCTGCAACGAATGGAGATTAAAGGTTTTGAGGGATCTGATGTAATCAACTCTGAATAAAAAAAGAGCCAGAAGGCAGCATTAGAAAGAAAATGCTAATATTATTTCAATTAACATGACATTTTAATTATAATAAGAGTGAAACAAATCCAGCCTTCTCATCTTTATCTCAAATCTGCCATTACATAAAGTGACACTACATTCACTGTAATTTTAAATTAGGAATTGTTAATAATGACTCTCTTTCTTTCCTTTGACATCAGCTTCAAGTAGGTTCATAAACATTTCCATTTAAGGAAAAATATGACTAATAATGCTACAACATGATCATGAGTTATTTTCTGATTAGAAAGACAAAATTATTCTTTCAGAGCTTCAAAAGGAATCAGAAGTCAAAGCAATCAGTTACCTTCAAAAGTTTGTTAGTGATCAACCAATTTGAATGGTTGATGCTAATATATATCTAAAACATATGTGCCTCCAGGAAAAAAACTCTGGGATGCACCATTTATGGAAGTAGGAGATTCTAATTGCGTAATAACCAAGAGTAAAAATACCTGAGTTGTAAAATATTTATGCAAAATTGTAAAATAAGATCCAATCACTGGGTCTTAAACAGAAACATGATGTTCTCTCCAACTGCTGCTAAAGCAAAAAAAAAAAAAAAAAAAAACATATTTCTTATTACAGTGTTAGATTTATTCATTAGTATTTTAATTTAGTCTTCTCTTGTCAGCTCAAAGGCAGCATATAGCAAAAGGGGGGGAGGGACAACACACAGCACTACTGGTAAAACCTCTGGTAAAACTACAGTCATCCCAGTATCTTCATCTGGAATCCAGTTAACTCAAGAAATTTTGCTGGCAGAAACAAATTCTGTTAAAAGCCATCATACAGTAAAAATAAAAATTATACAGGCATCAAGTCTTAAAATCTATTTCAGTTTCGGTGCTAGATAAGAAAAAGAAAAAAACACAAAAAAACAAATAAAAATCTTGATATTTATAGACTCAATATGTAACCAGTCGAAAATGACAGCAGCCCTATCATCAGCACTGTAAACACACCAGCTTCTCAGCATTTCAACCTACAGGATTTTCTAAGCCGGTTCAAAACATGACTTCACCACAAGCCTGTGGCTTAAAAAACTCCCCCAAAAACCCAGACTCATTATCTATACATTGGTGAACGTGCATATGGGAGAACCATTGTCACTTTAACAGTTACCGACTGTGTTTACTAGAATTTGTCTTCAAAGAAATATTGAGCTGTGCAATCCACTTTTTGACATGTAAGATGCTTCACAGTTACTTTAAATCTTACCTTTGTGTTGCATTTACATGTTTTACTCATTTTATTCTATTTACCGTTAATGATTGTGGCTGTAACTGCAAAGAACTTTGCTCAACGAATGCTTTTGAACAAGTCAGAAATAAATTCGACATTAACTTGAGTCAATTACCGTATCAGCCATGTATTTCTAAATTTAAACAGTCTGAAGGCTAAAAACAAATTGCCATCAAACCGTTCCAATAATATTTTAAGCAGCTGACTGAAGGATGGCTACATGAGCGGATTGCCTGATTGATTAATCAGATTGTTAAACTTTTGTTACTCTGTAAAGAGTAGAACTGCAAAAATAGATTATATTATCTCATTTGGAATCAAAATAAACTATAACAACATATAACATTATTATTATTGTAACTTTAATAACATGTATTAATTTTAACAGGAGTAGGAAGAATTGTTGCTTTCCTGTTTTAAGATGAAATAGTAAAATAATATGAGACATTTTAATATTATTTTAAAAGTGCATGTATTCTACTGTGAAATGATAACATTTTATACTGAATATTTTTATGCCCTAAGAATATGCTACTGACTCACAACTGGTTACAAAAATAAAATCAAAAATACTCACATGGCTATTCTGATTTTAAATCGCATGCGGATAGTGATTTAAAAAGGATACTTTTACTGACTTGTAACAATTTAAAACATAAATCTTCTTAAGATGGCTGACAACTATGTTCAAGGATCACCTGAGCTCTAAAATGTCAATTTAAATGAGATCACATGTAGGCGCTGCACAGCTTTATCTGTCCTGACAATTTTAAAACTCTTGTTTTGACTTCACTTCAGTAGCTTATCTTCATCTGGAGGAGATCAACTTTCACTACTACAACAGTAGTTTTCAGACACTTTGTGTCAGATTTGTCTTGTCTTAGAAGGCAAGTTGAAAAACCAACTGTATCCATTTGAAAATAATTGTTGTACTTTTTTATCATAGATTTACCTAAAAAAAAAAAAAAAAAATGTAAGGAAGCAAGAAAAACGGCGGGCCTTTAAGCCTTCAAGCATAAACATAGGGTCCTCCTTGATGTGACTGCACTGCAGGATATTATCCACCTCCATCCAACAGCGGAGAGGAGCTACTGGGCTATTTTTGACGAGTCAGCATTTAGAAACCCTAGGCCATAAAATAAGGCTCCATCTCATCTCATGACTGATCATCATATCCATATTCATAATATCCACAGGCACGTAAAAGCACACTCATTCTTCTGATATTCATGAGAAACTGGGGACGCAGAAACCCCTGTGCGTGTTCATGTAAATCCTGAGCTGACTGGCTCCGTCTGTGGCACCCATCAACAAACAAGGCCCCTCTTTCATTCTGTCAGTGTCATTTTGTCCTCCGCCTGTCATAGATCCACACAGACGGCACACATCAAGACAGGCCAGAACAGAACACGTCACCGCTGTCACCGGATTGCTCTTACGGGATTTTGAGAACCCTTCTGGCACACCTACTACGCTTTAAATTATACTGCAGTCGTATCAAATCCAGGTCTGTCAAGCGGTGTCTTTTTTTCCACTTTTAAGAGTCACTTCACGGCTCACTGGTCCAGGTTTATTTTGGCCTCACGAAACTAAACTGAAGGCTCTCAGCTGTGTCATGGAAAACATCCAAATGACCCGTGTCACCCCGTCTGTGTATATATCAACAAGGAGCATCGAAGTATAGGTACGCACACAGCGGCAGGAACAACACACCTTTATTTATTCCATCTGAGTAAGAGCCTCCACATTGCTTAAATAAAAGAAAGACACAAAAGATACCTCAACTGTTCCCATGTGCTTCATTGGTAATACTGGTCAACCATTATAGGGGACGTACACACTGATCAAAACAATCTTTTATAAGCAAGCGGTAAGCATAGTAGCATACTATTTTCGTTTAATTGCTTGTCTTATATAATTTTTTTACATCATTCAATGAAAAAGAAAAAAGAAAATCAAGAATACGGACAACTCTGAGCATTCTCTTCATCAGTTTATTACAACAACAGAGTGTCTTATTCAGAAGCTACTTCAGATCTGCAGTAATACGGACTACTGCAGAACATCATTCCTGCACATATCCATCAGCATCTGCAACAACTGTTTGAAGAAACTTGGAAAACTTGAATTACAACATTTAATTTCCCTTTGGGATAAGTATCCTCTCAGTGCTATGCTGATGACACCCAACGTTTTCTAAATGTAAACACCATGTATCATTAAAGTTGAATTCTACAGAAATAAGTCCTGGCTGTTCACTGATGAGGAACCATGAGCCTCTTTTTTGTGCTACCCATAAATTGTCACTATGGGTAGCACATCATTACTGAAAACCTATGGTAATTTCTATAGATTGATGATTTTTATTGTTGGATTCACACATAAAAAAGTCAAATAAACTGAGAGCTATTAACCAATGTCAACATTCCTTAACTTAATGGAAAGACTAATGTAGTTCTTTACTTGTCTGATTGACATTTCCGTGGATCAACTGCAACTTTTCCAAATTGCAGCAGATGAGCTTTTGAACAGATCCTCCAAGCTGTCAACTCTCTGCACTGGTTTCCTGTACAATCCAGGTTCCAGATTCCAACTGGAACCTGGCATCTGAGGTTCCAGTTAAAACTTTTAAAGCACTGCATGGTCATGCAGCATCAAACATTTCAAGTTTTGGCCAGTAAGTCACCACCAGGACCTTGAGATAATTTGATTGTGGTATGTTATTAAACATAAATAGTAAAGGGGACAGAGTTGTAGGTTTGTAGTCCCAATATTCATTCCACCTACATTCTAGGATTTAACGATCTTGTTCAAGAAGCAGAACAAACCTGTTCACTCGGGCATCTTGTGGTTTACGCGTTTATACGAGATGTAATGATAATGTGATTGATCCATATAAGTGGCCTTCTTTTAAGTTTACCTGGTCACTTTGTGTGATTCAGACTTTTTTATTCAAACACCTAGAAAACACGAGCAGCCAGATCTTTGATAGAGTTAGTAGTTTTAAATCAAACAAAAAAATAAAGGATTTATCAGATTATCCTTGCTTATAAAATAAAGCATGTTACCAGATTTTTGTTAAACTCTACATTAATTATGGATCTTTAACACATAATCTAAAAACATATGGTTTATTTTTAAGTTTTTCCCAAATGTCTTGCTAAAATCTTCTGAACTTCATTATTACACTCCCTTAAAAAAGCTTACTTACTTAGTAAGGACGAACACTTAATGATGTTGCAAACTAAAGTGGCTATTGTAAGATATTGTACTGGTGCTTCTGTTTCGTTGTGTCAAATTTAAATGATTCTGCGACTCAAACCGATGGCTTGGTCACAACATAATCAATTGGGCAAACAAAGCTTCAGAGTACATTCCTCTTGTGAAACAACAAATACTGGTTTCAAATCAATACATTCCTTGAACCACTAAATAGAAACAGTTCACTGAAAAAAGGGGGGCTGATCTGAAGTTCAAGGGATCTTCCAGAGGGAGGACTATTTTGGGGGGGGGGGGGTTACCTCTCATGGCTTCCATTTGTTTACAGTAGTGCGATTCTGTCAATGTGGCAATCATCCAGTGTAAGAAGTATGCTAAGCAGCGCCCACATATTCGCAGAAGCATCTATGTATGCTCTTTCTTTTGAAAACCAACATTTTTGTGTCACTGTCGGTGTTTTCTTCTCCGATTGGGGGTGAGGGGCCATTGGAAATGCCATGCAGTTATTAGCAGAGAAATCTAAAAACCACAAAACTTGATGCACAGAGATGGAGAGTAGCTCTGACAAAACGGTTGCGCTTCGATGAAAAAAGACGTAAGAAACTTTCCAGACGTGAAATACCGGATGAAAACAAGTAATCATACCGAGTGAAGAAATCTACAGCACAACTCTACGGCATTTGACTCAGCTATAGGGAAAAGGAGTTTAGTTTTCTGAATTTCCCGACAAAGCTTATTAGGCATTGGGTATCCATATTTGGGCAACGCTAACTTAATATAATAGTCTACAGTTCTGCAGGAGTTCTTTTTCAAACATATCTGCGTTATTTCTTGTTGTAGTTCGGTTTTGTTAACATCCAAAATATTTCAAAATAGCTAACTAAGCTTCTGAGCTAAAGCTAGTAACATCAAAATATCCCTCTCCTCTTTATCCTCCTTCGTCGATACCCTTCTGTCTGTTCTCTAAAAACACAGGCCTTTTCAGCGCTAAGTTGATAATACAAATAGAGCATTAACGTACTGGAGATATTATATTAGGCCGTGAGTGTGTACATGTCCATCAGCTGAAGGTGATGCCCGGGTCGAACGGACCCCCAGTACTCCGAGCTGCGGTGGCACCAGAGCGAACACTGGTTGTTCAGTCTCCGGAGTATGGAGGCCCAAGCGTCATTCCGAGTTCATGTTTGAAAAGATTTAAATAAATCACTGACAACTTCTAATTGTTTTTCTATAGCGTAGATAAGGGACTCGCCTTACCTTTGCCTTAGTGATGATGTGTGTGGCTAGTTTAACAACCGCGAAATTTCCCTTGCCGATGGTCCGCTCGATTTCGTAGTGGCCCACTCGGGCTGGAGGGGGCCTGGTGGCCGAAGTGTGCCCGGGATTAGTGATGCACCCGGTGGCCGTGGTGGTACGACCATTGGGGTTGATCCCAGAGGACGGCGGGGCCCGGTTCTGGGAGACCATTCCTGCGTGGGTCGGTCGGGCAGGGTGCGTAATTGCAGCCGCAGCGGACCCAGCAGCACCTCCGCTAGACACGGCCGCCATCTTCTCGCCTCTCTGCGGGAACAACAAGCAGCCCTGCGCAGCGCGCATCGCGGGCACGCCCCCGCCCTGCGTCATTTTACGTGAAGGGCTCCTCCGCAGCGCCCTCTCTAGGTTGTAGCCATGGCAACGATCGGCGTAACAAATGACTTCATCCACGAAAACGTATTTTGGTTGCCGTGGAGACAGAGAAGTGCGCATTATCACTTTGGTTCCCATGATTCAGTGATTCCTTACAAAAGTGCTGCGCTATGTGCGATCAGAGGGCTTCCTGAAGCTTTAAAGGTATAAGCCATGTTGATGCCACAAAGACTAACTTAATCAATGTTGCTAATGAAAAATATTCAACTCCACTGAGACATAAGAAATATTAAAACAAGGAAGTATTCACAGACTAAGGCGGTCAGCTCAGCACGACTATTGTGGGACAAATCAGTAATCCGTGCGTTTACATACAGATAAATTAGAGAATACGGAACAAATACAGTTTTATTGATACTTATAGAACCACGAATATAGGGACTATTTTCAAAACCTTCGCTTTGGAGGCAAACGTGACTAGTGTGCAAAGAAACGGCCTTGACATTCGTGGGGAAGGATGGGAGGGGATCTTTTCAATGGTGCTTTGTTAAATGTCTTAGCATTTAATAGATAGATAGATAGATAGATAGATAGATAGATAGATAGATAGATAGATAGATAGATAGATAGATAGATAGATAGATAGATAGATAGATAGATAGATAGATAGATAGATAGATAGATAGATAGATAGATAGATAGATAGATAGATAGATAGATAGATAGATAGATAGATAGATAGATAGATAGATAGATAGATAGATAGATAGATAGATAGATAGATAGATAGATAGATAGATAGATAGATAGATAGATAGATAGATAGATAGATAGATAGATAGATAGATAGATAGAATTCTGATACCAGGAAATAAAGCACTTGATCGATGTAAAACAAATTAAAATAAATAAAAATACATTTATATACACTTATATTAAATGTACGAATAACATTTAAAAACATTCATTTCTTGTTGCAGTTTTAACCTGTTGTAGTGCGTGACTCCAACCAAGTTGTGGACACCGCCATCTATTGGTAGATATGGGTTCTTGCAACAATGTTGACTGAACAAAGCAGCCATTTGCCATTAACCAAATCTAACCTAATTACAAGGACATTTCTATGCAAGGATGTGCTGCTAAGTGCTAATGAGTTATTGTTTCAAAACAGCAGCTGGCAGTCAGAAACATTTTTCCGTTCAATCTTTTCACAAAGAGGAATCTCACATGCATGAAGCAAAGAACTGGAGCAGACAGATTTCTTAAATCAGTTTTGTCATTCAGACCCTTTATCATAGAATACCCCCAATGGATATTTCGTAGTTTAATTAAATTCTTTGATCTGGACTTTGAATTGATGCCGTCACTGCAAATAAATAAGATACAAATGTATGTGTTACCTGAGAACAAAAATCAATTAATCTTTTCTGCCATCATGAAATATAATTTCAAACTATCAACAAACTTTTAAACAATTTTATGAAACTTCATTGTTCTTATGAAGTATTATGTATTCGCAATATGTATTGTTGTGCATTTATCCAACTTTAACGCATTTAAATTGAATCTTAAGTTTTCTGTATTTTAATTCTTTTATTTTAAATGTAAATAAATAGAAGTCATATTAAGTTTATTTTTATTCATACTGTTATACTCTGCATTCATATCAAATTAATTTTTTAAGTATATTTATGACTGGTGGGTTTTTTTTTTGTTGGTGAAGCTAAACTTTAATCTGATTCATTACTTTATGTGTCTTGTTATTCAGCTTTGTTTAATGTCATTTGTATAAGCTTAAATATATTTATTTTTTCAATTAAATTAAATTGAATTAAATTAAGTTGGCATGTCAATTTTTTTTTCTTTATTTCAAAAAAAGAATATACATGAACAACACAGAACACTAATAATTACAAACAAATACAAATACAACAACAAAGGGCTTTACAGAACATAGAAAATTTATTTTACAATGTCAAAATCAAATCGGTGCTCGAGAGTTGCAGTTCTTTGAGGGCAGTTATGATTTGAATGGCTTTAGCATTTGAGCTAATTATTAAAGATTATATATAAATATTAACAGAAGATAATAAAATCTGAAAATTAAGTTTTTGTTGTAAATATTTGGAGGTGTGAATATGATATTTACCATAAATAGTAAAAAAAAATTAACATATAAAAATTTTGTTTTGACAAGTTTACATTTCTCCATCCCAAACAAAACATTTAACTGTTAAAGTAATATTGAAAATCCTTTGATGAAAAATAATTGACATATCTCTCCAGAATATTTTGGTGTAATTACGATCCCAAAAGAGATTAACTTGGCATGGCAATTTCCAATCGTGAAGGTGTTCCGCAGTGACGTCATTACGTCGCATGGCGTTTTGTTTACTGTTAGAGCGTGGAGGAGGGGGTTGCGCTAATGGAACGGAATTTTCGTAGTGTGTACAGCTTTTAGACGACAAATATTTTCACCTGGTGCTGGCGTCTTTTTACGTAGACGTGAATAAAAGTTAAAAAGGAGGGCGGAATTAGTTAGCTGTAATGCGCGGTTCTGTATTCCCACTGTCTTCCTAACCGACTTAGAATCCGCGGAGATTCTATCCTGGCGTCCTAACTTGCGAGCTGTTAGCACAGCTTCTCAGATAGAGGAACGCAGGGTCATTGTTGCGTCGTCGTCTTGAGTTTTGTGTTTCTGGTTGTATAGCTGCGAGCTCAGAAGTTGTTGTCGGTGCCGAACTGAATGAGAACATTTCGCTGTGTGTTTAGTTTGTCAAGTAGCTTGCAGCAGCTGGTGCTTCTGCTCTTTGTCAGTGTGGAAGTGGCCCAGTTCATCAGGACATCTCTGTTTAACTGCTCCTTAATGGGGTGGGGTTATTTATTTACTTTGCCATCCAGGCTGCAATAAGCTTAGCTGTCGGTTTTCGGTTGAGGAAGACGGTGTCAGACAAAATGGTGTTAAGGAGCTACTGGAAATGTCGTCTTAAAAGCAGCTGTTTTCCTGCGCCTCGCTGGATACGGCCAGGGCTGGCAGCTTTGTTCTGGTTCTGTGTGACCCAGTTAGTGTGTGGCGCTGGGGCGTTTGAAGGGGCTAAATTTGTGACACAAAAGAATGCAGAGTTTGATATCACCTATAATGACACGGTTAAAAGCGGAGACCAGACCATCTATTCGTTCAATCACACCATCTCCAGAAATAAGGTGAGTTTCTTTCTTTACATCTTAGAATATGGTGTCCAGATGATTTGGTGATTTCATAGTTTCCTTGTTCCTTTCTTTGACTTCAGACAGAGGGGGTGCGTGTGACCGTAGATGTGTTGCAGCAGCATCTGGAGAGTCCTATTCTGTTTGTTATTCGGCAAAAGCAAGCTGTGATGTCTTTTCAAGTCCCCCTCATTCTCAGAGGCCTGTGAGTAATTCTCACTTTTCTACGTTTATTTAATGTTAACTCTAAGATTATTTGTTTTCACCACAACAAAAATTATTTAAAGACAGTGCACTCTTTAAGGACATCCACTTTATTTACAGACATAATCTGTGTAAATAATTACGACTTCAGGTCATATGATAGAACACTGTAAACGCTACCTGTGCCTCTCATAAGTGTTTCTTCAAAAGTCTTCATAACCTATGAATACAGACTACTACCGATTCTCTCTAGTATTCAGGTCTGTACATTAGGCCGTTCTAATGTATGAATATGCTTTTATCTAGACCATTTCATAGTAACTCTCACTGTATATTGGATGTCCAACATACATTCAGAGTTGTATGTTGGACATATCAATCAATCCTGAACCCATACCAAATGATGGCAACCCTACAGCCATGGATTGGTACGTCTGCAGTTGTGCCATACGATTTCCTATTGAAGTTGTTCAGATTCTGGGATATTGTTTCATATCTTAACTCTGCTGTAAACTATTCACCATTAATCTATCTGCTGTTTCTTGGTCTTCATGTTGCAGTATGTTTCCTAAATTTATCTACTCTGTTTACAAGCAAGGTGATTTCTGAAGGCATTTGGATGCACTGGTTTTTATTTTAAGAACTTTAGTGTAACCATGTCAAACAGTCCTCTGCAAAGGACTGTAGTTTGTAGAAAGAAAACAGTGGTTTTCTCCTGCTCATGTAGTTTCACGTAATCGGGGGAGTTTTTATGCTTCCCTCAGCAGTTTCTTTATGTGATCTTTGTCTTGTGTCTTTTGGTTGTGCAACTTCAGAATTACCTTGTCGCCCTTTTGCTGTTGCACCCTCGTGGACAGATATGTTCCAATGGCTCATTGACAAACTTTGAACTTTCAGTTCCTCCACTCACTTGGAGCCACCAGGACAGATATGAGGAACCTCTGTTCTTGGAAATGAGAAACTTTAGAATATTTTCCTGTCCGTCTTCACATTGTACAATGTGGTTTGTGTGTTGTATGGGAATTTGCAACAAAGGTGGTTTTGGTTATCAATTATTTTTCCATATACTACAGAACTTAAAGATCCACTATTGGAAAATATTCTTTACGCGTCATTTAAAATGTCTCATCATTTTGTAACATTAAAGACATTTATATTTACCTCAAAGCTGAACTTTGTGGTAAATAGAAGTCCTGTTGTTCTCTGTGTTTATTAGCATGTGTTTCTGTGTGTCAGCTATCAGAGGAAGTACCTGTACAAACACGTGGGCAGAACCTTGTGTCAGCCTCCAACCCGAGCCGCTTCTGAGACCCAGTACTTCTTTGTGGACGTGTCCACCCTGTCGAGCCAGGAGACAAACTTCCAGTTGCGAGTGAGCCGTGTGGAAAGTTTCACCTTGCAGTAAGTTATATGGCTTAAAACTTAGCTCTGAATGGAATTTATGTCTCAGCTGTTTATGTCTCAAACAGCTTCTGGTATGCCTGACATGTTGTATTTAACTTGATTACAGGACAGACAAGAAATTCAGCTTCACTGCATCACCTTCCCAACCTCAGGTAACCCAGGTTTAAGTTTGGAATAATGACTGTCGCTCTCCAAAATGATATTTATTGCAGTGATATCAATGTCCTCAACAGATAAAGTATCGGCATGGGTGGAGTGAATGTAAGATAAATAAAAACAAAAAAACAGAAATTTACAATTCCCAATGTAAGTGTCCATCCTTGTATGCCAAAAATTTAGAGTTTTTGGCACACAAAAACTTCAAAAAAAGTAAAATTTTTGATCAAGGAGGAATGGTAATCTCTACCATAAGAAGTAAAAATACATTAAGAAGACCAACACACTGAGCATCTTCAGTGTAGTGATTCTGTTATTTAAGCAAATGTCTGAAATGTAAATTAAATATATATGTCCTAACTCTTTTCTGAAATGATGAGCACATAAACCACGGGTCACCACTACATCACTCCCTCATGTTGCTAAAGCTAAATGTAAAAATGTACTCCATGCAGCAAAAATAAACTGTCCTTTTTCAATTCTTATCAATTCATGGTTTATTTGGGAAGATTGCCAGTGTGGTTCTAAAAGGAAACATTTTGTTTGACTTCTACCATGCAAATAAAAGCTAATGGAATTTTATTGATTTTGCAAAGTGCTGTTGCTGATTTGATTCTTTATTGTAATGACAAACAACATAATAAGTCATACTGGATTGGTGGAAGGTGCTTTCAGGTCATTCGCATTAGTGTTCATCTTTTACTGTGTGATAGATGTATAAGGCAGCACATGCAGGTCCAGTTGTTTCTGCTCTATATGGATTGTTAGTTTTTGCCTGTTGTTTTGGTACATTTCTCAGATTAAAATAGAAAATCTCAACAGTACTTGTTCAATCTTCACAAATTAGAAATTGAGAAAAATAAGTTTCTAATTTCTTTGAACAAGTTTCAAATGCTTTTGTATGTCCATTTAGGTGATTATGTACAATTTTCTGCTAGGTTACACATTTTTAATTGTTGTGTTGACCAAAATGTATTATATGGGTCTTTGTTGAATAGTCTCAACCTCCACAACATTTAAGCATACGTTACACAGATCATAATGTGCAAAATGCTTGAAAATGTCATAATATTTAAAATGTATTTCTATTCATTTTCATTAGACTTTTATTTTTCTAAATCTATCCTGAATTGGCAATTTGTTCCCAGGTGAATCCTGACGTTCTCTAACATAGGTAAACATGTGAGTCTAACCACCAGTTTTCCGTGACTTTCCCATCTTAAAATCTAATCTTTTGTATAAACTTTAAAATTAGATGTCTTTTCTGAAACCTGGAAATTTCAGGTTTTGGGTTTAAGTGTAAGGCATAATTAAGCTGCATCTTCAACCAGACATGTAGTGCAATTGGATAAGAACATTTATTCTCTTTTTCAAAGTCATGTTAAAATGTTTTTGCATGATGGCATTCAGGAGGCCTGTTATTAACTGGTGCAACACTTGTAAAAAGTCAGAGTCCCACATTATAAAATGTAATCTTGCCAGCATGGATCACGCTACAGCTCTTCTATCAGATTACCACAGAGTGACTCCATTCATCTGCTCTCTAATTCCTGTTTACCTCTCCTTCTTTTCTCCCAGTTTTTTAAATATGTCTTTCCTGATGGGGTGGATACTGTCATCGTCAAAGTCAACTCAGACGTGAACTTCCCCTGCTCTGTCATGTCTGTCCAAGACATCCAGGTATATATTTGGAGCTGCCATGCGTTCTGTGTATTTTCTCTACCTCCTTTCTATATTTCCTTTTCACAGCAGACACCTCCTTCCAATGTTTTCCATTAGTGTTTTTTGGCAGTTGTAGCATTTCTAGACCACTAGAGGTCATCATAGAGGCACCTGCATAATTTTGTTTCACTGTTTTAACGTTAATTGTATGTTATCAAAACAGTGAAAACCGTTTTTCTCAATGTTTTTTTGTCTTTTAAATGAAATTGTCTTTTTTAATGCAACTTTGAATGCAGGAAGCATTTTATTTTGTCATTCCTCTCCCGATAGTGTCCAGTCTATGACCTGGACAACAATGTGGCCTTTATTGGGATGTATCAGACTATGACAAAAAAAGGTGCCATCACCGTGCAGGTATTTGCTTTTTAACTTTACACTAAATCCAACATAATTTTTCCCCAACCATTGTGACAAAGATCACATGTAATATCTCCGTGTGTCGCTTTATTTTTAATCCAGAGAAAGGATTTTCCTAGCAACAGTTTCTATGTAGTAGTAGTGGTGAAAACGGAGGATGAGGCATGCGGCGGCCCGCTGCGTTTCTACCCCCTGCAACCCGAAGTGCTCATTGATGCTGGTAACCGCACCAAGGACCTCGACGTGGTGGTCTCACCTGCCATTAACTGTAAGCCACATATATTAATAAAGCAGTTTATAGGTTATGTATAGATTATGTTGCACACAATCGTTCCTTTCTTAATGGAACACCAACATCATGTAAACTACTTTCAAGATCATCATCTTTTATATTTGTTAGACAAAATACTATTATTTGCTAAATAATACTTTGAAATGTGACAAGAAAATGAAATGTCTCATTAGCTTTAGAATGAGTGTGTGTTTTCCCTCACAGCTGAGAAATATGTGATCGGCATGCTGTTCTGTCTGGGGATCTTCCTGTCATTCTATGTGTTGACTCTGCTGGTTGCCTGCGTGGAAAACAAACGGTAACATTTTTCACTTGTTTCAGTTCCCAATTTTAATCAACTGCTTTGTAAGTTCATAGAGATCTAAATCACATTTTAAAAAGTTGGGCTCAAATTTGAAATACATTTTTGGCTCAATCCCTTGAAGAAGCAATTCATAGCTGACTAATTATTGCTACTTAATAACATTTGAATGCCTTATTGTAACTCGCAAATGAAAGTGGCATAAACACACATTTTTACACATAATTACTCAGCTTCCTCAGCATGTACTCCCTGAAAGATTTGCTTTTCAATAACGTCTGGACAACATTATCAAAATTAATTTATTTGACTTTAAGAAAATCAGAAGACACTGGGTGATGTCTGAGAACTATTTGTTTCTTTCTAGGTGTTGGTGTCTGATTTCTTAGCTCTAATAATCTAACTCCTCTATTGCCCTAGATAGCCAGGAAGTGTATATAGTTTTTTTTTTTTCACAATTGTCATGAGTTGTATCTAAATGCAGCAATTAGCTGTTGTACTGAGATAAACCTGATCAAAAAGTTGAGTTATTACCTGAAAGTCTCAAGTGAATCTGTACACAATGAAGGAAACTATGTTGAACACAATTTTAATAATTTTTGTTTTTCTGCAGAATGAAAAGGAGAGAAATGTTTCTGAACCCCCCTGACATATCGCCTGCTGAGACAGGTAGCCAAGCATATAGCTGATTTAATTTTTTAGTTTTTATTTATCTTATACATTTATACTTATCTGAAATATCTTATCCAATTTCTACATTTTTCTTTTAAATACAGCTCTAAATGTTATTGTTACTCATTGTGTCTTTGACCTTCTCTCCCTGTGTGGTTCAGCCTCCCTTCTTGGGAAGAACGGCGACGGTATAACGTCACTCTTTTTGTGCACTTGCTGCTCTTTCTCACACTTGTTTGGCTTGTCTGCAGTCGCTCTGCATGCATTAGCTTGCACACCCAACCTCGCCAGAGTTTAAGCATTCTCTACTGAAAGAAAGTGCCTGATTGGTTGCTGAGCTCTGTGAACTGTGCATCAGCATGACTGCAGCACGGTTCCAAGAGTTTTGTTTTATGATCTCAGATAAGGATGCAAGCTCTCCTCTGTGCTTTACAGGTTTGACTGATGGCTAATGCACATTATCAGGAGCTATTAAAATTATGACTATGCTGCAGATTTATGGAGACTACAGTTAAGATAAAGGATTCACACTGATGAGTGGCTACAGTTCAAAACTGCCTCTCAGTGTGTTTCTGTTTAGTTCACTAGTGTTTGCTGGCATAATTTTCATGAGAAAGCTCACAACTCCTGCGGTTCGTAGTCAACACAGGATAAACTGCATTTTCTTTGTGCCATCTGTCACACATAAAGTGCTCTGCAGTAGTTTGTTTGTAGCAACCAACACTGATCAGAACTTAACAAAACCTCTTTTTTTTTTTTTTTTTTTTTACGTTGTGTTTCAGGCACAAATCTGATACTTGAGAAAAATTTATTAAAATTGTGACACACCAACACATTCTCGCACCTAAATGTGAGATGGGAGAAGAAAAGCAACATGGTACACAGATCAGAAGGGAGAAACCAGTTTTTAGAGTAAGAATAGAATAGCTTAAGACACAGAGCCTTTCCTGCCAGTCCAGCTAAACAGAATTTGTTCAGAGCTACAAAAGCTACAAATCTTATTTCTAAGTAACTGACAATTTTATTGTGTTTTTGACGTTGTATTAAAGAAAATGGTCAAATTTGCACATACAGTGAATTAATTTTGAAACCAAAAGACAAAAAAAAAAATTGTAAAGAACACTATTCCTTACACTATTTTTGTCATTCTTTGGGGAATTCCTGTGGTTAGCATCTTTTAAAATTAGCTAGATTTTAAAATATTGTTCAATTCATCAGCATTTTATGCCCAAAGTTATTGAAGGCCGCAGTGGAGGGTCTACAGAGCCACATGAGGCGAGATAAAAGTGTTAGAATGTCATAGTCCTGGCCTAAACTGTTTTAAGAATCTGGGACTGAAAACAAACACAGTACATGTTTTCAGAAATTGAATAATAAAAACCATTATATTCATGTTTGCTTCAGCTACCTCTTCTCCATTATGTGTTAGTGTCGGTGTGTCCCAGAAAATTCCCAAAAAAACACTTTAAAGTTTGTGGTTGTAGTATAAATACTTTTGCAATGCATTCTTTTTTTTAACTGTGCCAATATTTTTTGACTTTTGACCCTTTTAAACAAATCTCAACAATAATTCTGTGTCCAGAATTATTGTTCTGGACCCAGAACAAAAATGTTCTGTGAGATACAACTGATACATTTGTTGTATCTTGTGTGTTTTGGACTAACAGCTCATGTGCCGTGTGTTGGTAGTGAGAGATATGGAGAAACATAGTAGTGCCAGTGTGTTTAATGTGTGAAATTTGTTTTAAAATAGTCTCTACTGGCTTTTTAAATGTGTTTATCTTTGTCGCAGGCAAAACTCCAGCCTCTCCGTATGAATATGGCTCCTTTGGTGAGTAGGGGACTGATATCTGTTACTAATTTCTTAGCTTTCTTAGGAAGCTGTTCAATCAACACATTTTCTTCTGCCAGCTGACAACGGCAGCACCCTGAGCTCTGAGGCCATCACTGACAGCGCCACATCAACGGACAACAACTATGGCTACTTGGGTATGAGCTCCAACAGACACAGCTGTTATTTTTCACCTCACCATTCTCACCCTAAAGCATTTCGTCGTGGCGCAGCGAGCGGCCGGCTCCCCTGAGCATCTCGGGTTCCTCACTGCTGTTCTGTGTTTGTTCATCAGGACAGGAGCCTTTCAAACGCCGACCATTCCTCACTCACCTTCACCACTTAGCCATCCGCATTGGTGACACCCTGCCACGCAGTTTCCCAGCTCCAAACCAATCAGCACTGTACTAATCACACACCAGATTTCAGATTTTACTCCAGATATTATGCCATGCAACCCAAATTAAATGTGAAGTGATTCAGTGTATCAATGCAAATTCTTTTTTGAAAAATTTGTGATGCATAAGCTCTCGTTCATTAGTTTGCCGATACCTTTACGTATCCGATCACCAAATTGATCACAGTCTACATCCAATTAGCTAAGCAATCTCTCTGTCTCTCTTCTGTTCAGAGCGGTCATTGGACAGCGTCGCACGAAGCAGGCAGGAGTCTTTAAGTTCTGTGGAGGAGGACGACTACGACACGCTGGAGGATATCGACTCGGATAAAAACATTGTCCGCACCAAGGTGCACATCATCAACACAAACATGCTGTAGATCAACAGAAAGTAGTGTGGAAGGAAAAAAAATACATGGCTTTATTTCTTTAATTTCAACCCCTCTTAACTCTAATACTCTTATGTAAATCCAGTGCATGAATTTACCTTTAAAATTTAACCAAAGTAAGAATAATCAGCAGGAATGTAATTAATTTTCACTAGTTTGTTGGAGAACAGAATGATGGATTGAATTAATTAGATTAAAGCATGTTCATAGCTCAGATCTGAATTCAGTTGAAACTTTGTAAGACTTAAAACTGGTGTTAACTGATAGTCACCATCAAATCTGGCTGAGTTCATCTTTCTGTGTTGCCTCTTTTCCCTCCTGATGAATTCTGATTCATTTTCCTTATCACAGAAGTACCTGTGTGTGTCTGACCTGGCTCGCAAAGACAAAAGAATCCTCAGCAAGAAATACCAAATCTACTTCTGGTGAGTTCACTGCTCAGATAGCTGGTAGGGCATTAAGTCCTTGAATCAGCCACGATTGTTATAAAACAAAGGCTTCTTGCGCTATGGACATCCTCTCCAAGGATCTGGCACATGTTGCAACTAACAATTATTTCAGTAATGACTTTTTGTGACGATTAATTGATTTTCCTGATATAAACATCGACACATTCTGGAGAGTTTTCATTTCACTACTTAAGCCTTTTTCATACATTAGAATCATATTAAAAGATGCAACAAACACATAATTTAGACAAGAAAATCAAAATTTTACAGCATGAAATGCAATAGCATTGCATTCCTTTAGTGAATGTTCGATCATTGGTAGCAATGGAAGCACCTGCAGCTAAAAACAAAAACCTAACATCAACATGTGACTCAGCCCTTTTTGCTCAACTGAACATCAATACAGTTTAAGGCTTGTTGACATTTGGATTAACCAAGTAATTGAATAGCAAAAGATGCTCATTAAGAGTTTCTTTTTAAGAATTAGAACCAGGTGAAGCTAAAATTGCCACTTACGGCATTCTGGGTGGAATATATATATATATATATATATATATATCAAGCCAAAACTGTTAATTATTACTCTGACTGTATTATTTCAGCAAATGGCCTTTTTAGCCTGTATAATCCAGTTAACACATAATCACTAAATTGGTTGATTATTTCAGTAATTGATTACTGAATTAAAATGATTAATCGTCTCAGCCCTGGTTGATGTAATTGAACGAGGGTAAAAAGAGCTCTCTGTATAGATCAGATGGATACAAGAGACAATTATTTTAACTATTTCATCCATGACACTTTGGTCACCATGGCTACCTCGTTAACATTTTATAGATCAAAATGTAGACTAATAATTAGTATCACATTCTAATAATTATTCTCTCTTCAGGAATATTGCCACTATCGCAGTGTTCTACGCGCTGCCAGTCGTCCAGCTGGTCATCACATATCAAACGGTGCGTTGGTGATAAACAAACATGGCTGCTCAAACGGCCTTCGAAACATTTTCATGGTGATTTCATGTTTGGTCTTCAGGTTGTAAATGTGACAGGAAACCAGGACATCTGCTACTACAACTTCCTGTGTGCTCACCCTTTGGGCGCTCTCAGGTGTGTGTTTATTCATCCTTCCACTATTGCAGCAGTAATACACACACTCAGCTGGCTGTGTTAAACCTTGTGTGTGCAGTGCATTCAACAACATCCTCAGTAACCTTGGATACGTGATGCTGGGACTCCTCTTCCTCCTCATTGTCCTCAAGAGAGACGTCACACACAATCGAGCGTTAGTTCGCAACGACCTCAACGCTCTGGTGAGGCGCCTGCCACCAAACCAATGCTTGGTTTGCAGGGAACTGTTTGTTGATGCTCTAAGCTGTACATTCCTCCATCCTGAGGTTCTGTTTAATATTGTAGCACAAAAGGTGACATGTTATTAATGTTCCTTCCTATTAAATGGGTAATATCTAAGCTGAAATAGTCGTTTCAACACATTTTCTGTTTCTTCTGCAGGAGTGTGGCATCCCCAAGCATTTTGGGGTGTATTATGCCATGGGAACTGCTCTGATGATGGAGGGCTTGCTCAGTGCGTGCTATCATGTCTGCCCCAACTACACCAACTTCCAGTTTGGTGAGACATGCATCTTTGCTCTCCAGTCACATGAGGATTTATTGTTGCTATTTTATGTTTGTTTTCTCTAGATCCTGCCACACACGATAGTTGTAAATCATTGAAAGTTGACAATAAGAAGTCTGATATAGAAACATTACCAGTATATGGATTTATACAGCTTATTGGCAAAAAATTGTTGATTTGGGATTTAGTCACAGTTTAGCAGGAAGATTAAGTCTGTAAGGTTACTCTAAGAAAAGATTTGAACAATCAGTTCAGCAAGAACTCAAAATGTTAAACCATTTCCAGTATTGTAATTGGTTAAAAAAAAAAACAGTGTCAATATCTTCCAGAACAATACCTGTAGTCATTCTGCTGCCCCACAGACACATCCTTCATGTACATGATCGCTGGGCTGTGCATGCTGAAGCTCTACCAGAAGAGACACCCCGACATCAACGCCAGTGCCTACACCGCCTACGCCTGCCTGGCTGCTGTCATCTTTTTCTCTGTGCTGGGAGTGGTACGTTCACACACACCTCACAAAAACTGCGGTCAAGCTCTTGTTAATTGTGTGCAGCGCTGTTTAATGATTATAGTGAGTTGTTGTAGAAGTGTTTTTCTATTATTTATTTGTTTTTTTTCCAGGTGTTTGGGAGAGGAAACATGGTGTTCTGGATCGTTTTTTCTGTGATTCACATTCTGGCCACTCTGCTTCTCAGCACACAACTCTATTACATGGGCCGATGGCGACTTGGTAGGATCACAGCAAGAACTCAAACACACCGAGTCAAGCTCAATAAAATTTAGTCTGTTTAACTTAATCATAAGCAGTTTTACATTTTATTTTTATTTAACATGTTCAAACATTAAATACTTCCAGGTAAAAAGTGCAACAGCAGAATTAATGTTTAAAGTAAAGGCTTGCTTGACACTGCTGCTTTCAATGATATGTATTCCTATAACTTCACATTTTATCACTCAACTTCAGAGCATTTTATTGAGATTTCATGTGATTGCAGTTGTTGAAGGTGAACCTGTTTTACTTGTCATTAACAGTCTCTAGCTGGTTTAGTTGAATCCATTTGTTCCATTTTCTCATGCCAGTTTTGCTCTCATCTGACTTCAGCATCTTCATTCATGCTCACTGTGACAAGTGGGACTTCTGGTTTTCTTCCAGCATTTGCTTTCTGTTTTACACTCTTCCATTAAAAAAAAAAAGATTCGTGGAGTGAACAATTAACAGCTTGCAGATTTTTTTTTAAAACCTGAGCCGTGGCTCTCTGCAGCTCCTCCAAAGTTACCTTTGCCCTCTTGAATGTCTGATTGGTGATATCAGTGAAGTTTGTGATCCAACCATATCAAAGGCCACACTTTGTGAGCCACGTGTAGGATTACGTTGCGGTCGGGCAAAGGTTTTATTCTGACAGTTAAAGTAATCAAAAGTCAGTTGATTAATTCTAATGGGTTTGCATTGCATAATACACAGCTGTTTTGTTTTTTTTTTCTTCAGCAAACATTAAAAATTCTCACCCAGTAATCAGTTATTTTTCTCAACTAAATACAGTAAAAATTCTCTTTTTTAAAAAAAATTATTTCATTCTCTTTTTGTAATTTTGTCCACTAGATGCTGGTGTCATGCGCCGGATTGTCTATGTGATCTACACAGATTGCATCAGACAGTGCAGTGGACCCATGTACATTGTGAGTTCAGATCTAAATGTTTGACTTCGCAGCAAAAATTTACATTAAGAATTAAAGGTAGTTAGATTTATTAATGACTTCTGTACTGACTAGTTGGTAAATGTTGGCACCTTCCTCCCCCCTCTCTTTGCCTTTCAGGACCGTATGGTGCTACTTGTTATGGGCAATATAGTCAACTGGTCTCTGTAAGTAAATACACCGTGTCTGATTTTGATTAAGCGCTATAATCTGGAGCTTCATCTGGATTGGCTGTTTGCTCTCCCCAGCGCTGCCTACGGCCTCATAGAACGACCCAATGACTTTGCCTCATACCTGCTGGCCATCGCCATTTGCAACCTGCTGCTCTACTTTGCCTTCTACATCATTATGAAGGTGTGTGTGTATTAACGCAACCAGCATCAGATATCAAGATTATATTTGATTGTCCTTTTTGTGTCGCTTCAGCTTCGGAGTGGTGAGAGAATCAAGTGTCTGCCGTTGGTGTGTATTCTCTTCACGGCGGTGGTCTGGGGCTTTGCACTCTACTTCTTTTTCCAGGGACTCAGCACCTGGCAGGTCAGCAACACACTGATTATATTATTTATGTATGATTGAATAAAACTGTACGCCAGGAAGGGCTATGAATGTCTGATGTGTAATTGTTTTTAGGGATGCGACTAATTATTATTTTAGAACTCCATTATTCTGTCAAATATTCTCAATCATGTAAAAGAATTGGCACTGCAGATTTTTTTATACAATATTAGAAATATATTAAAAATATAAAAACAAAAAATGCCTCTAACATCGTAGATGCTGCTCAACTCAGCTTCGGTGCAGAGCTGAACTGTTGCCTATTGTTTGGATAAACTGATTAATAATTTATATCCAACGCTGATAGTTCTTTTTTTCAACAGAACTCGAACTCCATGAGTTCTACTTTAATTCTGAGTAAAACATATTTACAGACAAAGGAGGGTTTTTAAAATATTAAATCCACAGTGTATATTTTGTCCAGTTTTGGATTAATTACTGCTCCAAATACATCGTTTTTTTCAGCCAATAGCCTTTTTTGAGCCTGTATTTCCCAGTTAATGATTAATCGATTGCTCATTTAGTTAATAATTATATCCATAATCAATTCACCAACTCAAATCGCTTTCTTTCCCAACACAGAAAACTCCAGCAGAGTCTCGCGAGCACAACAGAGACTGCATCCTGCTGTCGTTCTTTGATGACCATGACATTTGGCATTTCCTGTCCTCCATCGCTATGTTTGGATCCTTCCTGGTATGGTTATTTCTTGTTTCTAATCAGGACAAAATGGTGATTGTTTAAAGCCAGTGCAGCACTCGACACATTTTGGAGTTTGAATCCCTCTCGTCTTCCCGTCATAGGTCCTCCTGACCATGGACGATGACCTTGATACTGTTCAGAGGGACAAGATTTACGTCTTCTGAATCTGTCGGGTCTTCTTTGAGAAGCTCATCTCATCCTCTATGCCTTATCACCTGTTTTCTCTCTCTTGGCATCTTGTCCATATTTGGAAAAAGAAACAGCCAGTAGCCTGATGCTCCTCAGGCGGTCAGTAAGCATGTCTCCGCCTGTCGGAGCCAGGCCGGGGACACTCTTGTGCCAATCCACAGCTGGGTCAACATGGAGTGGTCCTGAAGCGTTTTGTCCTCCTGCTGCTATCATCAATGTTACTGTCGCTCTGCGTGTTTACGTACTGCTGCTGATGAAGATGACAATGCAAACACTGAACTCTTTTCTTCATTCTTTTTATATATGGTCCTTATTATGGTCGAAACAGCAGAGAATGATGCATTTTGTATGCTGTGTGTGGTTCTGCAGGGTTGTGTGTGTTTACAAACCAGGGGAGCGTGAGTCATGTCCAATCTGCCAGTGGCCTTCCGTGTTTCGAATCACGTCAGTCACACCACTGCTCCCAATGGTCAGCTTGTAAAAACTAGCCGTCCTTAAATGATTGTATTTACTATTTGACTGCCCTTGTGTGTGTGACTGCGGAGCCGGTTTTTTGCACTGTTCTGTACGAAAAGTAGATTTTATTGTCCAGCATTACAATGAGTGGTTACTAAATAAAATAATTTTTTTTTTTCACAAATGGGACTGTCTTCATCTATTGCCTTAATTAACTGGTCCTTCTCTTTGAATTTACCCATATTTTCCTCATTGCAACTACAAACTTTAATGTACTATATTGGGAATTTATGTGATGGAACAACACAAAGTAGAACATAAGTAGATGGAAAATGGTCCAAGATTTTCATAATGCCTTAAAAATAAAACTCTTAAAATATGTGGAGCATCTATGTATTCAAATCCATCAACTTTGTACGTATGCAGTCTTTACAAACAGCCAGAGCTGTTTGTAAAACATAATTTTAAGTTGTTTTTTTGTCAAAGGATAAATGTTTTAAGTGCCCCATTAATAGTTCTCCTGTCAGCCTCACCCAAATCATGGACCTTTGGCAGCTCCTCCAGAGTCGCCATGCCGTCTCTGGTTTCTGCCAGAGTTTTTGCTGTTCCTGGGTTTATTCCAATACATTTTCTTGAAGTCATACTCCTTGCATGTCTTCAAGACATGCAAGGAGTATAAATCATTTTTATAGGCGTGGGCAAACAGAAAATTTATAAAAATTACATTTATTAGAAAATACAATATTTACGCAAGATGTGCACAAAATATGGGTTGCAGCAGTTGCTGGTCAGTAAACACTGCAGAGCGCTAGTAAATGTATTTTTCTGCAAAAGCTGAAATAGCTAAAAACTTTTATACAAGTGCCTTACAAAAACCAGTGGTATAAAGACAGATGTAACCTGCACATGGTTTTAGAAGAAATCATGTCTGAACCTGACTTAGTAAACCACCTGAGTTTTCACCATTTGGAGAAGGAGTTACATCCCTGAAGATCTTTATGCTGAAAGCTTAAAAGTCCTTGTAAACATCACTTGCTGACCTGTTACAGTGTCATTAATGACCCAAAGTCCACAGAACTGCTGGTTACGACCTCAGTAGTGATAGACTCTGATCTGGTTGTTGTCGTCCAGGCCCAGCTGGACCAGTCCGTTAGAGGAAGCAGCTCGATAGCGAGTGAACAGAGGTCTGGAGGGCGGAGTTAAAGACAACAGGTGAAGATGGTGAAAATGTTAAAAGCTCTTTGATCCGTTTCTTTTTAATAATTTATTTCAGGTAATAATATTCGACCACTAAAAAGCGAAGTGTTTCCGTCTCAGTTTTCTGCAGGAAGGATACATGCTGGGGTCTTTCCTCCGCATGTTCAGCCACTTCTTGTTACTGTCAATCAGCCCCTGCAGCCTCTGACCGTCCAGCTCCACTGATTTCTGCATCACCTGATGGCTGCGGCTGTGCTGACTAACACACATGGAAACACACACTTTAGCTCACTGTCAGCCAGCTATCAACCGTTTGACCAAAAGCAAAAGGCGTCTGTACCTGACGGGAGTGTATGATGGATAAGACGGGACAGCTCTCATAGTGCTGGAGGCAACCGGGTCAGGAGCTGCTCCTGCAGAACAGAAGAACTGCTCAGAACCAGCAGGAGGGACTAACTGAGCCCAGATGTCCAGCTTTTAATTTGACCTTTGCCCTACCAGGGAATATTTGGCTCCACCTTCTGTTCATGAAGTCTTCTGGGGCAATCAGCCTGCTGCTGATGGGGGTGCTGAGCAGAGGGGGCGCTGCAGAACCGCTCCACAGCCTCTCAGACAGAGGCGGCGCTAAAGAGCTGGGGGCCAAGCCAGGCCCCTGTGGAAAGACCGGTGCTGAGGCGGGAGCTGGCCCCCACGCCTCTGTCCCAAACCGCTGAGGCAACGGCATGGAGAAGGAGGGGAAGAGTGGGTTGCTCTCCCTCTGGGTCAACGAGCCTAGAGCGGTCAGAACGCTGTCCAGCTGGGCTGAGATGTGCTGCAGCGATTCAGCTAACTGCTGGACTTTGGCTGGCACAGTGGGATGATCTCCTGATAAGGGGAGGAGAAGAGATGAAGGGATGAAGCAGAAGCTCTTTTAGCACACGGTAACACACAGGACAGAAATAAAACAATAAGCTGATTGTTATTGTTTCTTTCTAGCTCAGACATCTTTTTATTCCAGCAGCGCTGTTGGCTGTTGCAAACGTTTGGGTTTCCTTAGACAGAAAACTTTGCACCAGTGACTGAATTTGAATCTGTTTTAATTATCTTTGTACACCTGTTTATAATATTTATATCCTGTATAGCACTTCTGGATAGATGCAAACTACATTTCGCTGTTGTACTTGTGACAGTGCAATGACAATATAACTCCAAGTAAATCAAACTTCTGTGAAATCAAACTGTCCATCTAGGATGTGTTATTTGAGTGTTCCCTTTTATTTTTTTGAGTAGTGTATAAATCAAATATGTTTACCTTTTAAATTTACTGGAGGTGACTTTCACTTTGAACTGAACTCACAAAAACAAACTACCGTATTTTCTGGACTCTAAGTTGCCGTTTTTTGCATAGTTTGGCCAGAGGTGCAACTTATACTCCGGAGCGACTTATATATGTCTTTTACTTCTTTATTATGCCTTTTATGGCTGGTGCGACTTATACACCGGAGCAACTTATAGTCCAGAAAATACAGTACTAGAATTCAAGATTAATATTAAAGCATCAAGAAAAGAGCAAATTAACGCTCCAACCCTGGAGGTGAACAAACCAGAGATCCATCCTGGACACATCGATATTCAAATATCGTACAACTACACCAGGAAGTTACACGAGCACAGCCTCCGTATTTTCAAAATAATTCAACGAGACCGACTATATTTACTGGAAATATTCATTATACTAATTCATATATGGGTATATTTATACATATATGCTGACCGCATGGATCAGATGCATTTATAAAAAAACGTGGATTTAATTCTGAAGCCTATTAAGTCAAGTTGTCTCGCTCATGTTGCAGTAAAGAGCGTCAATCAAGGCAGACAATGAGAGTAACGAAGGGAAAAAATATGAATTTTGGAAGTTGAGAACTGCAGTATTTTATATGACATCACTCATCCTTTTTATCATTGGTTTTATAGTGCGATCAAAATCTCCAGTTCAAAATCTTTGTTCTCCAGATTTTGACTGGAGAACAAAGCCTCGCTCCTTCCTGAGCGCTGATGCACTCAGGTGCACTGATGATTTTAACGACAGTCATACAGTCACAGTTGTTGACTATATGATGCGTTTATAATGTTTTTATGATGTAAACTATTCTGAAGTGCGTTGTCATTGTGAAATGTTGCGATGTGTGTGTGTGTTACCTGTCCCGTCCTGCGGTTCCCCGGCACTGCTGATGTCTGACCCGGTCACATCAAATGTCACTTTCCTGTCAGGAAGCTGCGTCGAATCCTCAAACATGGCCTGAAGGAACACAACAAACACGGCTGCTGTTGACTATGTAATTGGACACGCATGACAAAATGCGCAAGATTTTTCAGATTGAAAAGAGAGATTTGTGACCCAAATATTTCATTTTCAATCTTTCATTGAATCAGCTGAGAATAATTTTGTATCTAATAAGCAAAGGAGATTTGTTTAGTGTTTTTTTATTTTTTGTTTGTTTGTTTCCTGACCTCGTCAGCCATGGAACTCTCCAGCTGCTGCAGCTGCTCCTCCTTCCTCCGCAGGAGGGAGTTTCCTCTCTGAACCGTCCGCTGAAGCTCCGCCACGTCTGTGGCCTCCTGACAGAACCAGAGACAGTAATCAATGGCTCATTTCTCAAAAATCAGCCCGTTGTTTGACGTGTTTACAAGAGGAGTGGGAGGGTTGAGCTCCAGCCTGCACCTGCTGGATGCGCCTCATGCTCTCCTCACTGGGACCTCTAAAGCCGGGGTCCTGGCTGCTGCTTGTCTGGGCTGCCCGCAGAGCTGCCTGCCTCTCCATTAGTCGGCTGCTCTCCCGCTCTAGGAACTGCTTGGTCTTCTGGATGGAGGCACCATGTGAGGAGACGTACTGACGCAGCCTAGGAACAATTTGATCACAGTTATTTCATGCTTTCAGGAAATCATCGGTTTGATGCTATGAGTTTCATTCCTCCTTACTCGTTGATGCTGCACTGGCTGTCGGCTACGGGGGAGAGAGGCGAGTCCAACTCCTCCACCTGGAAAGATGAGTCTATCCTGTCATCAGAGGGCGCTGTTGCTTTCTCTTCTTTCTTCTTGTTCTGCTCTGATTGGGGCAAACTGCTTCCATCTTGAGTTTGTTCCAGCTCACTGAAAAAAAAAAAACATTTTTAATGTTGAGATTTTGTTTTAAGGAGTTACTTTTTAGATGTTTTTTTTTTTTTATTATTATTTATTTCATATAAACAGGCAGTTGTAGTTTTGCACCAACAGGTGTCAAACTCAAGGCCCGCAGACCAAATCCGGCCCACCAAAACTATTTATGTGTCATTCAAGACTCTAGAGGGGCGCATAAGTAGAACTTCAAGATATTTGACATTTCTCAAAAATCAGTCCTTAAATTTTATTTTATCAGTCAAATCAAATCAGTTTTTATTTGTATAGTATCAAATAACGTCAATGTGAAAACATGTGTATCAATACATTCTGCCATAAACAGCTCTTTGAGGTCATTCATCATTTTCATGTGCCCTGAAGTGGAAATTAGTTTGGCACCCTGATCTGTACCGTACCTGACTCTGCAGATGAGGCAGTCACATCTCTCCTGCAGCAGTGTCACCTTGCTCTCCAGCCGCTCCCTGTCCTCCCAGGCCTTCCTGTTCTCCTCCCTGGCTTTGTCTCGCTCTTCTCTCATCCTGTCCCTCTGGTCCTTGGCCTCGTCCCTCTCCTCCCTGGCTCTGTGTGAGAGCTCTCGGGCTTGTGCCACCTCCTCCCTCAACCTCTGCAGCTCCTCATTCAGCTGGTCTCTTTCCCGGACCAGCCGAGGGAAAGCCTGGAAAGACATGTGTGAACGCAAAGTCGGTGGACGGCACAAAAAGCGAAAGAAATTGGTAAGAAGAACTCGCACCTCTAACTGCCTGTCTAAATCTTCCTCGTCTTCGCCGAGTTTCTTCCTCCTCCGATTAAGATCTGTAGCCTGACAGGAGGAGCATATGATCAGCTCATTTTGCTAGGATTTAGGATTTATTTTAAGAGAACACAGAGTGCTTTGCAAAAGTATTCATAACCTGGTACTTTTAAACTTTCTGCTTCATCACAACCACCAACTTCAGGTTTTTACTTCAAGTCTAACAAACTTCAGAGGATAAAGTTTTTATCCACAACCGCAACCAATTGTGTTGTCTTACAGACCAGGTGTTAAAATAGTCTAGTCAAAGTCCAGATCTGAATCTAACTGGGTATCTGAAGTCTTTTGAAAGCTATCTCTTATATTCTGTCCATATTACAATTATCAACTGTTTTTATTAGTTCACTGCAAAAAGGCAACATCTTACAAAAGTATTTTTTGTTCAGTTTCTAGTGCAAATATCTTAGTACACTAAAATGAGACAAAACTAACAAGTAACTTTTCAGCAAGAAATGGGAGTTTAAGTAAGTAATTTATGAATATTGATTTTAAAAAGTACTAGCTCCACTGGCAGCTTTTTGCCTTTATGACAGATTTTTCCCAAACATTCAACATAGAAGAATTACTGACTGAAAACAAGCTCCTATATCTTCCTGAAAAGTTAATTTAAATAAGTACGATTTTGTGTTTTTGCTGTGTTTATCACATAAAATCACAGAAAACACAAAGACATTAGTGGCTATAAAGTAACACAAACATGTTTTGGGAGAGATCAACAGGCCTGAATGTGTCTGCAAAGCTCTGCGTTTTACTAGAGGAAAACCTTAGTCTGCAGCAAAACTTCCAGGCTCTGCAGCTCTTTCTCTCTCAGCTCCAATTTATCAGCTAGATCCCTCAGCTCTGATTCCTGCAGGAGAAAGTAAGATGAGTGCATTGTTTGGGAATCGTTTGAACAGCATGATAAATCCCGGCAGAACCTGGACCTGCATCTCAACTAACCTTGCGGGAATGAGCCAGCTGCGTCTTCTGTGTCTGTCCATCGAGCTGCAGGCGGAGTCTCTCCAGCTGGAGGTCATGTGACGCGTGGAGGCGCGCCCTGTCCTCCTGTAGCGCCTGCAACAAGCGCTCCCTCTGGGCGGTCTCCTACAACACAAGCATGTACCGTATTTTCCGGACTATAAGTCGCTCCGGAGTATAAGTCGCATTTTTGGGGGAAATTTATTTGATAAAATCCAACACCAAGAACAGATATGTCATCTTGAAAGGCAATAAAAATAGAATAGAGCCGACACTGTACGGTGTGCTAACATTACATGACGCATAAACAACGAATGAGAACGTGCCTGGTATGTTAACATGACATATTAAGAGTTAGTCAGATACCTATAGCATAAATAAAATGCTAACAAGTTTACCAAACCATCCGTGTCACTCCAAATCACTAAATCTTCATCTTCAGTGTCGCTTGTAAACAACTCCGCTAACTCTGGACGTAGCTTCTACCACTATCAACACAGGCCCAGAGCGCCCTCTTGCGGTTTAGTGTGAAAATAACATGTGACATGATATATTATTGTGTTAATTTCACACATAAATCGCTCCGGAGTATAAGTCGCACCCCCGGGCAAACTATGAAAAAAACTGCGACTTATAGTAGACATACCATCAAGAATCATCTGGAAGCAACCATGAGGATTTTATTTTTCTCCAGGATATTTGTAAACATTCCTTAGACATTCATGTCAGAATTTGCCTCTGTTTTAAATCAGAAGCTGTTCTGAAGTCTGACCTCATCCAGATATTTCTCTCTGATGCCATTCATCTCTCTCCGGTGGTCGTCCTTCAGCTGCTCCAGCTTCCTCTCATGTTCACGCTGCACCTCATCCCGCACTTCCTGCAGCACATCGCTCAGCTGCGCCGGGGGCACAAACAGCACAAAGCTTACTTAGATGATGCTGATGACATTAAGTATGAGTATGTGGGTATATGTGTGTGTGTGTGTGTGTGTTCCCTAACCTCTCTGTGGTACTCTGCCAGCTGCTGTTCAGGTCGGGGACTCACTATCAGCTCCTTCCTCCTCTCTGAACCGTTGACCTTTATACAGACAAAAAGTTTTAAACACAAACTGCTCTTTCTTTATTTTGCCAGAAAAATTAATCAAAACAGACCAAATGAAAACTTTGCGGTGGATTTATATATATATTAAAAAAATATATCTTTTTGTAGTGCAGTATTGCTAGTTTCAGATACAGCTTATTTAAACTGCACCCCATGCTCGGTCACCTCCTCTTTCAGCGTTTTCAGTTTCTCCTCCCTCTCCCTCTCCAGCCTCTTCTTCATGACCTCCACCTCTTCCTCTGACTCCGCCTTGAGTTGCTCCATGTCCTGCTTCTTCTGCTCCTCCAGCCTATCGCGTGTCGCCACTCGCTCCTCCTCCAGGGCAGCATGCGTCTCCTTTAACATCGCCTCATTCTCTTCCCTGAAAAAGAGGAGTCTTAATGTTGACGGTGGAGTTAAAGATGCTCAAAACCCCGAAGGTTTTGAAGTTGTGCACCAAATATTTCATGTTTTTCTGGAGAATGTTTTTTTTTAAAAAAAAGGTAACAACTATACCTTTATCATTTCCACTAAAACATATTAACATAAAAGTGTACATATGTATATTATTACTATTATTTTTATTATTGTTCATCTTATTTTTTTTATATTATCATCACTTTTGGAACCACTTGTGTGAACCTATGCTGCTTTTACACCTGAATTTCCCCTCAGTGGGACAATAAAGGCTATTTCTATTCTATTCTAAACTTTTTGCTTGTAACGTGGCAATAAGCGAGGAAGTCCTCAGTGCTCCAGATTTCCTTCATGTATTTCTGACCTGAGTTTCTGCTGTTGCCGCTCTCTCTCCTCTCTTACAGACTCTCGTAGCTCCTCCAGAGTTTTATCAGCCTCCTCCTTCAGCCTGCCCTCCTCCTCTTTCCTCTCAGACAGAAGATTCTGCCGCAGCTCCCTGGAAATACACAGACAAAAAGAAAAGCAGAGCAACACAGGTATTATAGTTCAAGTAAGTTTGTGATTAAACTGTTAGGTGAATTCAACCAACACCTACCTCAGTTTGTTCTCGCTTTCCTCTCTCAGTTTCCCTTCCTCCTCCTCCTCTTCCTTCCTCAGTTCCTCCTGTAGGAGACGCATCCTCGCCTCCTTTTCCTTCAACAAACGCTCTCTCTCCTCCTTCAGCCCTTGTTCAAACTCTCTTCTCAGCCTCTCCTGATCCCTCTCCATCTCATCCCTCTTCAGCCTCATATTCCTCTCCTCTCTCTCTGCCTTCATCTTCTCGTCCTCTTCCTCTCTTTCTTTCTCCATCCGTGCTTTCCAGTTTGGCTCTTCTTCCAGAGAACTTTCCCGTTTCTTTGAGGACAGTTCCGTATTTTCGACCGGGGCGTCTACCATCCTGCCAGGCCGACCTCTAGAGGTTTCGGGTCTCTGCAGCCCCCGAGTCACAGCGAGGTTTTGTGTTTTGGGATGTTTGGGGGATCTTAGTTCAAGGTCGGAGGAGCTGGACAGCGAATGGCTGGACTGGTGGAGGACAAGCCGATCAACTTTATGAGCCGTTGCCTTGACTTTGTCTTCAGGCAGCACTGGACTAAAGAGACATCAGGAGAGGACAGAGTTATGGTCATTCTACAGTTTATCTTTCAAGTATGATGCAACAAAAGTTGTGCTCACTTTACAAAAATGACAGCTTCTTTTGTTTGTATGGGGTGGGTGATATGGACTTAGAATTTCATCATAACAATAAAAATTATGATTAAAAAAATATGTTTATTACTACTTTTTTAGCACCTCAAACAAACACTGCTGAAAAGCATTCTTATTTTAAATGGGTTTCATAAGGACGCCACTTAGTTAAATAAGTTGCATTTGATTGTATTTTAGTTTCAAATTCACTGATATTTGTGGAATAGGGGAGTAAATAGTAAAAATTAGCATTTTTTGATATGTTCAGTTTTTTTTTTAAACATCGTTGCCTGAAATTTATCAACAACGGTGAATTTAAGTTCTTATGATACATTTTTTATGCTAAATAATAAACAATACTATAAATGCTCACTCCTAGTTTGTATCTTAATACTTAAAAACCGTTTGCCATAATAAGGATGCACTCACCAGCCAAAACATTATGACCATCAACAGCTAAAAGTGAAAATGATCTCAGTGCAATAATTTGTGTAAATGCTAAGACCCAATAATACTGTGGTATTTTTTAATCAATGTGGTCATAGCAACCTGTACCAAGATTTTAAAATCAGTCTGACAACACTGTTCTAGTAAGCAATGACGACTGATTCTCCACAACTACAACTATTGTGGGATAGGCTGTGGCGTTCAGGAAGCCTGAATAAGTTGACCAAGGAAGATTAGTAACATGAACGAAAAATGTTCACTCTTCAGACAGCATATGCTTTAAAAACAATCTAACGTGTCTCAGAATTAGTACCACACACGGAAGTGGCACAAATTGGACTTTGTTTTTGGTAAAAAGACTGTAATTAGAACGCTGAGCCAGTGAAGAGCTGGGTGGAATCTGCCTTCTGTGTGAATGTAGCCTATGAGGTTAATGTCAAATGTTTTGCATGGAAAACAGGCATTGATGCTAATAATGCTTTATTTTTGCTGACTGAGTACACCCCAATTGGAAACATTTTTCACTGCAAGATAAATCCTGGGATCAACTTCTCCTTCTCACTTTATTCCAACTAACAATCTGTGGTTGACCTGGATGTAAAAAAAACAAAAAACAAAAAACTACTCTCTTTATACAGCCTACACCTCATAACCAACAGAACCAATTATCTTAAGGAAACGGATATCAACAGCATGATGACAGGGATCATAGCAGACCCATAAAGATGTAGTTAAGGTCATGGCCTAATTGTTAAGAAGTATTTCAGCAGACGAGGGGCAACCTTCTCTGTATAAAGAGGGTGATGATCATTTGTACCATGAATACTGGGAGCATGAGATCAAAAAACCTTTGAAGCGACTTCTCACCAAGATCAGCATTAATATTCAAACATCATGCACAAATAACCTCTTGGTGGCCTCAGTCTTTGTCTTTCCTCTGCTCTTTTTCCTGTCTACATCTCCCGTTTCCTCCCTCTGATCTTTCTCCAGCAGACCGATTGTGCCAGACAAATCTTTGATGTCTAGAACCTTCTGTGACAGCTAAAAGACAGAAAAAAAATATCCAGAACATTTCCGAGACTTTCAGAAATCAAACAGCCGGGTTTATGTGTGATGAGTTTTACAGAAGGCGATCAGGTTACCTTCAGGTCCAAGGAAGAAAAAGCCTCTGCCATTTTCTTATTGGCCTCAGACTCCTGCAACAACACAAACAACCTCAGTGGAAGAGCACTGGCTCTGAGCATGCATGAACAGGAGCACGCAGACAAACACAGAACCAACACTAATGCAGGACAAACATGCAAGCAAGGCTGCAAACTGCACTCTGAAGATTTCTAAGAGCAAAGTGAAAGCTTTAAAATGGGAGGTGGTGGAAGGAAATGGAGGTCCAATTTCTCACTGAACAGCTCACAAAAGCAGCTGGCTAGTCTGTACCACCAATGGAGTGCAGGGACCAAAACTTTCTAATCCAATCCTCAAGTACACAAGCAGATTATCCTTTGATGTGGTTAATCTCCTTGCATGCATGATGACACCCAGACAGAATCACAGCAACACAACTCAGCCCCTCTGGTGCTAGAGTTGGACTTGGGGAGCTACATGCTTACAGAGCCAGGAGCCTGGAGGAGGACAGAGGTGACACTGAACCCTACCTCTGCAGGAAGGGAGGAGGGAGTCTTCTGTCCTCGCCCGGCAGGCTGGGCTGGAGACGGGCCTCCTGATGATGCTCTAAACACCTCAACCACTTCCTCCTCACTTTCAGACGCTCCTGCTGGAGCTTGGTCCTCTGACTCGTCTTCTATCTCCACTCCTTCCTTCGAGGTCCCCTCTCCTTCGCTCTGTACAAACATTTCTAACTCCTCCTCCGGGGTCTCTGTCATTTTTCTGTGGCTTATGGAGCAACCCCCCAGAGCTCCATCACTCTCACCCTCATCCTCCTCCTCGTCTTCATCCCCTTCTTGCTCTCTTTTGTGATGCTTCTCTTCTTCCTTCTCATGCTCACTCTGGGATTCAGCATCATCAATGTTTCTCTCAATCTCACCTCTATTTCCATCTGATTTCCCCAGCTTCTCGCTTCCACTACCATTCCCATCCAAAACACCAAAGCATTCTTCAACAATTTCATCCTCAATTTCAGGCTCTTCTGCTTCTTCCTGCCCTCTATTTTCCTCTTCTACATTCTTCTCACTCTTATTGCTTTCAGTTTTCTCTTCTCTGTTCTTGCCTTCGCCGTTCTGGCTCTCAACATCTTCTAACGCCTCATTACTCTTCTTTTCATCCTGTCCCCTGCTGTGACCCATGCTCTCTGAAACATGTTTTGCTTCATCTTTGCCCACACAGAGTCCCTCCTCCAACTCCTCAAGTTCTCTCTCTTTACTTCCTCTCTGAAGCTCTTCTACTTCCCTTTCCTTTTCTTGGCTTAGATTATCTTGCTTCTCTTTCTTTGTTCCATCTTTATTCTCATTCCCTGCCTTGTCTTCAACTGCCTTCTTTACTATTCCTTCTTTTCCATCATCTCCATCCACTTTCTCTACATCTTCTCCTTCATCCACCTCCTGTTCTGACTCCTCAGCGAAGTCTTCAGCTCCCTCCTCACTGACTCGGCTCCTGCTGCCCGCCTTGGCAGAGAGCTGAATGTGGCGGCCCTTTAAAGAGTCCTTGTTGGAGGGGCAGAAGAAAACCAGTCCATCCACCCAAAACATAAAGGGAGGCGTGCAGAGACACAAAGGGACAGACAGGGGGACAAGAGAGGGAATCAGGCAGACAAAAAGATTGTGACCCCCCACAGAAGGACAATAAAGGTTGTGATTTTCCTTAAACAACAGCATGCAAAACTGATGGACACAATTTCAACATGAATAAATTCCCATGGACACTGATGTAACTAAAGAAAGCATGGTAAAAAATAAAATAGACCCTCTTTCAAATCTAAAACTTCAAATGTTAGAGCCAAACAAATCAAACTGAGCTTTATCCATATTTCACAACATATCTTTGGTTAGATTAAGACTCAGTCAGAAGAAAGATGTTGTGCAAATTAAATGATCACTTAACATTGAAATCTTCAGGAGGAATGAATATTTTTGGGCTTAACTGTGGTTGTACATATTTTTCACATAAACAAGAAAGGTCAGAGTAAGTCATTTGCAAGAATGAACTTTTTATTTCAGGACTAAATTGAGGCAGCGGGGGATTTCTTCAGACAATGATTCAGATGAAATGAAGGGACAGTAATCCTAATCTCACTTTAGTAACGCTATTGTATATAACTTTTATAAAGAAAATATGTTTTTATGTATTTATTAAAAATGCCACTGTGTCCTGACAGAATAATATGAGACATATAATCTATGAACAAAATAAAGCTCCTCTGCCTTCTGTCAGTGGTCCTACTGCAATCTGCAGAAATACACGCTCAGTCAGAAACAACCTATCAGAAGGTGGGTTTTAGCTCTGTTAACCACACTCAGGTAAGTGCTGCTCACAACATCTCTGGTTGCAGAGATGTTCTGATCACAGCCCTTTTAAATGTTTATTCTGAGTCTTCAAAAAAACAGGAAACAAAACTCCTGACCCCCGTTGGTGGTGTACTATGATTGCCAGCTCTACTTCAGTGAGGCACGAAGAGGTTAATGAGCATTTTCCAGCTTTTACACACTGCAATCTCGCTTCCAAACCTGTATGATAGACAATAAAATCAAATCAATCCAAGTTGCATCAGGATTTCTCATATTGTGCACCTCTACTATAGATGGCATTGGTGGAAATACGGCTCATTATAGGCAAACATACATGGTGATACATGGTGATAAAACAAACATGCCAGGGTTGCTTCGGCTCAAACAGCAAAGCAGTAACAATGGCAGTAGGAGGACAGGAGGATAAAGAGGAAGGCACAGTAAAAGCCGTGCCGGTAAGACAGATCCCAGCAGCACAGCAGCTGCAGGAACAAGTGTGGGACCGGGAAAGGTTGAGAGATTTTAACGTTATAGATACGAAGGGCAAGGAGTGACACATGATTCAAACAAATGATGGGAAAAAAACATGATAAATGATCAAAAACAAGTTTTCTGAGCACAGCATTCAGGTGTGTTTATTGTAATTACTTTAATGCATAAATAGTAACTAAACATTATTAACATAATTAAGCTAACAACCTGAATGAATAAAACACTTCACAGCAATCCGGAGGGAGCAGAAAGCTTGATGATGTGTTTACCTGATGGGATGGTGGTTCGGGACTGTGGTCTCCAGACAGAGCCAAATCCTGCAGCTCTGGCTCCGTCCTCTCCTCAGCTGGAGTCTCACCACTGGCTTCGCTCTCCTGATCAAAACGAGCACACAGAAACCAAGCGCTTGAGGATTTCAGGAAAGAGTTTTAAAAAGCTTTACATCATTTGCTGAAGAGTTACTCAAGCTTAAGCTCTCTACCTCATACTGCAGCCCTCCTCCAAGAGCATCCAGGTCTAAATGGAGGTTCTTCAGCAGTCCGTCTGATCCACGGGGACTCAGCTGGAAATAAGACCAGGTCTGGTTTGTATAGAGAAAAAAATAACCAATTTCTGAAAGCATTGGAAAATTAAGCCAACCTCTTTATCAAAGATTTCGTCATCATCATCATCATCACCATCATCATAATGTAAACCGTGCAAACTCAATGAAACCCTCTCCTCCTTCCTGGAGCCTAAAACACTTGCTGCCCCACTGCTCCGAGGACCCTGAAGGAAAAAAAAACATAAACAAAAACTATATTAAAGCAAATATTATGTCAATACGTAAATGCAGAGATGTATTCTGGGTAAGGTTTTACTGGAAGGGACGTCTTGAGAGGTTCCAGCCCCCCTGAGCTGCCGAGGGACCCCTTGGCAGATGTGACAGACCCAGAAAGAGGGTCTTGCCCCAAGATGTCTAAACTTCTAAGAGGAGCCAGAGTACGCAGCGGGGAAGGTAATGGCCCTAAAGATGAACTCAGTGCCTACAGAAAAAGATGGAGAGTTAGTGAAGAAATGACAAGCTTCCCACCGTTTTAAATGAAACCTTTTCCCCCAAAGATTTATCAAATCAGATGTGAGGATTCATGTTTTAAAGTTTTATTTAGTTGAAAAGGAATAGTGAGTCTCTTATTATCGAGACCCTAAAGAAATGTCTAAACATAAATCTTTTAATTGTTAGAAATCAACAACATAAAATCCAGTGGAGTCACTAACTGCTGGAGTCTTCAGTGGCTCTTTCTTCCTCTTTTCCTTCTTCTCCTTCTTCTTCTTCTTGTCCTTCTTAGCTCCTCCCCCCCCAGTGGCGCCTATGAGTGGGGTGCGCTTGCGCTCCTGTGCCACCAGGCGCCGGTAGTGCTCATCACAGGGGTGGTCCCAGGTGGACTGACCCGTAGAGAAGTTGAAATAGTAGATGTCCCCCGTCACGTCCTGGCTGACACCAAAGAGGAGAGGAAAAATCACTTTGAGCTGAAAATGCTGAAAGCACATAATCTATCTCTATTATTTATCAGTAACAAATTAAAATAGGGTAGTAAACCAACATAATGCACTGGAAAATTATGTGGCAAAGACTAGTCAGCATTTAAATTTTGCTCTCTTTACTTTGATACCCTTAGATAATTAGTGAACAAACACAACATGTTCCTTTAAGGAACACACAACAGGATGGCGTTAATTAATGTGGAGGGGTTTAAAGTAGAGCTGTGCTCAGCTATGAAAGATCCAATGTAACACACTGAAGGTTGCCTTATTTTTCGCGTATTAACACCATTTATTCAATTCCAGATAAACAAAAAATAAATAAATAAACAACACCCTGCTGTACTAACTTCCCGTTGAACTCAGATAACCCTACTGGGGAAGATCTTTCTTCTTTACTCACCATGGTTTCCACTCAGGAGGAAGAGGGGCGACTATGCCCTCTCTGGCCAGCCACAGAAGTTCCGGCTCATTGTTGGGGTCAATGCCAATATCTGTCGCGTACTCATGAATCTCTGACCACAGGGGATTGAGAAGAACATGGGAAAAAATGAACAGAAGTTTATCAATTTTTTAAACATTTATGTGGTACAAGACTCATTATATGTTACTTTATTATTACTGAATGAGATAAACTATTGTAGTCAAAAGATAGACAGTGAGTCTTGATGAACAGGAATGTGCATCCACACATTGCGAACACCAGATCTAGCATATCAAGAGAACATTTTCTCCAATTAGATGTAGAACATTCAACAGGAGGGAAGGAGGAAAGGAAGGGATTGAGGAATGATAAAAGAAGAAACAAACATAGGAAGAATGGAAAAAAAGAATCATGGCTTATTGGGAAAATGGGTACACAGATGGAAATCAGTTTTAGACAGTTGGAGAGGAAATATAACTTATATATAAAACAATAATAAATCAAAGATTTATTTCCTCTTTCAGTTCATTCCTTTTCCTAATTCTCCCTGGTTCAACTGTTAGGATTGTGAATTTAAAATTATTCTAATGATCTTATATCTGTGCGTGCAATTTGACAATTTTCCAAACTAACCAGACAGAGATCCAGAAAAACACCATTAGATATACAATGAAATAATAAACTGATTTGATTAAATGAGACCCCGAAAGACTAAGTTCATTGAAGCAGTGGATTTGAGTTCTACGTTTAATTTAATTTTGTTTGTGTCTCAAGGAATATTATTATATCTTTTTTGTAATGTTTGTAAATAATTTTTAATAGCAACGTTTGGTGTGGCCCACATGAAGCTAGTGGAAACTAATGGGGATCCTTAAGCATACAAATAAACATTACAACTGCTACAGATTTTATAATCATGTGTTTTACAACACTCTCCAAAGCGGTCAAATTAATCAGGTTATAGTATGTACCTTGTTCAGAGGGGATGTAGCTCTCATCGTAGTCCTCCTCAAGGATCAGCTGGTCTCCTATGAGAGCAGCCGCTGTCATGGTTACTGCAGAGAGAAGAGAAAAGCTGGTTCACAAAGCAAAGATCTGATGCTAACGTAGAATAACATGGTGAAGATGGAACCGCCTCGCTAAAATATCTTTAAGGCAGTCTCCCTCACCCCGCTGCGCTAATAATAGGATTACAGAATGAGATAACTTCGCAGGTCGGCAAAGAGGAAAAACCAGCAGCAGATAAATAGGCGAACTGAGTCCAAACCGCCAACTTTAGCAACTACAGAACAGCAACTTCGAAAGAAAACATTTTATGAGATATTGTATTATTGCGTAGGATGGGGAGTGTTGGAAGCGCTTCAATGTTAGCTTAACGTTAGCTCAGCAGGCTTAGAATTTGAAGAAAAACTCATTCGTAGCAGTTGGTTCACCTTCCTTACCTGAACCGCTTCTTCATCAGGACTTTCAACAGTTCCAATAAGTTTCCAGCTCTTCGTGAAAGCCGCGGAATTAGCAGAAAGCAAAAATGGACGAACGATTACGATATAAACATCATCTCCATGGACGCTTTTCTTGTTTCCTGTGGCTCTGACTGCCTGAGCCACGTGACGCCTTCATGTGAACTCGGATATTGTGGTTTCACCAAGACGGTCTGTGAAATCCCATATGTCAGTGACAATGAATGGAATAACATAACAATAAGTTCTGCTAAAAATTCTTTAATCATATTTACATATAAAAAAATACGCAAAATAACTTTTACTTGTTACATAAGAAGTATAGAAAATTGTTATGGGTATAAGGCATCCGTTTGTTTGTATTTTATTAACATGAAGGTGGATTTTCTTACACTCTTTAAAGTGGTCTTGATAAATACCTCAAACTTGAAGTTTGAGGTAATTTATTTATTTATTTATTTATTTACACATATGCGTAGTAATTTACTCAGTTATATTTATTTTAGTACATTTTTGGAAAAATACATTTTTAGTTTTATTGCATCGTACTTTTACTTTTACTTAAGTAAAATATTATGAAGTACCACTACTCTAACTTGAGTTCAATTTTAATATTCTATCCCGTATTCATGTTTATGCTCTACCTACTGTGAGTAACTTCAATCATATTTTAGTCAAAAATATGAAATGTTAAAGTGAGACCTTTTGTTTGTACAAGCTTGTTCAGATGTTTAGTCTGTTGTGCCATTTGGGGGTAAAGAGAGGCTACAATAAAAAATATATATTGCCACTGGAAGTACATTAACTTCTTCTAGCATATACTGAATATGGATTATCTACTGTAAGCAGTAAGCAGTAGTTTTGCTGGTATTATGCTGAAAAGATTTGATTTGGAAAAGTGCTTCTGCTTGAATTTGCTCCTTTGTTAATATGTTATTTATCTGTATTGTTTTAATGTTAGTTTTTAAAACACCAAATTTGCACTCTACTTTACATTTGTTTGCTTGTCTGGTTCCATCTCCTTTAAATTTTTAAAGGAGATTCTGAGAAAATCAGTTTCTCAGAATATAGCCTTTTTGTGAAATACTTTAATTATATTTGAGTTATTTTTGAAGTAGTGCTGTTCACACTTGAGTTTCATTTTTGGCCACTCTTTTCAGCTTTGTTTATTTATATATTATGAAATATAAAGTGATGCAAACAATTTTTGTGGATATGAATTAACAGAAGAAAAAGCAAGTTAAAACAATTTGGAACAACTTATACAGAAAAATTTGTTTCTGGAAGGAAATGAGACAGGCATCTCTCAAAAGATAATAAATGAAATAAAAGAAGTACAAATTTTGAAAAGAAATAAAAATAAAAATAAAGAAAGTCAATAGCTTTTTCATCTTTTGAGAGGTGGTTGTTTTCTTTCTTTTCTGAAAAAACGTCTTAATAAAGAGTTAAATCTAAATTTGCCTTAGGTATGAACAGTTCTAATCAAGTCAGTTTCTGGCTTTAAGAATACAATATCATTCCCACTGATACAAAATAATTGTTATTATTATCAGCACAGGACTGGTTGTCCACAGATGATGGCAGAATTGCAGCTTCAAATGCACAAACATTATATGATATTCCAAGATTTGACCACTAGAGGGCCGCCGACAATATACACTGCTCAAAAAATTAAAGGGAACACTTAAACAACACAATATAACTCCAAGTAAATCAAACTTCTGTGAAATCAAACTGTCCATCTAGGATGTGTTATTTGAGTGTTCCCTTTATTTTTTTGAGCAGTATATATTCAGAGAGTGGTACTGGGAAATGGATGGGTGGGTGGATGAACAAAAAGTTTTTGAAGCTCTTTATCGGTGATAATTGACTCTGAAACTAAATTGTAAATGTAAGTCTGCAAAAGTTAGTTAGTTTGTCTTAATGGGGTGCAAGTGATTTATTGCATTAAAAAAAAAACTTCCTAGTTTTACTACACTATTTCTGCTTTTGTGAACAGTAAATGCAAATACATCCACTGCAATTCAGGATGAACCTCAGAGGAGATAAAATGATAAAATGACAAGAAATAATTCAGTGGTTTCCAAAAATCTGCTCCAACTCACCCACATACATGGGTGGACAGCAAATCATCCCTATCGTGTGTGTTTTATTTAAGTATCAGGGTGAATGGCCTCTTCATCTTGAGCAATGCTTTAGAATCACAAACAGGCCTTGAAACTTTGATGACCAACACCTACGCAAAGCACACAAACCCAGTGTGAGGTTGCACTTTGTAACACATTCATTTCTAAACCAATTACACGATGGATGTTACGGTAAACCTGGTTTGGTAATGTCTCTATCGCACTCTTAGGTCACCAGCGATTCCTTCATATTTCTACTGCAGGTAGTTCAGTTATAAAATGCTGCTCTGGTGTTATGTATCATGTTGTGAGATGTACACTTTCCAAAAAGTTTCCCTTTTGTCTCTCCAGTTCCCAGAATGGTTTTCTAAAAGTGTTAGCTGATGGCGAACTATGATTTTAACTAAAAACAATGAGGCCTGTAGTGATTTAATGTAGTGATTTAACCATGTTTCACAGGTCTTTCATGACCTTTCATGACTTTCTGGATGAACTCTCTCAACTCACTCTAGGAATAATTGTGATAGACCAGCCACATCTTTGAGCGTCCAGCAAGCATGTTTTCTCCATTTGTGGATAATGGTTCTTATTGTAGTTTGCCAAAACCCCAGGAACAGCTTTGTAACCTTTTCCATACCAATAAATATCACTGACACCATTTTTAATCTGGTCTCTTTGATCTGTGGAACAGGAAAGATTTCAAACTTTGAAGAGTGAAATGTTGTAACGAGGTTATAATGTACTCATTTCAGTAAGTCCCAACGTTTACTGTCCATGTCAATAAACTCGATTATCTAAGGAACACAATCTAGAACAGCAAATGGCACCAGAAACTCATAAACAGGGAAGATAATGTGCCCTATCAAAGAGCCAACTCACTGATTGCTGGTTGCCATAGAACTTGCCCAGGTGTGTCCTCAATTTTCTTCAATTGTTTTTGTCAGCATACCACCATGTGAAAAAAGAAAGTAAGTTCTCAGTACACAAGAACTAAAATTCTAACCAGATTGGATTGTCACGGATTTGATCTGGTACAGATGCAAGTTTAAAGACATAAGTGTGCTGCCAGCATTTTTGATTACAGAATTTTTTTTTTTTTTTTCTTAACAGAGGAGACTGACAGTAACTCTGGAGTAGCTTAAAAGATCAACAGCTTAGGTGGTAGTATCTTTCAGATGGACAAAAACAAAAAAACAAAAAAACCCTCCATAAATCTCTTCTACACAGATCAGAGGCAATTGTTGAAAGAAAACCACAAGAGCCATGCTTGCTGTTTGCCAAAAGTATTTTGGGATAAATAGTAAACAAATAAAAGGCAGAACTCCATGGAAAGCACAAGATAAAACTAACTAAAGATTACCCTCAACCCACAAATCCCCACACTGAAACATGGAGGTGGCAGCACCATGCTGTGCTGCTTTGCTTAGCAGAAACATGGAAGTTGGGCAGAACTGACACGAAGATGCAGGCCACTAAATATAGGGCAAAAGATAATCTGTGAGAGGTCGCCAATGACATTAGACCTGCAATGACATCAGTGCAAATCTGAAAACACACCACATTTTAAGATTTTTATTAGATTTTTATTAGATTTCTTTTAACTGCCATGTACTTTTTCCTATCTATCTAGCTTCTCCTCTGGCAGGATTAAAATTAATACTCTAATTAAAGGATGCATACTCATAATAGGGGACAAAAGGAAGTGACTGCAAAGGATTTTGTCTAGAGGTATTAAAGTAAAGAGGGTAAAAAGATATGACTGTTAAAATATACAGGTTTTATTGATAAAAGCATGTGTCTACAGTATTTTCTGATACTCCACAATAACTGCTACTTTGTGTTGATCTATCAAACAAAACTTTATTATTAAAATGTATCGAAGTTAATGTTTTAAATGAAACAAATATAAAAGGGTTAAAGATTATGAAACTGTTTTGTGGCCACTGGACATCTAAAGTCTCAGAATGGAAGATCACTTTTTTTATGTCTGGATATTTTTAATAAAGCTCTAGAAATGGAAAAAAAAAAGCATTTTGCTTAATATGTGCGATGAAGGGGTAAATTAGTTTATGATTAAATAATAACTCTTGAGTTTCCTTAACTTTGTTTGTCCCTGTTATCTGAGTTCAGGGTGGATTGTCTTGCTTTGCTGTCAAGCTTTCCAGCCCTCAGGACTTTACAACCAACAGTGGTGCTCTGCCCGAGAGACTTTGTCACAAATGTCTGTATTAAAGAAGTGACCTTAGCAGATGTGATATTGCAAAATCACACCATACAGTTAAAATGGCTAGGGGATAGTGATTTACAACGATGTGTGCTTTGGAGAAAAATAAGTGCAAGCAAGTTGTTGCTTACAGCTGAGATAACCACCCCTGCTGGTCTGAGAGCAGCGCTCCACCAAGGATGCAGCTGGAACAATGAGATGACCTTTGACCCTCAGCTAGCACATGACCAAATGCTGGATTTTCTGATAAAATATTTAGCAAACCCCGTATAATCGTTAAATCTGTTCGTGGAAGTGGTTTGTATCCATCAGGAGAAAAAAATGAATGTTCTAAACAAGATCTAATCAAAGTCACAGAAGAATTGCTTTAAACAAATCAAAGTTTTCAAACCTTCTTCCACTTCTGACACATTAGGAATTCAGCAACTCTTCTGACACCAACACTACCGACAGCAGTAACCTACAGACACAGATCGGCCTGGAATGCTGAATCAATGCACTGCAATGCAAGGAGTCTCAAAGGTTATTGTTCCAGATAAGTTTCCGCTCTGACACAGCCTGTTTCACTCATGATACTTTTGCAACATACCAAACAAGTTTTCCAAGATTATAATAAAACACTTTCTGAAACACCAAGATACTTTGGTGAAATCAACAATATGTTTGAGCCTGCAAATGTCTTGCAAGACTCAAGATCCAGAGTTACTTTTATAAGACCTCTAATCTCTTTTGCATGACCTACAAGCGTTTAGCAAAATTCTCAGTCAGTTGGATTGATTCTGAATATGTTTTGGTAAAATGTCACAGAGCATTATGTTGCTTCTAAGAGACTATCTTTAAGATTAGTTTTTGGATGACTTTAATAAAGTTTTGCAAGATCCCGAGTTACTCAAAAAATTGTATGATCCTACAAAAGATAAATGAAATCCCGAGCAACTTTTGAATGAGCCGATAAACAATTTTCAAGACTGTGCAAAAATCCACATTTTTTTCTCTCATGTCCCTTTGTGCATTTACACTCCTCCTAGACCTGATGGCATTTTTTTTTTAAATAGTAGATGCAGAAACACAACAGAGACAAAAATATAGCAAAATGTAGTTTTCTTTTCAGATGAAGAAGATGGAAACATCTCGGCATTTCTGATTAGATAAAAAAAATAAAATAAAATAAGTCTTTCCATGCAAATGTTTCCATGCGATCTGTCCTCACCCACCATTGTCACAGTTTTCAACTTGTCTGGAACATTTCGTTAATCAGTTTCAGACAAATCACCACAGCTGATAACAGCATGGTGAAAGTTTCAAGACAGGGAGGGAGGGAAAAGGGGTCGACTCGTTGGTCTAGTTATCAAACTAGCAAACCCTCTGTGAAATGTTGGCTCAATAATGCAATCAGGGGAAGAGGTAGAAGATAGAGAACAGACAATCTGTGAATTGTTAAGGTAACTTAAAATTAGGTCTAAACGACGCGTGTTAACCAATTAGCTTACTGGAAAGAAGCAAATGATCAACAAATAAATATAAAATCTAAAATATAGTTATTTAATGAAACCAAATAGTATTTAGCAGTATTTAGTTTTGTCAGTCACCTGTACAATTACTGTTTTTAGAGCTGTCAGAGGTTATATTTAATCACATTTGCTGTATTTACCAAGCATTATTTGCCTCCCATTTCAAATTATTGTGCTATAACGATCAGTGTTGCATAAGACATACTGTGGAGATGTTGCAATAGAACAGAGGGAGAAGTCACAGAAAAAAACGGCTTGAAAGAAACAGCTTTCACAAAGACATGCATCGACCATATAGGCCTGACGTTGTGCAAGAAAAGTAGTTCCAGTGTTTCCAATGATTAATCCTGCAACTGGTTGCCGTGCTGACACTACAGCTTCCACTCTACAAGGATACCACTTGTATCTTGGCTGTTATTCACTTTCTTTTCCAGAAGTTTCACATTTCAACGTCACAAGTATAGAGCTATCAGAATGCACTACACATGTACATGTATAATTATATAATGTGATTGCTTCAAATCCACAAATCACATGAAGTCAAAGTGACAAAGTGACAAAGTCCAAAGTGACAGGACAACAAACAACAGGGCAGAGTACACAACTCTTTGACCTATTAATCATCACGCAAACACACACACACCCACGCAAGTGCACGCTCAACCAGTGACAAATTTTGTTATCTAAATGCTGAGATAATTCTGTTTTGATACTTTATACATGATATTGTTTGTGGGATGGTGTGTGTGTGTTTTTGTGTTTGGTATCTTCAACACACAACTTTTTATTGAATGCGGTTGCATTTCAGAAAGCTGACTGTATCAAGTCCATGAGCTCTCTGGACTCATCATTGTTTTACTTGGCAGCATCTTTAGAAGTAAAACGAGTAAAAATAATGTGGCATTTGGATAACTTTTTCTGCTTGTGTGAAATTCTTTGCATTCACTTTTTTCCCCTCCTCTTTCCAAGCCTCCCCCTCACCTTTCCAACATCTCCACTAATGCAGAGAAGTTAAAAAAATATGTAATTAAAAGTGCTTAATAATCACACTTCCCTTATCATCCTAGGTTTCTTGGCTTTGTCTGCATAGTTTTGTTTTCATAACCATACGATGTCTCGACACAAGAAAAGCAGCAGCAAAAAAAAAGAAGAAAAAACTTCCTGGAAAGAATAAATTCTGTAAAAGTTACCATGTGTATTGTTCTCTGATAATGTCCAGTATATAGGGCATATTTTGCCAGATCGGTTGATGTGTGTTCCTGATCTCCTGCCAGCATGTGACCGTTGAACCCTCAACCCGATTCCCCTGCTGAGGAAGACGGCTCGGGGGTGAGGTCCACCTCCACGGAGACACGCAGCTCTCACTGCTCCACTCCTCCTCTCCGCCCCCTCCTCTGCAAAGGACTCGTCCCTCATCCAGGGACTATAAAAACTTTGCTGTGGCTAGAGTTGCTCAGTCTCGTCACCAACTCCACCAGGTAAGGCAAGCAGCAACTGGGACAGGAACTGTAATTTGGTGTTCAGGCTGGGGGATCAGAAAAAAAAAAATCTCAACCTTTTAAAATTTCCAAAGTCTTGCAGTCTTGCTTTTCTGTGAGATCTCAATTTCTGAACGAGAGGCTAAAACATGCAATTGTGGAAAGATAAGTGTTTTCTTATGGTAGCATTAGGACTTTTCTTTCTTGTCACTACAACTTCAGGTTGAAAGTGTTGGGCCTCAGGAGATATTACAGCTGGTATTTCCATTTAAAGATGTCTCTAAACTCATTTATTAATCCGGATTGAGATCGTCTACTGGCCCGGACAGCTGACTTGCTAAACCCTAAAACAAGATTATGAAACAGTTCGGATTTTATCGACTTAAACTGCTTTGCTAATCTACTCAGATTATACGCTGTCCCAACAGACAGCCATATGCTGGCTGCCAGCTAATTTAGGTCAGTTTGTGGATAAGTGTTTTGCAAAGCATTCTTAATTTTGAGACCTATAAGTCTGCTTTAGGCAGGAGATTTAACACTGCTTGAGTGGATACATTACCATATTCCTTTGTGTGTTTTCACCGTTTCTCTTTAACACCCTGTATGTTTTTTGACTCTAGACCACCATCATGAAATTCGTGGCTCTTGCTCTTGCCGTTCTCCTGGCAGTCGGTGAGTAGAAGACACATTCTTTCCTAATTCTGGGGTATCTCAGGAGAAGTTGCACATATTCAATGTTTTGTCTTCACACCTCTCACCTCAGGCTCCCAGGCCGCTTCCTTGCAGGCCGATGCCCCCTCCCAGCTCGCCCATATCAGGGCTGCTGCGGATGTCTACATGACACAGGCAAAGGAAAGTGCCATCAAAGCGCTGGACCAGCTTGATGACACTCCATACCAGGAACTGAAGTAAGAAAATGTTTTAGTTGATGACTCGCTCATGATTCCTTCAAGTGCTGCAGTTATTTAGTCATGAGCCCTTCAACCTTTGTATTGTTCCAGGGCTACCCTGGCTCAGCGCCTGGAGGATATCCACAACAACATCAAACAGCTGCAGTCCCAAGTGTCCCCTATGACCGACACTGTCGTTACCAGCATCTCTGATGCCACTGCCGACTTGCGTGCCTCTATTGCAGCTGACATTGAGGCTCTCAGAGCTGAACTAGAGCCCAAGCGTGCCAAGCTGAGGGAGGTCCTCGAAAAGCACTTGGAGGAGTACCGCACCCACTTGGAGCCCTACGTCAGAGAGTACCAAGCTAAGCAGAACGCCGAGATGGAGGCTCTGAGGGCCAAGATGGAGCCCGTTATAACGGAGCTGCGTCAGAAGGTAGCCACCAATGTGGATGAGACCAGAGCTGCCCTGATGCCCATTGTTGAGTCTGTGCGCACCAAGCTTGTTGAGCGCCTGGAGGCCCTGAAGGAGATGGCTACCCCTTACGTGGAAGAATACAAAGAGCAGCTGAGACAGGCCTACAGCCAGGCACAGGGTGTCAATGCTGAGCAGATCACTAGCCTGAGGGAGAAGCTGACTCCTCTTGGAGAGGAAATCAAGGAGAAGCTCCACGCCATGGTTAACATCATCAAAGATACCTTCAACAAAAACTAAATCCTCTGTATCTTTCTCTTAACTAACCTCACTTTGCTGTCTGTCTTAGAAATATTGAAGCTGTCTCTATGTTCTTTCTTCCCCCTCACAAACAGACCACCTCAGAAGTGAAGCTAGTGCCTAACTTATGAACAAAAATGGCGGAACTTCCTTCCCTCCGAGCACGCAATTTCATGCATAAATGCACACAGAGACACATACACACTTAGCACACGTCTTCATCTTTACATGCCATTTGCTAACATATTGTGTATGAAGTGCTTGTGAATTACCACACAAGCTTGAATCTCTGTGTAACTATGGTAACTGTGCTTTGATGAAAAATACAGCTCAATAAACATCTGACTGTTTATACAACTGTGTTCTCTGGAGTCATTTTCCTTGAAACTGCTGGTAAAAAAACATCACGCTCACCTTTTCAGCCCCTCCAGCCAAAAGGGGCAAGATCAGGATTTTAACAGGTCAACATTGATCACAAAGACCACCTGAAAAGAACAATATTAAAACAATCAGTTGTAGTTAAGACTGCCATTCAGCTGCATATGAGCTAGTCCTGTCTGCTGTATTAAAAGCAATGATTAATGAGTCGATCAGAGAGGGAACCGGCCTATTGACAAACCAGAATCATGCTGTGGTTAATTAGGGGAAAGTCTTTACAGCTTGAGATCCCTCAGGCTGGAACAATCAACACCGTCCCATCGAAGTGCCACATGAGGCTAAACATGGAAGCAAAAGCCTCTCAAGCAGAATCTTATTGTTAAAGTCCTGCAAACTACTAATCACCTTTTCTGTAATATTATTTAAATTAGCAATAAAAGCTTGCTCTAGTTATGCTAACTGGTATGGTGGAATTCAACCTGTAAGGAAAACCAGAACTTTAAGCTAGACATGATGTGTAAGTGAGTCTCCAATTAACATGGTGTTGAAAATCTGGCCCTATGAATAATAAAAACAGATTGTTTCTGTTCTCATCTGTTCACACCCAGTAACATCAAACTGTTACGTGCAAAATGTTAATCCAACTTGGGCTTCAGGCTACAAGTCACAATGAGATCTTTGCTTCTTCCAAAAGAATTGCATTCAGGTCTTTGCCGCGCTTGCAGCTGAATGCAACAAAGTGCTTCCAGCTTTGATTAGTTGGTGTCAATGCCGCTATGAGTATTATAATGGATGAGGCCAGCTTTGAGGTCCCCAGTGAGAGTTCTGTGCTCTATAAAACCACGCTGTTCCCCCAGCCGCAAACGACCCCTCAGAAAACCTGATTGTACACATCTACGGAAACCGGAGGGAGAAAACTCTGTGTAGGCTACTACTTTTATGTTACACACTAAAGTTGTGGGTTTAACTCAGTGCTAGGGAGCAGCGAGCAGCCATATTTGCAAAAACTAAAAGGAGTGAACATACACATTAGTAGACTCTTGTAGACGCCAAAAGGATGAACGGTGAGTGTTTTCTACATACTGTATTGATGACATGATGTGTGCTCCTTATTCTACACTCAGCTCCCCCCTTCTCCAGGGACAAACTGGTGAAGGGGGGAGCTGACCGTGAGCTGCTTTGAGAATTTGGAAAAATGTAACAACATACATGGATGATTGCCTTCTTTTCCTCTTAGGTCTGTCCCAGAGCTGTGAACTTTCATTGCCTGGCTGCACAGATGGAGGGGCACTATTCATCACCAAGGTCCCCCAAGTCTGTGGGGTCAGAGTTCAACTTGAGATGCAGGCACTGTGGCGGCAGTTTGATCAGCTGGGCACAGAAATGATAGTTACAAAATCTGGAAGGTGACAAATGCTTTATACAATATATTGTAGTGTGTTCTGTAGTTACTGTCCCAATAGCTGAAACTGTCAAAATACAAAACATGCTGTAGTTTTTTTTTGTATTGCCTAATAAGTTTCTGTGTCTGTTTTTTTGTATTCATAAATCGGTAGGAGGATGTTTCCAACATTTCAGGTGAGAATCTCTGGAATGGATCCTTCAGCCGAGTATGTTCTGCTCATGGACTTCATCCCTGTTGATGACAAGAGATACAGGTTAAGCAATATTGATTTAATTCATAAATTTGAAGACCATTGCAGATTGAGCTTCCTTTACTTTTACACTATCTTGAGTTTTGATTAAATGAAAAAGAAGCTCAAGACATTCTAATTCAAATATGTTCTGAATTAGAACATATTTCTAATGTTATAATATTTCTGTTTGTTTTTAATAAATTCTATAGTTTAACGTACTCTATATCTTTTTATGTTTGCTTTAATTTAATTATGTTTTAATGTTTATACTCTATCTGTGTAAGGTGCTATATAATTTAATTTTCCCTAGATTTCACTACAGAAAAACTGACTTTAAATGTTGATCATCTGCATCCTTAAATTCATATCAATAAAAAAAGGGAAATAATATGTGTGTTTCAGATATGCGTTCCACAACTCCTCATGGTTGGTAGCAGGGCGAGCGGATGTTGCAGCTCCGAGCAGGATGCATTTCCACCCAGACTCACCGGCCCCCGGAGCCCAGTGGATGAAGCAGACAGTGTCGTTTGACACTCTCAAGCTCACCAACAACCTGCTGGATGATAATGGACATGTCAGTTGGATGTTCTTATTGCTTTTTACTCCATGTGTTAATGAAATAGCCCTTGAAATGTTTATTTAAACCGACTCTTTGTTTTCTCTTGCTTTCTGTTTGTAAGATGATTCTGAACTCCATGCACCGTTACCAGCCACGCTTCCATGTAGTGTATGTGGACCCAGAACCCAACAGTCATTTAAATGCCTACAAGAACTTTTGCTCTTTCTCCTTCCCTGAGACACGGTTCATGGCCGTCACCGCCTATCAGAACCACAGGGTAAGAACTAGACCTTCAGTAGCCTAAATACTGAATGGGCCCAACCATTCCCACATAGAAGAAGTAAATGATTTAAGAGAAAGGAAAATGTTCAATATTTGAATTTTTCTATGCTTTTAGATAACTCAGTTGAAAATTGCAAGCAACCCATTTGCTAAAGGCTTCAGGACCACAGACCCACAGGCATGGTGAGTGTCAGTCCACCCTAAATTCAGCTTTTGTCCTTGACTAGCAGCAGAATCCTAACATTATCAGCTGCTAAATGATAAGGCTTGCAGGCCTGATCACAGCTAATCTTTCACCTTTGTACTGTCTTTCACTCGTACAGTCTCCTATGTCAGGGAGGGGATTGCTTCAGATACAGTAGATTGATCATAAATTCGTGTAAAAGCACGTATACAGCTTTCTAGAAAGGACTGCGTAATTGCATGTAACACCTGTGTTCTTACATTTGCGTGCAGGGAAGGTACTGCTAGCTCCCTTGCAGTATCCTGTCCACCAGATGGCGGTACAGAGCCCCTCATCACTAAACCTAAAGATCAAGGTCATTCAAAATCTTCAGCCAGTGAGTATTTTACAACACACTGTATTAGTGTTCAGCTCAGTACAGAGTTTAATTACTTAAAGTCATATGATTCATCTGGCAGTACTAAAACTCTCAGTTATGATTTACTAGTCTTATTGTGTTTACACAACTTTGATTAACATCTTTGCTGTTGCAGTTTATCTGTCTTTTTAATTCTCAAATGGACATACACATTTTGTACATTTTTAAATTTACCTTCTCAGTTGTATAATCCTTTGGACCAGAGTATTTTTTTTTTTTTTAGAGTTTCACAGTATTTAAGTTGAAATTTTGTTCTTACATTACAGTATTTTTTCTTCTTTATTTGTTTGTATATATTGCATATTTCTATCTTTGTGGGAATCTACTTGCTGTGATTGCCTGCAGCAATTTCTGTGGTGCTGTTGCACAGAAATTTCCCAGCTGTGGGACAGTAAAGAATATTTACATTCTACATTGCAAGTTATAAAGCCATGTTAGTAAATGTCTGTTTGCGCAAGACATTTATTAACATGTCTTGTTAATTAACATATTTTGTATGTTAATTGCTATTAACATACAAAATATTGAACAACAAAACAGGGCTAAACAGCATTTTTCCTTTCATTTACAGGGCAGACAAGTTCATCCTCTGCGCTGTTGCAGGAGTGTGAGCTGCCTTACCAGAAGGAGGATTCTGTGGAAGTCACCATGGAGAGCAAAGATGGGAACAGTTTAACAACATCTGCACATTTCCTCCATATCCCTGTATACTGGGATTGCACTGGATCATCTCATTAGAAAGTCAACCTGTTGGAGAGCAAGCAAACAAAAAACCAATTGTTCCAATTAGTCCCTTAACATCTGGCTTCTTTCCTTCTTATATTTATGTATGTAGTATACTTGCGGTAGTTCTATTTACTGGCCTCCATGACAGACCCTTTAAATTACTTATTAAACCCTTTGAAAACAAGTTGTCAGGGTGTCATTGTGACATAAATTATTAATGATGTCACTGAAAGTACTCAGGAGCCACAGACCAGAGGTTTATTTCAAAATAGCAGTGACATAACAGACATTAAAATCAGCTAATAACAGTGCTTCTCAAGAGTATACACACCCACCTATTAAATTACAACTTTTTTGTTTTGTTAAAAACAGGGAATGCCATAAGTGATTCCAAATGCCTTTCCACACCTAATTTATTATTGGTGTGGAATTTCTATGTTGTTATTATTAAAATAACAACATGTAAATGTTCTGGACTACTATAGTAAATGTGTTATTTATTTTTAGGTTTAATTGATCTGCAAAGGGCTGACACCAAATTCATTTAAATAAAGCTCATCGTCACTGTGAGAAGAGACAGACTTCAGTAATAATATATGTGTGTAATACAGCATTTTAACACCAATAAAAACAATTAGCGTATGCGTATACATGTGACGTATGCTGCCCTGATTTTGCTTATAAGTATGTCATAATAATATTAAATATGAAACATGTATTTCTTTAAAACCATAGAGAGGATGAAAGAGAATGGAGAAATCATGTGAAGCCAAAGAAGTCAGGCTAAAAACTTCATTACCCATGATACCGCTCTTCTCTGGACGTTTCTTGGAAGGGAGGGGAGAACTGAAAAACGATTTTGCTTTCAAAATAAAATACAACAAATGTTTAGCCATTTTCTTTTACAACGTTACAGTGTAGCAGTTTAGATGTTTCATTTGTTCATGGAAAAGTGGAATTAGTGCCAATATGTTTCATTGGGTATTGGATCAGCAGTCAATAATAGCTAAATATATTTTTCCCTCCTGTTTGCCATATTTTTGGGGTCTATTCATTGTCTATTGTATGGACCAAATACATAATTTAATACGGGGGATATTTGACTATCACCCCTCACCACAATACAGCTAATAATCCTTTGTCATCCATATTTGTGCAATAAATATCTAACGTTGTGTGTATTATATCTTACAACTCTGAAAAATAAACACATTTAGCAAACAAACCGACACAGTTATTGCCTGTACTACTTAATCTGTTTCTTTCCATAGCTGTTATTACCTGTCACAACCCAATATAGAACTTATTGGAAAAGAGACAAAAAAATGGAAGAAATTATTTGATAATTCATCTAGTTTCACATAAAGATATCCCTGATCACATATCTCAGTACAGATTTGCCCAGCCCTGGACTTTTCTCAGCCAAGATGGTCCTCTACTACCTAGGCAGGACTAAAATGTTTTATTTTTGATCAACAGGATAACGGTTTCATAAACCTAATTTTTTATTAGAAATAATTTCAGTTTAGTTTAGAATTACATAGATGAAATATGTGACCAGTCTAAGTAGCTATAATTTGGAATTGGAAATGGTCAAATGCAAGCAAGGGTCTATAAAAACACTGACAGTATCATACCAATGTCATTAGCCAATATTTTCTTAAACAGTGTTGCTCTGTGCATGCTACATCAGGTAATACACTCAGTCATATAAATAAATATATTGTGCATAGTGGTATTCAAAGAATACCACTATGCACAATATATTGTGCATAGTGTGCATATACATATATATTCAAAGAATACCACTATGCACAATATATGTGCATTTACCCAGAGCAAAAGCCTAGAATATGAAAGTTGTCAACTCAATAATTTTGATATACTACTTTTATCTATGAGAGAACAGCGAGGAGTTTATTTCGAAAAGTCCTCCAGGAAACAGTTTGGATTTGCAGTTTAACTTGGCATCATTGATGCCTGTCCCTTCGCAGATCTGAAGGATGCGACGGAGTCGATGGAGGAGGAGGAGGAGGAGGTGAAAGGCTGGAAGGCGGAGAACAGCATGAACTGGACGGAAAATAGGGAGGATGCGGATTACGGTAGCCTACCGGTCAGTCTGCCTTCTGGTGATGCTTTCGGTGGTTTAGTACGAAGATGTTCGGGTAAAGAGACCCAGGCCTGCGGCTTGTCGTCACACGGAGCAATGTGATTTATGCGTCGCCTCAAATTGACACCGAGCAAGCCTGAGCTTTAATTGAGAGGACGATTTGATGTCTACCACAGGGTTAGTGTGTAGTCTCTTAGAATGACTGATTTCATTTAACACTAAAATCAGTGAAATAATATTGAACCTCGTGCCTTTTAGCGTTGTGGGTCAACTGCCATAATGGTTTTAGCCGTCGTTTTAGCATCATCCCCTCTTGACCCATTCTCCCGTGCTGCTTCGCTCTGGATGTCAAGCTGAAAGCTGCGCCGCAAAGTCAACGACAGACATCAGAAATAAAACTGAGCCGTGGTTAAACATGAAGGGGTCAAGGCTGCAGCCGCGCTGCTTGACGGCTCTATTCATATGGACGACTCTGTGGCTGCACAGCAGCGGACAACCAGTACCTGACTTCTCGGGCCTGCCTCGAGCCATCCGCGTGCCACTGCGGCAAGGCGCTCGCGCCGAGCAATCACCGCCGCTGCCACCTGCCGCCGAATCGAAACGGGGACGCGGCACCGCGAGCGGATCCCCTGTGCGCAGGCGGAGAGGAGCGGCAGAGGGCGGTGTCAGCTTTGCGGACATGATCGACAACCTGCGTGGGAAATCCGGTCAGGGATACTACGTGGAGATGGCTGTGGGTTCTCCTCCGCAGAAGGTAAAAAAATAAAAAATAAAAAATGTCTGCTACATGACCACTTGTTGTCATATCACACATGTCATTAAATGTCATACGGGTGCATTTGTATTTACCTATGGTTTGTAAAACACAACAACAACAAAACAAAAAGCATTTACTTTATTCGTTATGACTTTCAGTGTGTGGACTGATCACTGTTAACAACTGTGTACCATATGTTATGGTACAATTCCAGGAATGTTTCTTTAATTAATCATATTTAATAAAATTGTTTTTATTTGTCATAGTGATGGTTCTAATAATAACATAAGATGCTGTATTAATGTGAATTATGCTTATGCTGCGCAAAAAGATTTAAAATTATTTTGAGCTGGAGCTAATTATTAATCAATTATTTTTGATTATTCTGATGATTAAGCGATAAAAAATGGCACGTTCTACAGATTTTTTATTTGACTGCTTAAGCTTATTTTATACAATATTAGAAACATATTAAAATGCAAAGAAGACAAAACAAAACCATTCAATTTCTTTTCAAATACATAAAAACAATTTCCTGCCTCAAGTGCAAAGAATTATAACATCAACTTGAAAAGCTCTGCCCTTTCTCTTTGATGTAACATCAATACATTGTAGGGCCAATCTGTTGATTATCTTTTTGATTAATTGAAAAAGGTACTTAATAGGATATTTTCTTAAAGAAACCAGGTCCCATCAGGAGTTCTGGGTTGGACATTTTTAAAATGTAAAATGTGCATATTCTTTTTGTACAGTTTTGGCTTAAATACTGGTCTGAGTAAATGTTCTTTGAGCAAATGGCATTTTTGTGTCCGTATACTCTCGTTAATGACAATTAGCGATTATTTCAACAATCGATTCAACAATATTAATCCAAAGAATCGCTTCAGCTCTTAAATAAATGGAAAAACTAAACTCTCCCTAACAGCTTGTTGATAGAGGAACAAGCTTTAAAGTTGATTATTCTAACTTCATCGCAGCATTTTCAAAGTCCTTCAAATGTACCTTTTGATTGTCCACGTCTGTGGGTTGGCCCTGCCATGGCAGGTGGCCTGTGTGTGAAAGTATCTGAAAAGAGACAGACAGATAATGGGACCATTAATTCTGCAGAGCAAGGACTGCCAGCTGGGCGCAGCTGCAGTGCACAGGCTGGCACACAGAGGGTGACGGCAAAGGAAAGGAGAGTCAGACAAAGATGAGTCGCCTTAGGGAGGATAAAATGAATGAATGAAAGCTGAGGAAGGGAGAAAAGAAAATGAGCGAGAAGATTGAGGTTATGTAGAGATGAAAGAAGGAAGAAGGAAGTGAATGATGGGTGTAGGGAGAAAAAAATGTGACAGACGATTGATGTGGGGAGTCAGACTGGGAAGTCACTGGAGAGAAAGAAGCTAACTGTAGTGAGAGAGGATGAGCTGACAGAAGGCTTTAAAGTCCTCAGTGTAGGAAGGTGACACTCTGAAAACTCAAAGCTTTCAGAAAAGGTAGAAGACAGATCTGTGGGGTAGAAATCCCAATTTTCAGGACATTTTTTCATCCAAATCTTTTTAAACTTTTAACTTTCCATCAATTATTCTCTTTAGAAGTCAAGAGGAGACTGCACTGTGTATGTGTGAGTAAAGAAAGCAAGTTTTTACTACTTGAAAACAAAGACAACATGATTACAGTACTGAAATGTAAACCTACCTTTACCACCTCATGCTGTATTAGCAATTATTCTGATGAAAGTTTGTTCCCATGAGAGGATAGACCGTTACCTTATCTTGAAAGAATACTAGCATTTTCATCTTCACCATCAACATTGGGAGACAGACTCTAAAGGCTCAAAAGAATAAAAGTGAGCACTTCAGCTGTAAAATATTCTTCCTTTTTATTATCTGCTAAAAATCTTGCTCTCTCTTACTTTGAGCTGTAGAATTGCTATGAGATGTCCAAGAAAATGCAATTTCCTTTTAAACAGTTTCTACAACCCTGTACTGTCTTGGGCTTCTTTTCTTAACACAATTGAAAATAGCCAACTTTGAGTATTATTCCCCCAGCGCAACCTTCCACACCAAAGAGTATTGTTATTAGTCTAAATGCTCTCATGACTGAAAAGCTAGATTTTCGTCAGCAGCTGATGTCTTTGTGCACCTCCACAAATCCTTCCCACAAGTTCTGAATCCTTCCAGCATCATGACCTCTGACCTTTAACAATCCATATAAGACTAAAGGTCCTTCAGCTTTTAGTCTTTCATCGCCTGAATCAAATAATTAGGTTATTAGGAGCACTTTGTGGAACTTGAGTGAATAAGGAAGTAATTTAGCCATTTGATACAGATGTGTTGAAATTTGGGACACAAGCAAAGCTTTTGGACACCAGCTGTTGGGGAATGGGGTTTGACAACATATTTGTCAGGGGACGCATTAGAAAGTTCACAGAGTGAACATTGAGAACCCTGGAAAAAGAAGCAGGAAAGCTAGCAGCCATTGGGATTACAACAAGAAAGATTAATTTATGGAGCAGCACATTCATGAAGAAGTTGGTTTTAGTTCTCTGGAGTGTCGCAAACAGCGATCTGGTTTCTACAAATGTTTTCAAATTGTTCAGTTTTTGTACTGCTGGAGACTTTTAAATAATAAACATGGTAGCGTAGGCATATGGGACTCAATAAAAAGCCTTACCTTAACACCCATTATATTATGTGGTGTGAATATTCTTACTTGAAATTAAATGACTCCAAAACCCAAAGACACGTGCATAGATGTTAGAAAGAAGTCCAGCATTTTAAATTTTCATTAAAGTTGAACTTGTCATTGACAAGAAGCTGAAATTTCGTGAACATTTGGATGAGGTCAACAAAAAATATAATCAAAGATTGCACTTTCTGATCTTGTAATTAAGCCTGTTTTATATTCATATTTTATAGACTTTTTACTGTTTTGTCAATGTTGTCATGTGATTGTTTCATTTTTTTTATTTTATTTTATTTATTTTTTTGTTTGTTTTTTTTCACTTTGCTGCAAGGACAAACTTCCTGAGGGCACAATAATGAAGTAATGCTAATACACTGTGTGTGTAATTAATTCTAAGAATAAGATGTTGTAAGAGCAAGATGAAAGATCCTCATAATGAGTGGTTGGGGGGGAGCAAATATAATGGCTAGAACAAAAAGGATCAGGAAGACAGGCATTGGGGGAGAGTGCAGGGAAAGGTCTCAGTGTGTCAGGATGCAGCCTTCAGTGTTGGTGTCTTGCTGAGCTCTGAATATTGTAGTGAAAGAGACAGCTCTACTCTGGACAGTCAGCACATTTCTGTCCAAGAGATTAAAAACACAAGGTTCAGAATTAGGACAAACTCTGGTAACGTTTGAGGAGACAGTTCTATGCGGATTATGCTTGTGGAGGTACAGCATGTGTGTTAGAGATTGTGTGTGTGCGTGTGGGGGTGGGTGTGTGTGTGTGTGTGTGGGTGTGTCTGTGTGCGAGAAAGAGAAGAAGGTAGACAGCGTCAGGATTTATTCTCGGCTGTCAGGGTTGGCCCTTGAGACAATAGCACTTCTCTGGGTATTTTAAGAGCCAATCCATTATTGAGCAGCTTGCTTTAGCTCTGCGTCTGGCTCTCCGGGTGTTTCTGTGCTACTGTGCCTCTTCTCACTACCAACATCCTGCTCTTTTCTTTCAATCTGTCACCGACACACTTCCTGAGAGCGACCTGTGAAACATCCAGGCATGAATAAAGCAATGTATGTTGTATATTTTCTGCTTAGGCAAGCGTCTGTCTGTTTGCTCCATTCACACATTCGCTGACTGTTTTGACTGACGCCGCAAAATATAATACTCTCTTAGAGATGCAGACAGAAGAGGAGGAAATGGGAGAGAGGAGGGGGAGTAGAATACGCAACTTGAGAGGCAGGGAGGGCTTGAGGGGGAGACGGAGAAGGGACAGACAAGGACATCTGGGCCAGAGAGAAAGAACTGCCTGGCTCTACAACAAAGAGTCCCTGCCCATTGCACAGTAACATGATTTCTCTGTTTTCTTTAGTTGAATATCCTGGTGGACACAGGAAGCAGCAACTTTGCTGTTGGAGCAGCTGCTCATCCCTTCCTGCGCAGATACTACCATCGTTCACTGTGAGTTGTCACTCAGTTGCTACTCACTGGACCTTGCAGAAAGTATTCACATCTTCCAGTCATAAGCTTCATTTTATTTTACATAATAGACAAACACAAAATGGTGCATAGATATTAACTTTAAAAAACCCAACAACCCAATTTTTAATATTGGCATTTGTATTCATTCCCCTTCACACTGACATCCCTAAATAAAATTCATACATTTTGAAACCCCTTTCCCTTCCACTTTACAGTTATGTGCCACTTTATGTTCCTTTTTCCAGTTGAAGTCTCAATGAAATGCTTGTTATAATGTGGAAAACTTACAGAAGTTTGAATATTTTTGTAAGACTCTGTGAACAAGTCAACAATTGTTTACAGAAATAATTCATTGACTATACTTCCTTTGGGTTGGTGTACAGCTCTAGTTCATACCGAGACTTGGGCAGGAGTGTGTACGTTCCCTATACTCAGGGCCGCTGGGAGGGGGAGCTGGGCACCGACTTGGTCTCTGTGCCACACGGCCCCAATGCCACGCTGCGCGCCAACGTCGCCGCAATAACCCAGTCAGACCGCTTCTTCATCAACGGATCAAACTGGGAAGGAATCCTGGGGCTGGCCTATGCCGATATAGCTCGAGTGAGTTTTTACATTAATTGAAACAAACCTGAAGTTAATTTCTTGACAGTTGCACTATTGTGGGCAATAAAATAAAATTAACCCTTAGAAATTACTTAGAAAAGATTGGCATTTAATCTAAGGAATAGAAGAAGGCATGTGCATTGCTAATTGTCTATTTTTAGCTGACAAAATTGGCTTCTAGGCAGCAACAACTTGAAGAGTAATGTCAAATCATTAACAGACATTTTTAGAATAACATCACCAGCCTACCTGAAGGTAAATATTACCTCTGGTGTTCCCAGTTTCATTTATAGTGTTAATCCATTTGTTCTCTGCTGGTATCAACTGCAGTTCTAATGAGCTGAATTGATGAAAATGTGTTGCACTGCTAGTAACAGTGTTATCCATTTATGTTCATACAATAACCCTTTGGATACCTCAGAACAGGACGATTCTGTGTTCTTTATGAACAGTTGGAGTCGTGCACAAGTTATCCTGCCATTACTCAACCCTGTCTATTCTGAGTCAAACTAACAATATAAATGGCTGTTTTATATCAAAAAGATTAATTATTTTCCCTCAAAGGTAGGAGTGTGATGACTGCTGTATGGGTGCTTGTCAACATGGGCCCAGCTTGAGCATTTCTTATACACATTCAGACCTGATAATGGAGAATGTTTGTCTCTTCTCACTTTTAATTTATCTTCAATAGCCTCTTATTTGCTTTAAATATAACACTAGAAACTAAAAGCACAACATCAGTACTAATCTAATAAGAGCTTCCAGGTGGGTTTGCAGAGGAATGAATCTGTTATCTAATGCATAATGTTCCTAACCGTTTTGTAAGTATATGTAAGTGTAGCAGAAATTGCAGCATACATTTTGTCTTTAATTTACTCAGCTAATAGACTTATAGACTTCAGTAAAGAGGAACGCCAACCTTGCGATTCTTAAAATTTGGCCACCGCTATAAATGTTGTCCTTCTGAGTCACTATTAATTCAGATGTTCAGACCCATTTAGCTTTCTGATGACTGAAGCAGGAAAATATGTAAATGAGAGAAGCTTCTTTGGGAATTGGCCCATAATGAACTGCAGTTCTTGTGAGCAAAGACAGAGAGATTAATTAAGTAGTCTGAAACTTAAAAAAGGGTCATGCTGTAAATACTGTGTGATAGTAGCTGTGTGCTAATTGATGAACATTCTCACAATTTAAATATTTTTAAACTTGTGAAAAAAAAATTAATGGACAAATTTTAATTTATGTTAGAGCTCTGAACTTGGTTCAGTAAGTTCAGGCTGGGAACTATGACTACAGCATCCTCTTCATGAGACTGTTTTACAACAAGTGTGTCTTCATTTAGAAGCCTCTTCTGACTCAGTGTAATACAGACTGCTACAGGAGATTCCTCCTGCCATCAGCCCCTATAACAACTCTTTGAAGAAAACTGTAAATATGTGTTGCATTTAACTTCCCTTTGGCTTTAATAAAGTAGTTTTGAATCTTAATTTAATTGATTTAGTTTAACCTAAGCACTCTCCAAGTTTTGTTAATGTGCTACAAAGGTGTTAATATTCCCAAGTTCAAATATTGTGTCATTAACTGGCATTGATAAATCTGACTTTAATAACAGCAACCACGGTGTGACAAGTCGGGATGCTCAGAGAAAAAAATTGTACTCTGACTAGATTGATTCAATCTAAATGCAAATTACTAATCAGCTTCTGAAGCCAACAAATATTTTTTGTGCACAGATACATATCTGCATTTTGTGATTATAATCACTATATCTTTCAGCTGCCAAAATACAAGTTTGAAACATGATGGTGGAAGTATCATAATATGAGACTGTATTTGATCAAGGATTATGTACTGTTGTTGATGAATCAGTAAATGAAAGATTCAACAAGTCCATTAAGAAAGAAAAAGGGCTTTTTCAGTTTTATTTAATAATGTCACAAACTGGGAAGCTGGTCTGATAACTTTTCAACTCGAGAGTCAAGAGAAGCTAAATAAAGAGCTAAAAGAAGCTGATGTTTTTGTCCGTTAATCAGCTTTTCCAACATCTGCACTTCTCTCATTATCTTCCAGCCGGACGAGACGCTGGAGCCTTTCTTCGACTCTTTGGTTCGTCAGACCTCTGTCCACAACCTCTTCTCCCTCCAGCTGTGCGGCGCAGGCTTCTCCCAGAACCAGTCGCTGGGCAGCTCCACAGTTGGCGGCAGCATGGTGACTCACATACAAATGCAAACTGTGATGTTTTGTGTTTGTTAAGTGCTGGATTCATTTAGTTTTTCCTGCATTTTTTAGATCATCGGTGGAGTGGACTCGTCACTGTACGTTGGAGAGCTTTGGTACACTCCCATCCGCAGGGAGTGGTACTACGAGGTCATTATTGTTCGGATTGAGGTGAATGGACAGGATCTTAACATGGACTGTAAAGAGGTACAGTTTTATCAGCAATAAATAATTTGAAATGATCATTTTTCTTCTAAAAAGTTATGTAACAAACATGCAACATGAATGCTCTGCAGTACAATTATGATAAAAGCATTGTGGACAGTGGAACCACCAACCTTAGACTTCCAAGGAAAGTTTTCCAGGCTGCAGTGAAGGCTATTGAAGCCGCCTCTTCGGTGAGTCCTTTGCATGTGATACATATGGTTGCAATATTGATTTTCCTTTTATTATAGTTTAACTGAAATTTCTTAATAAAAATGAAATGAACCAAAACAGCTCAAATTCCTTTTTTTTTTTAACTGAAAAACAAATAAACATCTTTGTGCAGACGGAGACGTTTCCCCCTGACTTCTGGCTCGGGGACCAGCTGGTTTGCTGGCCGGCTGGAACTACACCCTGGCACATCTTCCCAGTGATCTCCCTCTACCTGATGAGTGAAAACCGCAACCAGTCCTTCAGAATCTCCGTCTTACCCCAGGTAACAGCGCTCTCGGGTTCTGAATATAAATTTATTCACGCAGTACAGAAACGGACCGACCTTCTGTTGCTATCGATGTTACATGAAGATCAGTCCGGAGTAAATTATTTGAAACTTCCCAAGTTTGGCTCCAGATTCAAGGAAAACATTTTAACACATCTTGTATTAAACAGGATGTGTTAAAGTGTCTGCATTAAAGCAGAAACTTTATTCACATTAAGACTCTCAACACTTGAAGATTTTCTTTTATGTACTGTATTTTTCGGACTATAAGTCGCTACTTTTTTCCCACGCTTTGAACCATCTGGCCCAGTGTGGCTTTTCTGTGGATTTTTATTTAAGTGCCATGGGGCTCTTTAGCAGGAAGTGAATCATTGGAAGTCAAAATTGGAAATCAAAGAAAAATAGCTAATTTTCATTTAGAACAAGCACATGCAACAGCAGGCACGATGGAGAAATGTTTTCAAACTCAGACCTCCTCATCATGGAAACCACACCAAGAAGTTTATATGATGCAGCTTTTAAGTTGAAGGCTATCGATCTGGCAGTAGAGATCAATGTACAAAAGCGCTTCTTGTGCGATCAGAAGCAGTTGAAAGTAATTAAAACTCTTCAAAGTGGCTTGTTGAGGCCTCAGAGTCAAACCTGTGGGTGCTTTGTGACCTTTGTGCTACAGCGTGAAGCGTCATCACGTTTCTATTGCAACTTCTGCTTCAAGTAAAATCTACACCTGAGATATACAAATAAACACATCAACTGATTGTGTGGTAGTTTAAAGAACAGAATCGCAGTAATGTGCAGAAGTCATTTCCCTCTAGTGGACAATTACATTATTACATCTTTAGGTTTTTCTCCTCTGCAGCTTGTTTATCACAGTTTTAAATCTGAAAATTGTGTCTGAAATTGAAGGGCAGCTTGTTTGAGTAGAAAGGAAATATGATTAACTATTTTAACTGCCTGAAAGTTCCCAAAGTGTTCATTCACTTAAAAGAAATAGAATGTTAAGCTGAGGAAGACAGGAAAAAAATAAATGCTCTCATCTCGTGAGAAACATAAAATCTGTATGCTGAGAGCAAAGGATGAGTAATCATCCTTAAAAAACTGAGAAAATTAGATTTCTAGGATTTAGAATTCTAAGAATTTTGTCATTACTTAGAAATTACTAAGTCCTTTAATCCATCCATCCATTTTCTGTTCACCCTTATCCCTAGTGGGGTCGGGAGTTAAGTCCCTTAATCTAAAATGAAATCCTGGCTAATTTCAGTGAAGTCATGATTTAATAAGAGAGCACTGATGTTTCACATCAGATAAAGTTGCCTCAGGAATATGTTTTTCCTCTTAATAAATAAAATCATAGTGTAAAAACAGATATTGTTTATTAACTCAGGCTATAGTTGTCTGATGCTACATTGTTTGTGATAAACAAAAAAATAGTGGGTCAGAAAAGCAAAACTAGAAGAAAGGAGGGCACTCCTTTAGCTTAGCTAAATCCATATATGGTTTTGAGGCAATTGATGATGTCTACAGAAACTACACGGTTCTTTTTGGAAACTCACCACATATATCTTCATCTGAAGCCACCTTTGAATGTTTTCTTCTTTTCATTTGCTTATTGTTTCTGTCTGTGCAGCAATACATGCGGCCGGTGGAAGATGCTGCCTTGACTCAGGAAGACTGCTATAAGTTCGCCATGTCTCAGTCCAGCACCGGGACGGTGATAGGAGCCGTCATCATGGAAGGCTTCTATGTCGTTTTTGACCGAGAGAAGAAACGCATCGGATTCGCCGTGAGCACCTGCCATGGTGAGGAGGAGAGGACAGAGACATAATGAAGGACATGAACAAAGTGCTCATGTCCTTCATTCTGATTCTTGATTGTATTATTTTGTTACTATGCAACAGGTCTCAGTGTGTTTTCACTGGGATGCTATGAGATACTAGCACAAAGTAGTGCATAATAATGAGGTAAACTTTTGTTTTGGGGTATGTTTCTTCCAGCTTTTCATATCTAGACTGAAATGTGTGATAATTTTAGATGAATATTTAGAAAAATATTTAGAAAAAAAAAACATGCATTCTTTTTTTTTATAAACGAGTTGGTTTGTCACATGATATTTTGTTGAAACACATTAAAGATTATAGTTGGAAAATGAAAAAACATAAAAATGTTCAAGTGCTTCAAATGCTTTTGAAAAAGTTTTGCAGTTAGGATTATAAAGTATAAAACTCACAAAATTGAGTTGAAAGATTTGAATTCCTTATGTCCTTGTTCGTCGTTTCTCAGTGCACGACGAGTTTCGCACAGCATCAGTGGAGGGCCCGTTCCACGGCGTCGACCTGGAAGACTGCGGCTACAACATCCCGCATACGGACGAGTCCACCCTGATGACCATCGCCTACATCATGGCGGGAATCTGCGCCCTCTTCATGCTGCCTCTGTGTCTCATGGTGTGCCAGTGGCGCTTCGCCCGCTGCCTCCACCCGCACGGGGACTTTGCAGACGACATATCGCTCCTAAAATGAAGGGACGCGGGGCTGAGGTGGCTCCTTTCAAATTGACGGTGCTGTTCACAGAAAGCTTTGAAAAGATTCTTCAGGAATCATGGAGACACACAGAGAGAGAGCCTTGCTGCCATTGGGTTGTTTGTGAGAATAACAAGGCCATCTTGAGCTTGAATCGGACAAGAGAAGGTGCTGCTGTCAGTGTCCACTTTGTCTGTTTAAGCTTCTGTATCTATGCAGATCAGCATGATTTAAGGAACTGGTGGGAAAATGCAAAACAAACATGTAAAAAGAAAAAAAAAATATTGATGGATCAGCTGGTGAAGATACGATTCTTACCTCTGCAGTGCTTTTATTGGGTTATTTCATTAAAGAACAAACTGACCCTTTACAAACAAAACCTGGATGTGTATTAAAGATGAGAAATCCCTTTGCAGCCGCCTTTGCATTGCCGTGATTTGAATATATGAACAATTGGTCACGTGTGTGCTTCTGTAGCTCTTTTATTTGTGGCTTTTGAATGGATGGCATTAATTGTTGGAGCCTGCGTATTTGTTTGCACAGCTGTCCTGCATACAAAGAGTTTATGGAGAGGTTTAAGAAAATAAAGAAGTCATAAAAAAAAAAAAAAAAAACAGCAGAATAATGCAAATGCCAGTGAAGAATTCTGGAAAAAGCTAATGACATACACATAAAGAGACTATTTAACGAAATATAATGTCAAGCATTTATTGTACCTAATCTGTTTTTGGAGAATATGATCAGAGACAGATCGCACTAAATTTCAGATGTCATTTCTTTTCTTCTACTACTGGTTAAAGCCTGAACGTATCTACTGTACATAACATTTGTGCATTCCAGATCGTCTATTTGCACAGACACAGATCACTGAGTGCTTATCCTCGCAAAACTACTGCTGCACCTATTTGATGATTTGCACATGTAAACACACTACACGCTAATAACGAATGAAGAGGGCTCTATCATAGATACACACACAACCTAATATGTTTTTAACTGGGACCATATCTGCTTTGAAAGGGAAACCAGCCCAAAGTAAATTATTTACTGGGAAACATGACATATGTCTATAAGAGACAGTTTGTGCTGTCTCCATAAAAGCTGTACATAGATTAACTCAGAACTGGATATTTATCTGTCAGGTGCTGGCAGCTTTGTTGAACCAATAAAATACTTATTGTAACTGTAAAATGTCTCCTTTTTTACATCCTGGTTGCATAATCGCTTTGAAAAAGTGTTAAAAGAATCCATCCTTTCATTTGAGAACATAGATTAAAAAATATTGTTTTAATAAAATTGCTGGTGTCTCAAATATTTACTTATCGGTACCCACATTGATCATATTAATACTTCTAACTTAAGTTTTTTAAAGTCATGATTACTACTTCCCTCTTTTTGGTTGATCAAAGAACTTTATAATTAATTAATTTTCTGTTCTCCCACACAAATTCAGGTGTATGGTCATTATTTACTGAATAATCTTAAAGATAATTTATTTCAGATACTTAATCTGATAACTGTGAGGCTACTATTGATTTATTTTTGTATGTTTTTGTCTGGCGGAAATTTATTTTACCCCCATTGAGGGTGCAGGAGGTTAAGTAAAATCGGAAAACTCAAGAGTTAGCTGCACAGCTGACAAGTCATCAGTGTTGGAATGGGAACATCACTAGAAGCGTGGGAGGATTACAAAACAGTGAATTGGCCGATTCAGTCAATTCAATAAAAAAATGCAATAAAATGGAAACATGAAAAGTAGATATAGTAACTCATTATCTCAGGTTCAGGCATATTATAGTTCTAAAAATGAGTGTAAATGTGAATGAAATTAATTAAGATAAATTATTAACCAGAATTGATGTGATCAATAGCTGTTTACATTTTACAAAGTGGTTGGGTTTTTTTTAGCTGTTAATGACGTTAAACTCACATGATCGTTCTGGTAGGTCGCCTGACCGCCCCAGCAAAATCGCTTCCACCTAGAATTAAAAAAAAAAACAACACAGTTTCAACATAACTAGTTCTCGGGTCCCTCTGCTTCTTGCTACGGAGTGCACCCATTTTCTCTGATCCATTCTGTGGTGGCTCTGGGCCAATCAAATATCACGCACGATAATTGGGTCTGTATGACGTCATACGTATTGAAAAGAGCTTGGATTACGGAAATGGAGTGTCAAGCTCGGTGATAGCACTCGCAATATTAATTGTCGACCTCAAATCGAGCTCTTTCCTAGTACAGTAAGACATTATTGTGTTTTGTCATAGACTGTCGCAGATAATCACATGTTTAGCTCTGTTTTATTGAGAAACTTTAGTTTCAATCGTTAGCACGACTGTGCTAACCTGCTAACACAGCTAAAACAACGACGACGGTGCGGTGAAACTTGAGGTCTGCATTAGGTTGTACTGTTTTTTCTAACGAGTTTATCTATTTGTTTTAATGTAAATCAAGAAGTCAGCATAAATGTAGTGTCTTTGCTATTTACGGGAGAATTAATTATATTTAAAAAAAACGTCGCATAACTAGACTCGAAGCTAGAAATGTGATGTAAACAGCAACAAACACAGGCATGTCATCAGAGCTAATGCCAATGTTTAGGTAAAGCAGTCGTACTTTAAGCCATCTTAATGTACCCTCGTAAAGACAGAAATATTGCTTTAAAGGGAATATATACAAAACCTAAGAATTTTCTCCCATTCACTATTTTAATATAAATGCAGACCTACTGTAAATGGAAAACCATTTGGTTTTAAAGATATTACTAATATTGTAGTGACAAGTCTTTTCACTGTAGCGATTGTAGAAGGTTTGGTTTGTAGCCACAGAGTTGCTCATCACAGGTGTTTAAGATGGAACCCAGATAAAGTGATGGTGTGATTTGTGACACTTTCTTTCTGTATGTAGCACCCCGATGTTAAGCAACCAGACTGTCATTCTCAGATTGTCTTCACTAATAAAATCCTTTTGTCTTGTCTTGTCTTGTCTAGATCGCTGCTCAGATGAAGAGGGCTTGCCTGGCGGACCAGTTGTTTCACCCTTCCTTGCCATGGCAGCGCCCTATTTTCCCACATTCCTCCTCCTCATTTTTTTGTCCTCCATAGCCGTCTTGCTGCTCACCCTACTGCCATCTGTCACCCCATCCCTTTCTTTAACTGCCTCGTCTTTATCCTCGTCTTGGCCGTCATGTGGTCCAGGTCAGTCTTGGGCCGTCCGTATCCACCACAGCCTGCATCGCCAGAATGAAGATGAGAGAGAGGCCTCAGTTCACCTGGATGTGATAGCGGACAGGGTACAGTAGTATTTCAGCATCTTTTATGATAGTTTGCACTTCAGTTTTAATTTGAACTAATAGATTTTCATAATTTTCAAAGATATTTAATTGTTGACCTCAAATCGAGCTCTTTCATAGATAGTATTGCTGAATTTATTTGCTGGAACTATTTTCTATGGAAATATCAAAAGAAAACTTAGTGACTTAGGTCCTTCTCTGTATTTACAAATTAAAAACAAGTGAATATTGTATCTCTAGCCACTATTTTTTTATTTTCAAAACAGAGCTTAGTTGTGTGGTTGTTTTTTAATGCCTCCTATTTGCTCTATTTATTTTTGTAAAAGCTCAATTCAGTATTTTGTAAGTTTGCTGATTTTACTAGAAAAACAACTCCAATACTTTCTTTGCAGGTAGCAAAAGAGGCAGGGCTTCAGAACCGGGGTCAGATTGGAGAGCTTGAAGGCCACTATTTGCTTTGCTCATCACAACCTCACACTGGATCTTTGGGAGGCATCTGGAAAAGGAGCATCCAACCGAGCGATATTCTAGCAACACATCCTCATGTCCTATGGTACTCCAAGGAGAGAGTGCTCAGTCGCTCAAAGAGGTCATTGGCCTTCAACGACCCCAACTATCCTAAACAGTGGCACTTGGTAAGAACAAATAGCACACATCCACAAAATCTGCCAGATATTACATATTTTATTTTATTTCTGTCTGATTTTATATGAGTTGGCTCAAAGGATTTTGATTAAACTAATTAAAGCAATTTTAAGAGCTCTCATGTGCCTAGGTAGAAGCAGAAATATATGCAAATAACAAGATGTTATATCTTCAGGCTAAATTCTGCCTTAATATTTGACCACTGTTCTTGGCACAAACATTAGAAATTAATTAGTTAAATGAGTTATAGTCCACAAATTTTTACCGGACTTGGAAGAGTTCTAGTAGCTTAATGGTGGTCTGTTTCTGCCATATTGTGCTTTCCCATGACCAGTTCTGATATGTGTTTTGCACCATTGTTCCGGTTTTAACCATTTGACCCAAAATCTCACCAGAATCTGGAAGCAGTAAGGGCACCAGTGTTGATGACCATGCTGTAATTAAATTGGATGATAAATTTATGTACAGATGAATGCAATTACATAATTTGAATATCTCCACAGAACATTAACAGATGCTTGGTGTTTGTGCAAAATGGACTAATTTTAATCAGAATGTTGGAATTTGGTGATATTGGAAGTGTATAATCTTTGGAACTTCAGAATTGAATTTGTTTTCACAGCAAAATATGAAATCTATAGCTATTGCTACCCTGGTAACCAACAAATATATATATTAATAGTTTTCAGCAATATTGCAACAACTGCCATATTGTACTTTAATTTTCATTCATTGAACAGTTTAAACCTGTTTTGCATGATCATAAAAATGGTCCTGGTCACACACACCAAACATGTTGGAACCACATCTCCAAGTTTAAAGCTGGAAATGGTTCCAGCCGGTAAAAACATTAAAGTTCATTTCAAGGTAACCTATGCTTTAATCAGCTTTTAGCACCAATTCTATCTACCATCATACGGCTTACAAGCTTTGCTATCATACACATCTGCACCTTGACATTTTGCTGTTTTTATATTTCCTGTTCATTAACAGAGTTTTTCTTCCCCTGCCTTTGCAGCACAATAAAATGAACAGAGGCATGGATATCAACGTGACCGGAGTGTGGGAGCACAACATCACTGGTCAGGGGGTCACTGTTGTGGTTGTAGATGATGGTGTGGAACATACCCACAAAGACATTCAGCTCAACTATGTAAGTTGGAATTTAGTGTGGACTTTGCTTGAATTGTTTTGAAAGATCAGTGGGCCTACTCATAAGCTGTGTGTAGTTCTGCTGTGAAATATTTTCCCCTTTTCATGTCACAGTTCAGTTCAAACTCCAGTTTAGTAATGAAAGCTGATAGTGGAACACATACTGTGAGCAAAGCTGTTGGCACTTTGCAGTAAATCAAAGTTTTGAAGAAAAGAAAAGCTTGAAGTTTTATGGTATATAGACTCTGTGTGTGCTACAACAAACAGGGCTGAACAGAATGAAGAAACATAGACAGAGAAAAAAATTAAATAAATAAATATATATATATAAATCTTAAAGGGGATATTTTTATTCCAAAAAAATGACAGCAATGGTCTGATGAGTTACATAGTGCCTTGCAAAAGTTTATACTATAAAGTTGTGCATTTTATGTTATAATTTTAAACTCACTGCAAGTGTACTTTGCTGGCATTATTTTAAAAGTAGAATGGATATGTAGTGCGACGTTATGTAATAAAATCTGGCCTCCAAATGTAACATAACTGCATTAAAGTCACATTATGTAACAACCGATGTAAAATGTAACAAAATGCCAGATAGCAGGACATGAAAAATTAAGCTTTCTTAAGAGATAGGAGTGTGGTCATTCTGGCAAATCCCATTCTAATGTAAAATATGACAGATTGCTGGATAAAAGATATTTATGATAGCTAAGTTTTGAAAGTTAATATTTCTCTATTATTCCAAGATGTATAAAAATAGTTCTTCTCTTTTCAAAGGAGAAAAAAAATATTATCACATAACGGAGCAGAAACTGTTGTTATCATTTTGAAGCCAGATTTTAAATTATTACATAATTGGACCTTCCAGGGCAAAGGCAAACTTAACCACTTTCTAGTTGAACTTGTCCTGTTAGTTGTAAAACTACAACAAAGCTTGTAAAGGTTTGATGCCCGTATGATAGATTTTTGTGTTCCTGTTAGAGTCCAGAGGGGAGTTATGACCTGAACTCCAATGACCCCGACCCCATGCCTCACCCAGACCTCCACAGCGACAACCACCATGGGACTCGATGTGCTGGGGAGATCGCAGCCGTTCCCAACAACAGCTTTTGCGCTGTGGGTGTGGCCTATGGCAGCAAGGTGGCAGGTATGACACACCTCAGCAGTCTTTAACATTTTTCAATACGTTTTTATTCCGACAGTCTTTTACTAAGAGGCACCAGTTTTTACAAAAATATGTTCTGCTCTGACATCACTGACATCCTTTTCTGGTTTTTGTAGGTATCAGAGTCCTGGATGGGCCCCTGACTGACAGCTTAGAGGCCATTGCCTTTAACAAGCATTACCAAATAAATGACATCTACAGTTGCAGGTAACTGGATGTCATAATAACAATTCTCTGTTATTTATCATTAAGTTTTAATGTGCTGTATCATTTCTTGGATGCTAATAAAGACTGTTCCTTCTTGTAGTTGGGGACCAGATGATGATGGGCACACTGTGGATGGACCTCATCCCCTGGGCAAGGTTAGACTTCTTGCAGCTCTCCTTTTGTCCAGCAGGTGGCAGCAGACTGCAGCCGATCTGTGCATCATACTCTGCAACAGTTTCACTAGACTGATGTTTTTCCCTTGCTCTAAAGTTGGATACATATTTTAAAAACATTAAATCAGCTTTTTATTTTTTTGTTATTTTGTCACCAGGCTGCACTTCAGCACGGGGTGATTGCAGGCCGAAGAGGCTTCGGGAGCATCTTTGTAGTTGCCAGCGGTAATGGGGGTCAGTATGACGACAACTGCAACTATGATGGCTACGCCAACTCCATCTACACCATCACAATAGGTAAGAAATAGAGATTGTTAGGAGTGTGGCGATGTGTGTATCTGCAACACACAAAGGTAGTCGTTATATTCTAGTGTTGATGGGGTTTTTTTAGGAGCAGTTGATGAGGAAGGCAAGAAGCCGTTCTATGCAGAAGATTGTGCATCCATGCTGGCTGTTACTTTCAGCAGTGGGGGCGCCAGATCAAGGAGCATCGTAAGTCCTACTGAGTCAAACACTTGCATAGTAACTGGAGCGAGCTTAGTGCTGTTCTTGTCATCCAGAAAACTTTAAGCAGATTTACATGATGAGTTTGACTCACCCAGCAACACTCACAATGTTCACACTCTTATACAATGATATGCAGAACCGTTCCAACTGCAGGCTATTAAGCCACAGTGCAGTCGATGGATTTGTTTTAGAAACGAAGAAGATCTGAAGGAAAACTTGTAAGAATAATACTCCAGTACTAATGATTTCTCTGTTTAACTTGTCTAATAGTTAATTTCAGATATTCTTTGTTTCTCTTTTTAACTTCCAAAGCTGTACATAGTAGGTTGTGGTCAGCTTTATAACCATTTTAAAAAAGTGTGATTTTAATAATACTAACATTTTCATAGGGTTGTTTCTGCAGTTTAATGTCCTTTAACTGAGATCTCAGGGAGTGTCGGGGTGACTGAAGGTTTCTGCTGCTGAATGGAGCATACAGCTGCCCCGCTTTTATTTTCCACTCATTGCTGAGCAGCTGGCTGAAAAAAGTCTTCTACTTTTATTCCCTCACTAGCAAGAAAGAAATGTTTGGCTCTTTGGAAATATTTCCAGTCCCAAAAACCAGGGACCCTCATGTGGTGGAAACTAAAGAAGTGCCACTAATAATTGCTGTTATTAATTACCTTTAACATGTTTGATAGGTAACAGTCTGCAGCTGCAAGCAGATTAGAGCAAGACAGATTAACCAAAAGTAGGAAAGTCAAGTTAAAAGCTACTTCAAAATATAACTGGTGATTCTTCTGTTGTTGTTTATACAATTTTATTGTGTAATTGCCATGAGATTGTCATACCAGTCCAAGTCTATATGTAATAATACTAAATCAAGGGAACCAGTTGAAATATGATGCACTGTCACTTTAAGTATCTTTGTTTGCTCTAAAATAATGGAAACATTTGGGTAAAATCCTCCACATCAGGAAATGCAGCAACTTAATCTAAAACAGTGGCTAAAGATGACAGGAGTTGAGATCCACTGAAACCTCTTGACATCTGTTTTTTGAAGTTTGAGGCTGTCACCGTGGTAACCTGTTTTGTTGTGAGAATGTCATCACTTGTTGGAAACTGAGATTAGCCAGGACCTAACCACCGATCCACCCCTGCCCGCATTACACTCACATGCTAAGTGGTTCCACAAACGGCCCGCTGTTTGCTTCTCCTAAACATTCAATAATGAATTGGGATGATTACAGAGCAGCAGTGGTGGTGTGTGGATCAGCAAAAGTGGGTGTAGAAATAAACTTGGTATTTATATGCTGTTTAACTGAGGAAGTCAGAATTTGAGTTTAATACTTCAGGTATTAAATATGGGTTCGCTGTTTTATTTTTATTGCTGCAGCAGTGTTCACTTTCAAGCTCTTTGTTCTCCATATTAAGCTCCATATGGCCTCACATTCCCCCCAATCAACACTGTTAACTAAACACAAACAGCACTGAACTCTGACCACCTGCTGTCAGTTTATATCATCAAGATGGTGCAATGATGTAGGTGCTACTTTATGCTCCAATCCCTCCATCTCCATGGTTTTAGATCTTTTTATGCTCTGAAGCGGTTACGTGTGCTGTTGTGTTTTCCAGTTATTTCATCATTTGTCTGGATCACACCTCTCTGAAATGTTATAAATATACCAGCTGTGTCATTCTGCAGGTGACATCTGATTGGTCAATGCAGAAGGGGAGTGGCTGCACGGAGGGCCACACTGGTACGTCTGCTGCGGCCCCTCTGGCAGCAGGGATGGTGGCCCTCATGCTGCAGGTGCGGCCCTGCCTGACCTGGAGGGATGTTCAGCATATCGTCACCTTCACTGCCACACAGGTAGTGCAGGAAAACGCTCAGTAGTGTTAAAGGTTTTAAACCGATAGGCAGCAAAAAAAGAATGTTTTGTTTCATGTGGCTTCACTTTTACCAAAGTTTTTTCACACTGTTTTATTGTTTGGTCTGTTAGGTTTACAGTGCAGATGTAGACAGACACAAAAATCGTATAGTTAATGGAAATCAAGTCTGATTTTCTCTCCTTATTGCCTGTTTTGTTCTCGACATTTTCAACAGAACCTCTTTCTCAGCAGAGCATCACCAGTATTGAAATATAAATTGAAATGCAAAATATTTTTAAACATAATCACAGTTCTAATAATGTTGCAGAGTCTGGGCATCCTTACAAAGTCTGAAATTCATGTATCTAAAAACAAGGCCTTAAATTCTATTAGATTTAAGGTTTTATTAAATCTAATAGATTTAACAAAATCTATTAGTTTGTTTCAAAAAAACAAACTCTGGTAACAGTCAGCAACACTCTTTATGTTATGTACACATCTATACTTCTAATTTTGAGGTGGACATAAAGACAAAAAAGTGGTAGATGCTTCAAGTTTAGGCAAGTTATCAGCCTAAACTCACACTGAGACTGACAACGTTACTTAAAGAACTGCTTCCTTCAAATTAAGTGTCTGAAATATACACAAGATGTCAAGTTTAAAGCATTCTCCTTGTTATCTAATTCCAGATCAGATGAGAGGAAATATTTAAGTGCTCTAAAATTTCTTTTTATTTGTTTTACATTACAGATTTTTTGTCCTAGAGTTGCTAATTTACACAATAGCTGAAAATAAATGGGGTGATAGTCTGCCTCTGCCTTGTGGTAACAACATTATTCAATCTTCATGTCTGCATCTCTATTTTTTTAGACCAGACTTTTGGACTTTAGTTTAACTGGATGGGCAGGATTATGAAGGTAAACTTTGTGTTTCCTAACAGTGCGACATGACTGCTGACTGGGGAGTGAATGGAGCCGGTTTTCATCACAGCCACCAGCATGGATTTGGCCTTCTGAACGCATGGAGACTAGTTAATGCTGCCAAGGTACATACACACTATAAATTCACTTTTATTTTCTTCAAATATTTTGCCACCAGAAACCAGCCTCAATATTCCTGTGTTGTGTCTCAGGTGTGGGAGTCGGTGCCTTTTCTCGTGTCCTATCAGAGCTCGGTCATAAAGGAGGACGTTTCCGTTTCCACTTATCCGGGCGTCTTGATCCGCACCTGGAATGGTAGGGTTTTTATTTTGTCTCCTTCTCTCTTGCTGTTTGTTGCTGCCTCAGCTCTATGAAGGACAGTTGCTTGTCGAGTTTAAACATTGCTCTCCATAACAGAGCCATCCCTCCCTCCCTGCATGCCTGCTCCTCAGGCTGCCTGTCCTTATTAGGTAATGTTCGGCAGTTTGTGAGTTTTGCTTTTGTTGCCCCCCCCCTCTTTTTTAAATTTTGTTCCTTTTTGAATTTCTCCCCAAATCTCCTTTTTTTAAATGTAAAATCTCTGGAGATCCTCTTCCTCTCTCAAACCTTTCCACTCTGAATTGCTCATATTCAGAGCCCTCTGCATATAATCCCTCTAACTCTTTTTTTTTCCACAACTGGTTGTTGAAATGACCTCATTCAAGTAGAAACATTTCCCTCTTCCACAGCCCGATCCTGTCCTCCCTCAGACTTTATCGTCCTTCTTTTATCGCCTCATTGCTGTTAATCACACGACCACAGACGGGTTTGTGTACATTTGGTCTCATGCAACAATGTTTTTGTGAAAAAGCTGCTGGTTTTTACAGAGCAAACGCTCAAAGAATGTGAGGAATTATTTTCTCAACTCACTTTAACTCATGTTGTTCTGTGAACCCGTTGTCGTTCTGTTTTGGTCGAATTCCCTGATGAGCTCTTTATAACAGAGTGTGGCTGGATCTGCTTTTGACACTGTTCTGTGTTTTGGCAGCCTTGCTGACTGATTCATCTCCCATTAGGCCGGTCACATGTTCTGCTTCCTTCATGAACGGCTTTCCAACAGACATTTTAAAGCAAGGCTTACTCATTACTTAGAGTTGATTCTTATGCCTGGAAAGAGCAATTATTAGAATTAGAGTGCTGGAAATACTGCCTCCAAATGGAATATGAAGCACAAAATGTTTAAACAAAAAACAAATAAAACAGCCCGTCTCTCTTGGCCACTCTGCCAAACTGGACAGACAAGACAGTATGAATTTTAAGATGATTGTGTGTTGAATTGGAAAATTTGAGACATATATAAAAGTTGAAAACAAAAACTTGGCTGGTTAAGAAGAGGAAGAAGGTAAAGAAATGTCTGCTGTATCATTAAATCATCTCCATAACAACCATTGGACACTTTCTCTCCATGCCAATTAGTTGCTTAGATTGAAATAAGATAATTTATTGTCCATTAATTGCTGATTAAACTGAAGTTTCTCTTCAAGACTTGGAAAAAAATTACAAATAAATCTCAAAATGCACAAAATACTTTAAGTCTTATATCAAATTTTTTTTAAACATACACACAAAGCAGACACAAATGCATTTATTTGTAGGAACAGCATTTTTAAAAGCAGTATAACTCCATAAGACTCTGAAGCAAGAAAAATAACCTTTTCTGTCCCTCTATCTGGAGAGTGAAGGTTCTTAAACTCGACTGGGATTTGAACTGGAATTGTGTGCTTTGCTCAGATGAGACTGAGGTTGAGCCTTTCTGCAACAAGCAGTCATGTTGATTTTGAAGTGAAATGAGGGATGAATATGTGAAAAAGCTCCATCATAAGGAAACATTGTTATTTAATTAGGTTTAATGTTCGTCCCTCAGTCCCTTTGGATGCTCCCTGCCCTGGGGATATGTGTAATTCTGCATGGTCACGATGCACTGCTGCTTATTAGTTATCAGACCGAAGGAAACGATGGGAAGTTACCAGGCAGCCGCTCTGAGACGGATGGACTGTGGTCAGAGGACTCAGTGATAAGTGCAGAGGAGAAACAGAGAATAACAGAGGAGAAATCTAGAGTGAGTTGGAGAACTGCAACAGGGTTTGTCACCTTAGAGAGTTACAGATGTGTTTCAATTACACTAATAAAGGGGTAATAGCACTGACATGACACATATAAAGCATTTAGAAAAAATTAGGTCTAATGTGTCTAATTATTTTATTATGAGTGCAGCTGTATGTTTGTAAAAGTGGGTGTCTACAGGTTTCGTATGCACTCTTTGAACATTTTCACATTTGTCATAACTACAAGCTTTAAAGGGGTAGTATAACACAATCAAGCAAGTTGTTACAAAAATGCTATATATGTTTATAAAAAAAAAACCTGAAGAGAAATTTGAATTGGTAATATGATGCCTTGATGCATAGGGTGTCTGTCTCTTTAAGAAGCTAGTCCTCTCTCCATCACTCCTTGTTCAGCAAGTGATCACAACAGTGCTTCTCATTATGCCGTTTACAACCGTTCTTAGGACTGAAAAGTAGAGTCAATAATGAGCTCAGCAGATACGCAGTTCTACCAGTTGTTTGCTAATTGCTGCTGCTGCTACTCTGTTAGAGCTGAGCTTTATCATGGATTGCACCATCAAATGGATGTCCTGAGAGAATTAAGAATTTTTCAAAGCAACACTCCAAGCATGTTTTTGATGAGAAAATAACATTAAAATGTAATATAATCTCAAAAAAGTTGATGTTATATATTACTCTTCTATAATATATTTCAGTGGGATTTTATGTGAGAGACCAACACAAACTAGTGAATTCAGTAGTGGATATAGTTGAGGGAATGAATATTTTTGCATTTCACATTTTCCTGTAAGCTGTGTATTTTGTCTGAATACTTTTGCAGTCCACTGTACATTTTCCCCCAAATATAATGAAGGTCATATTATTCATTATTTTTATACATCTCTTGCTGTGCCCTAAAGACATTTAATTGAACTTGCACCTTACCCTTTCTGCTGTCTTCTCTCCTGTAGTCTCTGGAGCCGACCTGAAACCGTCTGGGATGCAAACGCTCGAGCATGTGGCTGTTACCGTGACAATAACCCACCCCTGCCGTGGGAATGTGGAGATCGTGCTGGAATGTCCCAGTGGCATGAGATCTGTCATCGGGGCTCGCAGGTCCATCGACAGGTATACACCACGTCTTTCTTTGTGTCTATTCAAGGCCTTTAGCTCTCGCTGTGGAAAGAGCAGTGTGATGTTTGGATTGATGTAAAGGCAGGTTTTGTTTTTTTGTTTGTTTCCACACAGAGATCCTTCTGGCTACCAGGATTGGACTTTCTCCACCGTGCGCTGCTGGGGGGAGAGAGCTGAAGGCCAATACACCCTCAGGATTTCTGACAGTAGTAAGTCAGCAGGGAAGACGCACACATGCACACATTTCTCCGGTCAGCTTAGTATACTGTTGGTCTGGGTTTTATGAGGCTTCTTGTGAATCCAGGTTTCTTAGTTCTCCCTGACCTGTGTCTGTGTTTCTGCAGAAGATAAAGAGTCTGATCATTGTGCCGCGGTGGGAGTGCTGAAGCACTGGAAGCTCACACTCTACGGTTCATCTATGACTTCCAGCGAAGTGAAGGAGAGGCAAAAGTAAGACCAGTTTTCCTGCCGGTTTTTCGTCGGTGTCAAACTGGGATGCGATGATTATAAGCGGTTTAATTGTTTCCCGTTGCTGGTCTGCAGGCTGGTGGAGGAAGCCATGAGTGGCAAACATCTGGACAGCAGCTTCTCTCTGCCCTGTCCTCCAGGCTTAGACATCCCCCCGGAAATTGTTAACCCCTTCACCTCCAACAACCTGAAGGTAAATGCATCTTTCATGCTCACATTCTCACACCTACCAAAGGTTTACTGTATCTTAATTCTGTGTATTAATTCTGTTCATCTGAAGACAATTTGCAAGAAAAAGTTCTTGAAATAAATGAAAACAAAAAAGTGATGCCCAGTTTTGTTTGAGCATATATAAGTTGCAGACAATCCCATTCAGTATAGAAAAGTATGGATTATAATTTTTCAGCTTTTCATGTCTAGAAATGTATGGAAAAAAATAAAATAATATGGAAAAATATTTTTTCTTACTTTGTTCTGCACTTCCTTTCTTCTTCTAGACTACCTTCCTCCCTCCCTCACTTTCTTCCTGCCATTATTTCCTTTGCTCCTTCCTTGTGAACAATTTATTGTGTTTTCAGATTACATATTAAAAGGCTCTTTGCTGTAGAAACATGAACTTTAATATTTCAAGATTATGAAGCTAACATAAAGAGCCAAAAACTCTGCAAGCTGTTTTTTATTGAAGAATGTGTAGGAAGGAAGTGTCCATGCACTTGCTTCTCTGGAGTTGTAGGAAATCAGACCTTAGCTTGGTTGAAGAACGTTTTTTGTTTTTGCTGGAAATGTTACATAAAAAGGCCAGATTGTTGTTTTAATTTCAATCCGAGCTATGACGTGCTGTAATTACCTGCTGACACTAAAGCACATAAACCAATAATGTTCAGAGCACTGCATCTCTTCTCTCTTTTTTTTGACATTGTCAGACATTCTGTCTCAACACAGTTATAATCTTCAACATTCATTGAGTTGACAGAATTGTGTGTAGCTACAGCTTTCTATAAACTTTTGCCCTGCTCTACATTTGTAAACAATTATTACTGTTTTTCCATCAGTGAGGGCAGCAGTAACGTATCCCTTCATGTCTGAAATGGAGTAAATTTGAGTTAAATGAAATATGTTCCAGATGACGAGTTCAACCATTGTAAACAATAGGGCTTATTTGTTAAGAGAAGAAATGTCTCCACTGTCCCCCTTTTTCTTTAAGTTTATTTCCAGATGCAGTAAACATAGTCAGTCTGTTTGGCCAGTCTTTACCTTTTCACTTGATTCCTAATAATAAAACTGACTTGAGTAAAATAATAACTTGGTACTTAATCTGTGGTAACATGTCTTCTCTTTTTTTCCCATCTAGTTCCTGCTTCTGTTCGGATGCTTTGCTCTCTTCTGGTCTGTCTACTACATCTTGGATGTCACGCTCGGTCAGGGGAACCTCAGAGGCCTCCTGTGTCTGCCGAGGAGGCGGAGTCGACTCAAAATCAGCCACATTAGCAAAGGCAGAGGAGTGGAGGAGGCAAGCGAGTACCGAGATGAATACATTGCAGAGTACAGGGACCAGGAGGACCAGGACTCGGGGGTGGAACTGCAGGCTGTGCTGGACTCTGAGGTCAAAGTTCCCATCATCAGGGAACAGCTGGAGACGTAACAGTGAGCCTAAATGTTTCCCCTTTCTCAGGCTTTTTTTCTGCTCTGATTGCACTCACCTCCAACAGCGGTGATGGTACTTAAAGACCGAGCTGCAGATGAATCAAAGACTAGGTTTCTTACTCTTTCTCTTTTATCGTGAATAGTCACTCCCCCAAAAGAAAGTGGCCTTGAATGTGTTTGGGCTGTTATTTTATGTCTTTTTTGTGCACTTTTTCCTAAACACATCACCTGACCAGGAAAATAGGATGTTAAACCTCCTGTAGCTTCTAAAGCTTTCTTTAAATCTGGGATTCATGAACTGCGGGCGCTTTTTGGGACTTAACCACCCAGTTTAATGTTACAGGTACATGTTGAGTTGTAAAATTTGCCCCGAAAGGAGAAATATGATTTTCAGATTGAGGCCGAAACGCCTGTGGAGTAAATTAGAGAAAGTTGTGTGCAATATTTAAGGGAATGTAAGTTGTGTATGGGTGTGTGTGCATGTGTGTGCATGTGTGTGTGAAATGGGAGTATTTGTAATATCCAGGATCTTCCTTTAAAGTGTTGCTATAATGTGACTTTTCACAGGGGTACTCTTAAGTTTTTTGTTTTGTTTTTTATATCTCTGAGCTATTATTTCTTCCAATTTGTATATCTGGGTTGTTGTTTTTTTTAATCTGTAGTTAAGAAAGCAAAATCTGATTAAAACTTGAAGTGGGATTTTTCAAGCTTTGGATTTGCTATATGTATTTTTTTATAAACTGTAATATATCAACGATTTGTGCCTGCTGAACACATTTGCTGTATATGGACTGCATAATAGGGTTTTTACAATTTTTAAGGAATGTATTAAAAGCTGCAGGTGTTTTTATATAACTGAACAATTTTTTTGGAGTGTTGCTGTGCAAGTCACAGCTTGTTTAAATGAAAATAAATAAAAAACTTGGTGGAGTTAATGTTGCTTTCTTTTATCATTTAGCTTTAAATCCATTTCAATAAAGCAGTTCAATAAACGTTATTTAAATATAGGATACATATTTTTGAATAATAAATAAAGGGTGGGGTCAGATTTTCATTCAAAAGGTTCCTTGTTCCCAGGGATTCTATAACATGTTAGAGGATGTGAAAAAAGGCTTACGCTATGATTTAAGTATCTTCCTCTCCTGTTTATGAGTATAGAAAAATACTTTGGGGATATCAGGATTTTATTTCCTTTGTGTTAAATATGTAAATTTTCAGAAATTAGATGGTTTTACAAGATTTTTTTTCCTATGTTCGCCTGAGAAGTTTCTCCATGTATCACAGAAATACATGTAAAGTGCAGGCATTCACCGATAGAAGAGCAAACCAAGAGTTTTCACCATAAGCACATTCGAAAAACTGAGTTGTTTTACTTCTTGTCTCTTTTATTTATTGACTAGTTTTAAATTGTTTCACTAGTGTAGACAAATCTTAGAAATGTTTTTTAATGCAATCATAAAATTTATTCCAACCCTTAAATGCTTTGTTGCCTTTACAAATCAATCATGAGCAACAAAATTTGGCGTCTGTGACAAATTTACGAGCACAAAAAAGTATGTACTTGTCACGGGACCAAAAATAAAGAGAATTGAAAATAAAAATAATGAAATAAGTGAATGCAGAAATTTAGTAGATACATGTTTGACTCCAATCACAATACTCTGTATGGATAGATGATGATAAAATAATAGATGAACACATGAAGTCCAGATCTGGATTTTTTTTGTACACCAGATCTGGATTTTTTTTTTGTACAGCAAGACACTAAACCTGCATTAAACACAGACAACTTGTATCAGAGTTTATGAACAAAAGCAAATGTAATCCTACAGTTTATTTAAATAGACATTTATAAATAAGGCTAAAGTAGTCTTTAACTAATTTAGTTAATGCCAGAATACTTTCCTCACACACCAACACCAAAATATGTAAGAATAAATTATGAAATGTCTCATAGAATAATATTGAGCAGTATCACAGTGCAATATGTATGCTTAAAGACCAATGTTTGTAGTGAAGCAATCCCAGCGAGCTGAGAGTTGCACACAATGTTTACAGAAAGTTTTTTGAAACTCTTCTGACGACATTAAAAGGCTGACAGGGTTTAACAACTAAGTGTTTACAGATTCAGCAGAAAATACCAGCTGTGAGCGGCTTGCACTCCATGACCCCTGTCATTTGACTGTCTTTTTTTTTTTTTTTACGTTTTAAAGATTGCAAGCTTTAATGTTTTAACTGGTTGCTTGCCTCATGAACCCGCCCCCCAGCTCCTGGTGAAGGTGGTTCTTCCCTCGGACCCAAATCAAAGTTGGTGCGAAGAAAGAACCGTTCTGTTGGTATTAGAGCCAGAAACATAAAGAGCTACTGCTAATACTGGCACTGGAATGCAGGAGGGGATGGTGAAAGCTCCAAGCTGACTCTTTTATTGCCAGAAATGAAATAAGGGGAAGCATAAAAGGTTGAAGAAGAAATTTAAATGGAAACATTTGGGCTGCCACAACACAGAATAAAGCTTTACTGGATACTGATCAATTCACTCATTCATCATCTCATTATTTTTGCCGCTTTGGTTGTTGTGTCGCGAGTTTTTCTGGGCATGAAAAGAAGGAGGAGTTTTGCCTGGAGGCATTTGCACCTTTTTCTGAGAACATAGTATTTTATTGAATTATTGAAAGGCCCAAAGTTACTGAACATCACCTTCAGTGGATATTGAGAAGGCTGGTTGTACCAAAGTTTTTATCTTTTATTCATTTGAGCTTTTGGCTTCTGACTGTCATGGGAGGTGACAAGTTTACCTGGTGCAGGTAAAACATCTAAATGGACCATGAAACAGACATTTAGATGGATCTTTACAGTCTGTAATGCTAACAAATTGCTAATATGTTATGCTAACGCTTGCTACAGTTCTTAAGGAAAAATCAGAATTTGACAAAAATAAGAAAAAAACGCCACTGTTTGATCAATTTTGCCAAAAAATAATAATAATAAATTGAATAAATATCAAAATCACAAATTCTGTAAAGTTCTGCTATAAGATTTATAATTCAAAAAAATGAAAGAGTAAAACACATAAATATTGATCTTGGGGGACAGTCACACGATACATGTGCAATGATTTACATAGCCTTATATTTTGTACTTTTTCAGTTTGTGTTACATCAGGAAATAGAAAGAAACTAGGTGAAAATTACGTGTAAATCCTCACATGAACATTTCTAAACTCTAAAATTTTTTTCATCTTGATCAAAACAAAAAGCCAGCTTAACGTGTCTTTACCACTGATATGGATGCACAATCAAGATTGAACCAGCCACAGTCACAAATGTATGTCAAAGTCATTATTTATTAAGACAATGTACAAAACTGTTGGTACTGACACAGCAGGTGTAGCAAAGTAGGAAGTGGCAGTTTACTAAACGATACTAGCAGTAAAATTTGAGTATCTGCATACCCTTTGGTCGTGCTTTGTCAATTTGGAAATAGTTTCTTCTGTAAACAAACTGTTTCTTTCTTAGCAGGTAGAACCAATGTTCTGTAAATGTAGAAAACATAACATGTTAATATTTCAAGAGAAACTGATAAACAAAGCACTGTAAAAGTCATAAATTGCCTTTTGGTACACAAGGATTTCTTTGGTTATTGCTGCATCTTAAGACATTCAGATGTAAGGAAAGCATGCCAAGTCCTGCAGTGGTCACCAGAGTAAACTTAAAGGAACCTTAAGGCAGGGTTTTGAGACTAAGGAGGTTCCTTGACTCTAAAGCAGAAGGTTAAGACATAAAGGAGCAGTCAGTTATCCACAGGCTCCTGGAGGATGTCTAGCGCATCTGAGGCTTCGGGGGAAAAGAAGGCTAAGGAGGTTTTGCATATCTGGACACTTTAAAGGATCTGTCGGGGTCGGCCATAGCTCATTCCCTCCTGACTGGCTCCTTTATTGGACCCCATCTGCAACCCGATCACGTTTTTCCCAGCCTTCAGCTGCTCGTCGCTGAAATCTCGCTTGTTCTCTTGTGCTTTCCTGCAATACATCATCCAGAAATGTCACACATGTAAAACGAAAAGAATTGTGTTTACTGTTTATTTTATTTTTTGTTTGACGCAGTTTGTTTTACTGGACTCACTTGAAGAACCAGTTAGGGTCTCCGTTGTATGTGCCTTCCTCCTTGGTGACGGCCAAGCTGCCTAAAGCCGACAGGGTCCGTTGAACTGCTGCCAAGTCCTTACCTGTACCAGCACATAATGTTTAGGTTAAAGTACCAATCATTTGCTGAAGACTGGTCTTCTTCCACCACAGTAACACATTCTAACCTTCCCATAGGTCCACAGTCTGGAACATGTCAGTCTTGGTGACGCCGTACTTCTCTGCAGCGTTGAGGAACTGCGAGATCTGCTCCATTTGTTTGAAGGCCATTGGCGAGCTCTGGATCTTCTTTATCGGTTTGTCTCCAGGAAACAAACTATTAATAAGTTCACTCAGGACCTGACAGGGTGACATGAAACAAAGAGAGGTTTGTATTATGGAATGCTCTTCTAAAAGCAGTGTGTCAAACAGGGTCAGCTAACTCACACATCCGTCCTTCAGCCAGGCCTGGAAGCCCAATTTGCCGGCCTCTGGCCTTCCCACACCAGAGCCACACTGACGGCTGATCCACTCCACCAGGATCTGCTCCAGCTCAGGGTCATACTTGCTATCGATCTTATCCTGAACCTGCCGGCTCATGCCGTAAGATGGACCTTTGTTAGCCATGCCGACGCTCTGGAAAATGAGAAGTAGATTTGATAGTGCTGCGTTAGCATACTTACCACTGGTTAAGTAGTGATATTTCAGATTGATATGCTTTTGGTCTAAAGTGGATGTTTATAGACAGTTTTATTTAAACTATAGAACTATTTACATGGAGCCCAAAAGAGACATCCCACTGCTAACATGAAAACCCTCTTAAAAACATCTAGACATGAGACCAAGTCATGGTGTTGCAAGCAAATTAAGTCTGAAGTCTTTCCTCCTAAGTCTTGAGTCAAATCTCAGGTTGAGTCTATATAAATATACTTGCAGGTCTCTAATCATAAACATTGAATTTCAAGTCTGAACAAGAAATTTTACCAAAAATGTAATCTAAGTAAAAACAATATTTCTCAAAAACCCTAAGAAAAATATTTTTCCAGCTTCTATAAAATAATATGAGTTTGTAAAAAAAATACTTTTCAGTTAGTAATTTTCTCATTATTGGGCGCATATTCCTAAGTTAAGTATCAGCAGTTAGATATCGTGTACACCACTTGGCCATGTGACAGTAACCTACAACATGTTAACGTCAGAGTTAAGTTGTTCTGTAATTGTTTTATTCATTCAATTTGTGACTTCATGACTTTGTTCCAAAAGTGACTCCAGTGCATCCCGTTGAGACTTACCTTTCACTTCACAATGAATGCATACAGTGTACAAAATTCATCAGCACAAACAGTGACCACATGCAGGTCAGAAGCGTGTAAATAAGTGTAACTACTCAACAGCTCTGTTTGAATATTTTCTGCTCATCAGTGAAATTCATAGCATCATGTCTCCCAATGCACTCCATTCTGCCCTGTCAGGATGTTTAGGGCAAAATGATTTACAATAGGAGCACTATAGAAAGCCATCCGATTTCTGCATTTTTGCCTTTAAACACACACATATGCACTCTGTGTTAGCAAATGCAAACTGCCACAAATAATGACTAAATAAAGTCATAGTCTTTTGGGGCCACCAGCCAAGAGCAAAAGGCATATCAGAGTGCTATCAGCGCCATCCAACCTTTGTTGCCATCTTGATATCAGGACACGTCAACTTCCTGTTCCTAGGGAGGTTAAGGAGTTAAGATGTTAAAGATGAATTTGAGGAGATTCGAGGAGACTTCTTTCTGTGTTGCAGTTTTAGCTGCAGCTTTAAAAATCACAATGTAAAGTTGCGGATGGTTTGACATGATGTTTCTAGAGGACAATCTGAATTTAATTTAGAGTGGGAATGCAAGAAACAATTGTGTCCAAGAACTGCAACATACAGAGTTGCCAACTTTCACACATCTGGAGTGAGACTTAAGCCTTCTCTCCATTTCATACTTAGTCACTCTGCCAAGATTTTGTTACACTCCCATGTTTGTGATTGTTTCTCCCTGCGGTCCTGGTTTTGGTACAACTTTGGAAGACAAACACTTTTATGTTCGTTTGCTCACTACTACATTTATCTATATGCTAAATGGATAATTTGAAGATTATAAGAGGTGTAAGAATGTATGCGAAAATTTGCTCCTTTTTCAATTTTTACTACCATTTCGTTTGGTTGCTTTACTATTTTGTACACTTGTACTTACCTATAGTGTGTCAGCTTGTTTTCATGGATAATGTGTCATTTAGATTAATACAAGTAAACAAGCACATAGAATTTAAATTATGTAAAATTTCACTTCACATTTTAACGTATTTTGGTTTTGATCCCCTTAGGGAACAGCTGTCTCTGTTTAAACGTGATTGGACAGATTGTAACCCGAGATGAACCTGAATGAACTCCAAGAGACCTCCTGTTAAAAGTAAAAAAAAAGATTTTGGAGGATCATGATTAGATTATAGATTACTTTAAACCACTTAAAGTGGGTCCAACATATGTCTGGTCACACATCAACTGGTAAATGTTTGGTATGAAATTACTTCTGGTAGACAGTTCCTTCGAATCCATAAACATATGAAATGATCCAAAACTGCAAAAGTATGAAATCACAAAGTGGTAAAAGAAGCAGCGCCTGGTAGGAATCAGGCAATTTTAGACCTTAAAACATAAGTTTTGCTTAGTTCTGAATAAGTTCACAAAGTTAAGTAAAGACACTCTGCATGTCTGTAATGTGAGTTGGTGTGCCAAAGCCATTAATGGACTCCTGCCCAGAATGTCCGCAGCGAGCTACCATCAACCCTCTTTAATACATTGTGCTTTTCCTGTGGTGGTTTTCCAAACCGCACGAAACTAAACTCACATGCTGAGCAACACAGTCACTAACTTAGAGCCACAAGTTTACATATTTTAATTAATTTTATTCTCTGTCTGGGCCCCACACACTCCTACAAACATTCATCTCTGTTGAATCAGTATTGCAGTGTATTGCTTGTCTGGTAGGCCCTCAGCTTGTATTTTTCTATTGGCAACCAGTAGTTAGTGTCATAAATTACTCAGTGAACCACAACTGCAAATAGCATAGACTGAACTTATTGTGGGGACATGTTTACATGCACAATGCCTGAAAAAAAGAGAAGAGAAAAGGAGACAGGAATGTGCATTACATGACAATCGTATCAGGGTTACATAAGACTTTTGGAGGTTAAGTGAGTCCAAGTCTATTTAACTGTTTATGGGCGTCCAGGAATCTGCTGTTATGCTTGGCATCCAGCCTAGGGTCCAATAAGTCAGAACTATCTCCTAAACAAGCTCCTGTGTTGCCTGTCTGCTTATTAAAAACATCATGTGGGAAAACGTCCAGTCTAACATACTTTACAACCCAAAATTTTGCGGCAACTTCAGCTGCAACAAGTTCAGTTGCTATTTGTGCTACTAAAAGAAACACTGCTGAGGCTATTAATGGTAATGTAACCCAGGGGTTAACAAGCGTTTTGATAGTAGAGAACATCTGCTAGTTGTTGGAATGCAAGGCCGAACGTAAGATGATAAATCAGTATCATGAATGCAGATTGACAAATATTTCATTTGAAGTCATTGAAAGTCATCTACCTTAAAATATAAAAACATTATAATTAAAATGTAAAAAAAAAAAAAACACTTCAAACATGCTATTTTTGAGAAATTTAAAAATACTGATTCCCAGATGCATTACTGCGTCAACTCAGTCCCCACAATTATCCTCTCTTCCTCATGTTTTTCTGCTCTGTTTGTCTATCGCCATGGTAAACGTGCCTAATGCCAGAATAGGAAACCAGTGTGAGGGCTGTGGCAACTGTGGCGGCATGTAGGGACGTGGAGTCATGTAGCTATGCCTTTTCCACAGTTAACCAGCTAACCACCAAAATAAGAATTTGGATTGAGCAAACTGTTTTGTGGGACTAACAGTCATTATAAGCATTTTGCTCCTCAGCATGACTTGGCAGATCAGTACTGGGTGCAATGCTGCTACTGATGGGATGAATACAACGGTTTTCTCAGCTTTGTGTGGAGGATGCTGAGCTGCTGCTTCAGAACTCTGCTGTAGTTTCGCTCTGGTTTATGGAAGCTGAGCATAAAAACTGCTGCTGTTCCCCCTGATCTGCCAGACATAGCTGAGCCCTTTTTAGAGCCTCCTGCCAAGGCTCTTTGCTGCTCTGATTAGCTTGACAAACTGCAAACTGCTGCTTAGTCAGATCTGATGTATTACATCTGAGTCTGAAATCGAGGATGTGCTCCAACTAGCCCCCGCACTGACATGGATGCTTGGTTCCAGGGTTTCTGCTCTGTTTATCCGCTGCCACAAGATTGGCAGAAAAGATAGCCTTATCTCACTTCTGCTGCTGTTCAGAAAATGAGATTGCCCGCTGGTGCTTCCTACATATCTGCTGTTCCTGGAAACTCTTAGTGTACTGCCATATTTAACGATTTGCTAGTTATCTGCAGTGCAAACATTCCAGAAAACAGTTTAAATGAGGCACTAGCTCCATATGTGTTCACAATTGCAAGGCAGTGTGTTTCTAAGTCACATTTCTTTCTTCCTCACATATTCATCTGCATCTTCATCAGAGTATCTTCATAGCAGGCATGCTGCTATAAACACTTGACTGCAAAGGCCATGTATGGCATTGAATCATTTGCGTGTGCAAACATAACTATGCCAGTGTCACACAGGCAGATATGTTGCACTGTCTGATGGCTTCTCTGCGGTCCTTCTTGCTTTGCATGGAAAATTATTTAACAATGCATGGACTTACATTTGGACTAAAGGTAAAAGAAGTTGGGTGAAAATAGAATAACATGAACTAGATCTGAGTTTTCACCACTTTACCATATATTTCTTTTAAAACTTCAGCTAACAGCCTCATCATCACATTTACAATCTGAGACCCCACTGTAAGACTGTGAACAAGAAATGTTAAAAACTGACACGAATCCTGTTTTTGGAAGCTTCCTCTTGAAAATGACTTGAATTAAAGGTATACTCACTGTGCAAGAGAAAAGTCGAGTTCTGAGCTGGTTGCTGGTGCAGTGTGAGGGACAAGTGCGGATGCTTCACTCAGAGTTTGTATATGCTTGCAGGGATGTCCCTCCCAAAAATGCCTGCTTAAAAGGAGGAGAAGGCACTGATGACTTCACTAGTCTACTGAAAGACAGAGTCAGGGTGGAGGAAAGAGGAAAAATGGGAGCGGGGGAAGGAGGGAAAAAAAGGAAACTTCGCCCTTATAAGGCCATGGCCTTTCAGCGGCTACCTCTCCCTGTCTACTGCGCCTCTTCTCCTCACGTCAAGACTGAGCGCCCTGCCTTATTTGGGTAGAGCTCATTCCCATGCAGAGGAGGGAAACAGCAGCCAGGCAGCTTTGGTTTTGGTCAGAGGGAATTCTCCAAATACCTTCACCACATCACACATCACTCAAAGAGGCTGCGGGATGGTGGATGGGAAAGGGAATGCAAAGAAAACAGGGAAAATGTTTAGAAAAGACATGAAGTCTTGGTATATAACGCACGCAAAATGTTGAGAGAACTGAGAAATAATGATCCTCATTTAGGATGGAATGGAATAAGGACTAGAAATTAGATTATTCAACCCTCATCTTTCTCAGATTAAGACAAAGAACTCCATGTAAGTCCTGTGAGTGTGTGCCAAGCCAGCACTCATGACATTTCCATCACTTCCGTTTCCATTACAGCTGCCTTTTGGCATGACACTCTCATTTGAATGTGTGATTTTTGCTTCTGTGCTCAAAACACAAAAGAAACTGCTATTGCAAAAATATACGCAGTGCCTTAAAAAACTTTTAATGCCCTTTTAACCTTTTCACATTTTATCACGTCACAACACCAAGCCATAATGTGTTTTATTCTGGTTTTATGAGACAGACCAAAACCAAATAGCACAGGAGAACGTTACTGAACAAACAGGATCGTAAAGAACAAGAGACAGAGAAGTTTAAAGCAGAGTTAGCTCTGGTCAATCCATCATCTGAATATGAGAGGAGTTTGGCACAACCGAAACTGACGAGCTGGCAAAGGGAAGCATTAATGAGAGCTGGAGTCCTGTTTGTTGTTTGGACACACAAGGGAGAACGTGATCTGGTGAGATGAGAACAAAGTTGAAATTTATGGCCCACATGCAAAATGCTGTGTGGGACAGAAAGCACACTATATGTTACGCTGAAAGGCCCATCCCCTTCATGTTGAGGCAGCATTATGCTGGAGAGAAGCTTTTCTTCAGCAGGGACAGAAAAACTGAATAGAGTTAATGGGAGAATGAATGGAGCTAAATACAGGGCACTTCTAAAAGAAAGCCTAACAGAGCCTAAAGTCTTCAGACAGACTCAGAAGCTCACAGGAGGGGAATTATTTACTAATTCCCCTCCTGTTAAATAATGCTTAAATGCTGAATAAGAGAAAGAATATGTCAGAGATTTATTCATTAATATCTCAAAATTTGGAAATTTATATACATTTCCTCAGTATTTGGCATTGCCTTTGAATTGGATGACTTAGGTCAAACATTTTGGATATCCTTCCATAAGGTTCTCACAATATTTTGCTGAAATTTTGCGATCTGGCTTTTTGTGTTTCTTTTGGAGTAACGACTTCCTCCTTGCTGAGTGGCCTTTCAGCCCGTGTTGATACAGAACAACATATTTCACTGTAAATAAATACACTTCTTTCCAGCTTTTGCCAGCATCCATACAAGGTCTTTTCCCTTTTTTCCTGTACATTTCGCACCAAAAGACATTCATCAATGGGACACAGACTCCGAGTCCACCCTAAGCACTACGACGGTCAGATATTCCCATCAGGTTTATACTTGCGTAAAATTGCTTGAAAAAATGAAAGCAGCACCTGGAAGCATCTGGAAATTGTTCCTAAGGATGAACCTTGTGTAGTTCCAGAATTCTCTTCCTGATATCTTGGCTAATTTCTTTTGACTTTCCCATTGTGTCAAACAAAAAAGAAGTGTGTTTCAGGTGTGCTATGGGATCATCAAATTCATGCTTTGGGGATTGTTTTTGCTGCAGCAGGAAATGGCAGACAAGTAAGGTTAGAGGGAAAGATGAATGTAGAGGTGTCCTGGATGAAAACCTGCTCCAGAGAGCTCTTGACCTCTGACTCAGAGCCCCTCTGTGAATGTCTTGAACTGACCAAGCCAGTGTCCAGACTTGAATCTGAACATCTCTGGAGATAATTTGAAAATGACTGCACAGATGTCTCCCATCCAACCTGATGAAGCTTGAGAAGAACTGTAAAGAAGAATGAGTAAAACTGTTCAAAGACAGTTCAGCTTGTGGCGTGGCAGCCTCAAGTTCATTTTCAAACGAACTTGAGGCTGTAATTGCTGCCAAAGGTGAATCAACAACGTGTTTTGTAATGGTTGAGAATACTTATGTAAATCAGATTTTTTGTTTTTTTTTGTCTTTAGTAAATTTGCAAAAAACAGAAAACAAAAATATTTTTGACATAGTCATAATGTGATATTTGTGTGTAGAATTTGGGGATATAGGTTAATTTAACACAGTTTGGAATATGGCTTGAACATAAAATGTGGAAAAAGTTCAGCTCTGTGAATAGTTTTTGGATGCTCTGTATGTGTCGTTTTATTTGGTCTGTTTTCAACTGTAAAGCAGAACAACTTACACATTGGCACATTCATTTATTAGAATGGCCCAGTCGAAAAGTGTCGATCACAAAAGCTCCGCCGTTAAGTAAGATTCTGTGATGTTTTTCTTAAATGTTTTGCAAAAAAGTTTAAAATTTCACTCTGCCATATGTTGCAGTTGTCAATATTCAGTCTTCGCCTTGTTCACACTTTGTTTTGATCAATTTTAAAACTTCCCAACATCTTACAATGCAGTGTTTGCTTACAACTTTAAATTATGCAGAAATGTTCCAGCAGTTTTCATGCTTTTGCGCATCACTGTATCTCTTGTGAGTAAAAGACAGAAAAACGATCAACAAGACCCAGGCCAGCTTTATCGGTGCAGTAACAACTGTTTTTATGCGCCTCTGGACATCTCATTTATTCCTGCTCCAGCAGCTGGATGTAGAGTAGAACCAGATGTTCTTATATCTCAAGACATTTTTGTGATTTTCCTTTTGATGCAGCTTTGATGAGGACTGTAGAAGACTACAACAAGGATAAACACAGCTGCAGTATTATAGCTGAAATAACAGCTATTAACATTTATCATTAATGAGAACTTGAAAATACGTAATGTGGAAACATTATTTCATTTGTGAGTGCAGCTCTACCAGCTGGATCGCAATAGTAGCTAATGTCATTTAAATAAGAACTATAAAATGTAAGATGATTTCATCAATAATTCTGCTAGTTTAGTTAAAGTTTAATTAAAGAAGAGAAGAATTTGTAAATCAGAGAGCCTCAGGCAGATTATTTGATTAAAAACTGTAAAATAGTTCATACTTGCAGCAGCTGAGCCCCTGGAGCAAAACGTTTCTTTCATCTTGGACAGAGTTTCTCACCCCCTTCATGATGTATTGCTCTTGGGGATCAATAAAGTATTTTTGATTCTGTATTTCTGATTGTACAATATATTTCAAATAAATATATTGCTGTCAACCATTCCAGCTGTTTGTTTCTGTTACATATTTGGTGATACTTTAGAAGGCAAAATAATCGTAACAAGATTTTGAGGAAATAAATCTAGTTTTTGTTTTTCTTTTTCAAGACAGCAGACGTCGACTAGAAGCACTTTTTCACTAAGACCTTGCTGTTGAGATGGAAATGTTGATTTAACTACTATTAGCTGGAATCTGTGTGCTATGAGCCCGAAACAGAAAGACATGAACAATTCATAGCTTATTTATTCACCACAACAAATATTGTTATTGTAGCATTTATTAGCGTTATTGCCTATAGCACATTTTGTGTCACCCACCTGCAATACTCTGATTTCACAGTTTATAAAACACATGTATGTTTGGTTCATTAACTAGCTCCACATAAATGAACCGGTGAAAGCTCTGCCAGCTGCTCATTTCTCTTTATAGGTTTTATGTTTTTGTTGGCCCAGGAAAAAAATCATCATCTTTCAGACATGTTTTTATTACATCCAAATCATCAAAATATCATGTTTTGTTTTTACACAGCGTGTTCTGGTCCTTTATTCACAAAAATACATTTTTTTATATATTGAAAGTATTCATGCAATGCAAATTCACTGTCTGTAATCACATGTATAACTACAGCACTGGTTCTCAAGCTATAGGATCACAGACCTGGTGCAGTAACAATCATTTTTATTAAGAATTTATTCTCTCCATTGTATAAAGACAAGTGGATTTCAGTGATCCCTTGATGTCCTGCTGGTTGGTCACTCAGTGTATGGGTACACAATGTGGCCGGTGAATATATTGTATTCCATAAATGTGCAGAGCTTCCTTCCAGACATCAGCTCTATATAGACCTGATCGCCTCGTTGCATCTCCATTACCACAACCTGAAAACAGAGATGTGCCACACATTGACCAAAATTCAGCAAAAAAAATGGAAAAAATAAATAAAGCAAAAATATGTATGCATTTATTTTGTAATACTCTTTTTTTCCTTCTAACCTGAGTGGCACTGTCCTCGATATCTTCTCGATTGTTCTCCCACACGCTGACCCCCATCTTGCCATTCTTCATGAGCTGGACCTACAATAACATCACACGAAGGGAAACACAAACGGCTCAACCAAGATGCTCAGAAGAGAAATGTTCACTTTGAAATTTAGGGATACCTTGTGGTACAGGCGTCCATCCACTCCAACGGAAGAGAAGACAGTGAAAGAAAACATATAAACACCTGGACAAGGGGCAGTGAAAATACCTGCAAAAAGAAGGGAAGTGTTTGTTTTTTTTAATTCAGGGTGAGAAAATATTCCATTGTTGCTCAGATTACTTCTTTATTGTGTGTTTCTTACCCAGTGAGGGGTTGTAGCCATTGCCGCTGTTGAGCGCTACGTTGGAGTAAGGGATCGGTACATTGGTATTGAAAGGACCAAAGCAACGCTCAGTAGATCCAGGAATCTCAATGGCTATGTTCTGATTCATGGTGGCCTTGAAGGAAATCTTAAAACCACCTGAGAAGAAAAATCAACCACTAGTCAGCAACTACACAGTCATGCCCTCATACAATATTTGATTCTTTTAAGCATTGGTGTACCTGAAAGTGCATTTACTCTGCTATTCAGGGACATAATTTTCTCCCACAAGCATTTTACCCTCTTGGAGCTCTCTTCTTCTATTTGGTACATCTCATTGGCAGCACAACAGCATCCACGTTGACGGTAGAAAGGACAATCGCAGTCCCACTTGCTACAGGTAAGAGGCATGTTCCACTTAACTGCAAAAACAGAAAAATCACAGTCAGTATCAATATCCTGGCATTTATCATCATGTTTTCATCATTGATGCGTCAGATTTGATCAGATCTTCTTTATAGAGCACTTTTAGTGCATTAAAATGTATTGTCTTGTCGAAACTAAGACTAGAAGCAATCAAGTAATCCACAATTACACCAAGAAGTTAAAATGTAATTAATCCAGACGAGAGTTTGTGGCTTACGTGCATCCTGTTTGAGAACGTCCATAGCAGAGGAGAGGGCCTCAATGCGTCCACAGAGAAACAGCGACCCCAACAGGAGCATTAGCGGTAATACAACCATCTGGAAAAAAGGGGAAAAAAGAAGCATGTACAAATGAACATATTTTACCAAACAAGCAAACAAATCGTAGCAGTAATAAAACATTGAACTTTTCCACTTAAGTCTAAAGTTTTAGCTTTTTATTCACTGGGCAAATACGCACCAAACAACAAAGAGGAGTCCTCAAGAGCTACAATCCTGTAACTTTTATGCACATATTCTTCAACACACCTAAATAAAATTACTCAATTCGCTTATCAGTCGTCATTCAGACCTGGTAATAATTCAGTTATTTAATTCAGTGGTGTTGGAGAAGGGAGGCATCTACAAATTGCAGGATGGAAGCTCTCAAGGGCTGGACTTTGATACCCCTGTACTAGACATATTCAATAGCAATAGCGTATTCAATCGCATTAAATCATTATACTTAATAATAAGATTGATATCTTACTATCAATCTTATTATTATTGTGTCAAAATAACGTCTTACATTGGATATTTAGCCTTTTACATGCTAAGTATCTAATGTAAGCTAATACTAGTTATGTTCAGGTTCGACACTTTGACCAAAGAATTGGTCATTTAGTCATATAAACGGGTAATACTAAATGCAGTATTATAGTACTGTATTATTGTACTGGATAACATATAGTGGCTATATACTATATAATTGTGAAAATGCACAGTGATAAACACTATGAATCTTTTGTTAGTAAAAGTTTTACCAAACAATTGGTTTGTCTTTCAGCAGTAAATGCAAAAATGATTAAATGATGTTTGTAACCCAGATGTTCTCTCCTTAATTATCAAAAAAAAAAATTGTTCAGTCTTTTCAACCCACTTTTTTATAGTCTTGTTTAATTACTTTATTCCATTTTTTTAGGATGATAAACATTTTTGGGGGGCTTTAATGTCCCTTATATGAAAGTAGGCTGACAGGAAAGGAGGGGGGGGGGTGTAGACATGAGGCAAATATCATAAAGTCTGGGAATCGAACATGTGACGCCTGCATCAAGGACTCAAGGCCTCCAAACGTGGGTCGCGCTATCCCCTACACCACCACAGCACACCCAGGATGATAAGCATTTTACATTAAAAAGTTCATTTTAAAATCATGCTGGAAAGTAAGGATGGCACAGCTCTTTTATAAACCAAGTCACAATATTTCACTCAAGTTATGTTTTGTCTTAAAACTGATCCACAGTAGTCATTGTTATTAGTTTCTATCAAGCATTTGTTAACTTGTAACTGATATAATGGTGAGTTAAGCAGAGACAGAAATGTAAAACTTACTGTTTTGTTTAGTTGCTCCCTCTTGTTCAAAAATGCTGAGCCTATTTCAGGTGGGTTTGTGAAACTAAGAGTTTAAAGCAGGGGAACTCTGTTGCCTCTTATTGATTGACTAAAAGAGATCCACCCAAAAAGGTGGCGACCAGCAGTAACTCCACCTCCTCACATGTAAATTAAAAAACAGTAAATTAAGTACTGTACGTTTGTTTTCTCCTGACAATGAAAGGCATGTCTGTCTATGGCAGCATAGACAGAAATGTTGAACAGATGGATTTCATTTTTCATTTTTTCATTTTTCTCAGGTATATGAGAACAACAATCACCAATGTTTGGCCCATAATACCCTTTATTAGGATATCGGTCTCTGGTTGCTGTCCTTTCAGAAGACGCTGAAGGCCATTGTTAAGAAAGCAAAATGGTTTATCTGTTGATCAATGATGGCCTAAATAAGACAACAATACTCTTTCACCTGATTCTCATGGGGAGGTTTGGCAGATACTGTTATTTCCATAATCGCTTTCTGCTCAGTTATTGTAGTAGAGCCAGACACTGGTTAATCTCTTGTTGGTCGGGACATGTGATATGTACAAGGCACACTCCCTATTCATGTGAATAAAATTATCAAATCTTTTAATTCAGTCAAAGCCATTCACAAGGTGTTACTATAGATTTTCACTGTCATAAGAAAAATTCGAGGAAAGCCAAATATGATAGTTGTCCAAAATGTACCAGGAAAACATAACCAAGCACACCTGAAGCCCATCAGATAATAGTCCTGACAAGTTCTGGTTGCTCAAGACTCTTACTTCACAGAGTGAGTAGCAGTATACACCCTGAACAGGTTGCCAGGCCTTTAAATGGCCATTACAGTCCGCTACTGGAAAACAAATTGTGTCCAGGTGACTTTGAGAGCATAAAGAAATGGACTGAGACAGTGGATGAAAATTCATAGATTAGATTATTAGGATGCTTTTGTCACTGTGTGTCTTGGTCATTGCTTTTAGAATTTCTTTTTTTTAAATTGATGAACCTATGTGGTTGACTTGCACCAAATTAGAGCTATTCTATGTTTCTTTTAGACTAGGCTAAGTGTTAGTCAAAGAATAGCTCTGAAATATGAATTTAACAATGGAAAGGAAAATAACTTTTATTTCACTCTGAATAAAAAAGAGAGTTGATGTTTCGTTTCAGTCATCACCATCATTTACTTGTTGACTTCTAAGCTTTGCCAGGTTTGAGTAAAATTCAAATATTCAATAAAAATAAATTCAAATGTTAACACCAGTGGAAAATTAGGTTGTGATTGTGAATTTATTTGAGAAAGGTTATATTAACAAAAGCAAGCATCTAAATTAGGATACAACAGATATCAAAGGTCATTATCATTGTTCCAGTAGTTCCTTTTAACAGCAGGGAGTTTCCTTTCAGCAGCTTAAAAGCTTCTATTTCCTCTTGGGACAGTGGCCTTCCTATTCGGTTTGCTTGCTGCTTGATTCCCACATCAGCTGACCTGTTTCTTCTTGCTTTTTCGTGTGTTCCTCTGCTCTTATCAACTAGATGGAGGCCAGGATGTATTAGGTGCTTTTTGTTGGCTTTGCACACCTCTTCACAATACAAGCGATTCATGTAATGACCTACTGTAAAACCGATCTCTTGTTTTCTATCTTCGGATGAGATTTCAACCCCCACAGTTGAATTATGATGTTTTTGGCCCATTTGAGAAGCCTTAACAGGGATGTTTGACAATTTGCTGAGTAACAGAAAGAATATAACATACAAGCATTTGCCATTTTTAATTCTTCTTCTTCATCAAACAAGAATAACCAAATTCTTTTAAAAAGCAACAATAGTGTCAACTTTTCCTGCAGGAGAAGCCATGAGTTTTGTCCAGTTTCAGTTTAACAGTTTGTCCTACACACTGCTGCATGTTCTTTTAACAGACCTAGGATGTTGGATATTTCCAGATGTTTTAGTTGTGAAGAGGTTGAGGAAAGAGTTTAAAGAGATTAAAATCAGGGGTCACGAACAGAACTTCAAGTATTTTCTGCTATTATATTTAACGACATCATCTGAATCGAAATGGCACAACTATAGTCCTAAATTTGAGATTAAAAGAATTTGTACCCAGGGAAGATTTAAATTTAAAGTAACCTTATAATTTTTATATACATTAACATGTTTTTTTCAGTCTGACTGAAAAATTTTTTATATTTTAAGAGTGACACCAATAGAAAAAGGTGGTGTTATGTATTTTTCAGGCACTATTGCCTTTTTATAGCACAATAAAGTAACTATGTTTCCTTAAGTTGCTATAAAAAATGTAACATTATAACATGATGTAAAGCTTGACAAAGCTGATTTTACACATTAAATATAGAATCCATTTGTAATCTACACATTATAAATGGATTCTACATTCATGAGAATCCATTGACAAGATGACTGTCAAAGTCTAGGCCCTTCTCTAAATACCATAGATGTAAAAATCTGGATGGCCATTCAATCTCAAACACCTGGAGTTCATTAAGATTATAAATTATCATAATACCGGTATTTTAAATGCTGGTCAACACTTGGCAAAACGATTTCTACATTAGAAATAGTGATCATATCTTAGATTTAGAGACAATATATTTATTGTCATTATGCCAACATATAATGTTTAGTATTACAATGAAATTAATGTACTGTCCATAGAGAAATACTGTCACAACAAACCACTCAAATCTACACAGAGCATGAAATAAGTGTATAGTCTGGCCATAAATAAGAAAATAGACAAATTAATTGATAAAATTATACTTTTTTATTGCACATGGTCCTCTTCAAAGAGGCGAATCAGAAATTATAGTCACAGCGTTGTTGTACAAGCTGCCTTCATTATTGCTGTGGCGTTAGGTCTCCATTTCAGGTCTGTATCCATGTGCATAACCAGAATGTAAAGCTGGCCACCTTCTCCACACATTCCTCTGTGATGGTTTTCCTTCTGGAGTCAACCACAGCTTCTTTAATGGTCATGTTGTGATTAAAACAAGCTGGTGACTTCGTCCCTGTGTGCTCTCCCATCACCACCAAAGGTGAACCCATGCACGACGATGAAATGCCGATTAAGATATTTTTTTCCCCATTTAATATTGACTATGTTATAAAAATGATCCTACTCAGTTGCACACCCCTTGGATCAGAGTATATTGTTCGTACTGTACATAATGTAAGTTTGACTTCTTTATTTTGAAGTTTGACCCTGAAGATAAAATCCAGGTGAAACAATTTTGATTCCCCATCCAGCTTTATGTGTCACATCTACAGCTGTTTTAAACAATTTAATTTAAAATGGGCAAGTTCAAGCGAGTAGCTAATTTTTGTAGCTATTTTCTGACTCGTGAAACTCAACATAAGTCTGCCTGACTTGTATGATGTGTCTCTTGTCTTTCCTGAATTTGAAGCGTATTTATTCTATATATTTAAAGAAAAAAAGGGGGATGTATTTTAATTAAACAAAGATAAACACTGCAATAATCTATAAAAATTGTATTATATATGTTAAAAGTAGGACGTTATAAGGGTGTATTTAATGTTCATCTCATATGTATGAGCAGCTGCTACAGCTCTGGAAAAAATGAAGATCCCACTGCAGTAAAAGCCTCCTGATTATTTCACTAAATATTGATTTCTGAACTGTTCCTGAGTGAAAACATTGGTATTGTCGTTGAATATGAACTTGTTTCTTTTGCATTATTTGAGGTCTGAAAACAATGCATCTGTTTTGTTATTTATTTTCTTCAAACTAATACTAAATTTATGCTTGGGACTTTGGAGACATCAATAGTTCATAGAATAAAATAACAATGTTTTATAAACCTATAAAAAGAAAAAATAGAGAAACGAATCATTTTAAGTGGTCTCTTCATTTTCTCCAGAGCTGTATATAATCTTCACAGTGCAAGTTGAACCATGAAAATACCTTGTATTTTAACTTTCAATAATGGGATTATATTAGTTATTTATTAATAATGTTTAACACGTTACCAAACATCCACCCCAAAGATCATGATTTTAGATATCCACAACATGTTTTACTATATGTTAACATATCTTATACTTCAATCTTAGTCTTTCAGAATGGCCTGTTGGAGATGTTATCTTTTTGTAAAAAAAATTCAGAGATTTGGTTATTATATGCAAAGAAAACATCAATTATTAACTTAAAAAAAGACAGCAAAACAATGTTCACATTCCAGTATTTTATTGTTTTTTACATTTCCTTATTTGTTGAGAATACACAAGAATTCAGATTAAAAGAAAATCACAAATTAAGGAAACTTCTTTGTCTTAAAGTCATTGAAGGATTTATGGGTTTGAGCCTCAAATCAAACAAGAAATGTCATAATCTGATGAGGAAAAACATAAGATGTTACATATCTAAGCTAGTCATGGTTTATGTCAGGAAGATTTCAGATCGCCCGACTGAAAGCTTATAGGATGACATTTAAAATATGATTTCCTTCAAAGAGCTTAGAACATAATAATGTAAGCGCCTACATGTCATTACACAGGAGGAAACTAAACTCCCTAACTTATGCATCAGCATAAAGCAGAAAAGCACTGAAAGTGTTATAGTGGTTCGAATCGTCACAGAGGAAGCATCCCTTGGCCAACTTGACTGACACTTTGTCTCCAGCTTTCAGTTTCAGGGCAACAGCTATGGTGCTGCTGTCCTCCTGGTCGCTCCTGTTGAGTTCTCTGGATCCAGCCACTGTCTGGCTGTTGACCTGCAGGCTGGTACAGACAGCCAGCGTGTTGCCAGGAGAACCAGCGTCGCTAAAGGAGGTCACGGCCAAGCTATAAACCCCAGGGTAGGTGACAGTGAAGATACCAGTGGCCATGTTATAGGCCATTCCCAGGTTAATGAAGATGTGCTGGTAAGCGATGACGGTGTCGACCCCAAACGGTCCGTAACACTTGAAGTTGTCTCCGGTGTACAGAGAGACGGAAAAGGCAATACGGCTGCCTGCAGAAGAAAAGATTGGAGAAATTAGAAAGTAGAACAGTGATTTTTTTATCTAAATATCTTCAGAATGGGATTCTCACCTTGAAGAGTGACAAAAGTTTGGTTTGCTTTCTCTAACTCCTTCTCCAAATTAGTTAGAGTTGTATTAAAGTACGTCTGCAGTCGGTTTGTCTCACGTACCATCTTGCAGCAATCACACGAAAGCGTATCCACATTGCAGGCTGAACACAAAGACAATTTAACGTTCATCCAGGTAAAGATGCACACATTCATCCACTCTTAAAGACACAATCACAAGTCCTCACCACTGGCAGAATTGGTGACGGAATCCGGAGCGACTCGCTCAGGTCCTTCCCAGTTGAACTGACTCATACCAGGGGCCACATGCAGCAAACACAACAACACGACAGCTGGAAGGAAAAACAAGTAAAAGATAGATGAACATTTGTCAAGCTTTGTAATAAAATTTTCTTTTGTTGTGTGTTAATCTCACCTCTCATGTTGGTGATATACAGAACTTCAAGAGGAAGGACAAAGTGAAAGAAGTGACTGTTTGGGGAAAATAATCGTGGATATATAGTTCTCCTGGGGCTCCTCCCTTACTACCTCACATTTACAGTTCTCCACCTTTAAAATTGCTCCACCTTGGTTTGTTCTTCTTTAACCGGGCCCCCTGCTTGCCTCTGTAATAGTATAACTGGGAGTATTTTCATCACTGGGTGCTCACAGAAGCAGCAACACACCCTCAAGTTCTTTGTTATTGATGCAGGGCACATATCACATATCATCTGGAGGGAGGTGTTGGTCCTGTTACACCCGGGGATAACAAGAGATGCCTGGAAAGGTCTGGACTTGTTTCCATATTTTGTCATGTTTCAATATGTTTTTTAATAATAAAAATCGTCAAATCATCTTCATTCCTGTTATGGTGTCTTGATTTTTGGTCAAAGTCTCCACCAGCTCCAGGATATGTTCACACAGCAGGAAATGCAACCCAAATCTAATTTTTTGACCACATGTTTGACGTTTTCACAGCAGCTTGAACAGTCCAGTTCCAATCTTTTCACTCCCTAAAATCTGCTTTGTGCTACTTCCAATAAAAATAAATTGGATATATATTTGATAGTTTTCAGTGCGACTGCAGTCTGAATGTTCATGTCACATTTTATCCAACTTTTACATCATTGATGAGATTCTACACCAGAAGAAAGCAAAAGTGGTAAGTCTAGCTATAATGAAATGTGGTTGTGTGGTTGTGATTGCATCTCAGTCTGAATGTTTAGAGTCCTGCTGTCATCAAATCTTTTGCAGCTATGCACATATTTTCTTGCAGGATTTCCCCACGTTTAACTCTTTAAATATTCTGGATATTTAATGTCCACAATAAGGACCAGTTTCATGGTCTCTGCTAACAGCATAATGCTGCCACCACCATGTTTACAGTGCATGTAGGCTATAAAGTTCAATGGATTCAACAGTGCTCTGTGAGACGCTTTGAATATTGTTTCAGCAATATTTAAAGTATTTCTTAGTCTCCATTATATTTGTTCTTTAATGTTCTCTGGGAAATCTTGGAGACTCTTCATAGAACAGCTGGATCTAGGTAAATCCTAATTCACAATTAGATGACTTTTGAAGTTATCCTAGATTTAAATCAGTGGTATCAGGGTAGAAAGTGGCTGAACACAACAAATGCAAGCTATACCATTCAAATTTTAATTAGCAAGAATTGTAAAAAGCAACATCTCTTTTTGATTTCACTTCACATTTATGTGTAACACCGTTGATTTATTGTATAAAACCACAACAAAATAAGTTGTGACGTGACAAAATGTAGAAACAGAAAAAAAATCACAGCTTTTGCAACATTGGATTTAGTGTGAACTTTCATTTATTATTGTTGTTTTATTTGCTCACAAATTTATGCTCAGAATGACAGCTGTATGTTTAAGTCCAGTTTATTTTTTATCTGAACAATGAAAACAACTCAGATCAGATCATTTCATTGGAACAGGGTCAAAAGTTACATCCAGGATCCCTCAATTAAAAAAAAAAAAAGAAATAACAGCTACGTTATTTGTGCATATTTACTCTTCAGTTGACATGATGCTAACAATTTATGTGCATGGCATACAGAAGAAAGCAGACTGCCTCAACACAAGTAACAGGAAACTGAGCACAACGGATCAAAGCATTGAACTCATGTCTGTTAACCTGAACAGAGGTCATCTAGCAGAGTTAACAACAGAGGCAGCTACGCTGTCTCAGCAGCATACAGCAGGAAACCGGTGAACGTGTTATAATGGGTGGCGTCGTCGCAGACGTTGCACCCTTTCAGCAGGCTGACAGACACCTGGTCGCCGGCCTTCAGGTGCCTGGCGATCACAACTGTGCTGCTGTCCTCGCTGTCCAGTCCGTTCTTCTCAACGAGGGGAGCCACGGCCACACTGTTCACCTGCAGCTGGGCGCAGGTGGCCTGAGGCAGGTCAACAGGAGATAGGCTATAGACGGTGGCTGCCAGGCTGTAGACACCTGAGCTGGGAGCGGTGAAGATGCCGGTCTGGGCGTTGTAGCTGTCTCCCAGGTTGAGGAAGATGTGCTTGTAGAGGATCCGTCTGTCTTCAGCTACGGGGCCGAAGCAGGTCAAAGTTTTGTCATTGTTCAGGGCGACAGAGAAGGCGCTGCGGTTGTCTAAAAAAAAAAAACAGATATCAGAAAAAGATCTGCTTAATGGGATCAGAAGGCCATGATGTTCTGTGATGTATTCTGCTTGGCATAAGCTCTCACTTTTGATGTTGTTGAGGGTCATCTTAGAGTTCATGAGCTGCTGGCTCATTTCTTTGGTTGTCATGTTAAAGAACAGCTCCATCCTCTCCATCTGTTTCTGCATCAGACAACAGCCACACGCCGCTTGGTCGTTACTGCACACTGTACACATACAAGAAAACATACAAACTCTAGCTTAGAAGGCAAAACTTGACAGAGTTTAAAGAGACATTTAACCCACTTTTGTTTTGATTGGGCTCTGCAGTGGGTTGTGTGATGGCAGGTCCATTCCAGTTGAATTTAGTTTGATTCTGACCAAAAACTGCTTGCAGCAGACACATCAGAACAATCGCTGAAACAACAAAAAAATCCACTAATCAGAAAACCTTTGCAGAAATGCTTTCTAAAGTTTGAACCATCTTTCAAAATGACCATCATATTGACACATTTTTTCTCTTTTTATAAAAATCATCAATTTTCAGATGAGCTATTTTTTTAATATATTAAATGTGTGTGTTATTTTATACTTTTACATCAAATCTAATTTTCTTACTTATCTTTAATACTGACATTTGTAATTTACAACTGTATAACGTTACACTCCAACAATAATGTCTATCAAACTCTAACTATTAAAGTCTCACCTCTCATGATGGCAAATGATACCGATTCTTCTGCAGGAGGAAAAGGTATTCACCAATAACACAGGAACAGAGAATATATATTTTTGTGTAGCTCCTCCCTTGATAACCTCCTAACTTTGCTCCTCCTTAATGTGTCCCTCCCATTTGCCTTTAAAACCTGATGTGCGAGTATAGATTTCTTAATCCCTGTGGACTGTCTGTCCCTGACATTTCCTCATAGTTTGAGGCTTTGTTCCTCATGCTGCTCAGGTTTTATCTGTCACTTTTAAGAGACGCACAAATCTCTTGGATCGCTCACAAAGCTGCAGTGTGTCCAATCTCCTGGCCGGGGAATTTCTGTTTTTGGAATGTTTGACAATTACTGTGCCGGGTCAGAATTGTACAAAAAAAAAAAAATCATGTTGAAAATTATTCAACTGTAGTGTCATTGTCCTCAATATATATCAAGTTTTTAACATCTACCTGGAATGAATAGCAGAAAAATAAGCACTATTTAAAAATCAACTTCTGCAAGGATGAATGACCAAAAGATATTCAGCAGCTCACATTAGCCAGATGTTTTTGAGAGAAAGCGAAATGTTAAGGACACAGTTATTGGCAACAATAACAATAACAACGATGAGCCTTTTCAATCAGCAAAAAAATTACCAATTGTCAAGCATGGTGGAGGTAGCATCATGCTGAGGGTCTGTTTCTCTCCTAGTGCTGCTTTTCATTTATTAAGAACAACAACTAAAAAAAGTTTCAAATAAGATGCTTTATATTTCATTGCCTTTCAACAATTTAGTTAAACTTCAAATCACAATGAGATTGGCGCACAAAATATTCTAGAAATTGCACAGTCTTAAGTATTTCCATGCATGTCAGGGTCACAAGACATTTTGAGAGCTTAAACTTTAGTTGGAATAATCAAACACATAGCAACCAAAATATGAGAATCAAGAACTCAATTCAGTTGACAAATAGTCAGAGAGTCCCCTATTCCGGCCCCCAGCCTGAATCCTGCGTACAGTGGCCCAGTGAACTGTGTCTCGTGGTGATGGATGAGATGAGCCTGGTTGTTGGTGATGTTGTAAAAGTTTAGAATCCCTGCATGCTGGTCCAGATAGATGCCGATCCGCATAGCCTTAGGCGAGCCAAGAAGTTTCTCCTGGTTATTGTGCCAGAACGAGTAGCCGGTGCCAGACCAGTAAAGGCTCCAGGACTGAGCGTTGTGACCCAAACGGCTTTTGTTGTCATTGCCTTTGCACTCCATGTCCTTGAAAGCAACACCAATGGTGATCTGCAAAGTGGCATAGACAGAAACAAATGAGAGATCAGAAAACCAAGCAATCATAGGGGTAAGAGGCAGATTTTGATGTGTGATGTGGCCCTTCACACTGGGCGGAAGAAGCACCTGGAGGATAGAAAGAAAAAACAAAACAGCAACAAATATAATCTGCCAGTTGTGCCCAGACTAGAATGCTATTGCTTATTTGTCAATTTAAAATTGACACCCACTCTTGAAACAGAGAATAGATCATTTTTCTGCATTTTTATAAGTTTTAGAAAGGCACAATTGAATGATATCCATGCAATAATATTTTCTGTGCATTAAATGACTAAAGGTAAAGGTGAAGGCTTTACTCTCTTTGCTCTTCAATACAACTGAACCTGTCAGTAAACTTGTCATATTTTAGTTACAGTCTATCACAAAAGTTGGAGAAATTCACAAACCAGTGCTTCATGGACAAGACCATGTAGACAGCACAGACCAGTAAGTGTTGCTTTAAGAAGATGGTAAAGATAAATTAAAGCTGTAAGGAAATCCACAACAGAAGAAGGGTTTTTTTAGAAGTTACGCAGTGAAGCAAAAACCAATAAATTATGGTCTCAAGTTCTAGCCTTAAAAGCCTTTTTTGTTCCATAATGCAAAAACTGTATGCAACTATTGTGTCCAACTGGTCAAATTGGACTCAAGTCTGTGGTGCAGAAACATTTTGGATTTGCCCTGGACACTATTCATGCAAGAGCTTCATTCATTCATTCACAAGAGCTCCAGACAGCAGATAATGAAATTAGGGACAAATTAGAAATGGGCTATCTGCCAAAAAGGCAAAATAAAGGTAGTTAGGGACATGATTGAATATTCACATACATATCTGAAATGTTCCAATTAAACGTGAACACGACCAGGGACTGAGGGATGATATTAAAAGCAATCCCTCCACTAGATGTCTCAACATTCCTCTCCAAAAAATAATCACAAACATTATATTGATGCCCGAGACAATCATTGGTTGTATTATGATCAGCAAGGCATAAACGAAGGGCAAATTTGCATTTAAAGCTTGTGTGTAAGGACTCGCCTTCTGGCCAGTCCACTCGACCTCCCAGTAGTAAGGGCTCCCTGCCAGGGGCTCTTTGCAGAGAACTTGTCTCCAGAAGAAGAAACGATCAGGATGGTCAGGTGGATTCAGGTTTTCAGGACGCATTGTGACCTTACGACAATCATCTGACAGCTTCATGTGGCGGTAGGCTGTGTTTGGGTCTATGGTAGGTTCAAAGCGGACTAGAAAAATAGAGAACATCGTGATGAAGCCTAAGGACATTTAGAATGCTTAATTTCAGTTTTATATATTGTACTTTATGTTGAAGATTAAAACAGACTCACATTTTAACATTTCCTCTCTGGTTTTTGGCTCTGGATTCACAAGTTTAATTGACATTCCAGATCCTGCAACAACAAGTTCATAATGATGCATTACTAAACAATATAAGTGAAGTGTGACCTTTAGATTAGATGCATTGCAAGTAGATGTACCTTGAGGCCTAAAAGGTGGGAGAGGTGGAGGGTTTGCTGGGGATCCATATCCAAAACAGGTAGGGGAAGAGAAAAAATTATATATAAAAATTCCACTGAAATAAGCTTCATCTCCATAAGCTCAATCATCAGCACAACATCCCTGTTATCCTTTTTTTCCTAATCTTACCTTGATGACTCATAGATCCTCTGAATCTTGAAGACTCACGTACTGTGGAGGAAACTATGACAATTTTAAGACTGAGAATTGTCATGATTTTAAAAAAAAAATCCATATTATGTACATAAGAAACTTACAATGAGGTCGCATAGGTTGTGGCGGTGGAGAAACATCAATTTCTTCATAGACTATGTATTAAAAAAATAATACTTTGTAAGAAACAATTCCTTTTCCCATAATTCACAATACAGTTGTTTCAAATTTAAGAATATTCTGTGGAGCACTGGACAGGAAGAGAGGTTTCCAAACCTGAAGCCTGAGCAGCGGCCTGACCAGAATAATCAGCGGATACTGTGCTTGCTGCTGCCACACTGTTGGGTGTTGAAGCCATGGGTTCATGACCCACTACAAAGATAAACTTTTAGTCAACAAGAAATCAGGAAATAAAAGAGCAAAGAATTATGGGGAAAATAATCAGACCTATTTTGACAATCTTGGATAGACTTTCTTTGCAGAGGTTTTGTATGGATTCTTGCAGCTCTTTAATGACTGATCTTATGGAATCCACCACGCTTTCCTCCTGAATAATCCCAGACTGTCCTACGGTACCAGTCTGCCCCAATGGCTCCATGAGGAGGAAGTTCTTGAGAGAAAAACATTGGAAAGAATCAGATAGAACAACCATAGCAACTCATTTTTTAGCATTTTAAATATTTTGTGAAAAGAAAATGAAACTATTTTCTAGAACCATCCTTCGTTACCTTCAAGAAGGAGATATTATCCTGCATATAAGCCAGCCTGCCCAGCTCTTCACTTTTTTGACGAAGCTGTGATAAATCTTGCTCTAAATGCTTCACCAGTGCTTCGACTTGTCCGTCAAAGACCCTCTCCTGAACAATAAGGAGCTCATCAACCTGTGTCCCTGTCAGATTTAGACTCTTAACCAGCTCTGGAAATAAATCAGAGCTCTCCCTTTGAAGGGCCTGCAGCAAGGCCTAGAGAGAGACATGAGAGATACCATAAATGCCTTTGTAAATATTTACTTGTAGAAAATCAACGAGGAGTTTCACTGACTTTTTGTTGACGCGCAGTATGCGGGATCTCCATGATATTCCTCTCGGTCTCCTGGATTCTCCTGTGTACTTCTGCTTGCATCTGGACAAGCTCTTTCTGGAGACACATCAAAGTTTGGTGGACAAAGTGAATAAATGGATTGCGGTGCAGTCAAATCAGAAATAGAGACAAATAGAGATAGTTTGTGATTTCTCTGATCTTTATATTACTCACCAAATATACAAGAAGCACACTAACCTCTATACTAAGGTGTAAATGACATTTGCCAGTTACATACCTGTCTCTCTCTTCTTTCTTCTTGTGGTCCAACCACATGATGTCCTGTGTGTCCATCCTGGCAACACATCACACACACACATTCCTTGTCTTCAAAGCAAAACAAATCCAGCAGTTGCTTGTGTTGAGGGCAGAGACTGGTTTCCACCGAAGGCAGCTGAGGGTACATGCTCCCCTTCCTGGGCCCAATATCCGAGATGACGTCCAAGTAGACAGGCATCACCGGTTCAGCTGAATAGATGCCTACCATGTTGCTTTGCTTTATGCTGTTTGTTCTTAGTTTCTCCATGGCTTGTGCAAGTAGCGTATTCTTGGCTACATAAGGTCGAGGAGTGAAGAGCTGCCTACACTGCGGGCAGCTATATTGACCTTTGTCGTTTTCCTTGTCCCAGTGGTTTTCGATACAGCTCAAGCAGTAGGAATGTCCACATGTTAGACTGGTGGGCTCTTTCAGAGTTTCCAGACATACTGAGCAAGCAAAGCTCTCCTCTTCAGGCCAAGCTGAGTCCATGATGATGCTTGAGGTCTTGAAGGTATTAATGAAGAGGTATGTTACAGTTTACAAAAATCAATGCTAGTAGCAAAAAGAAAGGACACCTCGGGACCAAAACAGTAAAATGACAGTTGACTTGAGTCACATACCACTGAAATACTCAAGTTTCCTTAAGTTGGGGTGGGGCTTGTAGAACAGGTGTGGTGGAGTTTCTGTCACTGGTGTTTGTCAATCGTTTGACAGTACTTTTAACCTGAACCTTTCTAAATCATTGTTTTAAAATTCACTAAACAACATGATTGGAATAAATGTTTGAAACTGTCAAACTAACAATTGGTTTAACTCTCTTTTTTTTGGAAATAAAAATAATGAAAAACACTTTTTCACCCACTTTGGGGGGGAAAAAAATAGCAAACAAGACAAACTGGTTATGTGGCACTAAACAGCAATGACGTAATTCATGGGGTTTTGCAGGAATTTAAACACTAATTATTTTTCTCACTACGAACCCAGCCCTCATCCAAAAAAAGAGGAAAAACAAGTTTTATGTGAGGTATGTCTGACGTCAACACAGAGGGCGGGGCTGACGCATGTGATACCATTACATCCGCCTCATTTTTCCAACGGCGCAAGCCATTTAAAGGTTTTTAATCTAAGAATTTGTTTCACGGTCTTTTTTTAAAATCTGATCTATTATTAGTTTTGAAAGTTTAGCCTGTTCCAGTTTATGCTCTTTGGGTGCAGGGTTTCTTGCACTCCATGTAGGAACGAGGTGTAAGCTCTGTGACCTTAACCCCACTTTGTCTACAGTTTTCCACAACCTTTGTGTGTGTGTTTATTGATTTGTTTATGTTGCAAAATAAGTGTCCAATTCGTGTTAGCAGAACACTCTGCGGTTCTTATCCTGAGATCTGAGCTCTTTTAACATTTAGTGGTTTTCATTTAGACTACACAGCTGAAATTAGCAGCTGGGCTGTTTTATTGTCAAACAAGAATTTTTGCCAATTCATGAAAATGTAAATAAATTGAATCAGTAAAAGTGCTTGATAAGTTGTATTACAAAGTCTATATTTAAAACATTTTCAGTTGTTATATATTCATCTGGTAAGCAAAACATGTTAGGTTGAACGAGTTCAGTAGTTCACCCCTCCCTCGCCGAAAGTGACCATTACTTCTACTGCACTTGGCACCGTTATGAGAAAAAGGAGCGGACCAAACGGCAGCTAGCCGGGTAGCACGACGAATCACCAGGTATTGTTTTCTTCTCTCAGTGTGAATATGTTCAGCTCTCGGTGTACGTTGTACTGTAGTAAATAGTTTAGTTATTTTATATATATTTATTTGTCTTATGTGTATTCTGAACTTATGTGGGATATGTTCAATATGTGTAGTTTGTAAGTCACAATTTTCAGCTATGTAACGGTTGACATTAGCTTGCGAGCTATCTGTGTTGCTAATGTTTTGCTAACTTATCTAGTTAGTTTGGGTTGCTATTCTGAAAGCTCGATTTACAGAGTAGGTCTTGACTGCTACCTCATAACTCTGTTGTGTTATTCGAATATCAGCATTTGCAAAATAATTGTTTCAAGATAAAGTAAAGCATATTAAGATGGGTAGCAGCAGAGTTTGGCTTTTGGGCATTAACTTTACCTGCTGGGTGTTGAAATTATGTCTTTGCTTTAATAAACTCTTCCAATAATAATAATAATTAAAAAAACATTATATATTATTTTTTACTTAATTTTTAAAGAGATTTTTATACACGACAAAACATTACACCAACACTAAAAGAAGGCAAATAACAATAATTAATAATAATGTTGTAACGTGACGTTAAAACGTACTTTATCAGGTGGTCTTAATTGGAGATTAGTAAGTTTTACATAATTGTGATGCAAAGGGAAATGTTTACAAATAAAAATCTGAGAAGTGTATCATGCATTTGTATTCTTTAGTCCAATAATTTGTCAGTCTGCAAGTTTAAGAGTGTGTAATCTGGTTCACTGATGAGTGAATAATTAGCACAACCTGTCTGCACATTATTCTAATCTCTGTATGTTTTCTGTTTGTGTACAGGATGTTCAGGGGTCTACGAATACTGGTTTGTGCTTGTAACTTAAGGTCACTGCAGCTCTCACAAGAATTTCGCCTTTTCTCTCAACACATCGACTCAACATTTTTGGAAGCAAGACACATTCATGCCAGAAGACATGATAGACATGCTCAAATCCATGAAAAAGACACTATGACTTCATGCTGTTCATCTCAACTGACGTCTTTCAGCGCAGACAGTGAGAATTATCAGTTGGAAGGCCTTATATCTGAAACCCCCATTTCCAAAGCCATTGTGAAAAGCCATTATCATCAATATCAGGTCTCTGCCAAAACCAAAGCACCTTATATTTTCAGCACTTTCTGGCACTGTTTATTCAACAGGACTTCCTGGCCTTTGGATCTTAGCCCAGCTACAACTTATATTATGTCAGCACTTAATCCCCGGATTTCAGACCAGTTCCACTGTCGAACACAAACCCACTATCACTTCGCCTATCAAATCAGAACTGTCCATCAGGCTGTCCCTAGGGTAACAGACATCTGGAAGGACTGCCTGTCCCCTGAGAATGAAAACAGATGTCGACAGATCCTGCAGGCCAACTGGAAGCACTACGACATGGACAAAGTGAGACAAGGGGCTGGCCAGGCTCAAGGAAAGAACAAAGGGAAGTGGGCTTCCATCTTGGTTTCCCTCTGCTACGATAAAGGAGGACCAGCGTTTCTGTTTACTCTGCGCTCCTGTACACTGAAGGGCAAGCACAAGGGAGACGTCAGGTTAGTGGGAGGCTGAAGACAAGCACACACAACATTTTTCTGTATTTCACATTTCATTGAGTTGCAAGCAGAGTACTATATTATCTGTCCTTGTAGCTTTGCTGGAGGAAAGGGTGATCCATCAGACAGAGATGTAGTGGCCACTGCATTGCGGGAAGCCAGAGAGGAGCTGGGAGTTACTATTCCAGCTGAAAGGGTCTGGGGTGTCATGAAACCTCTGAGGGACACAGTGAGTGGAAGGTGTTTTGATCTGATTTGAAATCTTTCTTTGGTTTGTCCCCTGTTGAATCTACAGGGCACAGAAGAGATAGAAGTAATAACTATATAATAGCTACATAGTATCTACACAGTTATAGTATAGTTATTCTGTAATAACTATGTAATTATCACATAGTAATAATTACATAATGTAATATGTAATTATTGCATAGTATTAATGACATATATACAGTTGTGGTCAAAAGTGTATATACACTTGTAAAAACATAATGTCATGGCTGTCTTGAGTTTCCAATAAGTTCTACAACTCTTATCTTTCTGTGATAGAGTGATCGGAACACATACTTGTTTGTCACAAAAAACATTCATAAAGTTCGGTTCTGTCATAAATTTATTATGGGTTTGCTGAAAATGTCACCAAATCTGCTGGGTCAAAAATATACATACAGCAACATTAGTATTTGGTTACGTGTCCCTTGGCCATTTTCACGGCAACTAGGCGCTTTTGGTAGCCATCTACAAGCTCCTGGCAAGCAACTTTATGAATGTTTTTTGTGACAAACAAGTATGTGTTCCGATCACTCTATCACAGAAAGATAAGAGTTGTAGAACTTATTGGAAACTCAAGACAGCCATGACATTATGTTTTTACAAGTGTATATACACTTTTGACCGCAACTGTGTGTGTATATATATATATATATATATATATATATATATATATATATATATAAATAAAACTATATATGATCTATATAGTTAAAAAAACTATATAGATCATTAAAGGGGCGGTACTATGTGTTTTCCAGGCACATAGTGCCATCTTACAGCACAATTAAGTAACTATGCTACATTCAGGTGTTATAAACACGACTTGGAACAAAATTTGACTTCGCATTTTGGTGACTTAAAATTGGCACCTTTCTCTTTAAGAAGCTCCCGCTCTTTCCGACACTCCACCTTCAGCCTGTTAAAGCTCAATATCCATTTACAACTGTTCATAGGAGTGTTGGACTGAGAAGATGTTTGTATGATGAGCTCAGAAGAGATGCAGTTCCACCAGGTGTTTGCTAATTGCTGCTAGTTTGAGGAAGCTGAATGAAGAAGGTGCACAGGAGGGATGCTTAGCAAGGCAGAGAGTCCAAAGAGGAGCTTTGTGGAAATATTCGGTGTTTGTGTGAGAGCAGGCTTCAAGCACCCCTGAATGGTTGCCATGGGATATTCAAGGAATTCCCAAACATGCATGAAAGAGTCAAAGCAACTCTTTCAAGGAGGTATTAGTAGAAATATCCTTGAGTCTAAAAAAGGCTTGGCTGAAGAGGTACAACATTCAGCAATTAACAATTCTGACTTGTTTGGATGTTAGAATGGCCCAGTCAAAGTCCAGATTTAAAGCCAGCTGAGAAGTTGGTTGTAATATAAGGAGACTCAAGGCTTGTGACTTGACAGTATATGTTGTTATTTCTCTGCAGTCAGGGATGATGATTGCTCCAGTGTTGGCTAACCTTGGTCCTCTTGAGAAATTGGCATTCAAACCAAACCCAGAGGAGGTACAATCAAATCCAAACCAAGACTGTTTTTTTTTGTTGTTGTTTAATTTCTTCAAAACTTTAGCTGAACTTGTTTTGTCTGTATTTTCTTCAGGTGGACGAGATCTTCACCTTGTCCTTGTCACACCTGTCCAATCCCCAGAATCGCGGCTACACAAACTTTCGTACTGGCAACAAGTATGGATACACACTACCAGTGTTTTGTAATGGCAAACACCGAGTATGGGGTCTGACTGCAGTCGCTCTGGACCATACTCTCAAACTTCTTATACCTCCATATGGATCTGTTACTGAGGTTTTCAATGGCTGAATGCTTCTTTTTGTAGCAGACATCAATAATCAGTGAAGAAAATCCGAATTTCTTTCATCCTGTTTAATGTTTAATAATCCTGTTGTGTTTATTAACGTGTTAGGAGACAGATCTTTTCTCCTATGCATTCAATGATTATATATTATAATCTGTTATGAAGAATCAAGACAACAATCAGATTTTTTGACCTCACTGAAAGGAACTGTTGAAGTTTTTCTTCAGTTTTTTTTATAACTAATAAAGAGAAGGAGAATATTTAAGTGTCTGACTGGTCCATATATGACTAAAACACAAAAAAATTTGTGTTTTAGTCATATATGACTAAAACATATATGATATATGTTTTTATATTTATGTTCTTATAGTGAATCAAGCACAAATAGAAAAAGAGTTTATTTTTCTTATTTCATTGTTGCTCAAACCTAGACTGATATCAAATCCTAAATAATCAAGACATTTCATCTTTGTTAAAAAACAATACAGTAAAAAAAATAATTTAAAGCAATATGTGAGTGTTTTTATTATTTTTGCAGTAATGACATTAAAGCAAGAAACTGAAAAGTCAGTTCACTTAACAATTATTTCTTACTTCATCTGTAGACTTGGACCATTAGTTTTAGGTCTAGTTAAAGTTGCGCCACTTTAAATGTCTTCATGCTCACGTTGCTCAGAGAATTCAGTAATTTCTTGGTTAAGGGTCATGCAGCTTTAGCCTGACCTCCAGAGGGATAAAGAACAAAGGTTAAATTCTAAAGAACTTCGCAAACTTACCCTGCAGTTATTTTCTCGTTAAAACACTAATATACTCAGCCCCTTTACAGCAGAAAATGTGTTGTTGCAGTTTAATCTTTAAGGCTGTGAACACTCCACTGGGTCTTGTGAGTCTGGTAAGAGGTGGCAATTGAAAGGCCAGCTAAAGGAGAAGAGGTCCAGGGCCTGGCTGCACTTGCTGCTCAGCGGTGGAGCAGACTGAGCGGCAGGGCTGGAGGACCCCACCCTGAGGGCTGCACTGAGGAAGAAACATCCCACACACCAGCTTCCGTAGCGGCTCGAAGCACACCAGCTCCATTAGCACCTGTCCACAAAACAAAGTAAACCCTGATTATCACTGCCTATAACTTGTGTTAAAAAGAATGCATTGTCTATACTGATAAAACATGTTATAACAGTCTACTTTATTTGAGTAGTTTGATTGTAACTAACAAACTAGACACATAAGCGACATGCTAAACGCTCCCCACACACCAAAGAACAAGTCTAAGTCTGTGACTTCAAAATAACAGCTCACAATCACCTCTCATAAACAGACATTATGGGTATATTATACATTTTCTGAATTCTTAGTCTGTTGAGTATTTCAGCTAACTCTTGTCCCACATGTCCATGGATACAACTGGGTCAAAAGAAATGTATCGTTTAGGCAAGAAGTTTGCATTATTTTGGTTTAACAAGTTCTTGTAAGCTCTGTGTTGTTGGTCAGAGAGATTGAAAACATGGCCACCAACCACTATGTTATAGGTTTTTGACAAATATCCATAGCATAAGCCTCATCTGGACATTCACCAGTTTCACTAAACAGAATTAGTCCAAAGAAGTTAACTTCATGAACTACCTATGACTAATCCACCACTTTGAAAGGGTAATCATATAAGTATTATCTAGAAACTAAGAAATGTGTATTTTTCAAAAAATATGGTTAAGTATTGCCATCCTGAGATGGACCAAAAAATAGTCTGATCCATGGATGTCTATGGTTTGTTTTGAAGTATGGTTGTTCATCCCAAAACATTTAGTTTTTTCTTTATTTCCAAACTAGTTATTATGACTCTTTGAAGTAATAAAGTAAAATAAAATGCACTGGCTTTGTAAGATCCTTTCAGGTGTGTTATTATTATGCGTTATTAAGGTAACTTTTACCCTGTATTGCCGCAGGAGTGTCGTGGCTTCCCTCTGGTCAGCAATGGACAGCCATATGTTGGGGAATGAGGTAAAGTTGTAACTGAGGCCCTGACACATCTCCACCTCTATGATCTCACATGATGAAGCTGGTGTTATTGTGTGAGGAAAAAAAAGACATACTTAAATTTCTTAAAACAACTGTAAGAAATCTGAACTCATTTAAATTGGGACATCTTTTGTATCTGAACTTCTTCTATTTCCTTTACCCTGTTATGAACAACAGATTGTCTCCTATGTCAACCGCTCAGCAGCAGTCAAAAGAAACTATCAGTGCTTCTTGATTGAGGCCGGTGATAACGTGGACTCACTGAAAGGAGGGTAGGTGGAGTTAGCACAGCCCTGCTCGTCAGCACCGTCTGAACAGTCGCTCCAGCCGTCACATAGCCACTGCTGCTGAAGGCACTCCCCTGTGCTGCAGGCGATCTGGTTCGGGCCACAGGTTCCTTATCAGGGAAAACAAAAACAAATTTGATATGATAATATGTATGCCTTTAGTTATGCTGTTTTTTCACTTTCTCTTGCAACATGTCACGGACAGAAACATTTGCATTAGAACCTAATTGCATATATATTTATAGTATGTTATGAAAAGGACAAATCTACAGTGCCCTGCAAAAGATTCAGATTCTCTCAGTTACCAAACAACATCAATAATTTTATTGGACTTTTCTGTAACAGACCAACACACCGAGTAGCTGAGAAGGGAATAGAAATGCGTTCACCGTTTGCACAAACGTAACAAATAAAAATCTTCTTGAGTCACTGTAACAGTTACAGCTGCAGTATTTCTCTACCAAACTGAAATTCTTCATAATTCTCAGCTCCAGTCTTAAATCTTTGTGGCCTCTAACAGATTTTTTCTAGGGCTACTTGTAGTTAGCTGTCTGAATGTTCTTGTCCTTGCTGTAAAAAATCATCCCTATAGCCGGATGCTGCCGTCATTATGAGAAATCAAGCTGATGGTGTGTTCAGAGTGATGTGCAGTGTTTTTGCTTTACTATAAGTGATGTTATGTACTATTTTGTATTGGTCTATTACATAAAATCCAAACACATAGAAGGGAAATGCATATTAATAAAGGTACTCTACTTATACAATGTGACAGAGGCAGTAAAACAAATCCATGATACCATCATCGCCACTCACATTTTATCTCTATGCTCCAAATTAATGAATAATAAGAATGTTTATTTAATTCAAGTTGTACAATCTGACAATAAATTAGTGGAGTTTCAAATAGATGGATTGTTTTTCTGTAACTTAAATACATAAGCATTACCCTATTTTCTTATGAACCACTTTGAAAATATGGGGGTGAAATTAGAGGGCTAATAAGAAACAACTTTATTAAAGCAAAAGACTCACTGCTCAGCACAGACACAGCCTGGTATGTTGCATTAAAGCCGCTGTCTGCCACGCCCTCATCTGCCACAAACACCACCGTCATGTGCGGGCCTGAGGAGGTCAAGTCTGATGGGAAGGTAGTACCGCAAAACCTATCACCGAGACACAACAGCTGCCTTAGCTCAACTCTTGTACTCAGGTGAAAGAAAACACAAATGATATTACAGCTAAAGAGCTTCTTACCTCCCTAAAACTCTCCCAGCTCCAATGCTGTTGCTGTCATGAACTTCCACATAGTCAAACTCGCACATATCCTGCGTCTCCAGACTGAAGTTTCTGAAGCTTAGCCTGATGACATGACCCTCATCAACAGATATATGCCACACACACAACTAGGGAACATAACAAAGGCTGTTACTTTTCCAGTTATTAGCAATCTGGGTGTGTTTGGTTGTTTCCAGAATTACCTGTTGGTGAGGATAAGGCCTGGGGTGATTTGGACTTGCAAGGTAACCATACGGCCCAAACTTCTGACCACCACATTCTGGAAAACAACAGTAATCACAAATTCTTTCTCTTAAAGATTCCCGTTGGGTTTATTATAGCTTCTGTGCTCTCACCTTTGTGCTTATGGCTACAGTTTGCCTCATCTGTTTGGTCATTACAGTTTGGCTGACCGTCACACACAGACACAGGCAGCAGGCACCGGCCACCATCACACATGAACTCTTCTCTGCTGCAGCTCTCTGAGGAAACAAGAGAAGATCCTGTGGTGAAAGTGAAAATGAATGTGAGTTTGCACAAACATAACAGGGGTTCTCAAACTTTTCCAGGCCATGGACCCCCAAACAGTGTTAGCTTCTGGCCGAAGACCCCTTTTGAAAACCCACAGGCAAAGCTGCAAAACTTATAAAGAAACATTAACTTTTAGATTTTATTTTCTCACTTTCATTCACTATTCAATAATGTGTACATTCATTTACAGAACGCTCCTTGCATATTTAGTTCTGTGGTGGAACATTTTTATCAGATAGTTTTATCAGATAATTTTCTTTGAATTTTGACTTTTCATGTCAAAGAATTATACTCATCTTCTGACTATAATTCTGAGATTCTGTTGAGAATCTCAGAATTCTGACATCAAAAGTAAGAATTCTAAGAAAAAGGTCAAAATTCAGAAAAAAATGATGTTATGACGTAAAGCACTTTGCTGCTGAAATGTGCTACACGAATAAAATTTGATTGATTGAATAATGAGATTTTTTCTTTTTCAGTTTCCCTAATTCTCTTCTGTAAATTGTATTTAATTTCCACAGTTGAAGTTTTTTGCCACACTGTCCTCTACAACAGGAAGAAAAAAAAAAAGGTTTCCTTCAGGCTTTTTCTTATTGTAAACTTTTCCATTTCACTCTTCCTATGTGCTAGCTTGAGGAAAGTAGCTGATAAATGTGACTATCAGCCAATCAGGAAGATGAGTGTGGCAAATAACGTTTTCTGAATTTCCCCCCTTTGGGACAATAAAGGCAATTTCTTCCATCCTTGCTTTTCAAAAATGATTGAAAAACAGATTACATTTATAAAATAAATAAATAAATAATTTAAAATGTCATTTTTTTCATGTAACCTTTCTTCCCTCCAGCTTTTTGAGTGGCCCCTCCGGGCCCGAGGCCCCCTGTTTGAAAAACACTGATCTGGAACACTGAATACTGACTTTGTGTGGGCAGGACAGCTCTGTACTGCGCAGCAAAGCCGGCGCCGGCGATGCTGCTGTCAGAGTGGAAGGTGACCCACACGGTACTGCTGTTGGTGTTGATCGTTGGTGGGGCGACGTTGCCACAGAACCTGAAGAAAAAGATTCACTTGAATCATTTTACTATGTTTCCAGTATTCATATATTTTGCCAACATGTTGCAACATTTTGTATGTAAATAGGTCAACATATTCCTGAGTAGATAAAAATTTTGCATGGAGTATTTTTTTTCAAAAGGACGACAGATATTTGCAAATCCCTTAGCGCCATCTTGTGTAATTTTTTTAGCACTTCATCTGGAAGATTGAGGTGTAAATCTTACATTGCAGTTAAGCAGCTTAAAGTAATAAACCTGTGGTACATTTAGATTTTCATCCTGTCTGCAACCTGACTGACCTGGTGAACACTGAGGTCTGCTCGACCTGCTGCTGAACCTCCAACCAGTCAAACAGACAGGGAGAGGGTCCCTCCACCGCCAGATAAGAAACGCGGATCTGAACCAGGTGTGGGGGTGGGACCCGGATCTCCCAGACGCAATGTAAGTTTGAGGGGTAGGAGCCAGGGTGGTTTGGGGAACTGAAACTGCCCCCTGAGTCAGTCATGGCACCTCCACAGCCTGGGAGACAGAAAGGAATATTTTATTAAAGGAGAAAAGCAAATATGCACTGAAAGAAATGAGAGTCCTGTTGATTGAGGATAGATGTACTAGTTTCAGACTGGGGGATCATATCAGGCTGTGGTATGGCTGTGCTGTCCATGTGACTTCTCTTCAAAGGTGCTGCGGTTGAAGTGTGGGGTACATCATGTCCTGTGCTCTGTAAGCCTGTAGAGGTTGTTGTCAGGTGATTGTCCACTGTCTGGCTTTTCAGCTCTAAAAGAAAAGCAGGACATTATGAGAAAATGACATACAGAGACTTTTGTCTACTGTACACTATGTGGTGGACATTCTAAAGTCCTTTCATCCATTCTCTCAGTCAGTTTTATATATGACTTATTGCATTCTGAGCAACTACGTGCAGCAGGAACTCACGAGTGAGAATAAGAGCCAGCGCCAGTCCGATGGCTGTTAGCAGGAGCAGGGCAGCAGCAGAGACCACCACAGCCCCCCATCCACCACCTCTGCCTCTGAGCTGCATGGAGCACATTTCCACAAAACCTGAGGGACAGATTATGCATTTAATCTGGTTTTAAATAACTTAATTTCTTCCTCCACTGCAAAAACACAAAATATGACCAAGCATTTTTTTTCTCTGGCAGATTTTTTCACTTACAACATGGGAAAATGGCTTGTTGAGTGAAACTAGTACTTTTTATCTATATTATTGACTTAAAACAAGCGCCTATATCTTGCTGAGAAGTTGTTTGTAAGTCAGTTTTGTCTTATTTCAAATGTACTAAGATATTTGCACTAGTATTAGACAAAAAATACTTGGTAATAGTTTGTGTTTTCAAACTGTAGCTTAAAAATATATAAGCTGTATCATATAAAATATTTTATATGATACAGTCTCAGAGTTCTGTTTTCTGTGCAGTTAAAGTAATGGACTGATTTTACTGTTTTCACAGTCATGAAACAAGTTTACATTAAATAAAACATACAAGCTAATTATCTCTATATTCCCTCACTTAGTTGAGCTACTCATCAGTATAATTTATTGTATGCAAATCCAAACTTTAAAATCTTTAAATAAATGAAATGTCAGTCAGGGATTGGCTGACTCACTGGCTGCTGGGGGTTTGATTGGTTCAGGAGTGGATGAGGAAGTCCTGAAGCCGTCCATCCGCTCCTCCTGCTCCCCCTCCAGCTCAAAAGCAGGATTACAAAACACATTCTGTAGAAATGAATAAAGGAATTAATTTAAGCAAGATTTTATTTTCTCAGAACTTTTTAAATAGACAGTATAGGGGAACAGAGTCTTCCTCTTTCAGATGTATATCAGGACTGTCTTATTTTTAGCTAGCTCAATATGTTGACCTTGCGGTTTGTTTTTTTTTACATCACTTTGAAAAGAATTGCTTCAATTAATTGACATCTGAGGATTTTCACAAATAAACGGGCTGTTAAAAGTCATGCCACATTGTCATGGATTTATTTTAACTTTGATCACACCACTCCAGAGCCTTCAAATAGTTATTTAAAGCAACTTAGAGAAGAATCTGCTGGTGTGCTTCATTGTCCAGCTGCATAACCCAGATGTTTTGGGGGTTAAAGTCAGAAATGAATAATTCCTGAGATCTTTCAAAACATTTACAGCCATCATTAAGATGTTTTCTGGCCAATGTCTGTTCTGTTTGGTCAGCAGATTGTTGTTCAATGTCTTTCACATTGAATCTTGAAAACTAACCTAGAGTGAGCCAGGTAAGGCCTTAGATGTTGCTTAGATATTATTGTGGGTTCTCTTAAGATGTTCTTGATGAGTCTTTGATACCTCTCAGCATTGGCCAGATATAACAAATATTTAGTAGGCGGTCCACTCTGCACTGTTCCATATTTTCTCCTCTTGTAGATAGTAACTCTCACTGTGGCTTGAGCCCACTATTGTTACTCATGAAATTAAATAGTACCAACATTCAAATTATCCACCATCAGCTTATTGCGTTCCAGCTTACCTTATAAATGTCAGAGGAGTCAGAGTAAACAGAGACCTGGCTGAGATCAGACATCATCAGTCTCAAAGGGAAATTCTGATTCTGGTCAGCAATTCTCTCCAATGGACCGGCGTTTCTAGGAATAAATCTGGAGGAACATTGCAAAACCAGAGCTGTTTTTCTATTAGAATTTTTGAAGGACATTTTTCAGAGTTTTCTTACCATCCTGCATTTTGCCCAAATAGTTAGCCTCCTCTTTGACTGTGAAAACTTCCAATCTTCGATCCTCCTGCACATAGAATTCCTTTGTTGGTGAAGCGTAACCATAATTCTCATGAAAACCAGCAATAAAACCAAGCTAATTCAGAGAAAAAGAGTTTTAAGCTGCATTTGTCAACATAACCATCCTCGATGCTCTTTATTCTCTGGATTTCTCTTGTGTGTTTTTGCTGGTATGGAACTGGCTACAAAAGGGTTTCAGAAAGTTGTTCCCAGTGCCCAGCAAAGCCGTGTCAGCTGAGAGGACTAAGCCCTGAGAAGGAGGGAAAAATTAAAGTTAGGGGGGCAGTTTGTGGTTTGCTAAATGTTTATAACACTTAGGTTGTACAGAAACATACTGTCGCATGGCTGAGCTACTGCGGCCTGGTGATCAAACATTTGAGTGCAAACAAACATGAACGGACAAACAGAATTTTAGGCAACTTACTGAGGAATAATTTTAAGAGGTTGAGTTAGTAGTAGGTGCAGCTTGGTCTGGGGATATTAAATCTGTTATTTTGAATATGCAAAGTTGTCTTTTAATGCCTTATAAAAGAGTAAACAGTTTACTTAAAAAACAGAATCATTCAACAGAAAGGGGTAGTGTCGCTAAAAACGAAAGTGCTGAAATAAATCTATTTTCTGTCCTAAATTGCTCAATCGCTCTGTCCTCGTTTGGTAGCTGGATGTTAATGGGTAATCAGTCATCAAATAAAACCTCTGACTGCAGGACGACTCAGAAGGTCCGTCGGTGGTTTCTGCCACTTAAAAACAGAAAAACTGAACTCTGCTTAGTCTGATCATGAGTGTTAAATCTGCACTGTGGATCCTTGTTTCCATCACCATCCTGGAGGGTGAGTATGTCAGTTTTATTCAATATTTGCAACACCAAATGGAGATTGTTTGGTGCAAAATGACTGGTTGTGTTTGTGTGTTGAGGTACGTGTTTATCTCAAACATTTTTAACCTGTTGTGCTCCAGTGGCTCCCCAAGAGTTTGACTACTACGAAACGTACGATGACCAAGAACCTTTGAACTGCTCGACCACGGAGACGATCAAAGGTGGAAATGTCACATATTCAGAGGTGGGGATTATAAATTGCTCCCCACTTTATCACAGCAATGTCACTGTCACACTGCTCTTTAAATAAGGTGTCACATTTACATCTTCATCTGAACAAATTAGAATAATTGTCAAAAACTTAAAAGATTTCAATGAATGAATTCAAGAAGTGAAGGTCATTTAATATACATAAATTCATGACCTACAAAGTGATCTTTTCCAATCATTATTTTCTTTTAGGATTGATTTTTATGGCTCTCACGTGTCAGTTCGTTTAGCGGTGTCGCTAGATGACCTCAAGTCCTTCTGGAAAAATAAAATCATCCTCTGCATAAAACTTGTCGGCAGAAAGAACCACAGAGTGTTCTAAAATTTGGATAGCTTTGGACGTAATGACTTCAAGTTGACCAATACTAACAGGTAGCAATAGTGGTGTCATATCAATAATTATGGGCTGAATTTGAAATGTTTTGACTTTAACCCTGATTTACAATTTGTATATCTTTACTTGGGACTTGACTCAAGTGAAAGACTTGAGACAAGTTGTGAGTTGCAAACAACTGACTTGATCTTTTCGTGTGTGTGGTGACTCTAAATGCTCTGACTCAAGATGCGTTGCTGTAGTCCATGTGTTTTTATTTCCTGAAAACATTTTACTGGACTTCACAATTTTCTCTGGACAGCAGTCTGGACAGCAGTTATCCCTGTTGCTTGTGCAATCTATAAAAACTTTTCTTTCACTTAACTTCCCCTCAGTGTGCTTGAATGGAGCACTCTGTGCAAAGAAAGCCTCTAGCAGCCAATTTTAGTGACAAACATTATTTGAGGAGGATGTTAGGGACTGTCAGCCAGTGAAGACCATGTTATACATTTATTTATCAAAAATCAAAAATGAGTAGTACAGTCAAAAGAAGAAGCATGTAGAGTGAAATATCTTCATCTCCAACACTAACATGATTTAATTACTGGCAAAAGGAGTGAGTAACATGAAAAAGAATAAATGTGGGCTTCTTTTTAATTAAATTCTTTTTTTTTTTTTTTTTTTTTTGGCTTTACCCTTGAAGAAATAATGTATTTCCTCCCCAGGGAGGGATAGAGGGTAGTGTGATGACTTATCACTGCGATCCAGGGAAATTCCCACACCCGGTCAGCGACAGGGTCTGTGGTGCTGATGGAGAATGGTCACCAATGAGACTGCCCAGCGGCAGGCTTGTGTCCCGGCCCAGTTGCAAAGGTAACGTTTTTATTTTCAAGAATCCTCACCTGTGTCCTCCCTTGTCTGCTGGACACCATTCTCTCTACCTGTCACACACAGACATGATGTGTCCGGGTCAGCTGCAGCTGGACAATGGTGACTTTTGGCCCAGGGATCAGTGGTTTCCAGTTGGAATGATGCAGAGTTTTTCCTGCCATAGCGGCTTCTCCTTTCACGGGTCAGAACAAAGAAATTGCACAGTGTCTGGAGAGTGGACCGGCACCACTCCAATCTGTCGCAATCATGGTGAGGAAACAATGCACAGATTGCTCATTGCATTCCTACGCTGTAGGTGGAAAGTGATGTCTTGGTAGGTTTGGATTTGGGCCTTCTGCTTTCCATTTTCAGATGGTGGATTGTTCAGAAAACAGAACCTTTCAAAGTTTAGATATTGTTCTATAACTGCTTTTAACTTCTATGAAACTTCATCCATCACATGAAATCCCCACAAAATTAAAATTTGTGGTTGTAATGTGACATGAAAATTCTTAAGAGGTATGACTAATTCTGCAAGGCACATGATCATTTTTGAAAAGAATACAATATATTTTCAACATTTTATAAACATGTACATCAATTTTGTGCAGCCTCAGAATAAATCATTATAATATGCTTCTAGTTTTTGCAGCCAGTGAATGTAGGGACCCGGGGATCCCCCCAGGGGCCAAGAGATCAGGGGACCGATTCCACATAGAAGACAAAGTGACTTACCGATGTCAGGCTGGAATGCATCTGCTTGGGTCGGCTGAAAGGGTTTGCTTGGAGATCAAGGAGTGGAGCGGCTCACCACCAAGGTGCCAAGGTGATAACTTTTATTATTTCCCATTAGAAAGAGCTCACACACTAAACTTAGACATTATAACTCCACCAGCAACACAATGTTCAACGTTTTCCTACATTCAATGCTTTTGTGCTTTATTGCAGCCCCTCATACTTTTGACACGCCCAGCTCCGTGGCAGCAGCCATGGCGGGATCACTCGCCGGCGTGATGGATGTTCTCTCTCCGGATTCCCAAAAGAAAAGTTATTGTTATTTATTTATTATTTTTGTGAACATTAAGTTATTTTTATGTTAAAAAAATTCTTGCTCAAATGGAAGACAAAATGTCAATTGTGTGCTTGTGTGTTAAAAGATTCTAGCAGATCATTTGGCCGAAGCTTTCTTGTGGCTGAAGTCAGTCGTATGAACGTCTACATTTTGCTGGACACATCAGGAAGCATCAAGAAGGACAAATTTGAATTGGCCAGGAATGCAACCATTGCTCTGATCAGAAAGGTTTGTATGAGATACGGTCAGGGTTAAAGTTACAATAACATCCTACAACAGTCTCGGTCTTTGAATCTTGCCCTCTGTCCTTTTAGCTGGACAGCTACGACGTCCAGCTAAATTTCCACGTGTTGTCGTTTGCCAGCGAAACTAAAGTCATTGTCAACATCCATGATACGGATATAAGTGGGGATTCTGATGAGGTCATATGGACTCTGATGAACTTCGACTACCACAGTAGGGCATGGCTTGTTGTAAACTTTACAATTAAACTGAAAATCACATCCAGTGTCCTAGTGAGTTAACAAGTTAACCAAGTGATTTTTTTGAAAAACTAATCAGTTTCATTCTGTGCTGCAGGTCACGGCCGTAAGACTGGCACCAACCTTTACTCTGCTCTGGAAAATGTCATGAAAACAATCAGCTTCTTAAATGAAAACAGAAACAAGAACTGTTTTAATGAGACTCAGAACATCATCATCATAGAAACCGATGGTAAAAACTCAGTCTCATAAACACAACTGCAGATCAGCAGTTCTCCTGCCTTTTAGAAAAAGTGTAGGAAAATACAAAACACTGACCTTGCACACAAAAACAAGCACATACATCACATCCCGACGATGATGAGTGTTGCTGAGGTCTTCGTCATGACATTCTATTCCATGGTCCTTTATTTGACTTTACCTGATTGAGTTTGATGTCTTTTTGTTTACTTTTATAAACAAGCTTATCCTCTGTGTTGGCTTGCTTCAAGACACCATGCAAATTTTATTTTTAAGGAAACTAAAGAAATAAAATGCCTTACCTGTATTACCATAGCGATAAGACAAGCCCTTTTGAAAAGAACTCCTGGTTCAAAATGAAATATTTTAGTAGAGCTATTGCAATAATTGTGACGCTTCTTTTTTGTTGTACTTTTCTATACAACAACAACCTGCAGGTTACTCCAACACAGGGAAAAAGCCTGAGGCCGCTCTGGGCAGGATCCGGAGCTTACTGGGCTACAGCACCACACAACACGATCAGACACATGAGAAACTGCTGGGTAGGATGACATGAATTGATATTAGTGCACAACAAGGGTTTTGTGCACTAATTAAAGATTTTAATTGACAAATTTGAAATGACAGACACACCGTCAGAAAATTATCAGTGCTAAAATAAAACATAAAAGTAAGGGAATTCGATGTTTCCAGATGTCTATGTGTTTGGTGTTGGGGAACAAGTGAACAAAGAAGAGTTGAACTCTCTGGCCTCAAAGAAAAGTGGCGAGAAGCATTTATTTGTTCTGAAAGACTTCGACTTACTGGGAGAAGTGTTCAACAGCATCATCAGTGAGTAGCAGCTCTCACTCAGCGCAAAACCAAACACATTGTCTAAATTGAACCAAATTTATGACTTTCTACTGACCAGGTGACAAAAGTGTGACAATGTGCGGCATAGCTCAGGAAGATATCACCAAAAGCCGGATGGAAGATGGCCTGAAAGCCTACACCAGGCCTTGGCACGTCAACCTCACATCGGTAAATACAATCTCTTCCAGTTAGAAGAAATTGATTAAAGTGGGCTGTAATCTTAAATAAATTCTGTCTCCCTGTAGAGCGAATGGCCACCTGATAAATTACACTGTACGGGATCTATTGTAAGCCAGACCTGGGTGCTGACAGCTGCTCACTGCTTCGGCAAAGTTAGCACAAGCAGAGTCCCAAGTCAGCTAAAAATACAATATGGTAAGGAGCTGAAATTGTCAATAATTTGTAGATGAAGGCAAATATTTAGTCTTGTAAAAAGAAATGTTCTCATACAAATGACACTTATTTTAGATTAATATTTTAGTCATTAAAGATTAATTTAGTAAAGCTTTGCTTATGCAAGAATAAATGCAAGGATATCACACTTTCTCTTCAAGTTTAAGTTCATATTTATATTAAATATCTATGTCTGCAAAAAAACAGATTGATTTTTCATTCATATGTTGTCCTGGAAAAGGCAAATTCAAATCCTTTATGCTGACATAGTAAACAGTGTCTTTGGTTTCTAGGTGGAGGAGAAGTGGAAGGCAGCAGAGTGATCACACACCCTGATTACAACATCTTCAAACTGAAAGGGAGGAATGTCTCTGAGTTTTATGACTATGATGTGGCTTTGGTAGGAACAAAACAGAAAATCCCGTTATCCTGGGAAGCCAGGTGAGGCAGATGACAGTAAAGCAATCTGTAAATGGCTGCAGGTCAGCACATGTCTGACTGAGCAGCTTCTTCAGGTGGAACATGTTTAATTATGAATGCATACAGGTGTAGTTTAATTTATTTAACTAAAATGTTTTACAACAGGCCTATCTGTTTGCCATGTACCACAGCGGCCTCTCGAGCCATGAAAAAAATCAACTCCACCTGTAAGCAGCACAGTAAGTAACTTTTGTAATGACGGTACTTGGAAAAATGTAATGCTACGGTTGTTGATTTTTATGTTTTTATGATGTAAAGCACTTTGAACTGCCTTGTTGCTGAAATGTGCTATACAATTTAATTTGACTGAAGAGGAGCCCTGTGTTGAAAGTCTTAAGACTAGAGTGGTGATTCACCTTCAACAGGACAACCCTAAACACACAGAGCTAAAATTAAATGTCTTAGTTTGTTTTAAAGTGATCCAGACCTAAATTCAATTGACAATATAAAAATACTTTTTAATTTGTTTTGAGAAACAAATTAGCGATCAACTAATTTGTTTCTCAAGTAGATACAATAAAACACTGTTGTAGCATATAACAGCTGAAGGGAAAGCATATCTGTGTCTCATATTTGTTCATAAACATAAAACTTAAGCATGTTTCAACAGGGGAGGAACTCCTTTCACACACGGTGATTCCTGCCTTCTTCATCCAGAAGTCCAAAGAACGGAAACAAACTCATATCCATCTGAAGGAACAGGTGAGTTTTCTTGATCAATCATCATAAATCTGATAGAAATTCTCCTGGTAAAATAAAGTGTTATGTTTTCTCTCTGTGCAGAGGCCTGCCTGTGTGGAAAAGGCCAGGTTGACACTAACTAATCCCACAAATGTATCCCTAGACGAATATGTGACTGAAAATTTCCTCTGTTCTGGAGGTACTGCAGAATATCAGGATGGCATCAGCTGCAAAGGTCTGGAATCTTCCAGTTCAAAAACAGCAAGAGATCAATATAGGACACAAATAACTGCTATACCTCTGTTATAGGCGACTCTGGTGGATCCCTGTATCTGCAGAAAAGGAAGCGCTTCTTTCAGGTATGAAAACCTTTAAATAGGGGGGGGGAGTCAGATCATCATGAGTCGTGTGGTCAGAACCAAACTATTTTCTGTTTTCATCAATAGGTGGGAGTGCTGAGCTGGGGCACCGTAAATGTGTGTGAGATCCCGCTGAGGAGCAGGAGCAGAACCCTTCCTGACGCTCGAGACTTTCACATCGACCTCTTCAAGTTAATGCCGTGGCTGAAAGAGCACCTGGGGAAGGACATCCAGTTTCTTCCTTAAGAACCAGAGAGCAGATCCAGGACCATACAGTAGAACAATCCACTGTATGCTAATGAATACCTGACTTACTTACTGTTCCTTTAACATCATGCAGATCATTTTAGAAAGATAATAGACATGCTGAATAAAAATCTTTAATGGAAACAAATTTTATTCAACAGTTGAAAAATAAAATGTAAACTTTATTTTGAGTGTTAATGTTTCTGTACTCTGAACATTTTGAGATGCAAACCTTTCAATCCAAAAGAAACTAAGACTTTTTTTTGTCAGTACATGATATCATTAATCACACTGCTATTCAGGTAGGAAGGTGGAAACAATGAATTTGGAGCAATGGAAGTAAAAAAAAAATCTGCTTCTGTTCTTACATTTTACCAGTTTATTTCTAGACTCCACATACAGACAAACGTGGCTCTGTTATGTTAAAATGCTTCTTGCAACATTATGTCAATAAAATGACCTGAGTTAATCTGCTTGACATCACTGCTGCTAAAAGTAATCGCTGCAAAAGCTTGGTATGTGAGCTAAATAAGCAGACTGTTTATCAGCTGCAGGTCTATCCCAGTGTCTTCCCTGAAGTCTCATCTGTTATCCATCATTGTCAGAACCGGCCGCGGGAGTCCAATCACCCCTCAGAGAACTGCCTGAACAAAGTTTCAGATTGTCTGTCCTTGAAGTGTGGAACAAAGTGGATTTGAAGGATCTCAGAGAACCCCTCAGAGAGATTTGGAGCCACAAAACTTTTCCTGCCCAGAAACAAAACAGAGATTCCATCAGTTAATTCATAAAAAAAATGTTTTAAATACACAGAAAAAATTAAATAAAACCAATTTAGCAAAAAGGACACAATTTGAGCAAGAACTTTGAACAAAATAGTAATGTCAGTCCACATGAGCTGTCAGTAAGAATGTGCCTTTTGACTCTAGAAAAAGGTTGAGCAACATGACCAAGGCTGCTATTGCAGGCCAGTTTCACTCACTTGTAGCTGTGGAAAACCATGTCGTTGACCTTCGTGTGTTTGCTGTTAGATGGAGCCATCTCACGGAACTGAGAACAACAGTAAAAACAGACAAGGTTCCTCACAACCAGGATAAAACTGAGCCATGTGTTTAAAAAAAGAAAAAGGGGATGTGTGAAGTTGGATATACTCTGTTATTGTGCTTGGCTTGCTCCAAGGTGGCAGTGAAGAAGAAACAGCGACAGGACACTCCTGCTGCCTTGGCCACGTCCAAGTATCTGCAGAAACCCCCACACAGGTCAGTTTATTCTCATAATATAAAGCTGATTGTGTACAAAAAAATAGAATGAACATGTTTTGTGTCGCACATAGACCTATCCTAATTTTGTCAAGGAATCATAATCATAAACATTAAAGATCACCTTTAATGTTTTAATGCAGACTGCAGAGACTTATTACTGAATAATAATTAACACCTGAAAGCATCAATCATAAGAAAAGTGACTTGAATTATATTGTAGAGCAAACACTCCTCCAACACAAACATTATCTAATCTGTTTGTGTTAACAGATAACATTTGCATTTGTGACATGATTCTCCTGCAGATTGTTTACATAAAGATGTACCCAGTGAAGTGGATCGAGATCATAAAACTGAAACATAAAAACGACACACCCACTTAAACAAACAGAGAGAAAACACATGGGAGGTGCTGCAACAGAGCTACCGTTTGCGAGACTCTGGGTCTGGGTTGGTGTTGTCCACGGCAACGCTGCGGCCCTCCTTCAGAGCTCTCTCACACGCTGACACGCAGTTCTGCCAGGAGCCGAGCGTATCCTGATGCGGACAGGAGTGGAAACACGTTCTAATGAACTGAAAACCAACACAATGAGACTCATTCAGTTAGCTGAGCTAAAATATTCAGAATCTACTCGCCCTGTTGACGTAGACGTAGCCCTTTGGAACAATGTGGGTGTGGAAGAAGGTGGATTTTCCAGCTGGAAAGGGAAGACAAAAAAGGATATCAGGGTGTTGGTGGACGGACAAACCAGAAAGGTGACATGCCTCTCCAGACAGTACCTGCAGGGTAACCCACCGCAACAATAACTTCTGTCTTGTTGCAGGTGAGGGAGGCGGACGGCGGGTCGAACAATCTGCAGCTAGAGTCGAGCTTCCGCTAATTCAGAATGAAAGACAACGATTAAGATGAACACAGATTATATTATGCATCTACACAGCAGAGGCTTGTCAACCTTAGACTTTAATACAATTTTTATAAAACATATTAATCATTCCCTTTCAACATAATTAGGGCTTCACAGGTTCTCTGATTGGTTTTATGCTGAGTCAGAAGAAAGCACAACAGAAGGAATGACTCAGGCGCAATAAATCAGAAAAAACATCTGACACCAAAATGAGGATTCAGAACTAAGTTGTACTCACAGGGTCAAAGTCAGGCAGGCTGTAGGGGGCGCTCTTCCATCCTAAAAAGTATTCTTCTGGTGTGTAGAACTGAAGCCCAATGTTCAGCGCAAACTGCAACAACCGAAAGAAAAAAGCTTTGAGCTCCACTAATCTATTCACTGACATCAAACATGATGTTAACGACTTGGTGGAGATAGGGAGTGACAGGAGGATAAAGTTCCCACATATTTTCCATCTGGAAAAATTCCTTAAAGATGGGATGTAAGGAAGGACAAGAAAGATTGTTTAGAAGGCAGCAGTAGGGTCCTTGGAGCTCTTACCAATCTGTCACTGCAGGAGAAATCCTTCTTCTTCTTGCCCGGAGCCCAGTTCTCCGGCCTTCCTGCAGCATCTGGACAGGGAAAAGGTCAGGATGCCATGTGGATTTGTCAACCCATGTGTTATGGACTGCTACAGACTCAACTGACACATGATTTAGTTAAGCAATGGAGGTTTCTATGTTATGAAATCAAACAGAAACATAAAAAAATAGAGTATTTATTATATCGACATTAAAGTCACACAGCTAAGCTTTGACTTACCTCCTACATAAAAACTCTGGGTCTTGTCGACAGCCACCCCATCATTAGCCTGGGCAGGAAACACATTAGAGATGCCATGCAACAAAATCTTTATTGATTCTTTGTTTGGTTTCTGGTGGTGAAGCTGCTATATATCAGGTGTGACAGTTTTGTACTCACTTTCTCACACAGGTGATTCCACATTCCCATCACGGGTTTCCTGTAGACACCAGGGCCGCTGGCGACAAACACCTGAAGCATGGAACAGGAGATCAGTCGCTGCTTGATGCTGAAGGAGTCTGTGCTGAGAACCTGGGACCAACCTGTACAGGCAGCTGCAGGGTGGTGAGGATGTCCTCCACTTTAGACTTGAACACTTCTGGTATCAGTTTGCCCCTAGCGATCCCCAGCTGGTTGGTGAAGAAAACAACCTGCAACAGGATACGCATGTATGTAAAAATCCAACACCACTCCACTAGGTTTATTCTGCTAAAGTCGACCAGTGCAGAAGTTTTAATCTTTCACACCTTATAGCCTTTTTTGAGCAAGCTGGCCAGCCTGGGCTGAATCTCAGGGTACAGAATCCTAGAAAATTCACATCATGATAAAATAAAAGAGAAACAATTATCAAAGAACACATGGAGGAGAATGAACATACTTCCAGTCATCAGGTGCAGTGGGAAAGACTTTTCCAGATTTGGTGGTGATAATACATCCATCAATATCAAACCCAGCAATCTAAAAGGAAACAACAAGTGTATAAACCAAGTTTAGTAGTACGTAGCACAAACATACAAATCTTATGTATTTCTCCAAAAAGGAACCTTCACCACCTTGTTGCTCGCTTTCACTCCTACAGCTGTGTAAAACATGAGGTTTCCTGTCTGCTGCCAGCTGCTCTTCACGCAAGCCTTTGCTGGAGATGAAGACGGGGAAGAAGGGGTGTCTTTTTTCTCCTCTGTCATGTTCTTTTCTGCAAACTCCTGCAACTCCTTTAGCTTTTCCTCAGCAAATCTCTCCTCCTCATCCTGCTCATCTAATTTCTGTCGCTTCACCTCAGCCTGGTCCCTCTCTGTGTTCAGCTGCCTTTTAGAGGCCTGAACAAAAAATATACATATAATCACTTTCACAATCATATAAATTTATTTGTGGTGCATCATAAATCGATACGATGCACAAAAAAATAAAAAAAAGTTTTACCTTAGAGGGAGAGACGGAAAAGAAGTCCTTAATACTGCGTTTCGGAGTAGGACTGGATTCAGCCTCCTTCCTGTTTCTACCCCCTTTTGTCTTATCTGAGGCTTTCAGGTTCCTCTGTGTCATGCTGCAAGCTGAGCTCAGAGAGATGTCCAGTGTAAACGGGTGGCTCTGGTTGACCAGGTACAGGGTGCCTCCATGGGTAAGTTTACCTGACTGACCCCGACCCAGCTTCTCACCATTTAGGAAACTGGGATTTGGCCCAAGCTGCAAAAATATTGCACATGTGGACATTGGACTGGAGATTCTCCAGGATAACACTTTGTTTAATTGTAGATAACTATAACACCTCTTTGGACGGTACCTGAGTAGCAACCTGAGTAACAACCACATACCTGAGTAACAACCACATTCTGTTCTGCATAACAAGCCACCACCTTCACTGAAACAAACACAAGGGCTGTTAAAATGGATACAGTACATGATCACAGAGGAGGCAATATAATATGTGTGGCTTACTCAAATATAGGTACAATGATTCACAAAGAGGGCACACATTAAAGCAAAACACACATGAAAAAGGAGAATATTCTTTTTAAGCTATCAGTATTTTAAAAAAATGCTTATTTGCAGGTTTAACAGAAGCTAGAGGAAAACAACAATTCATGAACTGATTTGGCTGTTTCCCTCAATTTAATATTTAAGTAGTAACAGTGATTTAAAACTCTGCAGACATAATGTAATCCTCCATGCAGAGATCCATATTTAACAGTCAATACAGGGATGTTGCTAAGGCAGAATAAAAACATATTTTGCCCTACGGCTGGAAAATTTCAGGTCAAATGTTGACTGGTTTATAAGAAATTATTTTTGCGCTGCACAGAGCATGTTTTGTTTTTTGTTTTTTTAAAAATTCTGAGCAGTTTATTTCCTTTCAATGCAGACAGCAGGAGCCTAAACTTCTGTTTTAACCATATGGCACCAATATCAATCTAAAAATAATTATATTTGACAATATAAGTTTAAAATAACATCACTTTTAATCTCATAATAAGCATCAGATAATCTTTACATTTTAAATTTACATAAACTTAAAGACATATTTCCAAATAAATCTCCTTTGATTTAGGCTGTTTTTCAGATCCAAGCACAAACATTCACTTTCATTTTATTTGAAGATAATGTGGATCTTTAGAATACCAAGGAAATCCCCAAACGACTAACAGGATCCATTTCACCCATTATACAAGTCTTTCAGATTCCCCTCAGTAACTAACATGAAAGGCAAATCCAAAAATACACTGAACAAGATCACATTATATTAAAATATGTTATGTTATACTTGGGCGGACATTATATGTACCCTTTTGATACAGATCTTAGATCAATATAGATCAATAAAGACATTAAAAACATATATATCTGGCATTAAGTCCAATAGTGCATTTTTACTGAGTTTCCCTCTGCCTCACCCTGGTGCCTGGAGCATTTCTTGTCGGCCACCCCAGTGTCCGGACCCCGGCCCAAAATCACAGCCCGTCCGTCCTCCAGTGGAATCCGGATCCCAGAGGGTCCAACCAGCGCACACGACATCTTTCAGCTACTTTTACTAACTATTTAGAGCAACAAGAATGGCAAAATATGACGTTCTTTTACACCCTTTTTCTTTTTTGCGTCTCTGTGTCTACTTTAAAGATGTGTTGAGGCTAAGAAAATTAAACTGAAAAAAAAAAATTCCCTGTTTAAAATCTGCAAAAATTGTGATTTGTTTAGTTCCATGCTAGTTTTGCAGGGGGTGCGTCTGCCAAATAGGCTCGTGTAGAAACGTGTTTTATGTTTTAATGTTCCGCAATGACTGACAAGTTATACACAACATGGAATTTAAGTTTTATTACTATTATCTTTACATGCTGAGCTTTTTGTGTTATAGCCTCAAATAACAGATTTTACTAGATGTCAGGATCAATTAACACCTGTAAACAGAGGACTGTCACACAGATAATGTTGACACACTATTTTCTTCCGTCTCTGCTGTTACTCCTCTTTTTGTTATATTTTGACTGATAATCCCTTTATGCTCAGCTTTCATTTGTATTCCACACACAAAAAAAGTATTTTTAACAGTACTTGGTGTCACTGAAAGGTCCTAAAGTAAATAAAACTGAAGTTTTTTTTTGTTTTTTTTTTTTGTACTTTTATTGTTTTTAAGTTGATAGTGTCAAGGAAGTTCAAAGCAGTGACCCTTTGCTTTCTGTTTCATTGGGGGCGTGAATAAAACAAGAATCATAGGCACATTTGTAAACACATAATAATGCAATAAACATATATGGGGTGTTTTGTGAAGATTTTGTAGAGATTTGTTCACCCTGCTTTGTATAACAAACCACCATTTTCATTGACAAAAATAAATAAATAAATAAATAAATAAATAAATAGTAAAGGTGTTCACATGGCTATTACTTATGATTCCCAATACGAAAATTTTAAGAAGGCCAAATCGTGGTCTACAAATTACAGCTAATCATATCTTTTCCAATTATTAATCAGAGTACAGTACTAAGATTATATATATATATATATATATATATATATATATATATATATATATATATATATATATATACATTAAAAAGAAATTAAAAACTCAAACGCTGTACGTTCTCGTCTATAAATTAAAAAAAAAAAGTAAACTCCGCATTTATTTAATAGACAATAAAAATATATTTCTAAGGTAGAATAAAAACATATTTTGAAATCACTGCTCTACATGGAACACGTTTGTCATAATAGTGAGATAAAAGCTGCAAGCCAGAAATATGTAATGTTCGATACATCAAAAATATTAAACATCTTTGTTTCCTAAATACGCAACTAAAAGTAGATGCAAATACCGATTTTTTTTTAAAACAGTTACATGTATCACACAAGTTTAAATTGAGATTGAAAATCACCAGCAAACCAAAACAACAGTTGTGCCCACTCTGACCCCGGCTCAGGACGATGTTCGTGAAGCAGCTTTTAGCTGTTTGCCAACTATTTCTTAGCACGAAGGAAGGTAAACAGGGCGATTTCTTGTGCTTTCTTGACGTTCGTGAGTCAAGCTGAGTCTTCATGAGTCTCCCGTGTTTGCGGCCGCTCTTTAAAATAGGCTCGTGTAGAAACTTCCTTTAAGCTGAAGTGGTTCCGCAATGACTTGGTGAAACGCAACACGAAATGTAAGTTTTACCACTATTTATGTCTCCCTCTTTTTAAATCCTGTAAAAATGTACTGAGTGATGTTTTTGTTACTTGTTTACATTGTTTACTTATGAGTATACACGCATTTAAATAGTCGAAAAACTTTCCGGGTCATTGAATTCTCCTCCACCTAGTCAAATGGGGAAACAGGGAAAAAAGGAAAACAGGCAGAAAGCTTAGTTTGTTTGATTTTTTAAAGACCCGTGTATTGTGTGTGCGAATATTGAATTAAGTATCTCCAAACAGCTCTTCTAAATGTGTTTATGTTTATTTGAAAAAGACAAGACGCTTATGTACAGGGTGTGTTTCTTTATCTTAAGCCAAGCTTTTTCATCTGCCTCACATATTAGTTACTCCCACATGATAAACAGGTCTTTCTAGAAGTCTTATCCTGGGTGGCTCCTTTTATGTTTGTCCTGCCTTATGATTGCTTTTTCTGCAGATGGTCACTCTTTGCTCTGCTTTCATTTACATATTCTTGCCACTTTGCCAGACAGCTGGTGGTTGGTGAAGCACCCATCTACTTAAGAGGGAATACATGTAACTTTCAGGTAAATTGTGATTACAGTGATGTATCTTTATATATTTTTTAGTGGGTTTACATGTCTGTGTTTTAACTCAGTTGTCACAAGTTCCATAAGTATTGTTTTTTTCTTCTTGCAGGCCTCAAACTGCGCTTATCCATCAAAGAGCAGCTGTTAAACTGGATGTTGACAAATTGAACTTAAGGCATCACTGGATATTATTCTTAATTTTCTTCAAGTATAGCTAGATCCTGTCATGTCTAACACAACCAGCCAAATCAACCACGAGGCAGCCTACTTGTCTCTCATGAAAGGAGTGAAGGAGCTGGACTTTCATGGCCCCTATGTCCCCAGCGACCTGCTGCTGATCGGAGACCATGCCTTTCCTTTAGCCATGAACAGCAAAGGTCAGGTCCTGATGGCTGCCTCTCTGTTTGGTGCTGGGAGGATTGTTGTTCTGGGTCATGAAGGCTACCTGACTGCCTTTCCTGCTCTGGTGGAGAACGCCCTGATCTGGCTGCAGGGTGATGGATCAGGTGACCCTTCTGTATTTGTGCACAACAGCGTCAAGGTGGTCAGCAACAACCTCAGCAAGTCCACCTTCCAAGCACAAGTGGTGGGAGCCTTTATTAGCAATCTAAAGACCGGAGTGTATGTGACGGATGCGTACAGCGTTGGTGCTGACCCGAAAGACTTGGTGGCCTTTATGAAAGCTGGAGGAGGGGTGCTGATAGCTGGCCAGGCGTGGAGCTGGGCTGCAGATCACCCTAAGGAGAATACACTGCATTACTTTGATGGAAACAAGGTGTCTGGGGTTGCAGGGATCTACTTCTCTAAGAATCCAGCTGAGGTGGAAATCTTTCCAGTCTACCCACAGATCCCATCCTCCTACATGGCTGTAGTGTGAGCATGCACTCCATTTCTTCTAATTTATTTATTTATATTTTATTATTTTTAGCCCAAAAGTTCTGAATAACATTTTTTGCTTTCAGTTTGTCTTTAAGGCTGTAATATTCACTATCATTTGTTTCTTAAGAGATTAGAAAATATTGAAGTTTTAACTAAGGCATTTGTTGACTTATTTTTTTAAACCACTTAATTTAAAAGTAGAACCAAATGTTATGCAGTTGCATTTATGTTAATATGCTATAAGATTGTTTTTGACCAAAATTCAGAGTCAACAACCCTTTATTTAGTATTGAACTGGTTCACTGCTGCCACCTTTCTGAATCTGGCATAAATATCAGCTCAAATTCTGTTCTTCATTTTTAATAAGTCTTCTTTACACTCTGCTTTTCAAATACAGAGTAGGGAAGGATTTTGAGGACGACTTGCAGTTCTTACTTCATGGTGTTTCAGAGCTCGCCGTTCCAAATGGTGCACTCGCATCAGAAGTTATGGTCCATGGCCCACTAGCATTTCCTATTGGTGTTGCAAATGGTGGGCAGGCATTTTTGGCCGGAGCCTATTATGGCCAAGGTCGGGTCATCGTTGCTGGACATGAAGCAGTTCTAAGTGCTGAGGTAAAGTTAATGAGAAAGTTGTGTTAAAACTTTGTGAGGTTTATCAGAATATGTCTGGTTAACTTTTTTTCTTTTTTTGTTTATTTCTACACCTGACACCCAGGCAAATGCTCCGTTTTGGAAGAATGCCTTTCACTGGCTTGATGAAGGCCGAAGGGGCGTTGTTGGAGTAGCACTGAAAAATGGGATTAATGTAGCTACCAACTCAGGCCTAAAAATGGAGAATACGGGCTTCAAGAAAGACCTGAGTGTGTTTGTGTCTCCATCAAACCCCCAAAGCCACTTGGAAGAGATCAAGAACTTTGTAGCAGAAGGAGGAGGTCTCCTGATTGGAGGACATGCCTGGTACTGGGCACAGAGCCATGGTGAAAAAAACCCAATGACAGAATTTGGAGGTAATCAGTCTGAATAAATTTTTAATGAAACATCATTAATAAATGGCAAGCACTTTTCTGCTTTCTGCACATGCAGCACCTTAGACCTTTATTGGAAAAGCCTCAGAATAAATATTCACATCTTGTTGATATTTATCAAATACCTTTTTGTCACACATAAAAAAAGGTCTTAAATTGAGGGGGAATTTAAGAATGTGTTTTTGTCTTTTTTCCAGACTTAATAACATCAGTGACATCTACTTTACTTGAATACTATGTTCTGTCATGTTTAGCCACTTTGAAGAGTGGCTAATAGACATAGCTTGTAATACTTTATATTGTCATTGCAAGATAACAGAGTCATGGATTACTAATTAAACGTGAATTGCCACTGATTAACAAAACTAAAAAGGTAGAAATGATGAAAGTGCTTCAGTAAAATTTATTTCTTCCTTCCTTTTCTTTAGAGTTTTGTTTCTCTGAAAAAATGTACTGAGATTGCAGGTCATATTTTTCAAACATTTTCAGGGTGAGATTGTGAATCAGCCATGAGGACAGGACAGACAAAATTCTGAATCTGCTCTGGGAATGTTTAATATTTCATATTGTATGTAATGTCTGGTACTCCAACTGGTAGGGTATTATTTATGGCTGGACTAAATTTGACTTTAGAACTAATTAAATTGATATAAATGTTAAAATCTGTAAATTCTGAGACAAAAAAATATAAAGTTTGAAGGCTGATTAAATAATTGAATTAAATTACAGTGAAATTAGTGTTGAAAAGGTTCTTGTCTGTGAAACTCAGACAAGAACTTAATCGTGACTGATTGATGACAATTTTGTTCTGAAACCAATGTGTCAGAAAAGTTTGAGTTTGTTATAAGGACACCATGAGGACAGTAGTGAAATTGCAAGTTTCACGGCCGATATTAGAAGAGTCGTAAGCAAATCTTAGCTGAGCTGTGGTGGAGTTGCGTCTTTTTCAGGGAGTTTGGAGGTTTTCTCTATTCATGAGGATCTCCTTCACAAAGTCCAAGAAAAGTATTATGTTATTGTATGGATTGCTGCTTGTTTGTCTTGTGTTGCCCTGTGTACTTCTGACCCATTGAATGTTTTGCAGGGAACAAAATCCTAAACCAAATGGGGTTAAGCCTGCTGAAGTCAACTATTTCAGCAGGTTCATACAAGGCTCTGGATCCCAGCCAGACTATCAAAGATACCTACCATTTCCGTCATCTTTTGAACCGCTTTGCAAAGCATGTAACAGTGCAGGATGAACTCAGTAAAGATGAGGAGGAATTCCTCAAAAAGCTGGGCAGCGACTGCTCCACCTACTTGAACATGAAAGCTCATGACTCCTGCCACTACTCTCAGGTGGTGGCAACACTCACAGACATCTTAAAAAAGTCAGGCATGCCACAAGTGAGTAGAAACAAACACACTTCAAATATTTTTAAACTTGAACCAAGTTATTTCTGACCAGCGGTTTCATGCAATGATATCTCATTTTTATTATTATTTCCACGATCAAGGTGAATGAAAAATGCCCTGTCAAAAGTCCCAAAGACCATCTTCTGCTCAACATTGGGGCAGAGGTTTACAAGGTTTGTCCACATCCAGACGACCTCCTGCCGTACCTCATCAAGGACAATCCTCTGTTGCCAGTTGTCTACAATCACAGGGTCAAAATTGATGTCAGTACAGCAGGTGTGTGTGTATGTGTGTGTGTGTGGTTTTTTTTTTGGATAGTTCCCCAAGTTCATTATATAAATTTGATCAGCTTTGTTTTTGAGAAAACAAAGCAACAGAAGTTCTTTGCAGGGAATCACTGGCTTGGACAACAGTTCTGCAGCTGTGACTGTCTCATTAGCAAAAAGATACAACTTTACATCTGACAAAGTTAGACCAAGATTGTTAAAGTAAATTCTATTAATAATAATAATAAACAGATGGAGACCTAACACAGAGTTTTGTGGACTAATAAATTCACAACACAAACCATCAAATTTAACTTTGACCTTTTCTGTTTGTGTGTGTTTATCAGGAGAAGAGGAGTGGATCAGCACAGGTCTCTACCTTTCTCCTGGTATGAAGACATATGTGGCCATACCAGCAGATATCATCAACAAAGGATGGCAGGTACTTTACATAAAATTTCTTGCTGTATTAACACAGAAGTGCTTAATATGACATTATTCCTTGCTCATGGTAAAATAAGAAAGGGGCTTGAATGAAGCTATGAAACATCCTCCCAAAGCTTTAACTTGTGCTTTATTATACCCTCAGATTCAGATAGGCTGTCAAACAGATCATCTGAATGCCGCCGAGTTGAAGAGAGCTCCATGTGTCCACGTACGCTTTCCTGTCAACTCTGAGATGATCCAGGTGTCGAACCTGTGGGGAGGACTCATTTACCTTGTGGCCCCACCCAACACACAGGCAGAGGGATTGGAGGTTGTTGTACAGATGGCTGTTCCTGCACCCTATTATAAATCAGGTGAGTGTGGTGGTAAAAACCTTGGGATGCCTAAACCAAAGACTATTCTGATGTAGTCAGTAGGTGTTCAGTTACAGATTTAGCATTGATCTCATGAATTGGAGGTTTAAATCAATTACCAAACAAAAGTAGTGATGGCAAAGGTGTTAGTTTGCTCTTAAAAATAAAATTTATAGTGTACAGTGAATTGTCTAGTGAAGAAAATGAATTCAGGAGAAAAGTTTCTTCCGGGTTATACCTTTTAGGTCTAGCAGACCAGCAACCCACTCAAGGTTTTAAATGCATGCTGCTTTCAGTCCAGTGTTCCTGTAAATTACATCTGTAAATTAAATTAAATTAAATCTGTAGCAAATTACTTTTTATATCACAGTGGTAATGTAAAAAAAAAGATGGCTACCAATCTACATAATTGTCTTTGGATGTTTGCGTGCTATGAGCGGGTCTTTATTTAGAAAATGTTTTGAGCGTTGGTAAGACTAGAAAATAACTATAAGCTCAGTTTATTACAGGAAGTTAATTTATAGTTTACTTTATAAATACAAGCTCTGCCTGTGTGGTGTAAAGCAAAACAGAGGTTAATATACAAAGCTAAAAGTTTCACTTTTCTTCACATCAAACTGTGATTGTGTCTGCATTTACTTTTCCATCAGCATTTACTTTAAGCTAATGCTTTTCATAATATGGAGGAAATTCAAATAGAAATTCATAATTATGGTAGACAAATACATTTATTTTACCTTAATAAAAAGTTTGATGAACATCAGCAGAGGTTTTTGTACTGACATAGAAATATAAAAATAAATGCCAAGTGAAACAACATTTCTTACCTGAGAATCATCTTACTTTCACACACTAATGGTCCCCAGTGTGTGACCTGACTCTGCTGGAGCCATTTATTTTCACAAATCCCACCCAATTTTGGATAAGTTAGAGTCCCTATTGTGACTTTTTCTGTTTTGCCACTAAGCAGCTAGATATCGTATTAACTTATTTGACTTTTTCTGGTCAACAACAAAAACCTATTAATAACTGGCAGTCATTGTCTTCTGTTCCAGACTACACTCTCCATGTGGTAGTGCATTTTATGTGTTTCTGCTAAGCTTACTTAGCGTATTTCCCAGGTTCCCTTTTGGGATTCAATAAGATTGCTCCCCTCAACCAGAATTTGAGCTGGAAACATTGGCATAAACCAAGCAGCCCCGGGTTTTATACCCAATATTGCTGCTGTGACACAACTGTTCCTTTAGTGTTTGAACACATAGAATGGAGATAGATATATAAATCTGCTCCAACTGCTAATATGAGATAGCAATAAAGCAAAAAATTACGTTATTTTTCTGATTTGCAACTAGAGAGCTCCTTGTATTGATATGATATCAATACCAGCTCCAACTTCTGAGACAGTTTTGCTAAATTGAATGAATGAAGTGTGTTGCTGCATTCCTCTGTTTTAATAGACCTTTTTGTTTTTTTTCTTTTTAGGTGTTACGACTCAAGCTGAATGGTTGTTGTTGTGTACGGCTCCTTCACCTTGGGCGGAGTTGGAGTTTGACAACATCATCCTCACTGTACCCTCTGATGTCGTCAGACGTCTTGATCATCCCGATGAGTTGGCGGTCCTCTGGAATGACATCATGAAGGCCATCGCTGACCTGGCTGCCAAATCCCACAAATTTCCACGGAAAGAGCGTTTTGTAGCAGACGTTCAAATTTCACACGGTTGGTATTTTTCTAATTTCACACATCATTCTTTGTCCTGATGAATCTCCCAAGCAGTACTGTAGTACTCCATGCTTTTATAAGGATTTCATTTTTTGCTCAGGTTTTATGCATGCAGGTTATCCTATAATGGCACACAAGGATTCTGCAACTGAGTTGGTGGATGTCAACCATGTGAAGACCAATGGCATTTGGGGTGCCATCCATGAGCTTGGACATAACCAACAGCGAGGCTGCTGGGAGTTTCCTCCACACACCACAGAGTGCACATGTAACTTGTGGTCAGTGTACGTGCATGAAGAGGTGTTTGGGATCAAACGGGACAAGGTAAAGGAACACAGTGCCTAAAAGAGTTTTTTTTTTTTGTGAAGCAAATTTGGTAACAACTCCTAATTTAGTATTTAATCTATAATTGCAAAGTTCTGCTACACAGTTAATTTTACTGTGGTTATTGCAGGCTCATGGAGTGATGACTTTGGAAAACCGAAATAAAAGAGCCAAGGACTACATACAAGGGGGCAGGCAGCTCAGCAGCTGGAGCATGTGGGTGGCCCTGGAGACATACATGCAGGTAAGACAATGTTAAGAAAATGTGTTTTAACCTAATAAAATATCATCAACACATTACATATGATTCAGTCTTATTAAATGGATTATTAAAGGCCTCAGTTTGTTCTTGTAGCTCCAGGAGAAGTTTGGCTGGGATGCCTTTAAGAAAGTATTTGCTGCCTACCACAAGATGAACAACTTTCCCAATGACAACAAAGGGAAGATGAACCTGTATGCAGAGACGTTCTCCCTGACTGTGAGCATGAACCTGACTGGATTCTTCAAAGCCTGGGGATGGCCTATCGAACAGGACACTGAACAGAAACTATCCAGCCTGCCTGCTTGGACTGATCATCCAATGGTCTGAATGGCAAAGAGCTGATTATTTCTGAGCACTGACGTGGTTATGAGGACCAGTTTCTTCAGACGAGCTTTAGGTTGGGGTAATTTAGCTACAAGTTGTAATGATTTTCCTGCATTTTCACCTTTATTTGTAACATTAAAAAGAGAAGGATATATATTGCATGCACTTTTTACCTATTAATACGACATTTTAGGGAAGAGGAGAGCAGAATATAAAAACATGGGTAATGCAAAACTTTGTTGTTACGTTGAATTATTTGCACACATCAAACCTTGGCAAAGGATCTCAGGAGTTATTTAGGTCTATGTGGCAACAAAGATTTTATGAAAGGGGCATGAAGGGGTAATTGTATCTTAGATAAAAAAATTAATGGAAGACCAATGTGCTCATAGGATATAGATGAATTATGTATTCACGTTCTACACAAATGATATTGGGATGTACATATTATTTTGCCTATGAATTATATTGTTTTACTTATTGCAATATTACATGTTAATCATTGCTGGAAGAAGTTAATTTTGGGGTCTGTTTACAGTATCCAAAAAAGCTGCTACATGGCAAAATCAATAAAACAACAAAAACACTTTTGAACCTTTGAAGCAATGAACATCTTTTCTACCATCTCTGCTATCTCAATACCTGCTGCACGGCTAATACTAGCCTATATCAGTCCAATTCAAAGACACTTTATTTTAATGGAAAATTAAATAAATGCATATAAAGGAAAACAGAAAAAGTTAAGCTCCTGCTTAGCTGTTTAGTTTCATTTCCCATGTTTTATTTTTGTGTGCATTTATGTTGCTCTTGACACTTTTAATGGGCTATTTTTAATGAAATTTTAATAGACCTTTGCATTAAAAAGATCATTATGGACCAAATAATGCAAAGTTAATCAGCAAAACTTTTTTATGTGTGTGTAACTAAGGCTTGTAGAGCCACTGATACTTCAGTTTTTGTTTTTTTACTAAAAGCATGCTCTGTTTCTCAGGTGGAGTCTCAGACCTTAGAGGTCATGTTGAAACACGTTTCTGCTTATTTGTCTGTAATTTTTCTTCCAGGCTTGTCTGTTCATTTAGCTTTGAACTTCAGTGTTCTACTCAAATAATTTTCTGAATCATATATTATCAAATTATAGAACATAACATAACTTTCCAGTAAGTAAATTAATTACAGTTAAACAGAGGAAAAGAAGAAGCTCTAATTCTTCCGTCTGAAGTTTTTATTCTGCAAGAACCAGCTCAAAAGTAAGTTCACAACCAGTAACAACAAACAAATGGACTTAATTTGGAAAAGCAGTGGCAAGTTAATCGTTCAGCAGGACAACCCAAAGCTTGTGGGTAGAATTTATTGGAAAGAGATTAACTTAATGTAATGTGGAATAAGGCCGTAACATAAAATGTCAAAAAAGTGAAACGCTGTGAATACTTTCCGGACGCACTGTTCACATTTGACTTCCTGTTCTTCATCCATAGAGTTTTAATTATGTTGGCAAGATTAAAATCATGTGTTGAGAAAAGCCAAAAATAGTACAGCCTGAATGGTTATGACATATAGTTTGTCTTTATGGCTCTTGGGTAATTCTTCTATCAACTTTGATTTTCCCCAGATCACTGCACAGATCTGCCTGAAATAAACTTATTTTTTTAAAATGAGTCTCTGTCATCAGAGTTTTTACTGTAACATTTTTTTTGACATATTTCTTACGTATTTGACAAGATGTAACGTTTACTGCTTGTTTTATAATTGATAACTGTATGATGTATTCATGATGCAAAGCATTTTTGAGCTTGTTGCTGACTTGACATAGCCATTTTAAAGTTGACTAAAGCCCCATCAATACACCACAGGTCAAAGAGTTCAGAGAAACTTCCAACTCAATGTTGGAAGTTAATAACATCTGATTATTCCAGATGTTCATTACAATCACACCTGAAGGAGATCAGTCCACTTGTTGAATGTGTTTAAGTTCCTGCAGACGCATTTGTCCTGATTAGGCTCAATAGTTTCATCCTTTACATTTTCAGATGCCATTTCTTTAGATTTTTTTCTTTTGATTCTTTAGTTAAGGGTTAGAGCCGCACAATAAAATGCAATATCAATCTTTGTAATGTCTTGAGACAATATCTTGACAGCAAGATAGTTAAGTCTTGCTGGTTAACAGAACAGTTGTGACAACCATTAAGCCATTACAAGTCAGAACTGGAAAACATAAAGGAACTGAGTGTTTAAATGTACTGACAGAGGACAGAAATTAGAATTGCAATATACGAGTACAACAAAAGATAATAAACAGTGATATTTTTTATGCTGTTTTTCATGAGTCATTGGCCAACATGTTTACAAACTGAATCATTAACTGCTTTTCATGATGCTTCTTTTAGCTTATTTTCTTTAAGCTAACTCTTCTCTAATGTTTCCACTTTCTTCAACTTTCTCCTTTTTAATATCATCTTTAAAATCAATCACCACAAAAATCAGCCCTTGATAATCAAGATTTATTTCAGTAATCACTCAATAACTATAGCATTATACTAGGAAGAAAAGACAAACTACAGCAATCATTATCAATTAAACCAGGTTACAGTTTAAACTTGACCCAGGGGGAGTTTTAGTTATAGGTGATCATGTTAGGCCATTGGGTGATCGGTCCAGAGAGGCAGGTTGGAGAGTTTCTCCTCAGTGGCTTTTTGGATGGGCCATCCCCAGGCTTTGAAGAATCCAGTCAGGTTCATGCTCACGGTTCTGGAGAAAGTCTCAGCATACAGGTTCATCTTCCTTTCATTGTCACTGGGATGGTTGGTCATGTCATGGTAGGCAGCAAACACCTTCTTAAAGGCATCCCAGCCAAACTTTTCCTGGAGCTACAATGAAGAAAATAGGATTATACAGATGTGACCTCAGATATAAACATATACATCAGCATTTTTACCATTGGTTGGGTTCATATAAGTTCAATAAGTCCTCTGCGATTAAAGAGTAGGCTGAAAATTGTTGTCTTGAATCCACAATTCATCCTTCTTCTGTTACCACAACTATCAATTCACCTACCTGAAGACTAACATTCAACCAAACTTTTACTGTTTTTCCTTTAAATTATTTTTATTTGTTAATTCACTGACCTGCAGGTATGTCTCCAGGGCGATCCAAACATACCAGTTACTGAGCTTTCTGCCTCCTGTAACATATTTCTCTACAGAGCGCTTCCGATTGGCTGTAGTCAGGGAAGGATGAGCCTGGATTAAAGACAATGACTTCATTTTAGAAAAAGGTAACAAAAGTTCACTCTGTGACTTAAACATTATCTGATAATTACCAGATTCATGTTTGTTGCAACATGCACATACAGTCTAAGGGCAATACTAGACTTGCAACATAAATATCTTCATCAAGCCTTCCCTGTTACTTGTCGTGACAATAGATGGCTCTGTGAAGCTTTTTCATAAAATTATTTGACGTCAGTCTGACAATCTGTCAATGAAACAAACTTATAAACATCTTTATCTACACGGTACAGTGTAGAGTCTGAACTGCTAAAGTAAAGTGCAATCTGCTGTAGGATGTGAAGAATATTTGTTCAACAACAAAAGGTTGCTGCTGTTCAGTATTCCTGAACTTCTGTTCTTGCGTCTTCTCTGTGATTTGGGGGATGTGATTAATTGAGGCATAAATAGTCATAAATAAATGGGTAAAACTCACATTTAAAATACTCAAACTAAAAATATTAAGTCACCTTTGCTCTGTCAAGTCCCAGCACCTCTTCATGCACATACACTGACCACAGGTTGCACGTGGCCTCTGTAGTGTGTGATGGAAACTCCCAGGGGCCTTTCTGTCGGTTGTGCCCCAGTTCATGAGTTTCTCCCCACAGACCTTTGGTGCGGGCACCTTGAGGGTTGAACAGCTTAGCTCCTGCGGATGAGTGCATCATGATAGGGTAGCCTGAATGCATCCAACCTGGGAGGAGAAAACATAATTTAGTTCTGATTTCAGAGCAACTAAGGTCAGAAAATAATCAACATCTTTCTCAATTTCAGTCAGCTGCTTTCCTCACAGCAACAATGTTGTCTTCTTTTTCCACAATAAATTAAATAATTTTGAATCAAATCATAGTTAGTCAAAAAAAAGTCCCTAAGCTGATTTTAGCAGGACTCTGTTACAAGTTTCATTGCTATGGTGTACTATGATCTTTCATGTAGCACATAAAATAAGTAAAGACTTGTGTTGTAAAGGAATTATATTTTAACTCATTTTCTATGGAAACCTTGAATATCAAAAATACAATTTGTGTTTACCTTATGTTAAGTATTTGCTTAAATTTGTCACTTTAAGTTGCTTGGCCAAGATTACAAGACATTTCTGCAGAATTATTCATCCTAATTATGCCAAGACAACAATAATTTAAGTTCTTTTTACATTTCCTGCCTCCTTACCTGCAGAAATCTGCACATCAGCCACGATGCGTTCTTTGCGGATAAATTTTTGTGGAATGACAGCCAGATCTGCAATACCCTTCATGATGGCATTCCAGAGTTTTTCCACCTCCAAAACATTCTCCAGGTCACGAATGATGTGTGACGGTACAGTTAGGATGATGTTCTCAAACTCCATTTCTGCCCAGGGTGCTGGAGCTTTGCGCAGAGAGGACCAATCAGCTTCTTTAGTTGCACCTGAAGTAAACCAAGGATGGATGTTGTGATGAGAGCAACTTAGAAAATAAGCAAATAACGGTACAAGTGCAAAACTGTACATAATGTGAATTGTATATTTTCCGAAAAGAAATGTACTTAAGAAAGCAGTCTCTCTGAAAGTTAGCTTCCCTTGTGATCTAATTTGAAATATTTCAGTCTTTTATTCATAGAGAATATGACATACCAAGCCATTTGCAATGTTGTATCAAAATGGACAGATGAAAAGTTTATGTTTTTGATTAGATTTGATATATTTATTTCTTCAATATTATTTTTCATGTCAGTGTTAATGTAATGAGGCTGATGATTTCTGTCCAGTCAAACTATTAATCTATAAATCAGTAGACAGGTCTATATAAAGATATAATCCATGTTTCTGTCTCATATTTATATGGCATTAAAAGCATCTGGAACTTTTGTTTTTCCATTGAAAGCTCTGGTTTGCACAAAAAATGCCATGTGGGTGAAATTTTATGGATGATACTCCCATGTCCTGCTCTCTTGAAGGCAGCACAGAGTTGCACCATCAGAAACTGACAGAAACACTGAAGAGAAGAAGAGTGACTGACATAATTGCATCTCTATCCATGTTTTAATGTTGCAGAGCACTGTCTTTTTGCAAATAGATCAAAGTTTAAACTGGTATTGTTGTACATCTTTTATCTGGTCATTTTGTGCAAGATTTAGTAACTAACATCAGAAAATTGCACAGAACAAGAATATTTTTTTCCACTCTGATTGACTGCTGTAAGGCCTACTAAGTTTAACTTCAGTATCCATTTATTAAATTTTTTGTAGACGCCTGTAGAAATATTTTCTTTTCACATGGATTTTTTGTTCTCTGTGAAATTATTTTTGATGATAAATACAGAAACAACCATAAAAATCAAAACATCAACAATAGTGATAGTAATATTAACACTAAACTAATATTCAGAGCAAACTAGCTTACAATTTCTTCGATGGGGGGTGGTAAGGGACCTGGACAATGGACAGGAGGCCGCTGGCCCAAAAAAGGTTGAAAAACACTGCTTTAGAGAAAACAATTATCTCACTCACTATTCTGACATTAACAAAATATATGATTAACCTAAGTGACCTGTAAAGAGAAAATTGTCAGATTTCAAAACACCTTCTTCCCAAACAGTGAGTAAACATGCTGCAATCCATGCTTATTCATAAGCATATGTGGTAATCTAGCTGGAAGTTTTCTGTGTTTCTTGTGATGTCTTCATGATTCCACAAAAGTAAATTAAAATGAGTGTGTTGTCTATCAAATTTTGCCAGTGTGCAAGCTTCTGAAAGGAACAAACTCAGTTTTATTATGACTGCATACACCAGAGTCTTGTTTGTTGGAAATGGATAAAGTTTGTTTTATAGAATAGAGCAACCTCCATAACTGGCACCATCCCTAAATTCCTAAATCATCCCTAAAAATGAAATTCATTACTGACACTAAAAGAGTGATCCTAGCAATACTCCCTTTTATCATGGAAATTTTATCATGTCATTTTCTAAGTTGACCGTTACAGTTGGGTCTTCAAACAAAATGCATAGCACACCCAAACAAACAGGAACAATTGCAATCGAATTGGAAAAGAAGTGGAACAATTGTGTTTTTACATTTTAAGTTACCAAACAACCAGTGGATGAGACGTACACAGTATACCAGAAATCTTAGAGCACGTCACAGCCCTTATGGAGCACGAGATACACTCACCAGACTTGTAATAAGGAGCAGTGATCGCCTCCTGAATCACAATCTTTTCGTCCTCCACCTTTACATCAGGTGGAGCCAGCAGGTAGATGAGTCCTCCCCACAAGTTCCACACTTGCATCCTCTCTGATGTAATCGGGAACCTCTTGATAACATTTGGAGCTCTCCATAACACCTCTTTATTCAGCCTATCACTTTGGCAGCCTATTTGGATCTAAGGTTGAAATAGACCAAGTATTACAAGTTTGAAATCTTGCAGAAGGTTCTCGTGCATTTTGGGGCAGGACTTATTTTAACTAAAATGTGGTACACAGCCATGAATTGAAGAGGACATATCATATTATTCTGTTTGACATTTAAATCATTTAGTTGTGGTCCATATATTGAGTGGAATTGTGATGCTTTGGTCTGAATTTCTCCACAGGTCCCATATACCTGTTCTATAACAATTATCTTGAGGTGCAGAAAGGCCACTAAACAGTTTAGGAGCATGTGCTCCCCAAGACAAAAATGGCATAAAAAAAATCCTAAACAAAAGATGTAATTATACAATTCAAAACACACACTACTACAGTTATGTCCTCAAAGAGCTAAAAGTAAACACAGTGCAAACATAAGCAGAAGGCACAATGTTATTTATTTTTCTTGGAAAGGTACCCATACCAGTGGGGGACTTCCTTGATTGCTCAATGCACTTCAAGAACCAGTGCTTAAGTAAGCTGTAATGAATTGTGTGGACAAAGACATCGAACAGCTTAAAATTTTGACTTGTCCAGCTGTGGGTTCGGCATCCACAAATCTGGACTACAAATTACCTGGAAGATATAAAAATGGTGGATTCATGAAACCATCACCTTAATTAACAGTTCTGTAGGAAATATCGCAATTGTTCAAAAAACATAAGTATTCAAGAAAGCTGAACAAATAGAAAAATATGGCCCAAACAGAATATAAAGATATCTACACAGCAACGGGAGAGACAAAAACTTTTCTGCACTCCAAAATATTCCAAAATATATTTTAGTGCTAAAGCAGTGGATTTTGCATTACAAGTTCCCTTTAAAGCACTAATGTTGGTAATATTAGAATTACATTTAATTCAAATGCTCTAGGATTTAGCATAATGTTTAGGGAAATAAATAAAGACAGCAATAGTTTGAGTTCAAGTACATTACCCTCCATCTCCTGTTCACAAACTTTGGTGGTAAGATGATTTCTGTCTTCATGCCAGGAGAGAGATACAGGCCTGTACTGATCCACTCCTCATATTCTGTCACACAGTCAAGAAAAATAAGCCAATGAGTCATTTCATTTTCACCATTATACAAAAATATTTTTTCAGATTTTTTTTCTTTATTCAATAACAACAGTGAGCTCTGACTTGTTTGTGCAGTGATCATGATTTGTTGGTTCTTGACCACAGGCAGTGGCGGGTTATCCTTTATGATGTAGGGCAGAAGCTCCTCCTGGTTTAGGGAAGCATCGTATATGCTGGTTGCCATTTTGAGGAGTGCATGCTCTTTGGGACTTTTCGCTGGGTTCTGCTCATTCGTCATGAAATAATATAGTTCATATGAAGACTTAGAAAACAGTGGTTTGCAAAAGTATTGATATTTATTATAACAAGTTTTCACCCCCTTGCATGTTTTGCTCCTTTTGTTGCTTTTATAATTAAATCATAATCAGCAAAGTTTTGTAACATTAAAAAAAAATTTTTTTTACAAAAAACTTCAATGTCAAAGTGAAAACAATTTTTGAAAGAAAATAGTAACTATTAAATATAAAAAAATATTGAACATAAAATACGAGATTGCATAAATATGTTCCCCTTTTTATTCAGTATTTAGTAGACTCAGTGGTTAAAATCATAGAATCTTTGGGTTCATTGATTGTCGCCAGTCTTACATGCTTTGGTTCTGTAAGTGTGCAGTTGGTGTAAGTGTGTGCGTATGCACATTAAAGAGACACAGAAAGGCCATAGAATCACATGTCCATAACGATATAGGAGAGAAGCAACACAAAGACTTACAGCTGAAAATGCACGAAAAGGTTGTTTCTAAAATTTTTGACGTATGTATAATTTTTCTTCCAGTATTTTGAAAAACCCAATGATATTTTATTTTTAAACTGAATAGATTTAAAATACAGAAGGAAACAGAAAGTTAATCTTATAATACCCACCTGCTGGATGCCCACTGTCTTTAAAATGTCAGTCAGAAGGGACAGAATCTGTATATAGGAGATGTCATCATAAGCCTCTATCTTCAAGAAGGAGACACTCTCAAATTCCAGTTTCTTTAGGTTCTCTACTTCTTCTTTAGTGAGCTTTATGTCCTCTAGAGCATGACCAGCAAATTGATGCAGGAGATGACGGAAATGGAACTTGTTGACTTGGTTTGGATCAGGAGCTTTGTAGACATTTGCTGGTATAGTGTTTGTTAATAAGCCCAAGCCCATTTTGCACAAGATTTTGTTTCCTGGAACAAGAAAATTGTGCAGATTCTGTTAAATCTGTCATCTTTGTTTGACTGACAGAATTAGAGTTCAGTTCAAACTGCACATAAAAAGGGAATTTTCTTCTACACAGGAATGTAATAGAAACATAATGTAGCTAAGCACAAAGTTATTCAAACCCCTGACAGATTAAGATTCAAATTACAGTTCAAAGAGACATTTGTGTTTGAAATAGGAGTAAGACAGGAATTTCTCAAAAGATAATAAATTAGTATTATTTATTTGGAAAATAATTTCAATTTACTTTCATTTTGACAAAAAATGGCATGACAATAATTATTAACCTCCCATCTGATAATCTGCACGAAAACATGAATTGGCATTACAGTTGTCAAAAGTTAATTCACTATGACTGACCAGCTTTACAGATGTTTCCACTATTATTTTGAAGTTGTTTTTTTCATGTTGAGTTCTAAGTTTCACATAGATTTGATATTCGCTCAGCTCTTTACAGTGTATATTTCTGTTTTACTATGTTGCTTTATTAGCCTGATAGCTTATTTTAAATATGAAGAAATGTAGCATCATACCTGAAAAGTCTTGCATGGGGTTCTGGAGAGTGTGTCTAGATGCCCAGTACCAGGCTTGTCCACCCACCAGCAGGCCTCCTCCGTTGACCACAAAGTTTTGGATCAACTCAGCATCCATGTTAGTGTATGCTGTGCACACAAACACACTCAGCTCCAGGACTTCCTTCCTGAAGTCTGTCTTCTTACATGTCAAACCTAAGTTGGATAAAGGTGTGACGCCTGGCTCAAATCCAACCACTCCTTTTCTGCCTTGGTCCAACCAGTCAAATGCATTCTTCCAAAATGATGCCAGTTTCTGTTAAAAAAGAGAAGATATTTAGAGGAAGAGACACTAAAAATATTCTTAGTTCTCAGCCAATAACCATGATGTAGAATATGAAACCATACATTATACAAGAGGTCTGTAACTCCAGGCCTTAAGGGCTGATGTCCTGCAACTTTTTGAAGTGTTGCTGATCCCACACGCCTGAATCAAAAGGCTGAATTGAATTCTGAGGACAAGTTATCAGGAGTCCTGCTTGTGACTTTATTATTTGATTCACATTTTGAAGCAGAGACACATCTGAAAGTTAACACTGGCCTCCAAAGCCTGGATCTGAAGACCCTTTCATTATAATGTTAGCATATAAATATTTTGACAGTGTAATAGCTCATGCTGTATAAAACATAATGGATTTTTTAGTGAAACAAAAACAAATTTTCAGGTCTCCTTTACTACACCTTATGTTGCAGAAGTGACTCATGTGTCACAGCAATGATCCGTCCCCGACCATAGTAGGTTCCTGCCAGGAACGCCTTTCCTTTATCTGTGGTACCGATGGGAAAAGCAAGAGGGCCATGGACCAAAGCTTCAGAGGGAATTCCACTTCCTTTGATATCAAAATCTGAAATCCCTTTAAGCAAGAACTCCAGATCTTTTTTTAAATCCACCGCACAACTGTGTAGCAAAAAGACAGACAGAAACATAAAGCTGTGATAATGAGCTTTACGTTCATTATCCTTTGTCGCTTGGCCGCCGTATGGACTCTGGAGAGGAAGAGGCGTAAGAGGAGGAAGGACGGAGGAAGAGGAGGTGAATGAGACGTTTCACACTCCGCCCCCTCCAGGTTGCAGAGCGGTCCTCTCCACCCCGTTTGGCCAGTTTTGTAGTTTGAAGGAGAAAATAAGTCTTGGATATTAACACCATTAAAACTGTGTGATGGATAGTTTGAGCATCAAGCTTTCTATTGGATTTCTAAGAAGTACATATAAAGAACAATCACATATTAAAAAGAAATGTCTGAATTTGCAGTCAAATAGAAGTTTACACTTACTCTACAGCTTTCCAGGAAGATGGGATCTCTGGGGAAATGGGAACATTTTCTGCCTCTCCATGTTGAGCAGTAAAGTAGATTCCTGCTACTCCTGTAACTTTATTCCCTGGAAACTCAAGGATTAGATTTTTATTCTCATTCTGTGAAGCCCACCACCAAGCTTGTCCACCAATCAGCAACCCTCCCCCTGCTTTCATGAAGGCTATCAGCTCTTCTGCCTTTGGGCCCACCTGGTATGCATCTGTAACATACACACTGAAACCCAGATCTGCTCTAAATTCCTCAATAAGACTGACTTGGTAGTTGGAGCTGTTGAGGTTATCAACAACTCCTTTCATTTTTTCTGGTACACCTACAGACAGGTTGGCAGACTCCCCTCCTCCCAGCCAGGTCAGAGCATTGTCTACCAGAGCAGGACAGAGGGTCAGGTAGGTCTCGTGGCTCAGGACCACGATTCTTCCTTGGCCGTACACAGAAGCAGCCATGAGGATGTGACCCTTGCTGTTCATCACTACAGGAAAGGCATCTCCTGTCAGCACCAAGTTACAAGGATCACTGGAATGCTGAAGGTCCACTTCCTGAATACCTCCTATCAGAGCCTTGTAGGCATTCTGAGGGTAAGACTGGATCGATTGATTGGACATGATGGGAAGAATTAATGCTGTGTAGTTTGTATATAGAAGGTAATGGACAAAAGAAAGCTGCTCCAAAGAGATGCTGTGTCAGTGTCCTTCCTGCAATAGAGACAAAATGTTCAAGTTAAAAATGCTATATCATGTGAATCATACCACCACAATGCCTCATATTTTAATATGTTAAAAGGATATAAAATTCAAATGTTGGTCAGACATTTGAATGTCTGACCAACATTCAAGTAATGCACACAAAATCTAAAATAAATTTTGGTTTCTTCACCGAAGGATTCTAGGGGAGCGAGACTGCCACACCTTTGCCACCAAATTTTGTGACCAAAAAATGTAATACTGTCTTTAATAACCACTTAATCATATTCAGATGTTAATATGTTTACAATTAATCTGATTCTACAAAAGAAAAAAAGATAATTAACTACACGGGAATCAGAAATATATTCCAGACATAAATGAACTTTTATAAATAATATTGAATACACAGTTCCCAAATTTGTGCAAATAGCATAAGGTAAACTAACTTAATTAAAATTCATATTACTGTTGGGTTATGAAAAACAGTTTTGTGAATAAAAAGTATTGCATAAAGACTTGGCAAGGACTTTTGTGAGTATAATATTTTAAAATAAAGGATTTACATTAACTTAATGTAAGTTAATAATTTAGTTCAAAAGCAGGTTATTTACCATTTAATGACAAAACTTTAGATTAAATTAAAATAAATTAAATTTAGTTATTTAATTTAACATCATCAAGCCGGTAGTGATCATTTGCAAGTTGTGTTTAAGCTAAGCACAAAAATATAAACTTAATATTTGTAAAATTTGATCTACTTAAAATACAATATAATTTTTAACTTGTGTTTCTTAAAAAACAGTTTGATTGTCAATCGAGTCAATATAGCTGTTTTTACCTGTTTTTAGAGATTTCAAGTGTGCAACTTGAAATCTCTAAAAGCAGATACCTGTCCCAATGTGCAGCTTTCCAAGAAGTTTCTTGTAAAGATAGCGTACTGGAGAGAAATACCCATTTTTCTTTTTCCAAGAAAAAGTGTACAAGAGGAAAACGGGGAGGGATTCAATGATCGTCCAATAAACATTTAGTACAGAGAGCATTATCTTTTCTGTCTCCTCACGCAATGACTTTGTAGTCTTCTAAAATTTTAGGATCACTTTAATGATCAAAGAATACTTGTGCAGCCTTTTATTTGTTTCAAACAGACCATAAACGATAAAAACATGACCAAATACACAATAATGTCCACTGGCATGCAGTTTTACATAATTTGTTCAAAAAGGAGCAGGTAGAAGTTCAAGATCTTATGATTTCCTGCTTCTCTCATATTATCAATATGATCAATATCATATGATCAACTTACAAACATTTAAATCTCCCCATACCACACAATACATCACTTTCTTGTTGGTTGCCCTCCTTGCCTGGGCCTTTCTGAAAATCCCATCTGATCCTCCGGGTTTAAACGTACCAAAGAGAAAAAAATGTTTGGAATGATGTTTCTGAACAAGTCCATACAAGTTTGTTTTATAAGTTTCTGTTTTTCTCGTGCACCATATCCAAGAACATCAGTCTTATTGGTTGAAATATAATTACCAATGTATCTTGTCAAATGTCAAACATAAAGTTCTACACGTATTGTATTCGGTGATAAAGATGCCAAAATATGAACTATTATTACGAATTAGCTGCTTTCCAAACCATGGTTGGATCTAGTCTATGCAGAATGTGGGATGTGCTCCACTCCACAGTGGAGAAAGGCTCATAGCTGGGCAGAAGCGCACACATTTCCAAATTTTGCCCATGCTTGAGTGTTACCTAGTTCTTGAAGTTGTAAGTTTAAATACTTATTTCAGACAGAGAGAGAAAAGTCTTCAGCATCAGTAGAGGAGACAAGTGATCAAATAGAGGCTAATATGGTAGCAACATGACTTATGAAATTTCAGAACCTCAGATTCAAGATTTTGAATTCAATGTGCACGATTGAAGGTACAGATGCTTTATGGTCAGCTGTGCTCTCTTAAGTTATCACCAGAGAGAGCTCTGCTGGGTTAAAATGACAAAATCCACAGAAAAATCCTTCTCCACCTGAAAATACAGATGGCGCTTGTCTCTACAGCAGAGTTTCTCAGTTCTGGTCCTCAGGGACCATTTTTATTGTTTTAGATGTGTCTGATCCAGATCACCTCAGTCAAATGATTGCATGACCTCATTTGCATGCCATCAAGTTCTATGAAAACCTGCTAGTCATTTACTTATTCAAGTCAGGCGTGTTGCAGAAGAGAAACAACTAAATCAGAGGTCCTCAAATCCAGGCCTGGAGGGTCTGCAACTTCTAGATGTGTCCCTAATTCAACACGCCTGCAGAACACCTGCCCTCCAGCCCTGGATTGCAGGGCAGAGGGGCTGAGGACCACAATTGAGAAACACTGCTCTACAGCAAGGCTCAAAGTGATTGTTGGGGCACTAATATTCTTCTTAAATACAGACAAATTCCCCAGATTTTGACAAGGTTATGGAAAAATTCCAGTGTACAGCTGTCCGATTTGTCATCAAAAGTGATCAAAAAATGGCAATAGTTAATTAACTTAGAATAAAATTAACTTTGTAATAAACTGATGTGCAAATTGAGTGTTTTTAATCATCCTTAGTGCCATAATTGTTTATGGGATTGAATATTAATTTTAGAACAACACTTTTAGCTTTATTTTTTCTCAAGCTGAAAGAAGGGATGATATTTTGGTTGCTTAAAAATGTAGAAACTGGCCAGTTGCTTTTAGATGTCTTTCAGAAGCTACACAGTCAGTCATCAAAATATTGTTTTTGAGTAGAGATTTTTCTATGTATTTGAAAATCGAAACACTTTTTATTTCAAATTTAAAGCCTTTTCAGAAGCTTTAAAGCTCTAAGACTCTTTTGATGAGAGCTCGGAATGAATCTGTCTTTCCTGTATTCGAAAGTGAGAAGAAAACCTACAAATTGTTTTAGTTTACTGATACAACTTTGAGGAATACAGGTACTCACTGTGCAAGCTGTAGCTCTGCAGATGATTTTCTTTGACCGGCAGGGAGCAGAAATTTTCCTCTCATAATGAAGAGGATGTGCCAACAGGCTGTTATATACAGATATGGTAAGTCATTAATGGTTCCCTTTTCTGACGTCATTGTCCTATTTAGTTAAGAAAATGAGTCATTGATCATTTCTACAGAAGGGAGGGTGAGATTTCTGTAAAAGACTTGTATAGAAGTCATTTTTGCATGTGACAATAAACCGCATGCAAAAATTAATTTGAAAAAAGTTGAAACTTTATATTTTATCAGAAATGTCTAACTTTTTTAGCAAATATATTTAATGTTGGTTCCTTTATGTCTTTCCTCTCTCCAAGACATAAAAACATAACCTTTGACCGTAGAAGGACATACATTTAAAACTATACACTTATACTCTTTTGAGTCTCATTTTAATTTAGTCATAATTTTTGGATGACCTATTATCTGATTGAAAAATAAATCATAGCCCATAGAGAAATTAAGCTCATGATCAGGTTGTTTTCAGTGAGGCAGGCACTTATCAAAAACATTTATTTATAAGGTGGACATACTGTGTAAACATTTTCACTTTTTATGCTCGATTTCCATGCAGCTCGAGTAAGATTACATATATTCACCAATTGTATAGATGTCTTAATGTTTCTTTTTATTATTTATACAGGTGGATATTTATATCGCAATTCATTAAAAAAAACAACAAAAAAAAAACACTGATGATCACTTCATGAAAAAACCTGCTGATGTTGTAAAAATAGAACTATATAGTAAATGTCAGAAGCCAAAACATTCATGTTTTGAACCTTCTATGTTCAATTTAAACACAGAAGCTTTAAATTGATGGTATCTAGACTTTTGCTCAGTTTTTCCTGAAGATGTTTCAACACATATCCTGAAATTCGGAATCTTTTAAAGTTGGGAGTTGGAGTTGTGACACAGATGTGCTACATGCCTTAACACATCCAACAATTAACATTTGCCATGAGTGCAAGCGCGTGATCTATTGTTTTAAGAATCACTTAGAACTTTATTATTTGCTCAACACCTTAAGTGATGTAACCATGCAACAGTCTTGGAGGATGCATGATACAACAACTTTCTTCGTATTTCAGAATGACTACGGTCGAACAAGAGGTACCAAATTACATTACCAAGGAGAAAGTTTACCTCTAATCCAACATCAGGGTAGAGAAACTTAAATGTTTCTCCAGATGAGAAACGTAGATGTAGTGCAATACCAACAGCACTACCACATTCCAAGGATGCTGATTAACTGCAGCAGCTGCAACCACCTGAGCTGGAAGAACTGCAGGTGCAACTAACAATTTGTTTCCCCAGCAAGACATAGTACACAAATCAAACTTTGATCTCTGAGGATATTCTGCCTTTTGTACCCATTAAGTAAAAAAAAAAAAAAAAAGATTCTGTCCTTGTTAGTTATATTTTAAAATTAAAATCAGAGGATGCTGGATGCACGTAGCAAAGAATAGCAACCATTTGACTTCCTGCCAAACAGTTATTTGTAGCAGTATGTAGATGTAATAGCATCTTGAGAACTTTTGAAGGAAAAGAGGGGTGAGGTCTGACTCATGGATCCTCCACGCATCTTGATTAATTTTGGCGTTCTGGGGAACCACGTTGGTCAGGGTGAAAGTGGCATTACGATTGGGCATTTTGTAAGAACCAGCTCAGAAATAAGTTTACAACCAGTAACAACAAACCTAACTACTTCAGTCTCATTGCTTAGTTTTTCTTGTCTTAAAGTCTTTTGAGTCTTGGTTTATGTATTCTGATGTGAAAAACTGTGCCGAAAAACAAAGTCTGAAGTTCTTTTTTTTCCAAGGCATTATCTGGTGGCCAAATAGTATTACTAAATATATTTGCTCATCTTTATACAGTGCCTCCATAAATTAATAACATTGTTTCATATGTTCCATGTCACAACAACCCAAAGCAGGTGGGTAGAATTTATTGGGAAGAGATTAACTTAATGCAATTTGGAATAAGGCTGTGATATTACAAAATATCAAAAAAGTGAAATGCTGTGAATAATTTCCTGATGGGCTGTACCCATGAGAATTCCTGTTCTTAATCCATAATGATTAAAATTATGTTGGCACACCCTTTTCAAATATAACAGCTTCAGCTGGGAAGATGTTTGTCAAGCTTTCGTTGTGTGTTTATGAGACATTTTAGCACTGATCCAGTAGCTCATTTGTCTGGTCAACAAGGTGAATTATCCCAAATCCTAAAACTCTAGAGTTGTGCAATGTTCAAGGGCAACTAATGGACATCTTATCATCTAGTGCTAACACCTCCAAATAACCTTCATGCAAATGGGGGTTATTTTCATGGCATCCATGCAAAATGACTTTCATGTAGCTTTGGCAACTAATGGACATCTTATCATCTAGTGCTAACACCTCCAAATAACCTTCATGCAAATGGGGGTCATTTTCATGGCATCCATGCAAAATGACTTTCATGTAGCTTTGGCAACTAATGGACATCTTATCATCTAGTGCTAACACCTCCAGATTAACTTAATGCAATTTGGGGGTCATTTTCATGACCCCCAAAAATGGCATTTTCCATGGATGCCATTTTTCATGGCATCCATGGAAAATGACTTTCATGTAGCTTTAAGTGTTCCTTGTAACTTGCATGACCTCCATGCAAATGGAGATCATTTGGCAAGCAGATCAACCTAAATTGTGTATTTCATGAGATAGATTCTTGATATATAAATGTAGTCAAATGGCCAATACCACTTCTGTAGAGTTGGTATCTCAGAACACTGACAAGAAACAAGCTCAGCAAACACACCTATTAAAGGAGAGTCTTTCTGTCGTCTGTTGATTGGATGGTGACTCAAGACCCTCCCTAAATGCTTTGTCTGCCAACCTGTCTTTAGGTGTACCAAAAACAACGAAAGGAGTCGTTGATAACATCAACAGATCCACCTACCAAGTCAGTCTTGTTGAGGAATTTAGAGCAAATGTGGGTGTCAGTGTGTATGTAACAGATGCGTACCAAGTGGGCCCAAAGGCAGAAATTGTTTCTTTTTAAGTCCTTCTTTCCCTCACTGTATTTCTAAATATCGATTACCTAACATATTGGCTTCATGTTTAGTAGCTCTGGTGTCTAAATGTTCATGTGAACTTTATTCAAGGTAAGTGAGAGTATCTCTGTAAAGAGTCCCAAAGAGCATCTGCTCCTCAGTCTGGCAACAGATGTGTATGATGATTCCCTGAAACAGGAGGAGCTTCTGCCCTACATCATCAAGGTTTATCCATTTCCTGCGGTCAAGAACCAAAGAGTCATGGTCACTGCCCAAACCGGAGGCTAGATTTCATTGATAATTAACCAAGGACAAAGTAGGAGCTTCTCCCTGACTCTTGTGTTTGTGTGACAGAAAACATGTACTGATACTGACTGGTACAGTGACAGAAATGATCTTACCACCAAAGCTTGTCAACAGTGGATGGAAGGTAAAGTACAAACCAGCACTGTCTTTATTAAAATCCTGAAATCAGTCTGCTTGGTCACATATGTTTTAAACAGATTAATAATTCAGCTGTTATTCATTGACAGCTTAGTGGTTGTCAGTGAACCACTAAGCTTAGTGAAGCAACAAAAAGAAAGTCAAACCATACAGAGCAGCAGCGTCCCATGCAGGTTTTAACAAAGTAATAACAGATCTGTACAGAGAGGAGTTATGGAGGGCTCCATATGTTATCAAGATCTTCCCTGTTACATTAGAATGGATGCAGGTGTGGAACATGTAGGGAGGACTCATCTATCTGCTGGCTCCAGGTGGTCACCAAGAGGAAGGTAATAATGGTGTATGGCGTTGGGCTCATTTCACGGTAGCTGCCAATCCCATAATGTCCACAATGTCGGCCTTGTGAACCATAGTTCCTTACTACAAGTCTGGTGAGTGAATCACAATCAGCACAAGCTATATAAGAGGATATTTTAAGAAGGCTGCTATTCACTGCTCCCCTGCACAGCCAGACATATTTCAGATTTTCAAACATCTTGCCATCCACATTGTCCTTTTTTCACTTTTGCACCTTCCAGCTTGTGAAAGTAGCTTTTTTTTATGGCTAATATTTATGTCTGTGTGCATTATAATAATACTGTTTGTGTTTATTACCCAACAATACTTTCTTCAATGAGAAATATTCTGAAGACGTTTCCATCCATCCTTGGTTTACTTCAGGTGTAATAAATAAGCTGACATTACTGAACTTCCAGTTACCTCTCTTGGTAATAGTTACGGTATGTGCTTGTGGTACAGGACCATTTTACCAAGTATGTGAACGCCTATGCTATGTCTGACCAAAGGGCTGCCACAGTAGCACAGTTACTCTGTGAACGGTATATCCCTGAACATGGTGATCCTGAGGAACTGTTGTCAGATCAGGGGTGACAATATGAGTCTGAAATTATTCACACCATTTGTCAGAGACTTCAGATGACAAAGAAAATAACCTCCCCATATCACCCAGGAGGGAATGGTATGGTTGAACGGTTTAATCGGACTCTGAAAGAGCAGTTGGCTCGACTCATTCAGGACTGTAAACCAAGGAGAAAGTTCACTGCATGCATTTTCACTTGTTGTGATTGGTGTCTGATGATGTTATGGGATTTTGCGAATCAGGTAAGTATAATCAAGGAAATATTCATCAGCTGTGAGAAACAAAATCAAAGCGATACATGCGATATGACCTCCTAATTATTCGTCAAATTTGAAAATATAAGAAATTGTAAAAGTAGTTTCACACTTCACACAGTCTGCTGCTTTTTTTTTTCTAGAATGGCCTGAGAAATTGTACGTGTTCTGCTGAATCAGTTGATATGATTCTTCAATTTCTTCATTCAAGTTCTTTAAATCTGTGAACATCTAATTATTTGTCTTGTATTTGTCTGGTACATGACCAAAGATGTTTTTCATATTAATCTTGGACTTTTTATGTATTTGAAGTGCTGCTTCTCAGGCTGGAAAAACCCTTCAGACAAACTGAATTAATTTTGTAAAAAAATTGTGTGCTGAAGTTTTAACTTATTGTGGATTTAAAATTTATTATTCCTATGTCTAATACATTATTTTTATTCCATGGACAGATTATTTTAAATACTGAATGCCAGGCAGAGATAAAACTAAGAGACCTTTCGTCCAACTTTGAGAAGTTTTGACAAGTTGACAGGCAACCTCCAGAAGAATGGTCTTGTTGGTTATAAGGTCTACTTACTTGTTTTCTAGAGTAGAAAGCTGAAAGTTGTGGCAGAAAAACAATTTGACAGGAAGTGGAAAGGTTGCTATTCTCTACAACGTGCATGCAGCATTTGATTTTAATTTTAAAATATAACTAATAACAAAATCAGTCTTTTTTTCTTTTCTTTTTTTTTACTTAATGGGTATGAAAGGCAAAGTATTCTCAGAGGATCCAAAGTTTAATTCGCATACTATGTCTTGCTGGGGAAACAAATTGTTTGTTGTACCTGCACTTCTTCCAGCTCAGGTGGTTGCAGCTGCTGCAGTTGATCAGCATCCTTGGCTGTTAGCATTGCACTACAGCTACGTTTCTCATCTGGATGAAAAGGTCAATTTCTCTCTCCTGATCTTGGATTGGAGGTTTCCACTAGTGTCTGATTGTGCAAGTTGCAAGATGTACACAAATAATCAGTTGTAAAAGTCCAGTGAAACATGCTTTTATTAATTTTAATTTTTGGTAAATATGTAAATAGTTGTTTCATTAACAACTATTTCGAACATTGCTATGAATTTACCTCAGGCCACTTTGGGTTTTGATGGCCATCACAAGCTCTTGATGCAAATTCCACATGTATAAAAGAGCATATTGGAGACACCTTGTTGCCATCTAATGGTTGTAATTATGCCAAAATATGCCAAATATTTCTGATTTACATTCTAAGTACTTTAATTCTTATCTGTTGTATATGTTATAATAAAATAAACAATTGACACCAAATTTAGCATCAGTGTGAAAGAAAAACCACTAATACTTAATTTTTAATTCCATTGTAAAAGAACAAAAAAGCTTGCCAATAATCTGGGATTAAAGCAGTAGTGTCCATTGAATATGTTTAATAACTTTTGCTCTTTGTTGGGTCACTGTTACTCAAGCCATGGTAACCAGTTTTGTATGTAATCCAATCTAATTTTTTATTAAATTTTAATGTGATTTTGAAAACTGGTTAGCCTGATGCCTCTCACCTATAACACCTCTAAAAAGGGACTCATTAAAAATTTTAACAGGATCACACTGCTGCAGAAGTTTGATTTTCAGGCTGGTTGTTCAAATATATAATTTGGAATCTAAAACATTGGGGAATCACGTTAAGATTTTCAGCTGCCAATTATTTATGCTTTGCAGTTGTTGTAAAACAGCTCCCCCACTGGTTCATTGGAGAACTGCTGCAGGAAGGCACCAAGTTCATCCAGGGAACGTTTTACAACATAGTTCTCTTCTGTGTTTCTTGCTGTACCAGCGCCACTCTGAATTGGCTGGTCATTGTTGTCCACACAGCAGTAGGCATTCCACACGTAGTCTGGGATGTTGACGCGCTTCACGTTGTTTTTGACTATCCAGTTGTCTGCTGAAGGGACAGCACCAACCAGGACGTAGGCCTTTGAGCACTTTTGAAGGAAAAGAGTGGTGAGGTCAGACTCATGGATCCTCCAGGCATCTTGATTCATTTTGGGGTTCTGAGGAACCACGTTGGTCAGGGTGAACGTGGCATTACGACTGGGCACTGGAAAAGAAAGATTTTTATTGAAGTAACATTCTAAACATATTCTAAAGTGATTACAGAAACCAGAGCAAAAATATAGTTGTGTTTCATTGTTTTGCCATTGTTGGAATGTTAAAGAGGAGTAAGTGGAAAAAGAGAGTAAGGTAGCCGGTTGCTAGAGATTTATTTTGAGCTCATTTTAATGAGTTTAGCTATTGTGTGTTCTTGGCAAATAGACTATTATTAACTGATTACAGTGTTCCACATTATTTTTGCTCCAATATTGACTAAAAATATTCTCCAAACCCCTGTCATAATGATGTGAAGAAATCTTTGGAGTTTTGTCTATCAGACTCAATCTGTCTTTCTCTTTCTTTTAAAGCAAATTGTTTTGTAATATAAATACAAAACATTTATGAGAGAAACATTTACATTTTTTGTAGAACAATTGGAATTTCTTCAATTTATTTATTTGCAGTGTTCTAGATTTACCTAAACTTTGAGAGAACCTGTTATCAGTCAGTGTTGCTGAATTTAGTTTGTGTTGATCTGTTTAGTAATTTTTGCTTAAATGCTGGAGGTTCACTTAATCCTCTTTAGGCTGTTAGTCTTTTTGTGTTAATTTGGTTAACACAAAACAGTACTGCATTTGTGCATTTTTTGTAATATACCATTGGCCTCATGCTCATCTGATTTATTGTGTTTTGTTTGTGAAACATATTTGTCTACATGAGAATCCATGCGGAAATAATGAGTTTTGACTCAGATCATTCATAATTCAACTTAAAAACAGAGAAATTTATTTAAGATATACATGTAAAAAAAAAATCTAAAATTATTCCAAAAAGTTTTCTTGAGTGCACGTCTAACCTCAAATATAGTGTATCTGTCAACAGTTTCAACCCCAAAACATAGAAATGATTATTTTTAGCATCACAGTAGATCCAAGCGGAGATCAAAATCAACAAATAAATCCATGTATATATAAAAAAGTTAAAATGTTCAGAATGGCCTATTCAAAATGTGGGATGCTGTACAATTCCTACTAATAACAACTGCAGGGTATTTTTTAAAATAAAAATGCTAAGAAAAAAATAAAATAAAATGAGTTTAAGGTGTGTGCACTAATGCAATTGGGTTATTCATTTTTTTTTCCTCATTACTTTTGCTTGTTTTTCAGTTGGACTGTACAAAATGCATCTCACACACCTTTTAAACAACTTTTCAGTCTTATTTTTTACATCATAGAGCTTCTCATTTCAACACAGGTTTGTTAATATTTAAGACTTAAGTAACATAAAGGGCATATATGAAAGCTCTGCTCTGAAGCTATAAACACTGTATTTTGCATGTCTGGTACCATAGCACCTCCTAGTGTGCCTCAAGGATACAACACCAGTATTTGGGCTTTCCTACCTGGATGGTGTCCGTTAGGGTTGAGGTGACCACGGTCAAAGCCAGAGTATGTGTAGTCCTCGTTCAGAGCTTGTTTCTCTCCGAGGTAGACGCCAGGGTAGTCCTGACCCAACCAGTATCCATCCTTCATCTCAGCTTGCCAGCCATTGTTCACCAACTAAAGCACATCAGAACATGCAGAGACCGAAACATAAAAGATGTAAAAAGAATCAAATAGTAAATCATGCAGCGGATTCCTTCGAAGCCATCCCATCTTGACGAAACAAAGTTTTTGTTGAGGAGAAATAGAAAAGATGATGCTGAAATATGGTTGAAATGGGAACTGGGACATAAAGATGTTTATTCATGTGTAAAAGTCATTTATATGTGGCTTAGGTTCATCAGCTAAGCTAAACAAGCAGGGATTGCAATGTATTAATTAAGGTTACCTTTAAGGGACTTGATGAACAGTTCACTTTTCATTAAGTGGGTTAGGGCTAGGGTTAGGTTTAAGTTTGTGTTTACTTTTCATTAAGTTTTGTTTTGGAATGAATAAAGTAAAGACTGGATTAAAATGTCAACAGAAAGCTGGCCATGGAAATAATTTTTTTTTTGGATAGAATCTTTTAAATATCTACTTAACAATATCAAACCGTTCAGGTCAAACAGAGTAAAGCTGTGTGTCACCTGAGGCTCCACAAACCATCTGTTCTCCCTGCCTCCTCCATTGCTGGGCTCAAACTGATACGCAGAGTAGACAGCAATGCGATGGTTGGTGTCATACAGTGTGGCAAAATGAAACCTTAAAGTGCAAAGATCATGATTACAAAGCTGAATGCCAGCAGGAGAGAAACCAGCATGTTGCACATGATCATGGAGATACAAAGAACAATAAAATAATTTAGCGCAGAGTTGCTTCATGTGCTCAGAGTAAACATTCATCCTTATAACTACCTGTTGACGAAGCGCTGACACAGACGGGCAGCACCTGGGGTGGACGCTCCCCATTCTGGCACCTTTCCCTTGTAAAAGTAAGTCATGCATTCTGGCACATCCTGAGGAAAGAACAACATAACAGCTGTTTCCTGAAAACTTTCAACCAAGCACACTTTTGAATGTTTGAGATCTGGATTGAACTGGAGAAGAAACAAACCTCAAAACGCTCCACAACATCTGCATGAACAGAAAAGAGGAGTGACAAAAGAGCACACAAAGCTGCCAAAGTTTGCATTCTGAGTAGAAGGTGAGGAAACCAGGAGTGTCAGTTGGCCTGGAAAGATGGGAAAAAGCAAATTACTGTGTATTTAGCCATCAGTAGAGTGTTTGATGAAAGCATGTGGAATTACTTCAGCTCCTGACACATGGGAGGAGGAGCAGTCAGTTTGTGCCATCTGTGTTTGCATGAATATATTTCCACTCACCCTTTTGCTGCTGCAGCCTGTCCTTTGCCACGACTGCTACCTTTATACAGGACTTCTCCTCACCTCCTTTTGCCCTGAATGACCCCTGTTTTATTTGACATCATGTTTACTCGCACTTTGTATTGATCTAGGATAAATTCAGATCTGACTAACACGTGATGAGTGGATGATGATGGCCAAAAGTAGGAGTGAAAAATGTGAAAAAGTTCTACAATTAGCACCAGGAAGGTGAGAGCACACAGTGAAACATATCATCATATGTCAGCACCCTGTCATGTGTCATGTGATGATATTTATATAATTTCTTTCCAACACTTTAGTTTGAGCTGTTTTTTCTCAAACAAATTTATTTTATTTTTCCCTAGATCAAACTTTAGTTGGCTGATTATACAACTGAATATTATTTCTACAAACATTTCTTTAATTTGAGTAAGAAATTTACTTTAAATCCTACTTTTTTTCATCGAAGAAAAAATATTTTATTCAGCAAAATATTTGGCACCCATTCAGCTTAATTCGGTGTTTATGTGTTGATCTCAAAACAATCGAAAACTCAGTTTTAAACTATTCAAGAGGAAAGAAGATTTTTTTTGCTTTTGATTTATACTTTCATGAGAAAATAAAAATACACCTAAGAAACAATGTAAGTTTCTTCCTTCTATTGAAATGCTATTTTTACTGAATGTTATGATTGAATATTTTAGTGAGTAGGCATAGAAATTTTTACAGCACCCCTATGGTCTGGTATTGAAGCCCTGAAATATATTTATTTTCTTATTGATAGCATAATTCATAATCTATAACTGCATATCCATAATATTTGTTGTATTATTTACCTCTTTGACACGTTAGTCATATGTTTTCACAAGTCTTGCAACACAAAGCCTGTTTCCAAGCCTGTTATTTTTAGCAGTTTCCCTGAAAATAAAGGAGCTATGTAAAATTACATAAGTCCTCCAGGAGGTTGTATCATTTTGCAGAATATGGTTAGCTAATAATTTATTGAGTCAAATAAAGTGTTGATATTTGTTCAGAAATTCTAAAACCAACAAAGTTAAGTTTGGATGTTTGATATCAGGACCTCATGTCCCAGGATATTTTTAGCGTTTAATGTTGACAGGTTCCCTAATAATCTTCCACATGCCGTTTTGGGTTAGATAACAGAAAGATATGAGCGCATATGTTACTGTTCTCATGACCTCTGGGTGTTGTTCACAGACACAAAATGGACAAAGACCTGGAGCAATATTACTTCAACACGAATGACTTAAAAAGTGTTTCCAAAGTGACAATAAAAGAAAAGAAAACATCTCTTCTGACCCTGTTAGAAATACCAGTGTCAGGAAGAAGCCTTTGTTCTAAATCCTGGAAAATTAACTTAGTAGTTTATTTACAACATGTTTTTGATGCCCGAACTTCAGGATTACCCAGTTATCTAATGAGAAATTGTTCATTTTGAGCACTGATGTTTCTGTCTCTTTTCTTTGTTCGAAATTTTCTGTGGAGACAAGAAGACTGGTTCTGTTTTTGATAGAAAAAATGTAAAAGAGGTTTTGATGCGGGTCCAGAATCGAGTGAACTGCTACCAAACTAATCGCACAATTAGTTATTTTTGCCAAAGCCTGCAGAGAAATGAAACAGGAAACAAAAAAAAAACCTTAAATATGAACACTTTCATTTCCTCTTATATGAAGTTTCTTGTGAAAATACTGAAAAACTAGAACTTTAGTTTTAGTTTTCTATATGCATATATTTTTTGCACTGCAAAAAATATATGCATATAGTATTCTCACAACAAGTTAAAAAATATATAAAATCATATATCATATGACAACATAGTGCTTGGAGCTATTTCATCTGGCTGGATGTAGTTTAAAATGTTGAACTAAAAAATACTGAAAAAAAGAAAAGGAACGAGGTATATAAGAAAAACAAATGCATATAAACTTTAAATGAATCTATTTCTGAAAGTAACAAACTGTAACAGGCAATATCTTTGAGTTTTAAGCAATAATAGTGGTCCATAATTGTTTTTGTTTCTTTTTCTGTCAAATTATAAATGTGTTCATTTTGTATCCATCTGTGGTGGTGGCTGGTCAAATGAGAGCTCATTACATTTTGTTTAATTTTTCTTACTGCTGTGTGTCGTTGAGCAGTTCTGCCTCTAGGTTGCACTGTTGAGTTGTGATTTTGAGTTCAACCTTTGAATGAATTTTCGATGAGGCTGCTGTAGATTATTCTTCATCCCCCCTGGAAAAGATTTAGCGAATGCATGATCCAGTCTCTGACTGGTTCTGACTTACTCCGTCTGTACTCCAGCAGGTAAATTATAGACTTTTTTTTTAAACTGAAACCTTTTTAAAAAAAAAAAAAAAAAAAACTTTAAATTGAGACTTGAAGAAGGAAAGACTGACAAGAGAAAGTATTAAGTGTTTTTCTTCAAATTATCAAAGTGTGTTTTTAATTCACCTCTGGAGTTTAGTGGACTGCTCTTTAACATGGAAGACTGTGCTGTTTTGTCACTCTGAAAGATCACAAGGAGTCAAGATCCCCGGGCGCAGATTAAGCCTAATCCTCAACTCAAAAGCATCTTCAGACTCTGTCTACAAATAAGAGGAAACTCGATTCAACAGGGAAAGTCTGTGTTTTTGAGAGAAGCAGTAGATCAGAAGAGAAATCAGTCACTGAAAGCTGCTAAATGGAAATAGTATCCTCTGAACATTTTGCACCTATGAGTTCAGGTGATTACATGTATTCATTCAAACTGGTAACAAATTAATCTAATTACATTCAGCTGGTCTGGTAATGTTTGCAATTTCAATATCTTTATTTAAATTGATGACCCAACTTCATGTACATGATGCAAAAGACTATATTTAAAACAGGTCAAGAGATTCAGTGTTGCTATAGTTGAGAGAAACATCCAAAGATCTCCTATGAAAACAGCAAATTAATTGTGTTTTTAAATGGAGAATTCCACAAAAAAGGAACAAATCTAAATTATGGAATATTTGATTGTCAGATGGTGTGGTGAAAATCAACAAACCTTTATTTATTGACCACTTCTCAAACACAAACCCAGAAAATTATTGCACAATGGAATAAAAGCATAGGAATTTTATCCAAGGTGGCATGATCTGGGGGGCAGCAGCAGGGAAAGAAAAATGAAAATAAATGGCCTTTTCTCCAGTAAACCTTTTCGTTCAGAATGTGTGGTTAATATGAATGTTTGTCTGCACTCTTCACATGGTGTAACTGCTGCTATGTTATGTTTTCATTTTAAAGTGAATGGAAAAGTCTAGACCTCAGTGGGAGCAATGTCAGTAAAAGTCCTAGGAATGATATTAAAATATCTGGATTTATGGATGAATGCAAATACTTTAATTTAATCTGATGTGTTTGGATACTTTTTCTGTTAACATCATTCAAATAAAGATGATGAGGAGTGGATCAAGCCTCTGTACCTACAACACCAAAGGGCCTTTTAGGAGTTGATCATCACAATGATACCCTGTAGTTTTATTTCACAATAAATTGAGGGTATAGTTTTTTAATATAAAATCTTCTGTCAATAGACACTAATTTGTCACCAAAGGTTCACATCAATAATTTCTATTTTTATCTACAATAAGCTATGCTTGGATTTGTTTGCATTTTTCCATCCTAATCTGTGGCGATGGAGTGGAAATCCAAAAGAAGTTCCAGCACAGATCATCCACAGTGATCGCCAGAAGAATGAAAGGTGAGACCAACATCTTTTCCATGCACTTCCCTGCGCTCCAAGTAAAGATGGCCTGACAGAAACATTCCCCATCTCAGACAGAAAAAAGAAAGAAAGGAATTCACTCTCACACAATGGCTGCCCCCCATCCTACCCCACAGAACCTATTCCAAATATCCTCTTCCCTCTTCCACTCCCCTTTGATAATTTTTCTCTCACTTTTTTTGTTATACCTTTTTTTCAAAATCACCTCATTTCAGATGCATTCATACATTTCCAATATCTTTATGTATGAGTCTCCCTCCTTCCTCCTCACCTCCCTTTGTCACCCCTCCCCTCCTTCCCCCATTCCGTCTCTCCTTCTCTCCTCCTCATCCTGCCATCCCTGCTTTCTTCTTTCTTCCTCCCCTTTTTCCCTGTCTGTGCCCCTCTCCTTCCCTCCCTCCATCCCATTACTGTAATCCATCACTCCTCCATCAGCCACCATGCAAACAGGCCTCCTGGTTGCCACGGCAACCACCTCCGGCCCGGCAGTGCGCAGCCCCTCTCCGATTGGCTGGCAGGACCCAGGCAGTCTCAGTCTGTCTGGGAGATGTGGTAATTGGCTGGGAAGACACGCACACAGACACACAGAGACACACGTTCACGCACAAATGACACACACAATTCAATATTCACACAATATTAAACACACATTTAAACACTTGTATTAAGTCTGGGCCTTCAATGAATATACAAACATATTCTGCTGGATATTAAAACACACATACACACCGCATAAACATCCTCAGAGATATGAAAGGGAGACTGGGGTCAGAGTAATGAAGCTCATAAGAAGATGGGCTCTAGGCTCTGTGCGTGTGTGTGCAAAGTGATTTTGTGTGAAAGTGCACACATGTCTGAATTCGAGGCATTTTTGTGTGGGTTTCTCTATGAACATGATGGCTGGAGTTGGGGGTGGTGTGCAAGATTTTGGATAAGGCTGGAGCTCTGCCAAAGGATGGATGGAGGATTTTCTTTTTCTTTTTTGGAGAGCATAGTTAAAAATACCTATATGCTCCCCCTGGTATGAAGTGCATAGTATTTTTTTTGTCTGTTTTGTCTACTGGGAGGCAGCAGGAGGGATAAAAATGAAAGTGTTGATGGGCTTGACTTCCCCATGCCGCCGTTGTACAGCCAAGTCTGGCCAACACGGCAACAGTGATGAATGTCTCATCTTCAGGAATACATCACAAATAAAAGCTCTACCTGCCCTGAATAGCAAAGCGTACTTGGCTCTGCTGTGGTTGAAAACAATAGTGGACAATAGGGCTGCTTTGTCTCCTATTCTTAGATTATAAGGTAATCTTAGTGAAACATTTTGTTCCTTTTTGTTGTGAGTTAATAACCAATTTAATTCTTTTCAAGAGCATGAAGAGAAAAAGGAAAGAAGAGTTCTGTTTAATGTGTTTTAGCAGAAGAGTGTTTCATTTAAATAAGAAATTATCATTTGTTATTCAGTACTGAGAGTTGTCTTTGAACAGACTGCTTTGATAGATTGGGATCTGCAAAGCAGAAAGAGAAAAAAATGGTTGCTGTTGACCTCGGATTTGAGTCCAGAAGTGTGGCAGCATTTGAGACAAGAACTTTACTTAAATAAAAACGTCGGTAGAAAATGTGAAATAAGAAATGAACAGGCTTAAATACCAGAGACGATGATTTGATACTATTGTCGTACAGGCAAAAATATATATAAAATGTTTTAATTGCTCTTATTTACATGAACTAAAGAAGAAACCAGAGGATCTCAAATTTTTCACACTTCATCTGTCTCATTTAAGAAATGTGTAAAAAAAAAAAAAAAAAAACGTTTATAAAAGGTATACACTACATCTAATCTGGTGGGTGTCCAATCCATGACTTTCTAAACGGAAAGGAAAAGAAAAAAAAGGAAAGGAAAGGAATGTAAAAAGCTGGTTTTCCTTGAGAGCTATAACTGTCTGCATTATCATAACCTTCATAGTATCTACATGTTTTTTCCCCTGTAGACTTATTTGTCTTTGAACATGAATCTATTTTTATATTTTAAATGCATTTTATAATTTTACCTTTTAACTTTCAACTCGTTACAATTTTTGGATACTGATTAAAATGTTGAAAGACTAAAACATAATTGTTGTTAAATTGCAAAATACTAAACGGCATTTGATAAAAATGTAGGCATTAATTTGGCATAAGGACAAACTGTGCTAATTTTGAATTCACAACATTTAGTAACAGTTGACTAGAGGGCATGCACGAGAAAAGATTTAGCCAAGACTTGACTTTGAATTGGAAAAATTGACTTGAAATATCTTATCAATGTGAGAGAATAACTGACTTATCTCCTGAAAATCTGACTTCTGGATACACAGGAGTAAACAAGAGGGATACAAAATAACAAAGAAAACAAATACAAAAAGAGTATGCAAAGCATAACATAAGCATAAACAAACAATTACACAACAAAGGTTGGCGGCTTATTTTTCAATTGCAATTTTTAATGGAAAAAAAAGAGTCAAGGGAAGAGAAAAAACTGGGTAAATTGAGAAAGCCAAATGAATTCACAGAGAATGACTGACAGCAATGATGGCAGCAATGCAGTCACAGTCCACACTTCAAAGCATTCCCAGGTACCAGACAGAGAAAGAGACCGGGAGCTGGAAGGGTAAAGGGGGGTTAAAAAAATGTCCAAGAAGATTTCATCTTCCTTCCCAGGTAGAAAATACAAATTAAAAATTGCTCTGCATCTAGTGTTGATAACAACATACAATCACATTTTTTTAAAAATGGCAAGAATAAAAGTAAAAAGTGCAATCGCACCCACACACTTACATACTTACAATTAGATTCAGGTTTTTGAGAAAGGAAACAAAAAAGTGCAAGCAAGATCACAGAAGAACAACAATTTACAAGAAAAGCAGACAGTGGCCCAAAGTCTCGTCGTCCAGCAGCCAAAGATCAGGCCGAACCATGGGCCCCATGGATCCAGGTGTGGCTTCTGTTGCCCCCACCCCTCCCATCTCCTTCACATTGGTTTGTCCATTTTGTACAAAGTGAAGGCTCACATTTTATCAGACAATCACAGTCCAACATGGCTTCCACACCCTCCCTAGAGAGTACAATCAAAATGAGTTTGACTCCACCACGCTTATTCCAGTGCCAAGAAAGCTCCCAGTAAAAAGGCTGTTTACTCCCCCCTGACATTGTCTTTACTCACCACTCAAAAGACAAACATTTTCCAGCTAAGGCTTATCAAGAAACATTTTCACTCATGCACACTTCAAGTCTAAATGTTAGCTCTGACTGGTTAATGATAACAAAAGAATTGTTTATTGGACAGCATGTTTGTGAAAATGTTCATCCTGTTTTAATGATGTGAAAGAGTGCTATTCAAGTGCAAGGTGTGAATTCTGTAAGTACACTGAGGTGAATGTGACCCCGGTGAATCTTTCTGAGAGCTAGGTCAGTTTGCCCTTTCTACAATTCATCATTCTTTTTTATGAATACATGCTGCCATTTCATCCCAACTTTCTTCCATTTTATGCCCATTGTACAGCAACCTTTTCTCATGGATATGCTTTTATCACAAATTATGCAGTTAAATGATCCTTCAAATGCAGAGATATCATTATAGTATAATTCAATATAACATATCACTGTTTCAACTTGTTTATTGCACCCTGTTTCCATCTCCACTTAGTGACTTACTGACTAAAGGGCAGAATATCTATCAGTGATTTTTCTGCTGATAGACAATTCTGACACTTTATATTTACATTTCTTTACAGTAAAATATTATTAGATCACAGAATGTTACTTTTAATCAGCTTCATTACTACCCTTCAGTTTGGGTACTAATCAACATTTTCTGGAAAACTAAATCTTTACTAGATATGAAACCATACACCCAAAAGCATAAAATAGAGATGGGTTGAAATGACCAGCTTTGCACAATGTTGTGCCATGCAACTGATTCTTCTAAGAAACTTGTTTTTCTTAGAAAAAACAACAACAACAACAACAACAAAAAAACAGCTATTTTGGTTCAGTTTGCATTTTTCACTAATTCTGAGTCAAGGTTAGGGTTCCCACTACCTCACAAAAACACTTCTCAGGACCAAATGTGTCCACACTGTGTAATATCCAATGCGACAAAGCAAACAAACAAAAAAAACTCTAAACATAATGATAATGAATGAAAGCTTTAGTAGTAGCTTACTGTGCCACTCATGCGCCACTGGATTTTACTCTGAACTGAAGTGGTGGCATAACTTTTCACCTGCAGTCCAACAGTTTGGGTCAAACTTGCACAAGCTGCTGATTTAAACAAGATCAACTTTAACTAAAGCCAGCAAATTTGAATGGTATGGATTTATACATAAGCATGGAAAATATTGCGTGAAATGGTAATTTGCTGATCTAAAGATATTCTCATATTTACAGCTATTGTTTCCCAGCTTACAGCTATCAGACAAATCAATGTTGTTCTGCTCTGTTACAGCAAATGATTTGGAAATGCTGAGTGACTCTTTCTCATTCAGCACTTTGCCCACCAAAAGTGGCCATTAAAGTGGCTTTTAAAAAATCCAGTTAAACTGATGATAGATAAAAACAATAGGACTTTAAATTAGAGGCTTAAAAAAAGCTTGTTAAGCATACTGAGGTCATGATGAACATGGTTAGCATACCAACATATTTTGGCCTATTTCAGGGCTGTAAAATATATCAGAAATGTATTATCATTTTATTCTCAGTGTGTACAATATTAACATTGTGAAGGACTCTTTAAGTAGCCATGTTTGCTGGCTATTATATTCCAAGAGAAACTGATTCCAGTTAATACATTCAGCCTTTTGGATGGGGCTTTAGTGCACACTTCATAGTGTCCAAGATGTTAAAGAGATCAGACGGCATTATAAAAATCAGAACGTCAGGAAGAGGGAATTAATACTGTAGTTGCATGGTTTCCTATTTATGAAGTCCTAGTAAATATGGCTTTCTAAGCCAAAAACAAAATAGAACACTACATGTTAATTTATGTCAACATGTATAACAATGTTATGTGAATGTGAATGTTATACCCAGGCCAAACTACTCTGGATCTGTTATTTACTTTTGATAACACAATCCCTTATGAAAATAACACACCATCCTGGTCTCACTACACCTTTGGCACCACACATAAATTGATCACCACATAAGCCAGAAAGCCATGGATTTTTAGGATATTCCATATTTGCAATAAGTACAAAATATTCTATGCCAGATATTGCAGAAATAACTTAATAATAACATTACTTATTGTCAAACAAGGCTTCTAGACACTGATATCCAAACTGTACTGATGAAGATTCACTCACCATGGCATGCTTAGGGCTTGAAACTGAAAGTGAAACTCATAGCTTGATCTATGCGCTGACAAATTTGACTAACAATTATCTGACCATAAAACATTGAGATTTTCTTCCCATTTAGTCAGTTGATCCTTAAATATAATAAAAATTAATAAAACATCAAATATCAAAATGTCCCCTGTCATGTCACAGTGGAACACTGTGAACTTCACACTTTTTGAATTTCCATGCACTATTGAGAACAAGAGTCCATCAGAAGAGCAACATGTACCTCAATTCATGAAAACAATTACATTTTTCACAAACTCCCTTATTTTTGTCACATTTAGCCCCTTTATTCTAATACACCAAGACTTGTGGTAAGACAGGAAAATGTGACAACAGATTAAAGGTGAGGAAATCTGAATCTGTCTAACTGACATGATCTTGAATGATACCTTTGGCCTGTTGAAATAGAAATGACTGAGTAGGTTCACTGGATAATATTTCTTAGAAACTGTAATAAAATACATATAAATCCTTCACTTTGGAGAATTCTGACTGGCTTCAGAATTTTAGAGGAAAAACTCTTAAAACTTTGGCTTAAAATGTTGTTTTTACATCTTACATTTTATTCCCATTAACAATTTGTAAGGAGAAAGTCCCAAACTTTTGATATCTTCTTAGCTAGCTTAAAGTTGAAAGTGATTTCAATAAACCTTTAAATATTTGCCACCAATTGCTTCGGTACATTTTTGAACATCAATTTACTTCTTCAGTGAATGAAGAACTATATAAATCTGTTCTCTCCAACATTCCAGCAGATGACCATGACCAGCTACGTAACACCACAGCTATACTGCATTTATTCATATGAATGTTCACATCAAGGCCTTGCTTAAATTGCATTCGTAATTACTTGTAATAACTTTCACTTAATCTACATTGCCACAGCTACATGAAAAGATGGATCAGTCATTCAAAAATGGCCTAAAATTTTTCTATCTAACCATTAAATTGATACTTAACAGCTCTGAAAAACAAGTCATAAAGCCACAGCCAACAGATGGTCAAGAATTGTTCTTCCAGTACAGTGGGGAGAAAAAGTATTTTAAAGCACCGTAGTGATACAAAACATGCCTCAAAATTCACTATGGAGTCTTCTAAGAGGTGCAGGACAAGATTTGCAGACTCAAAAGAGCAGTGCAGCTAAAACAGTTAAAAAAATCATGGCACACAAATGAGCAAAGGTCACCTTAATGGCAACTGAAAGATTAAAAAATGTAGGTGCACCAAGTGGCAACCATGTAGCATGTAAAATTACTTTTTTCTGCTCCTGATTTGTTTGAGTTAAAGAATGCATCTTGAAAATATGGCTAAGCTACCATGATGGGAAAAAGATAGAACTATTCACTTGTTTAACAGGTAAATAAAGATGTAAAGGACCTACAAGTTTTTTTCCATTATGTTACCCTAAACCTTCATACTTCAGAAAACAAACTACCATGAACCCTTACTGCCCCCCAGGCTGTCATGTACGTTTCAGTTGTTTAGGTGAATTAGACTCACCGATGCTGTGAGTTTCGCTCATCCTCTACAGGCTACTGTTAGTGTTGTTGCTTTATACAGAAAAAAATAATCTTTTGAAGAAGTGCACTGCGGCCACCATAGTGTTGTTTAATTACCCTTCAGGCTCAATAGTCTATTACTGGACTGAATTGAGCTGAATTGAATAAGTGCTATCACTATGACAAGTAAGTTGTCAGGACTACCCCCTGCACCGGGGAAGGCAGATCCTGAATGGAACAAAAACAGTGCTAACTCAGAATAACGAAGCATTCAATTCAAAGTTTTATAGCTGTCTAACATATTAGCAAAAAAACAACAACAAACAAACCCAAAAAACAGTGAAAGTTTATGGAAGTCAGAAGTTGTAGATGATTTTAAGTTGACTGTGACAACCCTGATGTCCTATAACCAATGACATCTCCACCCTTTTACTTGAGATGATAAGACTGAAATAATGATGATTGTGTGGGTGACTGGGGCTCAGTAGGAAGAGTAGTTAGTTGTAATCTGAAAGTTTTTGATTCCAGCTTCCTCCTGGAAGGCACTTAACCCCAAGTTGCCAAGTGATATGTGTGTTGGTGCATGAATGTGTGTTATTGAGTGAGGCGCTAATGTGAATCGCTATGCGTGGTGAGTTTGGCTAGAAAACAAAAATATAGAAAACATAATAAAAAAATAAAAAAAGATGATATAAATTCAGTCCATTAACTGTCTGATGACCAGAACCTGTTCATTTCCAGCTTTACAGGCCTTGACCAGTGCTCAGATTCTTGGAGTCTCAAAAAAACTATTCTTTTTCCCCATTTAGTAAATGCACCTTGTCCAAACCCTACGTCACCTTGACAAAAACACTCCTCAGTGTGGGAGTTGAAGACTCCCACACTGAGGAGTGTGAAGACAGAAGGTCAGACACATTGAAGACAGAAGGTCAGAGAAAGCACAAAGAACTTATTTAAAAGGAAAATCAAAACTGATAACAAAAATAAATATATGAATAAAACAACAAGGATCAAAGATCAGTTTGTCTCAATTAAGTAAACTTCAAACTGTGTGGAATATATAACTCTCCAATCAAATGCAGCAATTTCTTTAATCGCTGCATTTCTTAAAGACAAGAGATAAAAAAGGATCTACACACGTTGTAAAACTTTTGATGCAGTCACACTTTAAAACAAATTATAAATCACCCTAAATTCAGAAGAAACATATAACAACAGCTGATGCTTAAAAACAAAAAAGCTAGTGCAACGTCACCCAAAAGAGGGCTGTAAACACAGCTACATGCTGACAATACGCAGTTATGATATGAAACATACCTTGACTGGAGGATTTAGTGTCCCGAATCTGTCTCAAAACATGAGGGATGTCATTATAGTTTGCAGAAAAAATTGAGTATTTAGCAATTTAATCTGTGATGAGTGGAATGCTATGAAAAGCCAACAATTTCAAAATGTTTGGCAACTTCTTTTACTGCGCTCCAAACCAAAAGCTCAGGGTAATGTCAAAAGTTTCCTACCAAGGTTCATGTCTGGGATAGATTTCTACCCAGGACATGCAGTTTTAGAACATAGTTGTCTTGAATAAGCTATTAGGCTGTTTTACAGCTATAAAGCTTTAAAGGGAAAGATATGAACGTGAGCAGGAATTTGTTTTTGTATACAGTGTATTGTGTGCCAGACAATGACCACTTGTGTAACACTGTGAAACGTTGCACAATGAAATATGAATTTTGAACTTGTCCCTTTAACACTTTTAAACTTTACTCTGTATGTCAAACTTACAGCGGGACTTGTATCTCAGTCAGTCTGCCTATGTTGTTAAATCTTCCGTTCTACATTCAGATAATTCTATCTTTGACCTCTTCATGGAGTTAACTGGTATTTGATTGCCCACAGTCACTGGCTGCACTGCTCAAAAAAATCCACTAAGACACAGGCACAAACAGAACTTCAAAGTTACAATGGCCGGCTAAAGAGTTTGTATCACAAACACATTATTGCGAATTAAGTGTGCTTTCCTTTAGATTTCAATTAAAAGTTTTTTTTTTGTTTTTTTTTTTTAAAGAATAAAAATAATGACATGCAAATGAACACAAATAAATTAAAGGAATCATAGAAAATGTGTTTTCAGGCCTCGGCATGAGAGCTGCATATTTCCACACACCAGTCCTACATTCTGAGATCATAGACAACACACCAATCACCAGAAGTGTTACAGTCTTGCACTGGCTTCACAGTCATGGTTTCGTGGGAGGAAAGGTTATATGCAGGTCAGGTAAGGGCTTGCGAGAGATGCTAAGCCGAAACTGTTATTTTTTCAAATACACAGTTTGATTTGAATGGAGGGGGGAATATCCTTCTCTCCATTTATCCAGGAGCCAAAACCATGCACTTAAAACCTTCAGTGTCAATTTCTAAAATGCACCATTAAGTTGTGGGAACCCCATGCACAGAGAGAAGAAAGGGTGAGGTCAAAGGTGGTCTGAGTTCGTAACCGGATGCCTCTTATTTACCACTGAGCCGAGTCTTTTCATGAGTGCATGTTTCAAAAATCAAATCAGACTAAATTCTGTACAATTTACTCTCTGGTTGCAAAAAACATCCAGACAAATACCAGAGGAGAGTTCAGCATCTCTGCAGCTCTGCCGTACACAAAGGAGGACAGAGAGAAGAAAATAAAATTTTGGTTGAATGTACATTTCACAGTTGGAAAAACACTGAGATGCACTGCTCCATGGTCTCCACTGCTTCGTCCTCTCTCAAACATGTCACAGTTTTATTAATTTTTATTCACTACTTGAGAGAGTCACAGCTGAAGATCATTAGGGCTCATCCGAGGGCCCTTATGAGGGTTCCTGTGGAGTAGTATGCTTCAGAAGTGCCCTTGGCGGGCTGAAGTGTGTGTCTTGCTGACAAACTTATTGCCGGCTGATGAATTCTTCTGCTGAGACGGAGGAGAGGGAGGCTGGAGTTTGGGTCAAGCACAAAAGGGAATTTCAGGGGGCAAAAGAGGACGGAGTGTGGCTCGCCACTGGAGAGATGCTCAAGAGCAGGCGTAGCACGGTGGGTAATCTGCGTGCTCCAAAGGTCACAGGGACAGATTGTGAAGACTGTGCCGACGAGTAGATCAGTAAAACGGGAGAGGTGGAGATGCTGAAGAACACGGGAGGAGCGACAGAGAGGTGGTTTGGGAGAGGGTGAGGGGCCATGAGGACGTGCTCTGCAGATTAAGTCAGGGTGATGTAGGCTGAGGCCTTCTCCTTCAGTTGTCTCAAACACAGATGACAGCTCCAGCTCCCTGTAAGGCACACAGATCAGCAACATCACAGATCAGACGTTCAATCACTGGGATCGTAAAGCCTGGTGGATTAATCTCTTGTTTCACACAGAGAGCTAAGTAACACTGTAAATTAAAGCTCGGCGAAGAGATGTCCCATGCTGCGCCTGTGATTTTGTAGATGCAGAGGATTTCACAAATAGTTTGGTTTGTAGTGAGATTCGAGACTTTGTGACATTTCTTAAAGACCTTGCAGGCCAAAGCTAAATTTTTACCTCAACCTTAATACTTCAAAGTGGCTGGTAATCCTGCCTGAAGATGGTGAGAGCACTGAGCAAAGCACAGATGCTGAAGCATACACCATGTAAGTTCGCCATCCATGAGACGGAAGCCTCGAGTGTTCACCTCAAGCAAGAGGTTGGCTTTCAGAACTTGTTTCTGCTAAATTAAAAGGCATCGCATGTGTGTGGGCAGAGCTTGACACTGTTACCAAGCGTTAAACACAAGTGGCACTGCTAGTGTATCGTCAGCCACTTTTACCATGGAAACAGGTTATCTTTCCACGACTCATTTCCATGACAACGCCATCAAACATCCTGAGGCAGCCATCTTATGTGGAAGAATGACAGTTTGATTTAAATAGATGTTCCTGCACCATAAATGGGATCATAGACACAGTGCCAAGTCGCTCTCTCTTTTTCTTTCCCTCTCTTTCTGTCTGGTGCATTTAGATTAAGACGTTCCAGTAGAGAGTTGCCGCTTCTTCACTGTTATATTTTCCCCTTCGTATTAAAGTATAAGACAAAACATGGCTGCTCTCCTGAGAGCAAAAAAAACAAACAAAAAACGTTGAGGCATTTATTCTGCACCGATGGCTAAAATGTTCTCAGATGATGGCTCTGGTTGGTGCAGTGTGACCAAAACCAGGCCTGTGAACTCCTCGCAAGCTGCAACACTCGACTACAAGACTGTTTTAATGAACCAACTGTTAGTGCGTACCCTCTGGTGGTTCAGACATGGGAGGACTCAGACAGTACATGTGGTAGCCTCTGTCGCAATCGTCACAGAACAACAGCTGGTCCTACAACACAACAGAACAACACATTAGTAACATGAACAACTTTGAAACGATAGCTGCAGGACTCAACAGCACAGATTTAAGTGTGTTGGGTTATTTGGGAATTGCAAATTTGGGTTGATTTTAATAAACACTGGAAACAGTGTGGGCTTCAAGGAGGGAGTTAAAGTGAAATATTAAGAAACGGCTAATTTCCTGAGTTTGTTTTTTAAATCCTGCACTCCAGCAACACACTGCAAAATGTCTGTATTTTGACTACGGTCTTAATGATTTCTTTTTATGTACAATTATGTGTCTCAGCAGCTATAAGCTGATAAATTTGTTTTCTTACATGCCATTAAAACAACGTTAAATCCTAAAAACTGATCTATGCAAAGCAGAAACAGAATGTTTACCTGAATGTCTTTAATATGTGGGAGATAATTAATTAATTAATGAAACTGTGAAAATAAAAGATTTGTTATTTATTTTACAAACACAGATATATCTTTAAAAAAAATCTATTCTAAACAGTCTCTCACTCTGGGTCTGTGGGCTGTGAAAAACGCTGACTTGACAGATGTGCAGTATACAGCCATTAACAGCCTCCACAAGGGGGTAAGTTGCAAAAAAGTCATTTCTAAAGTTGGTTCAGACTTATGTGTCTTAGTATGTTCACAGAAAGTTGAGTGGAACAACAACTTGTGAGAGGGATGACTGCATGAGAAGATTGTTGAGGAATATTCATTCAAGATTTTGTGGGGCGTTTCAGCAAGATTGCTCTGCGATTGGAGTCAGCACAACAAGAGCGATTATGCTCTTAAACATAAGCTACAGTTTTGCATTTCTTGTGACCCCTGAACCAGACACATTGTAAACGTTTTATCTGGACTAGGGAGAAAAAAAAAACTGCATTTTTCTCAGCGGTCCAAAGTCCACTTTTCAGAGAAAACTAAAATATGGTTTTATTTGGAAATCAGGAGTTTGAAGGATGAGTGAAGCGACACAGAACCCATGTTGCTTGAAGTCCAGAGTGACGTTTCCAAAGTCAGTGATGGTAGGTGAGTCATGTCATCTGGTGGTTCTGGTCCACTGGATTGTCTGAAGTCCACACCATCTACCAGAAAAGTTTAGAGCACTTCATGCTTCTTGTTCCTGACCAGCTTTGTGTAGATACTGATTTTATTGCCCAGCTGTACGTACCTCCATACCTCACTGCATTGAAGCATTAATTCATGCACAACCAAATATTGAGTTCAGAGAACTGAACATACTTTTCAGAAGCCTGACATTTTCTGTTAAAATATATTTTTTGTGTTGTTTATATGTAATATTCAGATTTTCTACAGCATAGACTTTGAGTTTCACTATCTGTAAGCCATAATCATCAAAACTGCAAGTAATAAGAGTTGAAATATTACATTCTGTGAGTAATTTATATAATGCATTAGTTTTACCTTCCATTCCAAAGGTAAAACTAATGTTTCAATTAATTGCATAATGTTGTGGCACATGTGTTGTGACTCAAAACTTATGTTTTGAATGGTTTATACTAAGGATTATGACTCCAAATATAGCTTTTAATAAAATATAAATATTATACAATGCCAATGAAACAGAATTTTTAATAAAGAAGTGTAATGGGAAACTGTACCAAGGTTATAGAAAAGACTGCTGTCTTGAAAACTATGAAAAAAAAATCTTGATGTCCAAAGAGTGCTGTGCCCTTCAATATTCCATGTTAACTGAAAGTTAAGGAAGAAAAAAGTATGCTGTGGTTTAAAAAAGTAAACAAGCAACTGGGACCACAGCCGTGGGAGGATTGTAAAGCAAAATACATTTAAGAGTTTCAGGGAGATTTACAAGATGTGGACCAAAGCTGAAGTCTGAACTTCAAGATGCAAAGACCCATCCAGGAGATGAGCTGCAGAAGCAGCATTACTTGTTTTAAGTCACTCCTGAATCAAAGGCTTCAAAAGCATTTTACCTGGAGAAAGAAGAACTAAACTGGTGCTCAGGGGTCCAAAGTCATCTTTTCAGATGAAAGTATGTTTTACTTTTCATTTCGAAATCAAGATGCCAGAGTCTGGATGAAGAGTGCAGGGCCGCAGCATCCAGACTAATGAAGTGCAGTGTGACATTGCCACAGTCAGTGATGTTTAGGTGACCCACATCGTCAACTGCTTTTGGTCCACTGTGATTAATGAAGTCCAGTATCAGAGCAGTACTTCACCAGGATATCTTAGAGTGGTTTCTACTGCTGACAAGCTTTTGAAGATGCTTTTTAGATTACAAAAGTACTGTCACTTGATTTAATGGCCATAGAGCAACTGTGCTGGATCAGACACCAAACTGACCTGACCCTACATAAAAGCTAAATAGTTTAGACAAAAAGAAGATGAGAGACACAAAACCCAACAAAATATTCTAACTGAAGGCTGCTATCCAAAACAACCTGGACTTAATTTATACCTCAGCAGAGTTAAGGTGTTGTCACACTGTATTGATGCAATAATTGGAGCACGTATTGAATGCGTTTAGTTTACCGTACCTCAATATAATTTTTAGTCAATTTTTATTTGTTTTTCAGCAATATTTTAACAATACTAAAACACTTTGCTAGAAAAGCTAATGTAGACTGTAATTATGTGTAAACCTTTACTATCAACAACAGAATAAATGATTGAAATATGTCACTCTGTGTGTAATGAATCTATATATAGGCTACCGAAATCAATTAACTTTTAAGGGACTCAAGTTAATTCAAATGTGCTTGTACACTGAGTGTACAGTGTGCATGACTGTGTATTGTGTGTGTGTGCGTGTTTGTGTGCGTGTGCAGCCACATGTGTTTATGTAGCATAATGAAGGGGGTCCTACGTCATTCTCAGAGGTGCCACACAGGCTGCAGGACTTGCACTCGATGCACTGCCAGCGATAAGTCCTCACCGCAGCCGTCATGTTCACTGTGAACTGCAGACAGGACGGGTGGCCTGGGTGCACACACACACGCACACGCACACACATACAAAAACATAACACATGCACACAAGCACATGGCCACACAGTTTTTACTGTCATTGCTTCTGTGTTTCTAGGACAATCATTTACCTTCTGTATATTTGTGCAACATCTCGTTTGTGCAATACAAGAGAAATTGCATTCAATATAATAATGTAATAATGAAATAGTGTTTAATTTAGAAGGTTATGCATTCAAAATGTAGGAAAAAAAATCATTTCAGCAAATGTAATGCATTTTTCCAGTACTCTAAAGTTATTTGCCCACATTTTATCCTTTCACTTCACAGGTAGATCCCAAAATATTTGAATATGATGAAAAACTCTGTGCTTGCTGTCACTCATTCCAGAAAGTGAAACTCATACTGTATAGATTCATCACACATAGAGTGATTCTTCAAGTCTTCATTTCTTGTAGTTTTGATGATGATGGCTTACATAAAAACCCAAAATTCTGTGTGTCACAAAATTAAATACTGTGAAAAAGTTCATTATTGGCAACTCATTGTGTCTCAGCATAATCATCTAATTGACTCAAAACACCTGCAAAGGATTCTTGACCCTCACTCTGGCTACACAATCATTGGGAAGACTACTGACTGGATGGCTGTCCAGACGACAGTCATTGACACCTTCTGCAAAAGGTCATTGATAAACAAGCTGGCTGTTCACAGAATTCTGTATTCAAGCATATTCATCAGCAGTTGGGTGTCTTAGAAAGAGGTGCACTAACAACAGGGATAACAGTAGCCTTGAGAGGATTGCCAACCAAAATTAATTTAAGATTTTGGGGTAATTTTCCGAAGAAGTGGACTGAGGCTGGAGACAGAGCTTAAGAAGCCACTACACACAGACAAATCCTACACATGAGTTACCGTGTCTTACCTGGACTAAGGAGAAAAGTAACTGGACTTTTGCATAATGGTCCAACTTCCTCTTTTCAGATGAAAGTAAATTCTTCATTTTATTTCAAAATCAATGTCCCAAAGTCTGGAGGAATAGTGGAGACGCACATAATTCACGTTGCTTGAAGTTCAGCGTAAGGTGTCTCCCATTATTGATGGTCTGGGTGCCATGTCATCTGCTGGTGTTGGTCCACTTTGTTTTCTGAAGTCCACAGTAAGAGCCACCATCTACCAGAAAAGCTTAGAGCACTTCATGCTTCGTTTTCCTGACCAGCTTTGTGTAGATGCTGATTTTATTTCCCAGCTGGACATCATACCTTCCCACATTGACAAAGGTATCAAAAGCTGCTTCAGTGGCTATGGTGTTCCTGAGCTTGACTGGCCAGGAATTTGGTTTGAAAATATAGGGAGTATTGTCAAGAGGAAAATGAGACTCACCAGACCCAACAATACAGATGTTCTGAATGCAGCTATTAAAATCACCTGTGCTTCCATTACAGCTCAGTTGTAGTTTCAAGTTTGACTTGTAAGCCACAATCATCAAAATTAGAAACTAAGGCTTGAAATAATTGGCTTTATGTACAATTACATATGAGTTTCAATTTCTAAAATGAGTGACAAAAAATGTAGATTTTTCTCACAGCATTCAAATTTTTAGATGCACCTGTGTTTTTCTTGGTTAACTACAACAGACATGGACAAATTTGTTGGCATCCCTGGTAAACATTTGAAAAAAGTCTTAAAAAATAAGTAATCTTTTACTGCAACAGAAAAATAGTTTAAAAAAACAATTTTTTAGAGAAATGTAACTTCTAATGACAGCACTTTGTCATTAAAAAGACTGAGGAATAATAGTTTTTAGCCAAATTGCCTGTTGTGCAGTTATTGGCACACCCAACTAGGAAATAGAACTGAAGTATTTTTATGTTCATACTAAACTCATTTGAACAACAGATAACAAACAGAACTTAGTGTTGGAGAACTGCAATAAAAGCTTCTCTGTTATCTAAATGCCGACCACTGGGAATCATGCCTCCTACCATCACAAATGTAACTTTGTGGAGTTAACTAAACTGTACTGGGACTTTGAACTGAAACCATTTAACTTCTTTTGTGAGCAGAGACTAAAATGTAGATTTTTGACAACAGTAGGGGGTTCAAGTAAAACAAAAGAAAACAACGTAGATGTAAACCTCACTCTCACATTACATCATGGTGGAGGAGCCATGATGCTGTGGGTCTGTGTCAAAGAATCTTGTTAGAGTAAAGGGTATTGTGAATTCTTTGAAAACCAGGACACTTTAGCAAAAAAGTCTGGTAACTTCTCCCAGTAAACTGGCTACGGATCATCAATGGGTCTTTCCACAAGTTATTGAACCTAAAATATGGCAAAAGTTATGCACAAATAGTTCAGTAGGTTGTACTGGCAATTGTATCGTTTTATCAAAAACAATTAGTTGTTTGGGTGGGATTTTTCTCCCCAGAGAATAAATTCTCACTTAGGTGGGATTTTCTAAATCTTTGATTTTCTAAATGTTTGAGTCCAAGATTACACTCTTGCAACAAAATATACATTTATTTTAAAGCTTTTCACACAATATTATCAGGAATGCCAATAAATGTGGCCAGCACTGTAAACTTTTAATACATTTTACAACTTTTTAAGCCGTCATGACCTTCCATGTTAACGGTTTCACAGAAAAGGGACCATACCAATGCTTTTTCATTAGCCCATTCACTACAGTTCACAGAAGTAATGTTTGTTCACTGATTTTTTATTTTTCAGAATAATAAAATGATGGACGGAATAAATATATATGTATTTATACAGTACATGCAGTCAATGATAGATACAAAAGTTCTGCACCAATTACACAACATTCTGTGGTTTTACATGCAAGCAACATGTACAATAACTTTCAGTTGCAAAACAAGTTTGATGATGGGAAAATAACACAATCATTTATTATAAAAGCATCAATCATGAGCCAATGGAAACATCCACTCTTAGAGATGTCAGTAGACTTATGTAACAGTCAGTTATTATAAAATGATTACTAGAGAAATTTGTTGTATTATACAAGGTTGTTCAAATACGGCATTTCACTGGATCTATTTATATAAAATAATCTAAAGTATTTCACTCTTAGTACTAGGGAACAGGATGTTTTCAAGGTTTCCAGCTGAACATAAGTCTTCTAGTCCATATCCATGTATGAAAACTGTAGTTAGGTAGCTTTTTGGCAGCTTTGTTATTAACTGCATCGTTAGATCCTCATTTGTAAGTCGCTTTAGATAAAAACGACTGCCAAATACATGAACATGAACATGAAAAGTTAAGCCTGAAATGATTCGTACATTTGGCAGATTTAGACGTAAAATAATTTTCAATCAATCAGAAAGTTTGTTTCTGATACAAAATGAGACATAATTCTCTAAAACTTTAATAGAGCAATCAAACTTTTCTTACAACATGCTTTTTACATGTCTTAGCTGGTATTTTTTCTCTAGTGATGAGCTCCATGCTTTTGAAACAAAAAGCTCTCCTTAACATCATCTAATCTCCAGCACAAAATCTCAAATTGGGATATTTGCTGGGCCACCATAAAACATTAATATTACTTCCAGTCAGAAAAACATTAACTTTAAATCTAAATCTGTCAGTTGTATGAATACATTTGTATGTAATTTGGGTTTTTAAATGAAAATTTGATCAGGGATATGTGATGTTAAAAAACCCTCATTTATAGGACGGTTATACTAAAAACAATCACCTCACATTCTCAATCATTTCCAAAAAAAACCTTGAATTCCTGGGTAATTGTGACTTTATAGTCTTTTATCCAGTATAACAGTGTAATTTGTATATTGTGTTCTGGGAATTTATATATGATATTTTAGAGCATGCTCACCATGTTTGTAGAAAACAAAAACAAACAAAAAAACAACAAAATGGAATAAAAAACTTGTTTATGTTTCAGCTTTCTTCCAAGCAATCTGATTTCACACTGTAGAAGAACCAGATGTAATCACTAGAAAACGCCTCAGAAGGCTGAAAACATTACACTATAAAGTTATCAGATACTCAGTGTTCTGACTTTTATTTAAAGGGCTAAAATACAAAAAACAATGGCATGGTCCTTTAGTTTTTAAAGGGATAGTTCAGATTTTTTGTTGAGATTCCATAAGGTTATTTACAATAATAGATCCCTTACCTGGGCCAGGAAAATACCAAAATATAGAAGAGTATTTGTAGCCATTTGTATATGGTGGGGTTTTAGTTAACATTTTTTTCAAAAGTTGCTGTTTTTCTACACTAAAGCTAAGTTATTAAGACCAAGAATATTATCCTCATTGCACAAACAATGGCCAAACACAAACTTTACTTCTCTCTTGGTGGAGTTAGAGCACTTTGACGAATTGCTATGTCCCACATCTTCAAACCATTAAAAGGAGAAACTTAATAACAATCTCTTGTAAAGGTGATTAATATCAGCTAACTTGTCAGACAACAGGGGAACTATTACTGATGATAACTTCACAGAACCTCACTTTTAAAAATCCAAGCTAACCCTTTGAGATCAAATTGGCTGAAACTTGTACTAGTTGAAATGCACATTTTTGGAAATCAAACATCTCCAAATTGTGGGTCATCAGATGGCTGCCTTCCTCCTGCCAATCATTCCCTTCTGCGGTGTCCTACCTGAGCGTCCACAGTCCGCACAGGAGATAAGGTCTTCGGGACAGCCTGTCTTCTTTGAGCCTCCGAGGCAAAAGTCGCAGTAGCCATTGGCAATCACTGAGCCGTCCGGTGCTTTCTTAGCTGAAAAAAGAAGAAAAAGCAGGCACTCTGGGTTAACTGCTCTCCAGAGAAAAAGGCGATGAAGAGCAAACTGTAAACTCATAAGTTAGAGATATGAAATGTTGCCCTGGGACGGGGACCCTGTGTCAGTCTCTCGACAGTAAGACAGATTGAAGACAGGTGAAAAACTAAAAGAGATCCACAATGCGGCCATCACCGGGATGTGACAAAGAGTACCATGGAGTGTTACTGAAAGACTGTGATTATAGACAAACAGCTGAGATGTAAGACAAAAGAGAAGAAAAGAGACAAGCCACTAAGCCTTTGCTGTCCCGATTGTCTCGTTATGTTTGCTTAAAACAAATGTAAGTCTTCACAGGAACTAGGGACTCTCCAAACGCAAACTCATCCAGGAAGTGGTGCCTCCTGGGGGCGCAGGTAAGTAATGTTTGGAGCAAAGACAAGGATGAGCAACAAATGTAAGAAAGAACAGAAGGCTGAACAGAACCGAGTGTACTTATTCCTGACGGAAAGATGCAGCGACAGACCTGGCAACACGCTGAGCACAGGAAACAAGTGCTCTGTGTGAATCCGTTTCATAATAATTATTAACAAGAGAGATTCCTCCTGCCTACCAGACTGCTGTACATGTACAGTATGTGGGCATGTTTGTGTGTATGTGTTCCACATGTAACCCCCAACTATCTCGCTTCCTGTCTCTCTGATGCTGATTGCATAATTCCTTTAATGGAAGCAATCACATAACTGCACTCTGCTGTGTGTGTAGGCTTTCTTCTCTAAGATGTACTGGTAACAATGAGTCACCAAGCAGGATGGAGTCAAAATGCAATAGATTTCACAGGTGAACTTTGCAAAAGTATTCAAGCCCCTTTAACGTTTTTACATTTGTCAAGTTAAAAGCAGAAACTTCAGCCTGGTGACCCTCTAATCCTGAGCCCTCTGATTCAGTACTTTGTAGAATCACCTTTTGTCTTCAGTCTTTTGGGCCTTGCACAACAATAAACTGTTATTTTTGCCCAACCTCCTTTGAAAAACATTTTGATATGAGAGTGGGTTGATTCAAAATCTGAGCACAGATACACAGTTGATTTTAAATCTGAAGACTTTTTCTCAGTGATCACTTTCCTATTGCTACTTCTTAATTTCCCTTGAGTTGTTCAAAATTATGGATATTGTTTTATAACCTAACTTAGCTTTAAATTGCTCCACAACTTTCTCTGTGACCTTTCTGCTGTGTTCCTTGGTCTCCGTGATGCTATTTGTTCACTACAAATCTTAGGCGTCTCAACAACATAGCCTAATTTATTGATATTAAATTACACAAAGGTGGACTCCATTTAGAGTAATATTGTTTATACTGAAGGCTATTGTTTAACTTTGGGTCCAACAGAGTAAATGTGTACCACACAATTATCTATTCTCAAATAAAAGGAGAATAGAATTGTGATTGCAACTTTTAATGCAAATTCAAACATCATTCACAAATTTTGCACCAGTTATAGCAACTACTCTGCAAATTGGACCAGCCATGGAAGTGCACTTCAGCATTTTCTGTATTTCCTTCTTTTCTGACCAATCACTGCAACTCAGCTGAATTTTGACCAATTCTGTTAGCCTCATTCTAATTGAACTCCCTGCTTTAAATGCTGAACCTGCAAGATGAGAACCTGCAAGATGAGAGCATGAATGATGCTAAATGGTAAGTAACATTTGCCTTTTTTTTTTGACATTTTGAGATGTTCTGTAGAATTTTCTTATGTATACAGTTCATGTTAACTTTAATGACCTATATGGGATTCTTCTGTTGTGCTTTGACACCTCCTCAGGATATGATTTTATTTGTGTTAAAGGTGCTTTTCAAGAAAGTACCTGAAAATGTCATTTGCACTTTAAATACTATGTTAAAATCCTCTTTTTAGGGAAAGTTTATGTGAAGTAATTTAAACTTTTTTGTAACATCATGTTATGGCAAAAATAAACTTTTTTTAAGGTGCCACAACAGCAGTAATTTAAGGAACAATAATCACAAAAAACACCTCGGTATTCTGAAGGGACTTGTTATATACAATATTGTGTAATGATATTGTTAAAAGCCTCAATAAAATGTGATAAATGACTAAATATAGTCAGTGAAATGTGCAGACAGAAATGTTGTGAATTATCCATTTCAGGATGGAGTCATGGTGAGGAGAAACAAACCATTAGACTGAACCACTCCAACACCTGCATGTCAACAAAACTACATTTTTGGTTGGTCCACAATATACCATATCAATCTTGAAGACTAGCAGATTATTCCAAGAGTAAAATGTACACCTTAAAAGTGTTATTCTATTAGTCAATGCAAACATATCCTGAATTTGTCTTATACTTTCAGTGCTGAGTAATTTGTAATTCTGAATGTAACACAGACAGGAGGTTTTCCCCCTTTAGCCTCTTTCGGGCCTGTTCAAATAACCTGAAGGAAACTGATCATGTCAGCTGTGTGTCTAAATGAGCACCCCGGTGCTTGTCTCTAATAAACTGTGACAACATGTCACCAATCCCTGCTGTATACAGTCACAGTAATGGAAAGGCAACCACTGGGGTTTGTTTGCCATACGTTCTACTTCCCCCCAGAGAAATCCCACACTTCTTGTCAACATAAATAAATAAAGAATTGTGCTGTCCAAACTTTCCTGCACTGTATGTTTTTTTTTTGTTGTTGTTGTGTTTTTAATCATTAGTTGATTCAGCTGCAATACGGGGGACAAAGCAAGCAGGAAATGCTCTTCCTGATTTGCAGCTGCAGCTTCTCTCCAGGACATGAACACACTAGGATCCGGTCAAAAAGTCATTTTTAAGGAAGGTTTCTTACTGAGTGAAATGACCCAGAAGTACTAAAGTGCTAACCATGATGAGTGCTGTTCAAATGATCCAAATACTGAGGAAATGAGCTCCAGCGCTCCCTTTATTATCTCCTTCAGCAATGCATTCCCTGGCCAACGCTTTCTGAAAGCAAAATGGGTGTTTCTGTTCCACAATTCTTTGCAGCTGCATCATTTAAATCCTCTGAAGAAATCTTGTAATGCAGTCAGACTATATGGGCAACAAATAGGCAAACAAATATGAATACAGTGATGCGTGAAGCATCAGTCTATTGCATTGTATTTCATTTGCAGCTTTTTAACTGAATATTAAAAAAAATTACATTTTTAATGATTACTATGTTTTTCAGTAGTTGTAAATGACCATGTTTCATATCTTACACAATGAAAATTAAGATGCTTGATCTTCACAGATTTTTTTAAACATGACAATTTCATTGCTGCCAATAAAAATCAGACGAGGTTGAATTTTTTCCATATTGCTATAGTATTTTTTCAACATAAAAAAATCAAAAGAAAGGATACAAAAAAAAAAAAGAAGTCTCAGCATTATTACATCTGGCCTGGTGTTCAACATAAAAGATTCTACTCAATAAATTCACAAGCACTTTGTTCCGAATCTGCTGACTGTTTCACTTGGGGGTTATAAATTAGCAGAGAGGATCCATATAGTTCTTATTTTTGTGCATTTTATCTGAAGAAGTAATTTACAATGTGGTGGTGAAAGCAAAATGAAATAATTTAAATACAGGAGAGAAAAAGATTATGTATATAGAGATGATGTTATGAAGTTGTAACCTAATCAAGAGTCATAAAACTGGATAGCATTCTATTAGCATTGTAGTTGCGATAATTGAGTAGTTTGTGACAGCACCGACCCAACAGTTCTTCGGTTTTTGTGTGCGTGTGTGCGTGTTTGTGTGTTTTTGTGACCTTTTCATTGAAAATCAAAGGTGTGTGTCAGGTGCTGTACTCTCAATTTGTGCACAATGCCTGGCAGCAGAGACCTTCAACGATCAAAGAGAAAAAAAAGATTGCCTGTAGACTACCATGTTCAAGGAATTGGCTTGCGAAATCAAAGGAATACTGCATGTTAAGAGTCACATTGGGACAATGCATAATATTTGCATATTTCTTAATAAGTTAATTTAATTTGAAAACAGTATGTGACTGTTGTTCTTTTTTTTCACCAGGCATATCGTTTACATGCTGCTAATAATATTACCACCAGGTGGCGGTAATGCACCGAATTGCTTGCCTAACAACACAATACTTTTCTGAGCATTTTTATGTGGCAATTACAAAAACAAAGGGGAAAAAAAAACAACACTACATTTACTGCCATCTTAGATTTATTTGGAAATTTTTTAAAAGTGCAACAAAACGTTACAACAAAGCACACAACTACCCTTCTACTGGACAAGTGAAGAAACGAAAAAATAAACCAGCAACCTCTGGTCTGTCAGAGGAATGGCTCTGCACCTAGGGCAAAGTTTCATCAGGGGGCAGAATGAACGTGTCGGGATAACTTTTCTGTTGCTTATCAAAATTTCTATATCAGGACTTCAGCAACACTGGGAAGCATTGAGAAATCAACTTTATTAACAGACCAATATGTGACTTGTGGCCTTCATTTGAGTCTGCATTAATTTTGGTCACTAAATTTCCACAATAACCATTTTCAAGAATTCAAGGATTCAAGGATTTTTACATATAAAGACAAATAAGGAACAAAAAATCCTCAATTGTTTCTTTATTCATTGTCTTTATTAACTTTTCCATGTAGTTTCTCTAGGGAAGGGGTGGGCAACTCCAGGCCTCGAGGGCAGGTTTCCTGCAACTTTTAGATGTGTCTCTATTTCAACACACCTGAGTCAAATAATGAGGTCATTAGCAGGACTCTGGAGAACTTGACTCCACTTAGGAGGTGATTCAGTGATTTAATTCAGCTGTGTTGGACCAAGGAGACATCCAAGAGTTGCAGGACACCATCCCTCGAGGACCAGGATTGCCCACCCCTGCTCTAGGGGGAAGGAAGGTTTTATTAGCTCCTCCTGCTCAGTTCTGGATGGAATAAATGACTGTAATGTCCGGTTGTTATCTTTGGGTTTGGGGCTGTACGGTGAACTGGTCGCCAATGAGACCGAGTCATTCTGAGGTGAATGGCTGTATGCATTCAATGCCAGGTGTGGAGTAGTATGAGTGAGTCAATACTTTTGATTTGCAATTTAGCATAATGTGTAATCTTAGGGAGCTGTAAAGGCAAATGGATCTTCGTCCTTGAGATCAGACAATAAAAATATATACAGATAGTCTTTCACTTAATGTCACTGACATCTTTTAAATTAACTTACAGTCACTGTAATACATTTCACAAGACCTAAGAGTAAACAGATCAATGCTTTTATAGCTCTTAATAGTACTAATAAGATGCAGTTTTTTATCTAAATAGGATTTATTTCCATTTTTATGCATGGAGGCTGGAGGTGTAACAACATTAAATGCACTGAGGCTAAAGGAGCTGCTTATGAAAGGGTTTCACTCCTGGGGTCTTATGAGGACAGGTTTGCGCAGGGTGTACCGCAGCCACTGCAACACAAAGTGATTTTATGTTTGTCTCAAGGCTTGAGAGAAACATAAAATTTACCATAAGACTTGAGTTCAGTATTTTATTTTGGAGCTATTTATTAGCACCGTGTGAGTAAAGTTTCTTATAACTGAATTATTAAAAGGATGGATCGCTGTGGCCCTCTCTGTATATGTGCATGCTGCGTATGCGTTGGGCAATATTGAGATTTTTTTTAAATTTTATTTTATTTTGAAGCAGCATGTTAGTATTTCAAGCCAAAATATTAGTTTTTATTAACTTTTTGTACGTCCACCATACATTGTATATTAAATTGTTATTGTATAGACAAATAAAACTTAATGTTGCACCAGAAGTGAATGCTACAATTAAATAAGAATCCCTCCAATGGATCCATTCTAAAAACAATCAAGCTTAATATAACTGAAAGAAAAACTTCTTTGAGGCACAAATCTGCGTAAAAACATGGAACCACTCCTGCCATGGACACAGAAGAACTGTGATCAAATTTGAAAAAAGCTGCAAAAATGGGTCCAGTGGAGACTTCATGCATGACTGTGTGTTTACTTATTAATAAACCAACAGAACCAGATGTTGACTGAGAGTAACATGAGGATGAATAAAGCTCCAGGCTTGAGGTACGCAGGCCTGAGGTCAGTATAAACGTATTTCTGTCTTCTTGTTGTGGTCAAATACATTTCTTTCATCTTACTGTTTTATTCGGACTCATTGCTGTTGATTGGTGCTCAGATTCCCTGGTGGGATAAAACACACACACACACACAGGCCCAGGCACGCACACACACATCTAAAACACATTCCGTCTGCTTTCTCTCTTTTTTATCTATCTGTGTGTATCTTTGTTTGCTTTGCCTCTCCCTATGTGTGCATGCTTTCAAGGCCCCTAGAGAGTGAATCAGCAGGTCCTGACGTACGTGAGTGAGTCGGGACTGCCCGCTGGCCTGCCTGCGCGAAAGGGGGAAAAGAAAAAAAAAACTTCCATCAATGATTAAACGCTTGTGGCCATGTTTCAGAAGCTGCCTGCAACCACAGACACTCTAGTGCTGCCAAAAAGAGGGAGGGGAGAAGAAAAAAGGTTGGAAAACAGTAAAAGAGGGAGACAATATAGAGGAGTGGAAACGAGGGGAAAAAATAAAGAAGATATACAAGGCAAGAAGAAAAAATAAAGTGACCAAGAGAAAAAGAGAGCTGAATCTGTACTCTTTTTTTTTTTATATATTCCACCTTTTCTCCTGACAATTCCTTCCTTCTTTATCCCCATCTCCAAATTTTTCTCCTCCTTTACCTGACCATCTTCTCCTCTCTCTCCCTTCCCTCCTCTGCTCTCCTCTCTCTTCTTCCAATTACCAGGAGGAGTACGAGCAGAACCGCACACTTCACAGCTTTCAAGTGGTGGAGAGAAATCCTCCTGGGAATTATCCAGCAAGAGATGAATTCTCAAATGGTCCCTTCGACTCCCCAACAACACCAACCCTTCTCCCTATCAGCCTTTCTCCCCCCCCAACACTGTCTCATTTTCTCCTCTTTTCCTCCTCCGTGCTGCTCCTTCATTACAATCTGCTGTTATTTTGCTTTCGAGCTCTTGTGCCTGAATCCTTTTGTTTTCACTCGTGTCTCATCTCTTTTACTAAAACAAGTGTTTTCTCTTGTTTTATCTTTGTGAAATTACAAACAATATCATAATTGGTGAGCATAGTGCAGAATATTACTTTAACAAAGTCTTTTCAAATATAGCTTGGAGGAGTGCTAATCTCCCTGCTGTCTGACCTAATTCATTAAAATATTACCGTCCTTTTAAAGACTTTCAGTAGGAACTAATCCATCCCGACTGCCTTGAAAATAGCCCAAATTATCAGATCTATTTGACTTGAAGCTTTTTTTTATCTCACTGTTTAGTTCAACAGGTTTATTTGTGAGTCGTGCAGCTAATACTGTTCTACTAGATCACCGAAAGGGAGTCACACGAAAACTGCTATGCAGAGAGAAAATAGTGCATGAACAACACAAAGAAGTCATTATCCCGTGTTAATATGTTTAACCTCAGAAATTAATCCTGATTTTGCTGATAATCAGTTTTTTTTTCCTCCAACATCTCTCTGACCTAATATTTAAAAGTCATGAGGTCAAGAGCAAGTTAGGGAAAGAATCTAAGAAATGTTAAATCAGAGCTGCATTTGCAATACAGGGCATGTGCAGTTCAGGGGCCACTCTGCGAAATCAACTTATTTTAAATAATGTTAATAAACATTTATATATTCTCAATAAAACACTATAAGTACATAGTGCTGTGGTTCATAACGTGCCCCTCATTAATCAAGGTCCTGTTTGTGGTTTGCTTTAAGCCGCAGGAGATGCAACAAACATGAAGAAGAAGATGATGTGGTCCAAAGATGAAGAAGACCAAAAGTAAATTATGACTTTACTTTTCAGTAAGTCCATGCTGTGGACTTTTCTCCATCAACGACAAGGAAGGTGGTCAAACTTCATGGGGAGATGCATGAAGCTAAATATGAGGTACGTCTGGAAGAAAGCATGTCGGACGCTGAAACGATTTGGTGCTGGAGCTTTTCCATAATGACAGTAAACATGAAACAGCTACAATGCAATGATTTACATTGTGGATCAACAACCTTATTCCCTTATAGCATTACTCTCATTATTTGTGTTCTTCTTGAGTGATAAAACTTTTATGGCCCTTTGAAAAAAATATAATTGAGCAAATTATCTAAATGTGTTCTATTTATAAATTACACCATTTCATGATTAAAAAGCTACATTTTATTCCAAAATTAAATTTTTAGAAAGCTAATGTACCTTTGGTAGAATATAAAGATTTGCATTTATGGAAGGGATTATGGGGGAAAGCGTAAGGCTTGTGGCCTAAAGAGAAAAAAGAGACTCCTTGTACCATAAAAGTTTCATTCTGCTTAAAAACTCACAAAAGCTAGCCTATAATTTTTCATCACCTTCAGACTTATATACAGTTTTATGTTATTTAAGTTATCAAGAGTGAATGAAGCCTAAATGGCGTCGTATCAAATACTAATCTGATGATGAACTTTCTTTTGCCAATAAACCAAAAGTGTTACAGGGGTGTTGGTATCCAAGTTGTGGGTTATTTTTATTATTCACACTTTTTTACCCTTAACATTAGATATTATTCAATTTTACCTATTTTTGACCATGTTAAGTCATATTGGACCCAAAGCTTGTTAAGCAAAATAAACCAAAAGTAGGCAGCTATTATTTTCCCCCTGTAAGTTGCAATGTATTTCTTTGAACTTATTATTATCTTATGACTTTTGTACTTCCACTGAAGAAATGTTAGCATTGACCTTTCTGCTTGAATGCGTTGATGTTTCTCACTGTCTTCTAAATTACTTTTTTTTATTCATTTCAGTTTTTTTCCATCTCTATGTCTGCTGCTTAAATTTACCTTTAATGCATAATATCTTAATGGCATTTGCGACTCTAATGGACTGACTAAAGTAATTAAATATTTTTTGTGTGCGTTTTCTTTCTTTCTTTTCTTTCATTCTTTTTTGGTTCTCTGCAGTTATACGAAAGTAAGCAAAGCCATTACTGATTGTAGCCATTTTGTTCTCGCTGTTCTTTGGACTCAGGACTGCAGGGCTTCCAGTTTGGCAGGTGTAGATGGAAGAAAGAAATGAGGATGAAATGGCAGAAGGCAAGGGAAGGGTTTGAGTGAAAGTGAAAGAGAGCTGGAAAAAATGAGGAGGAAGACAATGAGGAAACAAACGGGAACGAAGGAAAGGAAGCAGGAAAAAAAATGATTTCATGTTGTGTCGAAGCAGCAGTGTGTGAAAACACACACTCTGCACTCCTGTCGCCTCACTGCTTAATGAGGAAAGCCTCTGAGGGGTAGCGCACACAGACACAATGAGAGCACACGCATGCACGGCCAAAATCACACACATACAGTAGGAAGCACACGTGCACACACAGAGATTTACAGCGATGCCTTTGCATAATAACTTTGGCTGTCCAGTTTTACTTCCATCCCCTCCCCCGCTGCTCGCTTTTTTTTAACATGAGGCACAGGAGCCTCTCTAACCCCTCTGCAGCCACACACATGCACACACAAACACACACACACACGTATATACTGTAGTTGAGGATGTTGTTGAGAGGACAACAAGAGATGAACGGATGCAGAGGAAACTAGCAGCACATACTTCACATTCACACTGACACTATCCCAAATGCTTAGGGAGACATTTCCAGATTTTTTTTTATGCAGACGAGGAGACATAGATGCAGTCAGATGGAAACCGTCAGTCACAGATGAAAAGTCACCGGCTTCCTTCCGCCCTCTCTCTCCCTCTGCTTCTGTCTTCTTCCCATCCTCTTCCTCTTTCTTCCTCCTCACAGTTTCTCATTATTGCTTCTCCTCTCTCTGTTTCTGATTCCATCTCTTCTATGCTTCATTGTGCTTCTGTTTTTTCTTTACTTTTCATGTTTCATCTCTTTCTTCGTTGTTTTTTTTTTTTTTTTGCCTGCTCCTGCTTCACTCTTGGAGAGGAAATTGGAACTCTTTGCTGCAATCCATCTGTTGTCACACTAATGCTTGCGCCAGTGTCCCCCCCCCCCCCCATACCCGTCCTCTGTTTCTCCCTAAAAACCTGCTCCTTTTATTCCCCATCTCTGTCTTCACCACACCCATCCCAACCTTCAGCCTTTCACATGCATCGCACAAAGACACAAGTATTACCTCCACTCGTGTCCACTCAGCAGCTTGCGTAACTCTCAGTGCATTGTGGGACTGGATGTGTGCGTTTGTGTGTGCAACGTGAGTCGGTGTGCCGAGATGACATTGCAAAGTAAAGAGGACGGAGGCTGTTTTGGTGCATAGTAAAACTTGATATATGGCTGCACTGTAATCACACTGACCCAAGACAACACAAACACACACACGCACGCATACACAGCATCTATCGGGCTCTACAGCCTTCTGAATGTGTGTGCATACAGTAAACAGACACACATGCAAATAAATGGCCTATGCACACAGTCACACAACCTCTGCCATAAATCATGCATGTAAGGAAATCAGCCTTACAGTGGGACTATGTGTCTGTGTATCATTATTTTGTGCAAATGTGCTCACATTTGCAAACTCTCAGAAAGAGCCACTTAGCCAGCACAGACCAGTGTCCCCGTCGATAAAGAGTTAAAATGCAAATTATTAATCCTATTTGGTTCCAGGGGAGAGAACCGGCTGGGAATGTGACTGTGAAATCCTGTTTGAATTGCGCCCAGCCTCTCATGGTCCACTGTACAGCGTGTCGGCCCTGCACCATCATGTGGAAATGTCAGAAATTACCACTTGGGACAAAGCAGAGTGTATAAAAGGGGGAGAATTTCAGACAAAAAAACAGGGGGGTGGAGGGGTGTCACTGCATCCCATTTTTGAGAAGATTCTGCTCAGAAATATGGAGTTTTTGTCAGTGGAGCAGGTTTCTTTGGTTTGCTTCCATTCGCATGTTTATTTCAAACAGATTTTCAATGCAAGTAGCAACAGTTCCTGCACCAGGATTGGTAAGTTTCCCAGGAAGAACCAAATTATTACTCCACTCTGAAAAAATGTTTTGAAAAAAATAATCTTTCAAAACTACTAGAGCAATTTTCTGTACTCTAGCAGAGATAATTTAATGGCTAACCTAGGTAGTGTTGATTCTTATCTCTTTCAGAAGGTTTGCGCCAATTTATCCCTTTTGCAGACAGTAACAAAACAAGAAACAGAAGTAAAGTACAGCTAGATTAGGTTGGAAGCTGCTGGGCTGTGGTTGTGCAAGCTGGGGTTTTTCCAAACACGGCCAAGACAACTAAAGAACCACAGAACAACCAGCCGGCAAGCCACAGCACACCAGCTTGAGACAGAATACCAAATGAAGCAGACTCCGATATTACGCTGCCTTCACCAGTCGGAGTGTCAGGGGGGATCTATATGATGAATCATGAAGAGATTTTTCCTGGTCCTCAACTCTGTGTGCCTCGCTCTGCTTCCCTCTTTGTCTGCTTTCTCTCACTCCTCCCATTCTTTATGTTATTTTTAATGAACTCCTCTGAGCGCCTCTCTCGCTCTTGTCTGCTCTTGAACTTCTCAGATTCTGCTTCTCTTCATTTCTTCTTCTCACTATTTCTGATCTTCCCATAACTCTCCTCTCTTGCCCCTCTCCTCCTCCTCCCTTTTTCTCTCAATCTTTCTCTCTTTTCAATGTACATAGCTGTGTACTCTTTAGGAGGGAGCCCTGGCGGTATCTATGGCAACCAGATTGCTAGGCAACAGCTATTTCTCCCCTTCCTCTCTCCGGCACTGTGTGGCAGCAGCAACAATTAACCAATCAAAAGCTCAGAGGGAATGTCAGAGTAAGTGAAAAGTTCAAAACAAATCCATGTCTGAGCATGGGCAACAAGTACATATCCAATCAATAAGTAGAGGCTGCTAAGGTTATCATGTCTGACTTTATAGAGTTCTTTTGAATGTGTCCCAGACTTTTTATTTAAATGTAATAAAAATACCCAAAAGATATCTTGAAGATCCTTTCAAAGATAAGTTAGTAATATGCTTTATTTGTCACAGATAAATGGCCTTAAACCTTATTTATCAAAAACTAAATTATGGCATATAAATGACAGTTGAAGAAGTTTTACTTGGGTTTAATCGGGAAGAGAATGTTTACAAAAATATGCTGGCTGGATATAGCAAATATAGCAAAGTTGCTCAGCTCTAAGCTTTCAACTTCTCCCTGTTATGGATTATACTGGATTTGGAAACATTAACAGTCTTTTGTAAAGGTCTACATTGACATGACGTCAAAGTTTTAGCAATTCTACCCCTGACAACTTGCATTAATTCCTAAAATAAAATGTTAAAGACATTTTAAAAAGCACACTTTTGTGTTAAGTTATTGGCAAAGCCCACTTTCAGATCTACTTCTCTTTCAAACAGTGCGGTGACAAACTCTCTGCTCCTAGTGTAAATATTAAATAGCCCTCAGGAAGGCAGAGAGGCTACAAAAAAACCTAAAAAAAAAAAAAAAAACTGTGAATGTTGGTGAATTTTAAGTCAAAAGATTATGTCCACTTGTTAAAAAATGTTTCCTCTCAGTCTATTTACAAATCAAACTGTTTGCCTGTTTTTGATCTCTTAAGATTACCAAACTCTCTTATCATTGCCAGAATAATCAGAGAGGGATTTGTTTTATTTATACATTCCTAAAGTCACACATTTGATAAAACAATGTTAACAGTCATTTGGATTTGAAATTAAAGACAGAGAAAATTGTACTGTAAGAAATACATAAACTCCATCTTAATGCTCATAGAGCATGGTAAATCACATTGAATATGCACATATTCCATACATATCCTATACCTTTGTGAGGTATTATACAGTATATTGCTCCAAGTGTTCAATCATTTGCCTTTACTTTAACATAAACTTTAACGCTTCTCCATTCTTTAATAATATGTTGAACTGCCTCAGCCACAACAGCTACATCTTCTTCCTCGAGGAGCATTTTTGTGGTCAGACACTGATGTTGGATGAGGATACCTGGCTCAGTGTCTCAATTACATTTAATTCTTATGATGTTCTGTCAGGCTGAGGTCACAACTCTGCACAGACCAGTCATGTTTTTTTTTACTACACTGAGGTCATTCATCCATGTTTTATGTCATGTTAAGAGCTGAATTTGTCATCTATGCCAAACTGCTCCCACATAGTCAGGAGCATTAATAAAATGTTGTACTGGTATAATGAAGCATTAAGAGCATCTTTCATTGAAAATACAGGGTCCGAGCCAAATTATTGAATCCCAAACTTTACACTTTACACATATAAGCGCTTTTCTTCTGGCAACTTTTCTCCAGACTCTTCCATTTGATTGTTAGTAAGAGGCAAGATTCAAGCAGTGGCAGCACTTTTTCCACCACATCCAATGCTTTCCATTGTGCTTGACAACATAAGGTTGGCATGTTGCTGCTCAGCCATGGAAACCTGCTGACTCTGCAGAAGGTTGGTGATATCTGTGCAAATTGTTCCTCAGTATCTTCTGACCCTTCTCTGTGATTTTACATGGCCAACCACTTTGTCACTGAGTTAATTCAATCAATCCCACTTTTTAATAACGTCACAAGTAGGTATTAAGAATTGGTATTTGCTGCACAGGTTGTATCCTGTCAAAGTATTACACTGAGAATGATTCTTTTGTAAATCTTTGTAGAAGTAGTTTGCATACCTGGTGCTGATATTTATACATTTGTGCCCATGAAAATGATTGAAACTCGTGGATTCATTGGTTAGGATGGGTAACTGATTACTTTTGGTAATGGAATGTCCCTCCAATGTTCATTTGAAGCAATCTCTTGGAAGGTTTAGTTGAGTCGTAAGGGGATGTTAACCTTGAAGATATTTGTAAGCATTTTTTATTTGTAAAATTGTTGACAAGAAAGTGGATAGAGGTATGTGTACTTAGGGCATCACATTTGGTAGAAAGGTTTACCAATCCCCAAATAAAACACACAACTGTATCTTCCCAGTGTATTGTTTTTCATGCAAGACTCTGCAGAGAAACAAACATTAAAGGGAAACATATCACATGTGGAAGGACCACTGATTCTGATTGGGTACTGTCAGTTTTAGCTTTGCAACATTGTTTCTGATAGACCCAGCCTGATCAAAAAATGTCCTCTATTTGACTGTTTGTAGACAGCAGGTAGAGGACAGGGACGCCATTTTAAAAACACAAAGCAGAAAAGTGAAAAGGAGGGGGGGACATAATAACCCTCAATGTTGAGAAGGTACAGAGGGAAACTGACCTTCAAAGAGCTCAATTACATGTCGCACACACACAGATAGGCACTGGAAGTTGGGCATGATTGGCTGTATGGTACATTTACACAACTACCTGGCAGAATCACACACACAAAGATGTCAATGCATGTGTATGAAGAGTGTGTGTGTTTTCCAAAGCACACATGCAAATAAACACACAAGAATTCAGTGTCCCTGCTGCTCCACACTGTAGGACCGTCTGTCCGTCCAGATAAAGTGGGCTCTGAATCTCAGTTCTGATTTGAGAAAGGGGGGTATTTAATGACAACTCCACCCCCATCCTCCTCTTTCCTGTCCTCCCGCCATTTTTGTTTTCAATACACTTTGGTCTCAGTCATACCAGGATGTCCCTCGATTTGTAACCTTTTCCTGAGATTTCCCTAGCATTCCGATCCATACCTATAAAACCAATTTACAGGTGTGGCGCTGCAGGTCCAACCTCGAGCATAAGCACCCTCTGCCACCGCCGCTACTACATCTCCACAGACACCTCCTCTTTGTCTTCTACCCCCACCCCTCCCAACATCACATCAATGCCAAAAGAGACCTCCACACCTCCACCCTACCCTCTCTCCCTCCCTCTACACCTCCAACCTCTTCTTCTCCTGTTTGGGAGCAAAAGGAGAAAACACTATATGTGGTGCAGTCATGAATTTTAATGCTGCTGCTCAGTCTGAGTAAACACTACATTGGCTCGCATTCAGATATATATGGGCGATGTTCGTAATGGTGGCTGATTTCAGAGACATTAGATGCGAAACAAAGAAGAAAATAATTGTGAGGGGAGCCAAAGCTGATTGATGAAGCAAAACACGGGGAGACAAAATGGAAAATGGGAGAGGCAGGAAGGGAAGGAGGAAGGGGAGAAGAAAGTCGTGAAAGATGGACCAAGAGAATGAAGGAAAATCTCATCTCCTTGTGGAATAATCCGCCATTTATCACACTGATGGTAAGAAACAGGAAGGGAACGCTTCAGAAACGATCTCACAGCTTCTGTGATAAGTTTCTGTAAGTATCAGCTCACACTCCTGTTGTGGTAGCTGCATACATACTATAGTGTCTAGACAGCCGGGATATAGCATAAATTATGCATGCAGGTTTTGCTCTGAACTAACAGATATATTAATATTATTACATGTGTGGCAATATATAGAAGGGTGGACCGCTCAGCAGATTGGGTTAATGCATATTGACGCATACACATTCACATCAGGCCATACACACTCACATGCATGCGCATATGCCTTGCGCTTTGCAAATAAACGTGCACGTACACACACTGCCAACCTCCAAAAATGGCTAAGCTTCCTTTTTCATTTCAGCAGAGAAGATTGCATTTTCTGAAGCAGTGTGTCTGAGCATGTGTATTTCAGTGTCAGGTGTGTGTAGGCGTGTGTAGGGGTGTGTGTGTGTGTGTGTGTGTTGGGGGGGAGCACATTAAGTGATTCAAATGCTGTCTCTCTTGCCCTCCTCCAGTGAAGAGACCCAGAACTCCAGCCTGACCATATAAATATATATTTATATAGCCAGGGTCAGTTTGTTGTTTAGGACAGGCCAATTTAAAAGCACACTGCCAATTAAATAACAGGCAGCACAGCTTCAGCCTGGACAATGTTGCAGTGCAGCATACACAGAACAGATAGGGTGAGTGTGTGTGCGTGCACTGTGCGTTTATCTGCTCTGAGCAAATTGCTTGCTTTTTAAGACCTTGCAGAACAAAGAAAAGAGATATTCCTTTTTTCAAAATGTCTGCAACTATTTCTGTTGCCTTTCCGCAAAAGAAGACTGTAGCAATTTCATTAAACATTACCAACCAAAGCACAACTTCTCTTAATACATTCTGTTTCCCTTAAAGGAGTGATCAAAAACTAACAAAGCCTAAAGACACAAGATAATGGTGAAGACAAACCTTAGTGCTGATAGAAAACTGGCCTACAAAACAAAACATCCTGAAAGAAAAAGATTGTGTGCAGATTTCAGCCTTCAGCTGACATAAATGGACTTTGGGGTTTGATTATAGACTTCAGTATTTACCAGAATCTGTGTTCTTGTATGTCACTAGAACCATTGTATAGTCTAAATCAGTCAATACAGAAAAAAAAACTGATTGGATAATTTCCACACATCTCTAACATAGAGTCCTACTCAACAGAATACAAAGTACTGTGTACTGAATTCTAAGTATATTTAAAGAGATGGTTCCAGATGTACATTGTTGGCAACATTTATTGGTATCCCTGGTAAAAACATGTTAAAACTTTAAAGTAAAATATTACTTTATAACAGTGCAATAATCCCACCCTTAAAAATTAGATTTGATTGAATTCTTAATAAAGAGTGGGGTTACTAAATAAAGCTAAATGTAAAACATCAGATGCATCCTACAAGATTCTTAGTGCTGTGTGAGATTCAGTGTGTTTAGCTACAACCATGCTAGGAACCTGCTAGTCTGACTATAATAGTGTGGTAAAAATAATTTTCAACAGGACTGTAAATTACAAGAAATGAAACTCAGCTCATCACCAAAAACATAAGGGTTTTTATCCTGTTGACAGCACCAGAACAATATCTCTATCACGTTAGCCTAAAACTGGCCTAAGGGAAAGAAAGCATTAGTAAACAATATGGTGGATATTCGTTACAACCTCATGATATTATGCACCAGTGAACTAATGGACACTTTGTAAGCTATTGAGCCATGCTGAGAGCAGTAAATGAAAACATACACACACTCAGGGTTTAACTATAAAGAGCGCTATGGATTAAGAGGTCTGTGACAGTATTACTGGTGTTTGTTCTTTAGAGCTAGTGAATGTTGTGTGAAGAGTCATTTGTTCTCTCATTAAGCCGGTATGTAACCTTGCAGCTGATTCAACAAGGTTAAAGCATGTTGCATTGATTAGAGTCTTTTTTAAAATTACTTGAGGCTTTACATTTCAGATACATCTGAAGATAGATCTATGATTTTGTTTCAGTGCTAATCCAGAAACTGAAGAAAAATGCAAATATGAGCTCCAACGTATTTGAAGTTGGTAAATTTAACCCTTTAGAAAATTCCTGGCTCCTGGTGTGCCGAATGCTTTCTTACAATAACACCAGGTGCTCAGCTATAGAGCTGTAAGTAGTGAAAATGTTTCCTTGTTTAAATATCTTGGTATTTAATGATACTTTCACTTGTAATCTTTTAAAAAGTTTGGTTATTATATATATTTTTTACAAATATGGACCTGTTTTTTTGCTTGGAAAACATACAGCCAGAGTTCATTATCATCATCATGTTCTTCTTCTTTTTTTTTTTAAAAGAAAAAAAAAAAGAAAAGGTAATTGTATCTAATGCTGCTCTGTGTTTTGTTAAAGGGCCAAAAGCAAATTTTATGAGCTGGTCAATTGGACCAGAAGCAATTAGAAGAAAATTTCAGCTTTTCGATACATTTGGCATTATTTCTAAAGAGTCTTTAGAGTCTGAAACATTTAACGAGTAAAAACATAAAAGAAATTGCGATTCTGACAATAATATTCTTCCAGAGCTTCAGTTGCCCAGACAGTGTAAACTGCCACAAAGAGTGAAATGTCTAGTTATTCTTGCTTTAAAGTGGCTTCAGAGCAATTGATTGATTGATGTCAAGAATCAATCAATCAATCAATCAATCAATCAATCAATCAATCAATCAATCAATCAATCAATCAATCAATCAATCAGTAATGGATGGAATTAATTAATTAATTCCATGCTTGCTTAACTTGTGAATTAAGAAGAAATTCAAAGATAAAAGCTCAACTAAGTAGACAGTTGATAAATAAAAAAAAGTTGATAAAAGTTGAAAAAGCTTGAGTTGGAGTCTAAACAATGTTTTGACTAAGGATTGTTAGACTGTGATGTTATGCATCCACTTATCCTGGTAAAATGACCTCCACTGAAGCTTGGTATTGTATTTGAAAGTGAAGCAGCAGTGATTGTGTTGAAAATACCTTGACTAGTTTGATATTAGTCTCTGAGCAAAGTTACACTGGATCATTGACCTCATCTATCTGGGAGCAAACGATAAATCCATGACTGCGTCTTTGTTTCTCTGATGGACTTTGGTGGCTGTACAATTGCCAATTCAATTGTACAGTATTCTGAATCATTGTGATTCAACAGTCATTAAGGTACATTATTGTCAATGTATTTTTATTTAATTTAAATGAAATAAAGATACTTTATACTGATGCAAATTCCAGTTATTAATAAAAGATTCATGCTGCAGTTCCTTGTAAAAGTTTAATATCAATTATTAATATATCTTAAACTTTACCAGATGTACTAAGTTCAGTTCAAATAAGTACGGGTGATTTCTGAAGGCATTTGGGAACTTAATTTTATTTACTGGTATCACATTAAAATTGTCTAAATATGCCAGCCACACTTTAAATAAAAGTCATACTAATGGCAAATAATTGTTTGAAATAAACTTGGCTGCAACTCACTTTGAATGACTGTAGCAGTTGCATCAAAGACATTCATCTGACCTTGACTTGCTGTTAAGGAATAGTGTGTGAATTGAGGTCCTTCAATGTCCAAATAATAATGGACATTACAGCTCCTACAAACAAATATGCAGCTGTAGGAGTGACTATAATCGGGCAACAATGAATTTGATCAGAGTTGCTGAAATCAAGAGTGAATAATTTTATTTTTCATCTTCTTTACACCAGATAAAAGGCATGATTTTTTATGACTGTAATTTATTCATAAATGGTAGTTGTTGCAGACATTGTTGTTTCACTGAGCGCTGTCTCAAAGGGTTACTATTGCTGCCTCTCAGCAAACGGGTTGCTTGGATGGCTTTTCTCCAGGTATTTTGGCTTCCTCTTACAGTTTTCTACAACTTTGTTGCCCTGTAATGGACAATGGCTTGTGCATACACTACTGTGTTACTGGCGGAAAAACAAATTACTGTTCCAGGAAAACTGTTTATCCTCCATGGGCAGCCATGTTAACTAGTCTGAATATTTATGACAATCTCCATTGTCAGGAACTAGAGTTAGTATAGCAAAGAGCAAGGGCGGAGGGTGTGAGCAGCGCATACACAAAGTGATTGGCAGCGCTAAGCCCTTCCTCCTGCCTCTGATTGGTTATTTCTGACCAAACGGTGTATTTCTGCCAATGTCAGCAGAACCACAAGGAGGAGTTCAATTTTTCACAGATTAAAGGTCTCATGTTATGCTGCCAAATCAGTAGCAATTTAACAAATATGTATAAAACACATTTTTTTTAATAAAGCTTACATACTGCGGTTTTAACAGGTACCTCTCTCTGTTGCCCATTGACCTAATCAACTGCGAGAAGCCTCTGCGAGTGAAAAATTATCTGGTTAACACATAATATGACATAGAAAGAACTGAGGTTGCATACACTAAGCATTTGAGTGAGCACTGTTCTCAACCAAAATACTTCTTCAGGAGAATCATTGGGTCATAACAATATTCTGATTTGGAGACATTGTTAGAATTACAGTGAAATCTCCTGAACCAGAACTTCTTATACATTGATTCTTAATACATTACACAGGATGTGAATAATGGACAAGGACGGACGGACATATTCAGGCGGCAGACTCACGCTTGTGGTTGCTCTTGCGTTGAAAGGGAAGTGTGTGTCGCTCCGAGTCCTCTTCACCCTCCTCATCTGCCAGGTGTGTGTGAGTGTAATGGTAGCTCAGCCCAGGACGGTTCTTATATCGCTTGCCACAGACTGCAACACACCCATATGATTTGTGTCAGCTTTGTTTTGAATAATGTTAAAATTAAAGAAACCATGCATTTTCAAAAATGTTATTTTTAAGACATAAAAATAACATCATAATGGTCAAAGTTAATATTTTTTAATACTTAGTATGCATCAATGTAGCCACAGACAAATGTGAAGCGTTTGTCTGTGGCTGCTGTAAAATCAGCAGAGTTGATTTTACAACAAAAGAAAAATGACAATACAAGGATTTTGCCCGAAAGCAAGAATATGTATGATGACATTCTTTTAAAACAAGGGGTAGAAGGACAACTTATGCTACAAAATCTTCCAATATACGGTATAGTAATTCACACCAAAGAGAAGTTTTTCTCATAAAAACCCTAAGCAGAAGTTATATCATCATGTGAACATTTCTGGTGAGAGAAGCTCAAGTTATAATAAAGAATTTAAAGTGAAGTGCTTTAAGCTTGACAACCTGTTGTATTCTTATACAACAGGTATAAAAATACTTGTTGTATAAGAATACAACAGGTCTGTTTTATCTGTGTTAGACATTCTCATTTTGAGGTGAGAAAGAAGGAAGTTCTTGAGTTGCAGTGTTGTGTTGACACACTCTGCTGGTAAAGATTTCTCGCCAAAGTCACTCATTTACATTATCATTAAAGAAACCTCAGCATTTTGGATACTTCATAAAAAATAGACATGTCCCCAGAGCGGCAAATGAGACAAATGATTTGCAAATGAGTCTGTCAGCCACATTGTAAGTTATGAAGACAAAAGATGGGAATTATGTTTCCTAAAAATAAGCTTAAATTTAATCTTGTCTCAGGAGCAGGATATGTCCTTACACCCCTAAAAAATAATGTAAAAAAAAAAAAAAAAAAAACTAAACTAAAATAAAATAAAATAAAATAATGAACGTATTTACGAAGTTAATGAGAATTAAAAAGATTATATTTCTTCTATTTTAGTTTCCCTTCATTGGCTCCCTGTTAAATTCAGAATAGAGTTTAAGATTCTCATTGTCACATCTAAGCCCTTAATAATCAGCTCCATCATACATCAGAGATCTGATTGTTCCATATGTTCCTAACAGAGCACTTTGCTCTCAGACTGCAGGTTTATTGATGTTCCTAGAGTTTCTCAAAGTCCAGCGGGAGGCAGATCCTCCTCTCCTGTGAAACCAGCTCCCAATTTAAGTGCTTGAGACTAGCCTTAAAACTTTTCTTTTTTGACAAAGCTTAAAGCAATGTTTATTCAGAGGTGAGGTAGCTCTTTTGGCCAGATCCATCAGGAGAGAATCCAGTCTTTTAAGGCAGTCCTCTACGGCGCTCTCATGCCTCATTCACACAGATAATTATCTTGAACTGTCTCCGTAGTTATGCTGCTGGCCACTTTTCCTCACTGTCTTCTTCTTCTCTCCAATTCGTATTATTCAATGGTATTGCAATTGCTAAGTTGTTGTTTTCTCTCAGTTACTTTTCTCTCCATAGACGCTCCACCTGGTCTGGCGTTTTGTTTGGCGGTGGTGCCTTCCTGGAGGAGAGCGTAGGTTGAGATAATGCTATCAACAACTAGACATCCTTCCTTTTCTGCTATTAACTTTTGATATTACATTAACATAGAAAGTACTTCTATATAATTTATTCTGTTTCTTTTTTGTGCATTCTGCTTTGTGTTCTCAAACCCCTGTGTCAGATATCCGCTGGTACTGAGCCCGGTTCTGCTGGAGGTTCTTCCTGTTAAAGGGCAGCATTTCCTCTCCACTGTCACTACATGCATGCTCAGTATGAGAGGTTGACAAGAAATTGTCTGCTGTCACTACCTGCTCATCCAGAAGGAGTGAATGCTGCCAGTCAATGACTCGATGCAATGTACTGGATTTCCTTAGATAAAAACTTTTTTAATTAAATTAATAAACTGATCTCCATGCACTGTTTGATGACAAGGACAAACCAGAATGCATTTGTGATTGAATTGAAGTGCCTCAAGATGACATTTGTTGTGAATTGGCATTATGTAAATAAACTGAATTGAACAAAAGACCCAACGCTCACTGTCACAGACGTAAGGCTTATCTCTGTCTTCAATGGCAGGCAGCTCTTGTCTTTTCCTCATTCCTCCAACACCATAGGCCTGTAAATAAACACCCACACAAACACACATGTAAGAACTCTCATGCAAACACATGCAAAGGTAGACGCAAAAATGTTTGAACTTCCACACTCTTCACATGTGGCTTGTATGAATAAAACAAAAATATAGAAAGAACATAACAGCACAACGCTCACGAGTGTGTTCAAGTGTCTCTACACACAAACACATACACACACACACACACACGTGCACGTTTGGATTCTAATCATCTGCTCTCAGTGCAAAGCTACACTTCCAGCAGGAGGGGGCTGATGACACCTAGCAGGGGAGCAACAGTTCCAATTAGCAACCCTGGTGTCTGTGTGTGTGTGTCAGAGAGAGAAACAGAGTCTGTGTGTATGTGCTGCATGTGTGTGGGATGATTTTCAGAATACATTGTTAACACTTGATTATCCTCCCATAGGATGCGCAAACAAAGTGGGAAAATAAGACCTCCGTGCTCTAATCAAAGTTGTAAAAAATAGAAGAAAAAAAAAAGAGGTCATTCCAGCGTGATTTAATCTCTAGATCTGTTTGCTTTTAATCGGGCCAAGTCCTGTGTTGTACAAGGAAATCTCATTACATTAGTGAGGTATGCAGAGGACTGACAGATGATTACATGTCACACTGAGAGAAGGAAGACTCCAATGTACTCTAGGTTAGAGCCTGGAAACACAGAGGTCACTGTTTGTCTCATCACTGTTTAACTCTGAGCTCTGGCTGGCCTATTTCTCTTATGCTGACCTCACTTTCTCACACAGACAGCCAACCAGGCACTCTGTAATCACATGAAAACTGACCATCATGTGGAAACTTGGAGAAAAAATAGTCTGAAATGTCATTGCTGTCCTACCCGTGCTTTGGTACGGTTCTTGCGCTTCGGTACGTCTTCCTCCATGTCGTCCACCTCCAGCTCATGAGGAAAATCCCCAACAAGCAGCTTCTATAAAATGAGAGAAAGGTGGACTATCAGAAAGGACTCTTATCCTCGCTGTAACAACAGAGCTGCAGCACAGGTCAGATCAACCTACACAGGACAAAGAAATGACAAAGTGTAATTTACTGCTTTACTGCAAGTGCACTGCTGCCTCCTTTCTACAGCAGATATGCAGCATTCAAATCTGTAAAATGCCCTAAAATACATGTATATTTTATCATAGAGGTATACTCTCACACTGGAAAAAAAATAGAAAAAGCATACATATCATTTTTTTGTATATTGAAAAATGCCTTTAAAATAAATGTACTAGAAACATTTTTTTTCCAATTTATATTACTTCCATTTACTTTTTAAACTTGATTTGAGTTTTTAGAAATTTATAATTAGTAATTACAATTTCCGGCTTCACTGAATATAAATATGACATGAAACGTGGGTCCATTTCTTTTAGCCACGGGCAATTCTTCTGGCAGAGCTCCCTGATTGATCACGTATAAGATGGTAAGGAAGGTAAAAAAAAAAAAAGTCTCCAAAGCTCACTGAAATAGATCTGCGGCAGAAAGAGGTTCATTTAAGTCCCCCTATCTAGATGCCAGAAAATTAACTACACATTTTACTACACGCCACTGGGACTTCAACTGGGACCATGCAATTTGATTAGATGAGACTATAAGTGAAATTTTTGGCAAATACTTCACTTTGGTCAAAAACTATAGAACAAATATGTTGATCTATGATGCTGTTGTCCAGTGGGTGACACAGGTTGCTACAATCGATAGTAGTCGCATAGGCACACCCACTAGAAGGAAACAAACACACCCAGTATAACACTTTAATTCTATTGGCTGAGAGGTTGCCAGGTGACGGTACTGTTTTGTTCCAAGCGCTAGCAGAAAATAATTTGCAAGCGAAGCAAGCAGCAAGTGGAGATTTGCTCTGAGCAAAGACAAGTTTTGAGGATAAGAAGAAAGGTTTGAGAAATCACAGTGGATATTAGAAAGAGAACAGAAGTTTTGAGTACAAGCATTACAAGTTTTGAGAAGACATGAAGTCCTGCTTCCAAGTTGAAAATGTCAGCTCAAGTATTAAGTTTTGAGTATAAAAGACATGAAATTCTGCTTTCAGAATGAAAATGTGTGCTCTCAAATTATGGTGGAAAAATTCTCCCATATTTTTGTTAAGAAACTGATGGGAAAACCATTAAGTCGCTCAACAAGAAAACAGGCTCAATTGATCAAATCAGCACAGAAATATTACTTCAGACAGAAAATCAACCTTTCCTCCATGTTCATCTGAACACCTATACCTAAACCGTACATCCCGTGGCTTATTGTTTTCCTCTCTGCTTATCTTTACTTTTTTTTAAAATCATGTTTATTTATAAAGCTCTTTCCATTCTCATGTTTTGGTGTTTATTAACACCAAATAAGGAAGTCTGCTTCAGCTTTTTTTTTTACTGAGTTTGTCCTTTTTTAATTTTGATACTGCAGGTAGCTGCCTTGTTATCAAAAAAGAATGAGGTGCAAATGAAATGTTTTGAGACATTAATATTGATGCACTATAAAATGTGATTTTTTTTTTCAAACTATTGTTGAGATAAGCAGCTGATTGCTGAGAGAGGAAAGTACAGATATTAAATATAATTTAACAATTTCACCAACTTCAGGTAAAAAAAACCCAACATTCTCAACCTTCCCTTTTCTATAACTATTTCCATGTTTAGATGGGAGGCAGTGGCAAGTTTGCTGAATGAAAAACCTTCGGGGTAAACCACTGGTTCTGTAACTTGGCTTCACTTCAATGAAGTAGAGCCAGCTGGTGCTGGGAGCTCACCTTGACCCTAGTTTCTCAAAAAGCTTCCTGCGGTTAAACTGGAGAACTTAAAAACAAGTTTAAGCACAGAAACATTAACTATAACATCATGAAAACAAGTGGTACCACCTTCTCTCACATTTGATATTTGTTGTTGTGTGCCCTCAGTTAAATGGACTCAGAATTAGGCTGCAGATTATCTAGTATAAAACGAGGGTAGTTGTTCCATAAAAAGAAGGATAAAGCCAAGTTCCAGATGCAGACACATCCTGTTTTAGGTCAAGCTCCAAAAACACGAGTTCTTACGCCTGCTGTAAAAGAAATTGATGGCCTCTTTTATCAGACTCCTGTGCGTCCTAAATATCCACCGTCTGTGTAAGGCCCATTCCATGAATAATCCCAGCATTGGGTGTAAAAATAGTTGAGTGGCCCTTTTCAGATGTGTAATTTTTGTCACTACTTTGGATCAGAGGCCTTAAACACAGATCTAACACTCAAAGGGGCAATGCAACTTTTTATCTCTAAAGTCCTAATCAATTAGTCATTCATCTGAGCTACTTTGTAAGGCTATGGGAAATATTCTAGAATTTTTTCTAGGTATAAACAAATAGATTTTTTTAAAGGGTGTTTCGTACGGAGATTTTCAGACTTCTAACCGAGTGGAAGTCTAAAGCACGTGCCTGCGCACAGAGAGCCCGCAGGGAGCGATCAGAGCCACAGGAGACTGTGTCAGCACCAGAACACATTCTCCAGGAAACAAAGGCAATGACAGACAAACATAGGCAGATAAAAAGACAGAGATGCTGTACTATCAGAAACAACACAGTAAAACACAAAGAACAAAACAGAAAAGGAGAAAAAATTAGAAAAGGAAGGAAAAGGACGCAGAGCCACACCTGACATTCACTCATTGGCTCCTCTTCCTTGGTCTCCACCTTCTTGTCCAGCGTCTCCCCAGCAAGCAGCGACTCCAGGACAGGGCCATCTGGGATGCCCCCCTCCTTCTTTAGAGAGGTCTCATAGTCTAGACATTTATAAGACAATCAATGTTAGTTAGCAGATTTCAAATAAAAGTGGATGTGAATAGGTGAGCTGACGGAAACTGGAGTTAAATGGTTCAGAAAACAAGGAACGTTACTTCTGCACTGTACAGGCATTAAAAACAATCAACTGCATTCTGAAATTATAAAGGCAGTTTGTGGGTTCTCTACTAGAGAAATGTCAGTTCCTTCTCAAAAACAGGCAGCAGATCAATAAATAAGTAAATAAATTACAATGAAAGCAGGATCACATTTTGTAAAATCAGTGCATTTTATTGTGATTTTTCATTACTAAAACAAAGTCATGCATGATTGTGAAGTGATACATGATTTTCAAATATTTTAATTCTTAAAAAGCTAAAAAGTGTGACTTGTAATGTTGCCCTCTGTGAACAGCAACTGAGATTAAGTTACAAACAAGTGGAATTGAAGTTTCCACTTGTTTCTACTTAGCAGTAGCAGATGGTTAAACACCAATTTCATGTTTTATTTGGACATTTTTTGAAAACCATGTAACATCTATTTGTGTTGACCTATCACATAGAATCCCAATAAAACATAAAGTTGCCTGTGGTTGCAATATGACAAAGAGTGTAAAAGTAAAACAGTGTAAAAGAGAAGGCAAATCATGATATACAGCAAAGAGGTATATCAGGGTGATTTATTTTATTTGGGTTAGTGTAATAAATCCTGAAAATGTGCTGTCCTGTCTCTTACTCACCAATTTTGAATTCGATAGGTAGAAGCCGTGGGTCCTCCAAGATGTTTAGCCGTCTCTTCTTGCGCCAGCAGCGAGCAGGATACGTGTACAGCTGACCTGGAGCATGACCTGAAACACAGTATGTTTCACAGCAGATTAGAAAAAAAATAGCATAAATGTAATTTAACTTTTAAAACATGACTTAAATTAAAGTTTAACTGTAAGTGCTAAACTCTCAAAGCACAAGTTTCTAGTGGCCTCCAACAAACGCATGCACACAAACGTATTCCTCCTAAAAGTAGATGGTGCCAACGGCACATCATTGCCTACAGGGGTGTCTGAATCGCTGCCAAAATACATTGACGTTACAGAAAAAGAAGCGCAGAGGAAATACCCTTTGGGGAATGCTGGAAACTTGTGAGAGGGAGGGAAAAGAGAAAATGCTTTGGAAAAAAAAGGTACCAGAAAGAGTTAAGAAAGAGAAATGGGATAAGGATAGAAAAAATTGGGAGACAAATGAGTGGAGTGAGTAGCTGTAAACACACCAGGGGTCTGCACTTTTGACCAACAATTATATGTAGGGCGATGGTTTTCAAATTTATGTATTTCCTCTGTTGTTTTTGCAGGCATCTCCCTCTGTTCACTGATTAGTCTGGTCAAAAATCTAGAGGAGGGAATCCAAGAGAATGTGTGAAAGTCCAGACTGTGCTGCAAGTTACTTTTTCTTTTTCCTTTTTTTTTCTTTTTTTTTTGAGTGAGGTTGCACTGGAAGGCAATGTCCAGGCTACAACTATGTCAAAGCTACACAAAAAATGTATACATTTTTCCATTTAAGATTTTAAAAAAAACTCTTCTTTGTCTGCAAATGTGTTTTACCTTGAACTCCTCAATTGGCAGTTCTAGCTTCACCTGGTTCAAATTCACTTTTTCACACCAGACCATAAAGGTTTGGATTTTTTCCCTCCCTTAATAAACATATTCATTTAAAAACTGCATATTGTGTTTTCTTATGTTGACTAAGACTTAAATTGGTTAGATACTCTTAAATAATGAACAAACAGGCAAAAAATAGGAAATTGGGAAGAGACGTAAAAATCAGGATGCTATAGAACTGACAATCGAATTTGTTTGGAAAAAAATAAAACAAAACGTAAAGGCTAAAATAAAATAGCTGCATGACAGTGCACAGGCCTTTTCGAAATGCTCTTTCTATTTATATATTAGTGTCTATATATTTACATCCCTGCAATATATGGCCTTTAATAGCACTTAAACTATATAGCTGGTATTTATAAAAATGCTCCAGTAAGTTTTTGAGATTTAGGGCAACTTTATTTTGTTAGAATCAATACAAAGACGTCTGGACTGTAAAGGTTGCGAACATCTGCACACAAACAGATAATACCTGTAAAGAACAGTGTGGACGGGCGCACGCACACACACACACACATGCACACACACCTGGTCCACGGTGGTTCTTCTCCATCCAGATATAGCAGTTGCTCTGGGCCACGCCGGTCTGCGAGTCCAGGAAGGGGAGTCGCATGGAGCGCTCCGCACACAGGCGGGCATTGTAGCTGCGACAGTGTTCAATGGCCTCCTTATAAAACTCCTCTCCGAGACTGAGAGTCAACACAGAGAGAGGGAGAGAGCAGGAGGGAGCCCACAGACAGGCAGCAGCAGAGAAAAAACCAAACAGGGAGAGTTTCATCATGACTTTCATGAACATGTAGAGGGCATGGTTTTTATATCAGTGTGTGTGTTCAGGCTTCATGTTGCACTTACAGGGGACACATGTGTGTAAGTCAAAAGGGGCAGTGGATACACACACAGCATATATACAGTATGTGTGTGTATGTGTTGCTGTGGAGATGCCCAGTCCTATCAGCAGATAAGCTGGCATCTGCACTCACATGCTCAAGATGTACAGTAAAACAATACTTCCTCGCTTCAGTGCTGTCTGCACTGTATTTTCCTCACCCGCAGAAGTGAGAGTTTGATTAACATTCAGTGTAATATTCACTCCCAACCTCCCCTCCCAGCCACCTACCTGTTTTTGATGACTGCACCTCCAGATTGCCTGCAGGGGGAAGCAGAAGAAGAGAAAGAAGAAGGAAAAAAAAAACAACAGATGTGTGGTGAGTCACTCGTTCACCCCACCCCAATTTTCTTCACATTTTGTTTAGCTTTCCAACACTTCACTTTCACTTTTTTTTCACTCACTGAAATGTCTCTTTCCATGTTTAACTTTCACACTCTCCCTCTCTCTGTACGTCTTTCCTCTTTTTTTAAATTTTATTTCATTATTCTTCGCACTTCTCTCTCTAGTTTTCTCTCTCCTGTTAATCACTCCTCTCCAGTGTCTTCCTGCTGAGTGCAGACATCAAGGTCACTCAGCTACACAGACTGTAGATACAGGACACACAAAACCACACACACACACACACACACTGAGTTACAGTGCAGAGCCAACAGCAGCTTCACAAAAATAGTGCAGAGTAGCTGCTGGTAGCGATTTGTTCGATTTTTTTTTTTTAGTTTTTTTTTTTTCTATGTGTCATCACCAAAGAACAAGACTGACTGATTTCTACACAAAGACAGCTTGCTGCAGATGTGGACGTGTGAAAAATCTGGTGTTTGGCTGTAAAGGGTGTGGTAAAAGTCATAAAAGTAACGGGAACCTGAAAAGAACGAGGATCTTTTGTGTTCAGATGTGTTGAAGCTTAAATGTTTAAAATCCTCAAACATGCTTTGTAAAGGTTTTTGTGGCAGTATCCGCCTTCATAGAGAAGAAATGAGCACAGAGAAAATGGGGAACACATGTTGAGAATCAGACCCCAGACCTGAGTTTATGTCTAACAACCTCTATTTATGGAGTCGCTGCTTCAACGCTCCAGCACACGCTGTCCCTCAAATACATTTTTTATCTAACAAAGATAACCTGAGTAAATACAAAGAGCCGTTTCCAAATGATGATTTAATTTATTAGGAAGAGAAAAGCTATCCAAACCATGCTGGCTGGCCCCATGTGAAAAAGTAATTGTCCCCTTAATCTAATAACTGGTTGTTGTACCCTTAGCAACAACAACTCACATAAAGGGTAAGCAATAATGGGCTATATTTTGCATCACTGTTGCTAAGCCAGGTTGGTTTTGAAAGCTTAGTTCTCTTACTAAATTAAAACATTATTTCAAAACTACATTTTGTATTTCCTCTGGTTTTCTGTGTCTGATAATTAAATTGCTTTGATATCTTGAAACGTTTGTGCATGACAAAAAAGCCGAGACAAAAGAAATGAGCAAGGGGCAAAACTATTTTTCACGCCACTGTATATATAATCACGAGGGAAAATAAACTCAACCAATTTCCATTCTTTAAGGGAGCGAGTCAGAAGAAGGAGTTGTTAATACTAACACAGCCTAAGGTTATGAAAAGCCTGTAACGGGCCTCTTAATGTTCAGAACATCATCACAAACAAGGTTTCAATGCAGATTTGGTGAAATCTGGTGGAAGCAGACAAGTTTAATTGGCCAAGCTTCAAATCAATCACTCATAGTTGGTTATTATTTACTGGGATGTATTTGTGAATAAACCAAACTAAAACACAAAGTTTGGTTCAAAGCACAACACAACAATCAAACAACAAAGATTACTCTTTGCACTTTTAAACAATTTAAGTTAAATTGTTTACCTTAAATGTTAAACAATTTAACATTTTTGAATTTACCTATGTTGAAACTGTTAATTCAGACTTAAAATCATTCTCGAAAAACAAACGTTAAAATCCAAGAATTGCTTAGCATCTTTGTGTTTTAGACTGGCTCTAGTCAACAGTGATATATATACCAAATCAGTGTTAAAGGAATCCAAGAAATATTTATATATAGTAACAAAGTCTCAGTTCCAGTATCGTTAGATGAACCTTATCAGAGTAATTGTCTGCACTTCATACCTGAAACTTGTCATCGACCTACTCTGGGTTTTACATCAGCTGCACCACAGAACCTGCCAAAATTCACACCCCTGACCTGACAAATATGAACTTAAAGTTATTTTTATTAAACAAAGAAGTTTATTTCTGCAAACAAATGAAACATTTCCCAAAAGATAGCAAAAATAATGTACAAGATCTATGACTGGTACTGAAAAATATCTACATTATAGCTGAAAATTATTTATTTATTATTATTAATTATTATTATTATTATTGTTATACAGTGATTATAAAATATCCAGGCTTGTACTTGTCTTAGTAACAAAAACATTTTTGCCCTGAAGCAACTAGAAACTATACTAATGTATTATATAATTTTGTTAATTAATTTATTTATTGACTAAAATCTAATATTCTCCCTTCTAGCCCAAAGCCCCAAATTTCTGCAAAATTACACAGAAATGCATTAAATATTTTTAGATCCCCCCTAATTAACAGATAAGAAGCAACTCAAAACCAACTCAGAGACTTACAAAGTCTCACTGGCACAGATCATTATTTCAGTCTGATTCGGTTTAGTGCCACGCAGCAAACCAGAGCATATAATTACAACCAGTAAGGAATAAATACTAAACTGACAAACAAACACATTTTTAAAAAATTATTAAGAAAGCTTGTGACACTGTTGAATAAAATCAGCAGTCCTGGGTGTAAGTACAACTCAGCCGTCAAACCGAACAGATGCTGTAGCGGCCTGACAGGCTAAGCGGGGCAACATCAAAATCTCACAAACCCGATCTGCAACTTCGCGGGTCATCGCTGACCACATGCATTAAAGGATGTGACAGGACCTCAATATGCTGAGCTGAGGTCCACTAAGGGGCCACGACACCTTTTTCTGAGGTGAATGTTCTTTTTGACAAAAATGTTACCACTCAGCTCTCAGAAATGAACTTCAGGCATCACATTTTTTTTGGCCAGGTGGGAGGCCCATAACAGAAACGTTTCTGTTATGAGAGCTGAGGCACCAGGGTTGCTTTTTCCCAGCCAATCAGACATTATTTTCCATAATTACTATTAAAACCTATGGATAGCCAGCACCCTCTGGATGCCTGCATGTATAATAGGTATAATAGGTTAATTTGAAGGATCATTCAAATTAAATTTATAGAGTGCAAATATAGAGTGCCTGCTGTTTGCATATAAAAAACAATAATAAGTTGGAAGAGAGAAGTCTAACAGACATGCAGAGGTGCTCAAAAAGTCCCATAAGCACGAGCCCAAAAATTTGGAAGTACAAAGAGAACCCTCATGAATGAGAGACATGGACTTCAAGGTTGCTCTAGTGACCAAATGGAAATACCAGGCAGAGTTAAAAGGGAGGGAGAAACGGAGAAACATTCCAAATGTAAAACCACTCACCCCTAAGCTCCTGATGCTTCCCTCCTCCCTCTTCATCCTTCTTCCAGTCCTCCTCCACCTCCATCTCTCCCCCCCTGCTGCCTTCAGAGAAACTGGCATAACTCAACCACCCCACACCCACCCAAAACCAACTCGATAATAAGGTGACAGCTGAAGAAAATGGCGTCTTTCAATTTGAGTCCCTCCAATCTCATTATATTGAGATAGGGAAGTTGCATGACTGCCTGAGGAGGCTTCAATAGGAGCCGGCGAGGAAGACGTGCAAAGAGGGCAGAGAAAGTTAGGAGACAAGGCAGAGGAGGGAATCGAATCTAATCTAACCTGACTACTGAGCAAATAGCAGGAAGAGTTCATCAGAGTTTGAATACCGGTTAAAAAAATAATCATCTCAAGTTTTTAGAGTTAGTTCAAATATTCAGCCGGGTCTGTGTCCAAACAACTGAAAGAGCAAGATCAGCAAATATTGCCTTGAATGCAGTCCCTCGTCGTGCTGGCCGGTTTGCTAAGTAGCTTTAACCTGAATTGCAGAGGCATAAAGCTATTCTTAGAGCAACAAGGGGGCAGCCTGATCCCTAAAGGCTGCAGGTGCAACACAAATAATGCCTTAAAAAATCCTCATGGCAGAAGGGGTTGTTTGTTATGTGAATTTGCAGCCAGAAGATTTTCAGCTTAGTATACCACTGTCTGAAAACAAGGTGAATTGAAAAAGTCTATTCTGTTCCAATAGAACAGAACATATATAAGAAAATATAACTGTGTTCCACCCACAAATACTCTGCAAAATTTCCTGAAATTGTATTCATATCCCTTATATTTTTTCTTACCCCTAAACTCAAATCTATTTTGGAAACTTAATATGTTTTGCCATCACAAGGTAACATAAATATGGAGAAAGAGTTCATTAGAAAACAGCCAACAGACCCATGTTGGGGCGATGCAGAGATCAGGTGTCAGAATCTGTTTACAAGATAAGTGTTGGTCATGCACTTCACAAATATGGCTTTTATGGAAGAGTAGCAAGAAGAAAGTCATTGCTTTTTCTGTGATCTTGTTCTTTTGGTCTCTACCTAAAGCTTGTGACTATAGATGAATAGGAAAGTACTCATACATCCTGCAGGACCCTGCTAAGCTGGTCCAGTGTTCCAAGACCAGGACAAAAACCACATTGTTCTTCCTGAATCCGAGGTTTGACTATCCAGCAGATCCTCCTCTCTAGAACCCTAAATAGACCTTACCAGGGAAGCTTAAGAATGTGATACCCCTTTTGGTGGGAACACATTCTCCAGACCCCCTTTTTGAGTCTCCTAAAGCAGGGGAACTGTCCCTGATGTCAACATAATATTGCAGAGTCATGTCAACCAACACAACTCCACAAAATGCAGAGAAACTCTGGGTTCCTTGTGAACTTGCCACTGAGGAACCCAGTGCAACACAACAAGACCCAGTGGCAGCAACGTAGTGAATGGCAGCAAGTGAATGGTAGGGAATGGTAGACCTGAGCTCTAGATGAAAGCATATCTGTGTTAGAATGGCTCAGCCAAAGTCTAGACCTAAATCTAGTTGGAAATCTATGGAAAGATAAAAAAAACAAAAACAAAACACTAATACACATTCTCCATCAAATGTTACTGAGTTTGGGTTATTTTGAAAACAAGACTTCCGCGGGGGGCTAAAAACAAAAGCATGCCACACTTTTCAGATTTATCTTTCTATTTTATTTCCATAAAATGCATAGAAGTCTCAATTAGAATTTGACAAAACATTTAGTGGTAGATACATATTTTCCCCAGGACTGTATAAAGAGTGAGAAATACATTCCCAAAATATGGAAACATTTATTTGACATTAACCAAGCCAGAAAATGCAAGTTGATTTAAATGAGAAGGTAACTGGGGAAGTGAACATAGAAACTCCCACAGCTGCAGCCTGCTGGCTTGTGGCCACTGTGGTCCTACATGCAGAGCACTTGCTGAAAACACAGACCACAGAGAGCGCCACTGAAAAACCAAACTGCCTATCATCAAACCACACAGCTGATGGAGAAAAGCCAAGACCGGATTTTAGACCCAGGCACACACAGAAACGGCTAGCTGATCCCTCCGTCTGCATGAAAACTCCTTCTTTACAACACCAAATCCCTGAGAGGGTTAACGAGAAAACTAAAAAGTAATCTTAAAAGAACATATTGTTAGTTTTTTCCCCTGATGGTGGAAGCTTAGATTAACAATAACAGATATAGCTTAACTACTCCCAGACAGAGAGAGGTTTAGGTGCAGCGGCTTTAGTAATGAACTGGCAAAGAGCCAAATGTCCAACAAACTGGAGCTGACTACCAAAAATGCCCAGGAAGACATGACATACATGACAATTATGTGGCTCTGCACTTTGCAAGGACACAAAAACATGAAGGACACCTGCACATGCATGCGTGATTGCACAGAATGACGTCCAAAAAGTAAAGCATGCCACCAAATACTTGTAGGAGGAGGCATGCAGATACAGTAAAGATATGAACCTCTGAGCACATCCACACAGGGCAACTCAAGATTAAATGTGGAAAAGGAACGAGAGAGTCTGGAGCATGCAGACTGCGTGTGTGTGTGAGGATGAAGCCTGAGCCCACACTGAGCTGTCTGCCTCAGCCTCCACTGAGCAAACAGTGGGGAGGGAGAGGCCTACGCTACAGCAACTGGTATGACTGGGAACACACACTCACACACGCGCGTATACACATAAATAAACGCGCCTCGTGCAGCTGACAGTCACAAGCAGACGCAGAGGCATCCTAGAAAGCACAGCCAACACACCAGGCCCACCGAGCGTAAGCCATTGTCTGAATCTCTAGGTGATCCCTCAAGTCCCATCCAGGAGAAGCAACCCACTTCAGCTCACACTGAGTTACATCCACACACGCATACACACGCATACACACGCATACACACGCACTCAAGGAGCAACAGTCTCTCACTGTACTGAAATTAGCTATACCAATTAGCTGCCTTTTGACCAATAGGGATACAAAGGGCTCCCCCTAGAGGTAAAACCGCATCATTGGAAGAGCCAAAAGAGAAATATGAGGGAATTGGGAAAATTAGTGCCCAATTACGAGAAGCGTCCGAGCCAACAAAGGATCTCACTTTAGTGGTGGGAAATGAGGTGATTAAACTGGAAGTGAATGAAGTGCTGCACATGTAAAATAGGCTTTATGAGGGCTGAGGGCAGATTGCGTTTCATACTGATTTGTTGCTCCGACTGGTCTTTTCCTCAAAGATTTGTGTGTCTGGGTTTAGTTGCAGTCAGACCAGTAAAAACACTTAAGTCTGTACACCTGGCCCACACACCTGTTTCGTCCACTATTGTCCATCTGTGCAGCCACTCATGCAGACACATACACACACATGCATTTCGGCCCCTGCAGAGCTTTATGTGAGCATGCACAGAGGAGGGCTGATATCAGGCATCCCACCACCGTTCTGGTGCTCCCCTCCCCCATCCCCGGCCTTTCCACGGCTGAACTTAACAGATTAAACTATGCAATATCACCCATACCAAGTCACCCCCACCCCACCCCAATTCAATTTCTTCTCCACTCTCCTCCTCTCTCAGTCAAATGATTTCTCTTTTTCCCCTCTCTCTCTCTTCTCGTCCACTTTCAGAGAGAGTGTGTGTATGCGCACGTGTGTGCGTGTGTGTGTGCATGCAAACACATTCTCCTGCTCTTCTGATGTTGGGCTCAAACTGGCACACGGAGGGAAACGGTGGCTTAAAATGTTCAAACGTGCACTAATAAAGCTCCTGTGTGAGTGTGTGTCTGTCAGAGGGAGACAAAGAGGCCACACACTCGGTTTGACAGTGACAGACAGACAGATGGACGGACAGGAGCGGGTGTCTGTGCAGGAACGAAACGTCTGCCACAATACCAGCTGGAAAACGTCAGTTTCCTCGAATCGCTGTCACGGCACGGGTCGGCCTGTTTGCATGTGTAAATGTGTGTGTGCATATTTAAACTCAAGAGCACTGACAGAGAGTAGCAGGCCAGACATATGTGCAGAGTTGTGCCACAGATCATGTCATTTCTGTCAGGGCTTTGTGTTACCTACAGAATGGGATTTTAATGAGAGGTGTAGGGTTTCCTACATGGACCTCCTTCTTTGTCCACTGGGTGTGGTTTCTCTGGGAGTCCCTAAATCACAGGGTCTGTTTGTGCATAAATCCACATGCAGGCTACTGTTGGTGCACACATCTTTATGCGTCCTGTGTGCAGTGCTCTCCTGGTCTGAGCATGTGGGTGTGTTTGCTGTAGCCCATGGCTGGCTGCAGAGTGTACCGAGGGTAGTACATCAGGGTAAGGCAATCTGCCTCTGAACAGCTCCTTCAGGTGAGATTTATCACCACTGCACTTGGCCTCTTATTATAGCGATGGATTCCCAACCTCTGATTCTGTGCGTGCACTTCTCTGTGCTGGCAATGTGCGTGGGTGTGTGTGTGTGTGGGTGGGTGTGTGTGTGTGGTACCCTACCAAAACCCACCCCCACCTCTTCACCTCAGTCTGCATCCTTATTAAAGCGCTGCAAAGAAAATCAGCCTTTTTTTTGACTCCACCCTCATAAACTTCTCATATGGACCCAAAAGAAGCACAGAGGAAATAGAGATGCTCTGCGCCAGTTTTATAGAGGGGCTAGACTCACATATTTGCATTTAAATATATAATTTCTAATTCTAATAACTTTTTCCCATTCAGCATAGTTTTTGGTATGCCAGTTCGCCAGTCAGTATAAGTACTGAGTATAAAAATATTTACACATTTAAAACTAACAACAAGCTAATTTCTTTTATTTAGAACTGATAAATATTAGTTGTGTACTAATGAAATAACATGTAATAATATGTGGAAACATTTTACATCTTGATCTGGTTCATTTTCACACTAAACTTTTAAAAAGTGAAGCAAACGACAGAGAGAATGCTATGCAGAAGCGCTGAAGTGAAGTGTAAGCCATGTCGATGTTTCTCTGCACGAGATGCATGAAGCAGTTTTACCTCCTATCCTTGTTTGGATTTGGATTTGCATTTCCACCCATTTTGCAAACTGCTCCAGGGTTCACTTGCAAGCAAATCAAGACCCACTCCAGAGTTCAGAGGGCCTTTCACATTTCCCCAAAACACAGCAAACTATCCAAAGAAATACATTTCAATCTATTTTTAATTCTTCAAACATTTCACTGTTAAAAGGCCAAAATACACCTGCAAAAACATTTAATATCACCCTCCCAAAATTTGAAGAAGAAATGTTTTATTGAGCGGGATATTATCAATTTAGCTGTTCTTATTGGCTAAGAACTGTTTATTTAAACCAGATAATGGGCAGTGCACAGCAACACTTTTGTGGAGAGGCTTAGTCTATGCTCCATACAGGTTGAGAAACCTCTGCATACTCCAGCTTTTTCTCTGGCATCTCATCAAAAAGTATTTAAGCTTTAAAATATTTTAGGCAATTTTGAAACTGTTACCTTTAAAATTTTTGGTATATCTCGATACGAGTAATTCACCCCTGCCTTAAGCTAGTATGAATAAACCTCACAGGCGCCGTCAGTTAAATCGTTGCAATTTTGCCTTTGACTTCAGTTGCACTTATATTTACAAGAGTGATGATTGCATAAAAAGCTTCAGAGGTACACTTCCTCTTCCATACCTCAATTATTATAAGCTGCGGAGCTGCTCGACCTGATCTACAGGCTGCTGAAGGGGATGGGGGAAGGAGCAATATGGACCTCAGAATGTGATGGTAGTTTTTGAAAAGCTGTCACTATAAACTCTTTTTGGAGAAACATACTGATATGACAGTCTGTTAAACATGTTAAATCCAGCAAATGAAGTAATGATATACCAGGTGTACATATGAGAACAGAAATAAGATTTTAAGCATTTCCTGCATTTTGACCCAGTCTTACAGCAAACCGCCAACATTTCCAGGTTCTACTTATTCCATGTGAGATCGAGTGTGAAACCTTAAACAAATCAGACAAACCAGCTTCCTGTAATCCAGTTAACCTTCCTTTTGTGCTGAAGCACCTTGCTGCTCCTGCATGTCACTGCATGTCGACATGGCGGAGCAGCAAACTGACCAGATTAGATAATCCTTAATGTTGGATTCACAAAAGCAAGACCTCTAAAAAATATATATATATCTTTGTTTTTTACCAAAGTAGGGAGTAGTTAGATTTACTTAGTTACATTAACTTAATTAACTTATTAGAAAAATGTTATTTTTAGGACTGGTTTTACTTCACTATTCGTTTTACTTTTACTTGAGTAAAATAACATGTCTTAAAAAAGATTGCTTGTATCCAAGCTTTGTTGTTTTAATGATATTCTCTCTCTGTTGGAGGTCAAGTAAATGTACATTTCCCATCACTGCAAGTACTTTAACCTGTTATATCACTACTTTTACTTAAAAATATTGTAAAGTATTGCTACCAACCAATGATTTTCACATGTAAAAAGATTTCACAAATGATAAACTTTGTTTTAAGAAATTTAGAACTACGGCAGATTATTCCAGAACAGGTTTAGCTCAACTATATAATGATATTTTTATTCGTGTCTAAAGTGATGCTAAAGTGGATTAAGATAATTGTCTCTATTGACTTTTTAAAAGCTCAGACTTTTTAAAAGTTGTGACAAACATTTATACTCAACGGGAAGCTCAGAAGCAGATGCAAATTTTAGTATTAATATCAATTAGAAAAGAGATTCCACATCATTCAAATTGTGTCACTGCAGCAATGTTTCTTTTTACTTCTGAATCAGCACATTTCTGTGCTTCTTAGCTTACTAGAACTACATTTGGATCAAACCTGGAGATTTTGGAAAAGTATTTTCAGGGAAGGAAACAAAGACAGGACAGCAAAGTAGCTGATAAGTCATGTTCTTTATATTTTAGTTTACCAAAAGTAAATAAAGTTGTTTTGTGAAGTTGTTAGAAGTCTAAATGTGGACTGATTTTAACATAATGCCCAAAAAATGTTAAATAGATGGAAACAGTAGCCAGCTTTAAACTCATGACCCTTCAGCTAGCTGCCTGTGTTTTTGTAACCAAGCCTTATGTCAGGATAGATATGCCAGCACAAATGATATATAAATCCAAGCATGAGTGTATTGTTAGAAATAATTTTTTTGAAACTCTGCCGTGGCTACATTCTGTCAGAGCTGCTTGCTCGCTGTTACAAACAACTTTTTCACAGTGGTGTGTGGTGTATTCTGCTTGGAAATCACAATTCTTCATGCACAACACACAAACATGAACATGGACTCTGATGATGATATAATGGAAGCATCTCATCCTGCAGCTGGATTGTCTCACAACACTGTAGACTAAATGGCATGTTTTACGCTTTCTGATGTTTTTGCTTTTTTTTTTCTGTCTTTTTGAGGACCTTATGAATTTTTTATTTAAATTCTAAGTTTAGACCACTTTTAGACCAGAGGCTTTGGCTTGGTCTAAACCTGGCATAAGTTAATAGATTTTAATTAACTATGACTGAATAAATCTATTATTGACACATGTCTTATGTATTGATTAGATATTGAAATTGGGTCTAATACTCACTTGGAAAATGTTTAATTTTAATTCATCTTTTGGTATAAGCTTAAATAAAAATAATAATCCAAAATAAATAAGCTAAAATATAACCTACAGCAACAAAGCACAGTGAAGCAACAGCCACGGTGATCCAGAAATAACGTCAGTATCAGGTCTGGTAATGGCATTTAACTGGATAGGACCCAATTCTCTAGGAATGAATCAAGAAACTGTTTGGTGCAGACTGAGAACAAAATAGATTTGGTTTGAGCTGTTCCCATCTTTTCCCACCACACACTCCTCTTCAGATTTACACTAACATTCATGCTGAATTTTCCTAAATTTGCTGGCTGGAAAGCATGCAAGGTCCCCAAGCAAGTGGAGCTGACTGACAGTCAGTTAGGTAGCACTGGAGAAATAGGTCATAGCGCTATAAATACTTATCTATGCTTCGCTCTTTCTCCCTCTCTCAGCTTCTTTCGCTCTTACCTTTCTAAAAAAAAAAAACAAAAACAAAAAAAAGGGCAACTACAACATATAGAAAGTCTAAGTAATGGAGATGATGAAAGGAAAAACTCTGAAAAAGTAACCCTCTTAAAAACATCAGACCTCAGGCTCACTCCCATAAGATTACAGAAAAAGAAAACTCGGAGAGGAGAAATGAGTGCAACAGTGTGTGTGTGTGTGTGTGTGGGTGTGTGTGTGTGGGGGTGGGTGTGTGGGTGTGTGTGTGTACTGGATGCAGAGTACAAATGAGCGAGTGAGGGAATGAGAGGGTGAGACTGGGAAGGGGAAAGAAAGCTCTAGAACTGGCAGGCTGTGGCCTGAGCCATCACACAGGGCTGTTTGCACACAGAGCCGGTTATTACATGGAACTCATTTAGCTGGGCTCAGTCAGGCAGGGCACAAGTAATATTATATAGGCCCTGCTGCAACTGCCTCCAATACAGCAGCATGCGCTTATCTGCATCTGCCCCTTCTAACCAGCACAAAGAAGTAATATCGCTGAGAGACACCACGTATCCCCACATTCTGAGTTCTGGCGGAAGCCGTAGAAATGAATTTAATTGTGCTTTGTTCCATTTTTAAAGATTTTAGTCATTTTCTAATCCCAATATATTGAGATGGGATATTTATATCCCATTTCAGAATGTGAAACATTATATAATTTGGTAACAGTAGACTATAAACCTTTCCTGTCAATAGATTTGCGTCTAAATCCCCCTAAAAATCTCTTAAGTATAAGCTATCTAAAAGGAATTACAGGGATCTAAAAAAAATGGATATAAACTATCCTCAGTTATAGTTTCTGCTAAATATCAACGCAGAGACATTGATCCAGAATGGGGAGGAGTGATTTGGAAGTGGTGGGGGTTTAATGATTTGAGCCAAGAAGGAGGTAAAGAGGAGGGGACTGTGGAAAGGAAGTAGCTGAACAAAAGAAAAACAAGTGATGAGGAAGAAGGGAGTTAAAGATGCAGACAGGGCAGTGATGTTGATGTGAGGAAAAGAGGAAATCGGATGGAGAGAGAAGCAGAGGGAAATAAGATAGAAAGAGAGATTAAACATTTCTCTAATCCAGCAGAGCGACAGACCGGTAGGGAAATGCACAGCGGATCCTCTCGTCAGCCGCTGACAGAGCCGGCCCAAGATTGTTCAGGACCCAAGCAGATATTGATTTGGGAGGCCTTCCTCCAGTTAAACCCATCTTCCACCGCCACTGAGTAAATTAATCACCAGCTTAGACTAGTCCATATGCTGTTTTATGCTTTCATGTTTATCTAAAAAGCAACAAAATGACTCCTTGTTGAGTTTTTGTAAAAAGTACAACGGTATTATGAAGCTCGAGCTGTGTTTTAAAGGAAGTGTAGAAAGAACCTGTTGAACAAGAGGTAATTAAATCTTTTGTTTAATGCGACAAAACACTCAAAAACAAATGCTAACTTTAGCATCATCAGTAAAGTTAGCAAGTCATGGCATTTCCACACTGATTATAAAATGTTTTGTTCCCATTTATTTATACCTGTAAATAAAGTATTTTATACCCATTTACTTAAACTACTGTGTACGCTGATTTCTCCTGGAAGTCCAGTATTTTCATGAAACATGTTCCACCTACTTCCACCTACGTGCTATTTTATTTTTAAAACTTCCCAAAGGTTTGGTTTAGTTTATTTGGGCAAGGTGATTCTTTTGAATTGTGACAGATTCAGATCACTCCTCAAATAAAAGTGAATAATTTGTGCCGGAACCATGTTTCACCACAATAAACTGTTGTAAAACATAGAAAATTACTAGAAATCACAAACTATCCAATGCTAACTTTAGCAGGTACGACACCAGATGGCTCCATTTTGTATCTGAGGATGTACAGTACGACATGACCAAAGCTGCAAATGTCCAAAATAGAGACTGGAAGAAAGAACCACTCCGCCTCTACAGTTTCACAGATCAGTAGTACAATCATATTGTCCATATATAAGATTATGTTTTGTTTGAGCCTTACATCAATCATTTTACATGGTTTGTTAAAGAAATATGCCATTAAACAAACTATGGAGACACAATTATTGACTTACTCATTTGGTCTGACGGTCTTATCTAACATGCAGCTTTTCAATACAGACTTGATAGAGTGGGCAATAATTTTAAATTGCTTTTCAATTGATATTTAGGAACTTTACATCCCTGTCAGACTATCACGTATCTGCCTTTCATTTCAGCGGTGTTGGAAGCCATGATGCAAAATAACGCCTGGCTACATACTGAGTCTGTGGCATGCCCAGCTTGAAAACTAGCCAGCCAGGCTGCCATAAATTTGTTTTGGCAAGTTGAAACATTTCAAGAGAGCTGCAGCTCCCACACGCGCTGTTTATGTCTACCACTGCTACAGAAAGGACGTATTTTCAATTCAAATGCTGCAGTAAGACCTGTCCAGGATATACCCCCCTCTCGTCCGAAATGTCTCACTGGAGATAGGCACCAGCACCCCTCCTGACCCCATGGGATCAGAAGATGGATGGATGGATGGATGGATGGATGGATGGATGGATGGATGGATGGATGGATGGATGGATGGATGGATGGATGGATGGATGGATGGATGGATGGATGGATGGATGGATGTTGAATTAAGGACACAATAAAAGCAATGCTCAATCTCACACAACAGTAATGCATCTACACTTATGAAGATAAGGAACACTCATTCAAATGTCTCTATATTTGAGCCTTGAATGTGAAATAAATCAGTTAAAAAATTAAATGAGATGTTGATATCATGGCAGACGTAACAAAGCTCATCTTGATGGAGCAGAATATGGCGGATTCCCAATATGAATGCAATATTTGGAAGGGGAAGTCATTAATTTTAACATTGTTTGTGGTACAATTGCACTACTTTATGTAGCTCATGTATGAAAGCAGCTTAGATATGGTGAGGTTGTGGCTCTTGCTAGAGACTATGTTGTTCTGTACACTGCAAGACCTGTTTATTTGGCATCAATAAGACATTTTATCAGTGAATTTATTCCTGAGCCTGAACAATCTTTAAAGAAATTTAGGGACAGAACACGCATTGTTTCCGCCCCAGGCTCACAGCCAGCCACCCTGTTAGAGCTGACTTTGAACCCAATCTCGCTGGTTGTTTGGCCCATTTTTAGCAGGATAGGCCTCTAATTTGTGATCCTCTTGTAGCAAGTTTGTTTGGGGACGTGCTAATTAAAAGGGCTTGTTTAAAAGCCCATTTCAGTGTTGTAACTGGAACGTACTTAAAGCCATACTGGCATTTATATAGCCAAGGAGATGTTAAAAGGCGCTTCGATTGCTGCGGCTGAGTTGTCTAATACATACATTCAACTTTGCAGTTTCACAGAGCCCACACTGATTCAGGGATCTAACATCTCTGCAGAGCTGATACTGGCTGACAGCTTGTGCTGCCTTGTTTTGTGCCTCGTTTTTACCTCCTTTGTCTAACTTAAAGCACTTAAAAATCAATATAGGACCACCATTTGAAAGTGCGCTGTTGTTCATTAGTCACTGGCCCTTAGTCTGGCATTTACTCTGCATTCCCTGTGCACCTTTTTTTTAACCAACCCTATTCTCCTTCTTTTCTGCTCCACCTCTGCTCCCCCTGTGACTTCATGCAAATCAGTCAATTTAATCCCCTGACATGGTCTCACCGAGGGCCTCTGGGAGCAATCTGGCCGCACTTCTGCTTTGGTTGGATGAACATACCACGGACCAAAGATGACTTAGAGGAGGATGGCTGAGAAGAAGAGGAAATGTTTTATGTGCTACTTCCCATCCCCTTTCCCTCCTCACTTATGTCCAAATCCTGCTGCAAAATTATCATAAACAGTTTTATTTATGACACTGGTGTTAGTTCTGGCATAAATAATGCCCAGGGTGAGCTCCTTTTATTGCACCCCACAAACAACCAAACAAATACTCCAAAAATAGACACTGAACAAAAGGGCTACACAAGTTGGGTCATAGGTTCGACAATGTTAAGAGAAACCTATAAGAATCCAATTTTTCCATATAGATTAGAGGTTTAAGCACCTATAATCATTTAAGCACCTATAATCACTGTAGAATGATTCAGTGCATGTCAGACTAGTCAATATAATGTGCTTTTCACACTTGCTTATATATGTTGATGGCATAATCAACATACATATGTGTAATGGCTTCAAAACTTACATTCATTCATTGTAAGATAACTCATTTCTGCAGCAGATCAAAAGCAGTTCAGAATCAGAAACCAACTTTTGCATCAGCTTTAGTCTCTTTTGTACCCCATTTTTAGGGGCAATAAAGTGGGAATACAGTGGATAGTGGACATATTTGGTGAAGGCAATATTTCCACTATCAAGATTCTCTGCAGGCTCAGTTTATAAGATCTGAATCAACAGCAGCCACTCGGGCACATCAACAACTGAGCACACCGTTGACTAGCGAAAATAAGAAATTAGCAACTTGTTCAGCTAAGCTTTTGTTTGTTTAACCCCCAATGCCATCCTGAACATAAAGTTATATTTCCAATGTTACAAAACAATCCACTATATGGCATTTCTTTGGTGTTTCACTAAAGAAATCATCTTGTTTTCTGAACAGTGAGATTGTTGTGTTTAATCGGCCCTGACCACCAGCTGGTCATAAACTCTAAACTATGATCTTTTTCCAAACATGTCATACTTAAGAGCTCTTAGGCTGTTGACTGAAGAATACTCAAAGAATAAGTTATAAGAGTACTCACAGCTGTCAAAAGCTCTTTGAAAGGAAGCTCTACTTGTTTAAAACAGATTTAGATTAAGTTAATTCGTGCTACAAGAGAGCGAGAGAGAGCAACTCTTTCCACAGGGAGGAAGAACAGAGGAAGGCAAGGTTCCTGTTTTAGTCCTGCGAGTTTTAAAATTGTCTAGTAAGTCGAATTTTAAAATGCTCTTTGTGGATTTTTTTAATGATAAATAATGAGCTACATTCTCCATTGAAAACAAACAGACTGCAGCTTTGGGAGTGCTAAGCTAATTGCTACTACAAGATGCAGAGGAAACTTTAAAATGTGAATTGTGTAACCATTGTGTCTTTGTTTTAAAATATTTCTAAAACCCTGCTTTAGAGTGAATTTTACACATCCAGTTTGATGTCTTTGATCTTGATATGAATAATTTATCACTGCTCAAGGCAGGAAGGCTACAAAAATATTTAAAATGCTGTTCATACATTCGTCTTCTTATTTTATAGCTTTTAAAGAAAAATCGAAATCTGCCAGAATCTCTACAGGTAGAGATTCTGGAGTTAAAATTATTCTACTAAAGAGGGAATCTTTTATTTCTGGGGTCTAGCTGGTGTTTAATTACAATAGCAATCAACCAAAAACACTAAAATACCCTGACAGCCAATCAGAGCAGTCCTCCAATCAGCACCATAGCACCCCGGTTCCCTGCCTCCTGTGAAGTGATATTCAAAGCAGCCACATGTAGGCTGGCCGTGCGCTGGATCGCACTAAATTTCTCCTGTCTGCACATCAGAGTGAAAAGCAGAGCGACGATCCATATGTGCAATCTGGTCTCAGGTAGTTACGGAACCGGCGCATGCATCCGATGTCTGTCCCTGCTGCCACACACAGCTCTCCTTCCTGAGACTTTTCTTTGTTTCAAACTGCTTAAAGCCGGAGCGGTTTGGAGCGCTCCAGCACATCACGGTTGGCTCGTATCGGAGCCATTGTGGAATATTTTGGCTGGATTAGTGTGAGCACCCACTGACAGGTGCACGTTCACTAACCTTTTTGGCCGGGAGCCCTTAAGGCGGTCAGCCTCTGCATTGCTCTGAAATAAACCTCATCCTCATCATAATAAAAAAAGAAGTAGAACCACTAAAAACCAATGCGCAAAGCGGATCTCCATATAGAAGCAAACGTGATGCTGTATGCATACAAGGTTAGTGTAAATGCGGCTTAAACGCGCGTAGGATGAGCGCAGCTCTATGACCGGCGTATTTATCCCGCCTGTCCATCTCCGAGGGGTCCGGAAGGTAAAGCTGCATCCTAAAATCAGCAGCTGTGTTTACCTCCTCCTGGTCTAGAAACAGTGCTCAGTTCAAGCTGCTTTAAAGCCATCCAGAACTGCGGCCAGCCCGCCTCCACAGCCTGACTTTGACCGTGATCTTGGCTGGTTACACTGGCAAGGGACATGCCGGGTCACCCAAACGTACCTCCAGCATTCCTCCATATCCCTGCACACACACGCTGCTGTTGGATCAGGAGAATGATTATATGAACTGCACCGGAGCGCACATACTAAACACTTCCATCCCCAAACCGAGATCCTTAAAATGCAACTTTTCTGCTCACTCGCATCCCCTGACATTATCCCAGTGTCTGCTGTGTGCATTGTATGTATATAGACATGCTGCTGATCATGCTGAGAATTATCTGTGATTTATTATTTTTTTCCAAAAGCGCCGAGGTTGCGCTGACAGCATGCACAAACACACACGAAAAAGGCGCAAAAGCTCACAAGATGCCCGGTACTTACGATTTGAGGGGGTTCTGCACCGCTGTGGCCATTTTGGTATAGTATGATAGAATGCAACACCGCAGAGCCCGGTATTGTACATGTAATGTAGCAGCTATTTCAATTTCATTCATTCTCTGGGGCTGCGGCTGGACCGAGCCAGCCAATGGGAGACGGGAGCGCTCAGTGACAGCTTCGGGGAAGTGTAGTTTTTTGCGCATGTCTGCTTGTCACACGGTGAAGCGGTGGGCACTACAAGTACCAGCGGGGATAGCGGTGCCAGTGGTCCACAGGCCCGCCTCGGACCTGTAAGGGCAAAGCCATCCCCCATCCCAATTTAAAGAGAAGAGGAGGGGTGATCGTTTATAGAGTTATATTGCATGGATGACTATGAATCTATTACTGTCTAATCTGGTGATAAATTAGATTACGAGAATACCTTTAGCTTCCAATGTAAGTTTTAATTAAAGAGGTGGTAGGAGTGTATATGCAAATGAAGGGAATTATCTATCTGAAAGGTTCAGCCTGGAAACTCCTATTACACATATTAAAGTGTTAAATAATACTGTGCAGACTTTACTGATAATTAAGACATTTATTTGCACACATTATAAAAAGGGGGATAAGCCATAAAATGAAATCTTCTTTTATTTCAGTAGCATAAGAAAATTATAAAAGTCCTGCGTTTAATTTGAGCCCATTTCCCTTCAGGAGTAAGATAATTTTCTCTAATTTTATTTTTATAAAATCACCTGTGGCAGTGATAGTTCTTACATGAATAGCAATCTGGGCAAGTCCCTCTGTCTGTCGCAACCTAACATCCCATTTAGACTATACATGCATAAAAGTTTTAGAAAATAAGTCCTGGACACAGCATATAGATGTTAGATTTATAATCTGGTGCTCATACGCCACCCTGTGTAATGCTGCCCTGGGCAACTGCCCTTATAGCCCATGTTAAAACTCACCACAATTCTTGGTATCCCTGCTGCTTATAATATCCTTTTGACAACAAAACAGAAATCTTCTTTGAGAACATGTGATCTTTGACCAGATATTTGTGTGAAATTGTTGGTGTTCGTCTGATTAACCATTTCTTTGTTGATCTGGTGATATATTTTGGATCATAATCTATCTGAAATTTCCAGTGATCCACAATCAAATTACCAGTGGGGTCCACTAGATTTTCTTTTCAAAGTTCTGTGTATGTCATTGGTATATGTACTCTAATAACTTCCCCATAGCATTTGGAAGCAAAACTGCCCCACAGCATAATAGATCCTCCACCACACCTAACATTGTGCAAAATGTCATTTTTCACATATTCACTCTTTGTTTTGAACCAAATTTACCTGGAAAGTTTCTTGCCCAGACATTAATCTTCATGAGCAAACTTTAAATGTTATATTTGGGATGGTAGGACAGAAAAGCATTTTTTTTCTGGTATGATTCCCAAAAGAAATAGTTGGCCAGGTGGTGTCTTGTAGCTGTTATAGGGGCTAGGTGAGCCCAAAATATTACATTTTGCTCTTATTCTCTAACAGTAAATAATGGAGATTTTTAAGATCCCATACAATCCATACCAACTGCTAATTTTGTAAAAAAAAAAAAAAAGACATTATGTCTGCTATAAAGATACATTTGAAAAGATTTTATACCTCTATACCAGGAGTGCCAATAAATGTAGTTGACTGGTGTATATTAAGTGATGAGACATGAATTGACCATGCTTTATCTCATTATCTATGAAGCCTGGCGAGGAGCATCCTAAATTATTAACTAATCAGAGGTGATGGCTCGGGTCTAGATCTGTAATTGATTTTCTCAGACATGTGTCTGCACTGGATGAGCCCCAAGCAAAACTCTTTTCTAGCTTTTCACCACTTCAGCTATAGTCTTCCTTGTATGAGATATTGTTTTATTTTTGTTTGTTTGTTTTGTTTTCTGGCCTCTTGATGGATATGAGCAGTTTAATTTAATGAAAATTTCAAAGCAATATTTTAGCTGGCTAATAAAGAAGAAGGAAGGAAGAAATGAATGAGACCTGACATGATGGATTTTTTTTTTTTTTTAACTGTATGTCATGTTCTCAGCAGTGGCGCCGCTCTAAAGCCATTCGGTGACATGCGATATTTATAGATCTGTGCTAACAAATATTTAATGAACATGAGCAACCAGTTCTAACATGGCAGCACAGCTCCAGTAAAATACTCTTTGACAGTTAAATGAAAATTTTTGATTTTGGTTTGGTGGCTGTAAATGTGGGGGGAAGGTTTTTGTGAAGCATACATGTTTGAAATTGTAAATCAAACATGACAACTTGAATTGTATTTTGTCTCCATTGATCATTTACTTTTATGAATATATAACAGATAATAGGAGTAAGCAGGTGGACCATCTTTTTTAAATTTACACGTTGCCACAACTTGGTGTCTTCAGTTTTGTGAATGGCAAAGTTGCCTGCTTTACTATATTTATCCACAAGGTGGTGCTCATACACCGTGCACAAATGTATCAATGACGCTGAGTTTGGCAAATATTCGAGGGTTTTTTTGCATCCACCCTCTTTATGGCAGGTTAATTTAGCATTAAAATAAACACCACTCTGAGCGTTCAATTTTCTATACTCATTTATGTTCGTACAATTGCGGCTACAAATAATTTTCTATGCTTCTACGGCTATATTTCTTACTTACGAGAACAGCGTGAAGGAAGCTTGTCACTGAACATCTACCAGTTTACCAAGCCTGCCTTCTATATGATCATTTTGCTTACCATACCGCACGGCGCCTCACTCTTTGTGGCTCTTGTTGTGATTGACAGAGTCATGCTGAACTTTTGTTTTGCGTTACGGCGTCTCCACTATGTTTTGAATGTTTAAAGGACGATGTCGGAAATACTGATGAAGGAAATGGATAGTCTGTCGGTCGGCCCAAAGAAGTCAGAGGAGTTGAGGGAGGGGGCCCGGAGCTTCCTGCTGGTGGACGAACAGGAAAACCTGCAGGTAAAGTTAGCCGAGCTAATGCTAACAACTAGCTGTTTGGCTAAAGCGGAGCTAACGCTCCCTCTAATGGAGGCCCATGCCTCAAGCTGCATATAGGGAGAAATTCTTTTCTCTCTCCCTCTCTCGCTCTCTCTTTTTTAACATCTTTTAGAACATTATACAGTTCTTTTTAAATTCGCGAAGCTAGCTCGTTTTTAGGATTCTCTATTTCCAGCCTTTTATTTAAACATGTAGCAGCGTTAAGATGTCGACTTATATTGTATAAGTTTTAGATAATACTCCAGAAATGTTTAGAGTGATTTTAACAGCAGAAGGAAACAGAGCAGCGTGTTGACTTGTCATCAGGGAAAGCACCTAGTGAGTCATACTCTTCTGACCCACAGGGAGGCACTCTCACTTTGTTTTTCTTACGTGATCAAAGTGCAGCTGGATAAAAACTTTCTTTACTTATCTGAACATGTTCAAGCTCATCAGGACATTGATTGTAAATGCAACTGCTCTGACCCCACAACGGGACAAATTGGTTTCTTATTAGATTTTGTCCTGATGATTCTGTCATCAGGACTCTGTCATCTGTCATCCAGACTCATTCTAATTGAGTAACAACTGGAGTCTGATCTCATGCTTCAACCTCACAGACAGCTTTCTGGCTCATCCTGTCTCTCCTCTTCCAGGTGAAAAATGACGCTGAGTTTGTGGAGAGGCTCGGCTGTGCAGACGTCACTGGGGTCAAGGTCCTCTCCATCTTTGGCAACACCGGTGATGGCAAGTCCCACACGCTCAACCACATCTTGTTTGGGGGTGAAAGCGTGTTCTTCACCTCCAAGTCCCCCAGCTCCTGCACAGTGGGCGTGTGGGCCGCTTACAATCCCTCCCTGAGCCTCATCGCCCTGGATACAGAGGGTCTGTTGGGAGCAGCGGCCAATCAAAACCAGAGAATGCGTCTTCTTCTGAAGGTGAATTTAGAGGTTTTTGATTGGTCTTGATGCTTTAAATCTATAAACATATCTATTTCTGCATAGTTAAGGACATATAGCACTTCAGTTTGTTGTTTGGAGTCATGTTGAGGTGTTTCCAGTAGCCATTACTTAGCTGGGTTTATTTGTGTCTACCCAGCTGCAGATGCATCCTTTGCTATAGATAATCAAGTGTACACTTGCATTCTAGGGAATAAATATTTATTTTCTTATTTAAAAAAGTAATTGAGTTATTTATTTTTATGTGTTTAAAGGGATTTTGTGGTTTTCTGCAGAATGTCTCAATCTCTTCATCTGATTAATTGAATAATCAATTACAAAAATAATCTTTAGTTGCAGCCGTAACTTAGAAGTTGCCTTGCAAGATTTTGCCATCCTCACTCAACAGTTTCATTATGGATAACATCTGCTGACATTAACATCAGGGAAAACTATTACTAGTAGGACTCCTGCACAAACTGATGTAGAAAATAAGAAGCTTTTTAGTTTGTGGCACTAATGTCCTACACTACAATTCCTTGCAAAAATATTCATACTCCTTGAACTTTTTCACATCTTGTCTTGTTGAAATCCGAAAATTCAATGTGTTTACCATAATTTTATGAGCCGGATCTACATGACTGTACATAATTGTGAAGTCGAAGGAACATGCTGTTTTCAGATAATTTTCAAAAAGTGCCCTTCATTTTTATGAACCCACTTTCACTCTGATACACGCAATTAAATCCAGTACAACCAATAACCAATTGCTTGCAGAATTTAGTTTACTTGTAAAAAGAGTCAGCCTGTATGTAATTTTGTTCCATTGCTCCTGCAGAGCTAGCTTTGGATTTAAACTGATTTTGAGGTCAGAGGTTTTCTCTTAGAGAGAAAAGTAGTTAATGTTATACACTGTTTATAATACTTTATCACCTAAGTCTTTTAGTGGGGACAATGTGACCTGAGGTCTCTGCTGTTTCTGTTTCACTAAAAATCAGTGTGGTTGACCAATAACTTATTAGTTTATTCTTTTATCACCTGATTTTCTTTTCATTTGGTGCTATGCTATCGATTCTATTTTATATGTAAGGTAAGGTTGGTAATTTTATATATATAGCACATTTCCAGCAACAAGGCAATTCAAAGTGCTATACATGAATGAAAGAAATACAACAAAATAACAAAAGAAAGCAAAATAAAAACAAGAAGCACTCCACAATTTACAAGGTAATAGGAGTTTCTCTGGATCAACTAATAGAAAAAAGTAAAAGTATAAAAATACATATTTGTTCCCCATGTTTAATAAGAATAAGTAGTCTGTAAGTTATGAACTAGTAGGGGTTTCTCTGGATTCTTGATCTGACTTTCTAAGTTTGTTCTAGTAGTTTCCCTAGGTCTTGCTCTGATATTAAAAGTTTAATCCTAAGTGTTGGTCTGAGGTAATGAGTAGTTTCTAATAGGAGTTTCTCTGGATTTTAAGTTTGTTCTAATTCCTGCTCTGAGTTGGTTTAAGTATATAACTAAATGTTCTTGTTCTGGTTTGCTAAGCAGAATAAGAACAGGGACACCAGGAGTTTCTCTGTATAAACTAATAAGAGTTTCTCTGGCTCTTTCTGTTCTTGTGATGCCTGCATTGCAATAATCGTCTACTATTCTTTCAGTAAGTGAACACACACGTTCTCTCGTCTTCTGCAGGTTTTGGCCGTGTCTGATATTGTCGTCTATCGCACGCGGGCGGAGCGTCTCCACAATGACATGTTCCAGTTCCTGAGCAGCGCGTCCAGGGCCTACCTGAAGCATTTCACCCGAGAGCTGAAGGCTCTGTCCAGTCGGTGCGGTCTGGACGTCCCCCTGTCATCTCTCGGACCCGCAGTCATTGTCTTTCAGGAGACAACACACACTCAGCTGCTGGGCCAGGGTACAAAAAAAACAGTACAGAGCCTTGCAAAAGTTTTTATACCACTTGAATGTTTTCACATGTTGTCACATTATAACCACAAACTTCAGGATTTTATGTGTCTATTATTGTAAAGTGGAAGGGAAGGGCACTGGAAAAACACAAAATCTTACAAAGTTTTTTAGGTCTGGTTTATATCTTGAAAATGTCTTAGTGCGCTTGAAATCAGACAAAATTAACTTACGAGAAACTTTTCAGCAACATATAGGAGCTTGTTTAAAGTTAATAATTACTTAATATTGATGAAAAAGTTCTAGTTCTTCCGATTATTTTACTTATAGACTTTCCCCATGTTATAAATAAAATAATATTCAAGTGGAACTAGTACTTTTTCATTAATTTTAAGAAACGATTGACTTAAAACAAGCTCCTGTATCTTGCTGAAAAGTTACTTATAAGTTAGTTTTGTCTTATCTCAAGTGTACTAAGATATTTTTTGAAAATCCACCCTCTCAGACTCGAAGGTGCCGGGTTACGCTGACACTCTCCTTCAGAAGCGTTTTCATGACTTGAGTTTGGGGACAGAGGCCTTCAGCTCGGTCCAGTACGTCGGCACTCAGACCATCGCCCCCCCCACTGACTACAGCAAGCTGCTGGAGGCCGTCAGGCAGCAAGTGAATAACACTCACACGCGGTCCCCGCGCCAGCCTGGGATTGTGTTTCATGCTCTGGAAGTAAGTGGTCTTAGCGAGCTTTAGCAGATGAATCAGAAAGTGTGCAGTTCTTAGTTTTAATTGGTCCTCTGGGTTGATTCTCCTTAAACTTCTGTTTAGCTTTCATCCCACTTTTAAGTTCCTCTTTTCCTCCCTCTAAGCTCTCCCTCTCTCTGCTTGTCAGGCTCTGAGCGAGCGTTTCAGTGGAGAACTATCAGACGATAAAATGACGCTGCACTCCTTCTTCCCTGATGAGTACTTCACCTGCTCTTCTGTGTGCCTCAGCTGCAAGTAAGTTGGTCCAACAGTCTGCAGACTTTACTTGAACACTTTTTCTCAACTGCTTCTGAAATGTAATGTTCAGATATTTCTTTGGCTTGGAATACAAGATTTTTTATTTTTGTTTTTTGCTGCTTGTGGCAGCATGTTGGAGTGTCTCTGTCGTGTTAGTTCTGATTTGTTAATTTTGTAAATATTTGTTCGGAATTGTTTTGGTTGACATGCTGCATGTTTGGACAAATTTTCCATCTGATCATTGTTTTAAATGCCATGCATCTTGTGACTTTTTTGCTTTTGCACAATTATTATGAGGGCAATCTGTGGCAACAAGGTATTGCTTTAAAACTGGGAGCAGCTGATTAGCATCTTAAAAACCCCAATAATATCTGAACTATGACTCCAAATCCCAGAGAGGCTTCGCAGTCGCATGTTCTCTTCCATCGATCATGAGGAGTGAGGATCATATCCCTAACTCCATAATGTCTTCCTTGGAGAAAAATGTCTTGTTGCCCTATCAACCCTGCGCCAGCATCCAAAAGTCACCCAACACTCCATTACTGAGCAGGCTCTGTCCTGGTGGCATTTCCTGAGCTTAATCTTTAGATTTTGCTTTGGTCACATAAAACATGAACATCTTTATAAATCTCATGTTTTTTTTTTGTTTTTGTTTTTTTATGATTTTTTTTTTTTTGCCATCTTATTCCAAAGCCTTGTATGAAACCGTAACATCGAGTCAAAGATAAAATAACAATAACTGGTTGATTAAAATGCAACATTTCATCAAATCTGCCTTTATAATTTCTTCTAATCTTCTGCCTCTCTGCGCCTTTTAGTATCCGTTGTAAAAACGGCATGAATCACCTCAGAGACCGGGTCCCCCACATGGCAGATGGACTCTGCCAGTTTGCTCACCAGTTCAACAACAAGGTCCTCATATGTAAAGTAAGTCAGCAGCACCACAGTGAGTCACTGCTCTCCCAGTTTCTGTTAGAAGGCCCAGTTAATTTACCGTCTTTCTGTTTGACTTGGTTCTGTCTCCAGCGGTGCTACGAAGGAGGCAGGGAGGTGATCGTTGTGCCCAAAACCTCGGCATCTTCTGACAACCCGTGGTTTGGTCTAGCCAAATACGCCTGGTCTGGGTAAGACGATACACACACACACACATTCTTCTCTGTTTCATTTCATATCTAACTTCTGATTATTTCTTCCTGTTCTTAACTTAGATACGTGCTGGAGTGCGCCAGCTGCGGCGTAATCTACCGAAGTAGGCAGTACTGGATGGGCAACCAGGACCCTGAAAGCGGCGTAGTCCGCTCCGAGGTCAAGCACGTCTGGGAGGATGTGAGGCAACAATCATATCTGACACAATATTACAGCACCTATAAATAAAATGACAAAACCTCTCCAGTTGATTTTCAACATATTTTAATCATGTTGTAGGTTTAACTGTCCAGAGATGCTCAGATTACATTGATGTAATTCTCTTCCTCTCTGTTGGATCCCTGTGTCTTCTTTTAGTCTGACATGTTCCTGACCAGCCACCAGAACGCGGCTCAAAGGGTTCTGGACGGGATGAACTACGTGATCCAGTCGGTGTCTGAGTATGGAACTGGCCCCACCAAAGCTGTCACTGCCTGGCTCACCGACCAGGTGGCTCCGCCGTACTGGAGACCCAATGCAGAGATCACTGTGAGTCCCAAGAACTAAAGCAGAAATTTAAAACAGGCCCACAGCAACACAGATCCTCTGCCATACATAAAAACTGGCTTTATAAGTATGACAGAGTAGCTGTATTTCCAAAAGTAACTTGATTTCAGATTAATGCATAAAATAGCATCAGAGTTATTTTGATTACTTGATTTTAAAAGTAAGTTGGATCACAAGTTACTTCATTAATTACATTCAGCCTCCGATGCTTTATATAAAAATACCAACCAGTTTCAGTCGGTAATGTTTAAGGGCAGCATTTCCTCTACTACATCCTAACAACCAACTTCTTCAAGTCCTATCCTCTTACTGGTTTTACACCGAAGTTCAGTTTTTGTTGTTTTGGTAATGGAGGACCTTCTGCCATTCAGTCGCATCTCTCTGCTTCACACCACCTGGTGGAGCTTGCTTCGTCAGCTTGACTGTACCAAGCTGCGATCCCTAATGTTTCTTCAAATGTTGTAATGTTGTTATTCTTGATGTAGTATTTTTGTAGTTAGACAGTTTAGAAAGTTTGAAAATTACTATTATACCCCCAAAAGCAATAGTAAAAATGTATTTCATTTCGGAGTTGACAGTAAAAAATGGTTTAATTCACATTAGTCAACAAAACTGTCCCTCTCCCCCAAAAAATCTAAATGCAATAAGAAAATTGCTAAACTATTTATTTATTTATTTATTTTTATGTTTGTCATTTTATTAAATGAAATCAGGCTCTGTACATCAGCAATCAGTTGTTAAGCCTAATCTGGGATCGACTGGAAGTAGCTCCATCCTCCACTAGGGGGCTTTCACCCTCTCCTGATTCCATTAAACTGCTGCATGAGAGAAGTAGAGGAAATCACTCGTTATTCGGTCTCCTCTGCATTCAAGAGTGTAACAACAACACTTTGTCGACAACATGCCTTGATATTATCATCGGCAGCTGACACAAACTCAAAATATAACTTATATTTCCATCTAGAAAATGCTAACCTCTCTCCTCCCTCCGTTGTTTACATTTGTGTTACTGCCTGGTATTAAACATGAGACGTCTCTCCTTGAGGCACAAGACGAAAGAAACAATAGATCTTTCTACTAAGTAAAAGGATAATGATAGTAGACTTGGATAACTAACTTTAATCTGATTACTGGATTAGAAATAAGGCGTTAGATTAGTCATAACTGAAAGAATTGGAGAGATTAGAGTTACTGACATCACTGCTCACAAAGCTTTCGCACTGATATTATTGAAGCATGTCCATCCACGTCTCTCTCCCTCTCTTCAGGCCTGTCACGGATGCCAGAAAGAGTTTGAGGCGGCGGATCGGAAGCATCATTGTCGATCATGCGGCGAGGGCTTTTGTCATCCCTGCTCCAGCTACAGGATGCCAGTGCCACAGCGGGGCTGGGGAACCAGTGCTGTCCGGGTGTGTAAGCCCTGCCACCAGGGGGGAGGACCCACCAACACCAACAGCCAGGGTAAGACCCACACAGCCAATCAGAGAGTCTTAACAATATGAGGTGATGTTTGTGACACTTTGAATGTACTTTTCTTTCCAGTAGTGAGTAAAGTGGAGTCTCACGGTCTGATGGCTCGCAGGGTGACGGAGGTGGCTCAGTCCACAGTGGATATGGTCACCACGGCGTTGGACTACCCCCGCTGTGAGTCCTTCTACCTCTTCCTCATCGCATTATGTTAAAACTCCCACATATCATCCCACAGATAATATCAGATAAAACAGATCAGTAAAACCTCATGTTTTTGTGTACATTTTTGGATTGGCAGGAAGCCAGTATCTCACAATTTGTCAATATTCTTAAATAATGACAACTAAAATTACATTTTCTTTGTTTCTTTATCGCTGATCAGCTTTTGTGAAGGACGTGGCTCGACCAGACTACTGGGTCCCGGACCACAGCATCACCCAGTGCCATGAATGCAATAAGGATTTCACCCCGACCATGTCCAAGCACCACTGCAGGGCCTGTGGTCAGGGGGTGTGTGGTTCCTGCTCCACCCACATCAAACCCGTTCCTTCCCGAGGCTGGGACCACCCGGTCAGGGTGTGCGATGGCTGCTTTGCTCGCACCGACACCCTGTGACCGCCCGCCATGTTCAGAACAACTTTTCAGTCTTCCTCAGATGGTCCAACTCAGCACTGTGAATCCCAACACTGCTGCTCAAGGAACCTGAGAAGGATCAACCCAACGGCACTAAGAAACTGAACTGGAATCAACTTTCATGCCTCAGAGGCTTGATATAATCACTAAATGGGGTGCTAACTGTCAGCTCTGCTGAAGTATCTGCTTCACTCTTACCTGCCTTTATTTTACAAACTGGTTCTGCATCAGTTATAAGGCGTCATATACAGCCGCAGATCACTTTTTCTGCAGCCTCTCAGCATCAAGCAACTCTGAGACAAACTGGACAAAAAAACAAGCTGCACATTTAACTTTTAATGGACAGTTTTTATCATGTCTGATGTTTATCTCCTCAGTTCTCATTAAGTTGCAGCAGAATTTAAACTCTTAAACTGAAGTTTATATTATTGTTTTTTCCCTTCCTGCAGCGGGCTGCTCATACTTACCATCTAGTTCATTTAAAGGGAGTTGTTTGGATTTTCTTTATTCCCCCAAGCCATAGGAAGCATCTTTTTGGTCTCGTTGCACAGAGAGACTGAAAATCTTGGAGAGAGAAAAACAAAGTTTGGGGTGTTCCTGCAGTTCACGAGGTTCATCTGCAGCAGCGTGTGCCTTCATGGGTATGTTTCTACTCAATTAAACATATAATTAGTTATGGATTTCTTTCACTAATTGCCTTGACCATCATTTACAGTTATATTTGCTATATAGCGAAAGCAATGAGAATAAAATCAATATCTTAGCACATTTAGACATTCCAGTGGGTTAAAAACCATGAGTATTGGAGTAGATTTACTTCTCGGAAAGCTAATGCAGCTGCACTAAACCAGAAATGCAGTCTCATCTAATCACATGTAAATACAACATTGAAAGTTAGGTTTAAAAACTATCACTTTTCTTTGGCACAGATTCTTGCTTTAGTTTATTTTTCTGTGTAAAATGCAGTTTTTATTCAATTCTGGTAATTGAAACTCTTCACTTTGACCTGAAATAAAATAGCATTCACCAAATAAAGAAAATAAATTCATTTTCTCTGTGTGACTGAATGACTTTGCTTCACAGATGAACAATACATCATTTTATTCACCTCTAAAATGTGAGATGATCAGAAAGTCTTTATATGGTGAGAATTTTCAGCTTTCCGGCCTTGGTGCTCATGATACCAGGAATTTACTGCAATTCAATTTATTTTCTTAATTTTGGTTTACAAAAAATGTGATATCAGCAGACTTGACAAGACAAACAGGTTTGAGAAAACAGTCTGCACACAAAATCCAAAATAAAGGCATTTCTCCACTAGTACTTTCAAAGAAAAAAAAAAAGAAAAGTACACAGTGGATAAAAGCAATAGCTTTTTTTGTGGCCTGGTTTAAAAGAGAAACACAACTAAGCAAATCATGAAGTCAATAGATGTGGAACTGAGGACATCAAGTTGCAGCAATGGCTTCTTAATTTGTATTATCTCGGGGGAGAAAAGGGATTAAACACAGAAAGACAGTGACAAGGGTCAGTTATAAAGGGGAACATTAAGTTTTTGGCTTATGGCCCTCAAAGGATGATGTTGTGTTTATAAAAAGTTTTGGCTGTGTGTCTAATTCACTTTTGACTAAGGGTTGCAGAGCTGTCTTTTCCTAAAACGACCTCCAGGTGACCTTTAAAGGCACTGATACACACATTATGCCACAAGGAAAACATTATCCAATTTGAGGTTTAAAAAAGTTGTAAACATTTATGTTGTTTTTCCTAAAAGCATAACTTTTATTTCCTTCTTGAAAGCAGACAGACCTTTGCAAAAGTTGGATTTTTCAATTTTTTTCAGACGTTTTACAGCGTGATCTTGGTTTGCAGTACCTTATCTGTACACAGGAGGGCGCCCCATGAACATCAGCAGCGCAAACAAACACAGGACTAAATTTCACATGAGATCTCCTACTCTTGACTGGCCAGACTGTCTCGGTGGGTGGGTCACTACTAAGCCGTCCTAGTTGGAAGCCAGAAAAAGCCGCCTCTCTGTAGCAACCTGGTTCCAAAAGTTTATGCTCCCTTTAACAATTACTTTGCTTTCTTTGCACAGGCTCATTTGGAAATATTTGTCCACTCCACATTGCTGAGGTTCTTTTTCTAACAATGAGGACGTTTCAGGTCCCATTCAGATGACTCTACAGATGTATCAGATTAAATTTTGCACAAGGACAATTCAAAAGTTTAATTTGTTCATTTGTAACCACAGTTGATGTGAACTCAATATGATGCTATGATGATCTTCAACTTGCCTGGTATTTTGAACTGTACAAAACTTCATCCACCGTTATAGAAACCATTTCCATGAGAAGGAAAGTCACTCCACAGGAAAATCCAGTTGAACTGTGCGTAACAAATGTCACATCAGAAGCGGAAACGTTTTCTAAATTATTTGTCATTGTTTTATTTTTAAGTTTTGAAAACCTGGAATTTTGTTTGTGGATTGATGAAGACTGCTGCTGGAATTTTGATTATTTCCTAATGGAAAAAAAAAGAATGATTTATTCAGACAGAAAATGTTTCAAAGGATGACTGAGAACAACCTTTATTTTTAGGAGCACTGATCTCATTCTGGTTTGAAAGGTGAATGCAGTCAGAAAATACCCTCTGCTTGTAATAAACAGGTGATTTATATTAGTGCTGGGAGGATTTCAGCAAACAAACAATAGGTGGCGCACTTTCCCTCTGAGTGGCAGCTCAACTGGATCCAGCCTCTTGTGTGTTGGTCTATTGGATCTGGCATAGTTATATCAAATAATGCATTTATATTTATCCCTTTTTCATCTTGTGTTTATGTAGAAATAGTTTTCTGTGTATTTGAGACATTAAGAGAGTGTGTGTGCTTATATGTTCATATTCATTGCCCTTTACTCTGATACCATGTATTGAAATATCTCCAGAAATCACCAAATTATTATTAAATTGAACTTAAAGCATATGTGTAAGAATGGCCTAGTTAAAGTCCAGAGAGAAATCCAATTCAGAATCTGAAGCAAAACGTGAAAATTGATGTTCACAGTTGCTCTCTATGTAATCTTAATGGGCTTGGAATTTATTTATTTATTTATTTATTATTATTATTATTATTATTATTATTATTATTTTATTTATTTATTTTTTTTGCAAAAGGGAGCAGAAAACATGAAGCTCCAGTAAATTACACAGATGACTGCAGTTGTGAATGGACAATATGTGACAAATTCAAGAGGTGCTGAATACTTTTACACAGCAGAGCATGTTGTGCTGCAGCAGCTCGCTGTGCACCACACACTAGACAAGGTGCACTCATCGATAGTTCACACATGCAATTAATCAGAGTAATTACTTCTTTCAAGCTTGAAGGACTGCAGGGTCACATGGCTGTGGTTTTATGCGTTACAATTAGCTGTGTGGTCATGTAACCATGGGGGAGGGGTTGTGTTCAATATTAGTGAAGAATTACCTACAGACGTTGCTTCAAGTGCTGATATGTGTGTTGCAATTTATACAAAATAAGTGTATTTGATGGAAATGTGACAGTAAAAGAGTGTGAGTCTATCAGCAAAGAGCATGGTTGTATTATCTTCTGTATATCAGACAATCTAGCCACAGTCCATTATGCAAACAGAATTACTGAGTGTTCTTGTGCTGATGCCCTCACACAGACAGAAGCAGGCGGTCACTAAAAGCAGCTTGGAGAGTGGATCTGAGTCTTTCCATTTAAAATACAACCATGCTGCACAGAATCACACACACTTTCTGATCTGTTCATTTTAAAAACGATGTGCCTTGAGTGTTTACGCACACTTTGCAACAAAAATAACCTCCACTATCCTTCAGCACACACACATACACACAACAAATACACTGTTTCCTTGAAAATCCACAGGGAGGACTTTTGTATTTTCAGCCGTTATCGCTGTAATGAATTGTGTGTGAATGTGTCGAGGTTTTTGTTGATTATAGCACTTTTTCCTAGGACATAAATCTTTTACTGCATCACCATGACAACCAGGTCTTTTCGTCTCCTTTACAAAGGCCCACAGACTGCTTTGCATTAGCATTCATACCTACTGAACTTTGGCAGGTTATGTCAGATTGCAGCCACAAACTTGAATATTGGTGGAACCGTTGGTGCCAAAACTGCAAAAAGGTTGTGGGTTTGAATCCCAGCCTCATGGCTACTGGTATCCCAATAAATTACCATTCATACAATATAATCAATAATATAATAACTGTTCATCCCTACTCTAAACATCAATTTTCAAGTCAGAGATTTTTTTATTGGATTTAGGTCTGAATTTTGACTGGACCATTCTTACACATGAATTCACTTTGATATATGTCTAGAGCCAGAGTTATGACCAGCATCACTGTCCCTGATGAAGAAATGCAACCTCACAGCACGATGCTGTTACCGCCATGTTTTATCAAGGAAACAACGTGTGCCAGATAATGAATAACAATGGATTTCCAACAAACATAGGTTTGTTTTGAAGGTTAAAGTGTTCAATCTGGGTCTCAACTAACCAGAGATCCTTCTTCCACATGTTTTCTGTGCCTATAACTTCTGTCAAAATGGATTCCTTTTGGCTTCATGGTTTTCTATTTACCTGCTTCGATGTTGAACCAGAACCAGCGGGTTAGCGAGTGTGTGTGAATATACAGAGATGAGTCTGTATACTTTAGCCACATTCTGTTTTAAGGAACAACAAACTAATCTCTCTTAGTATTAACATGTAAGTTTTCGAAATGGTGGGTTAAAAAGCTTTGTAAGTATTCAAAACAATATGTTGTTCTACAGCTGAGATATTTACTGATAAAAGGCCCACAATCAGATTGTGTTGACAGCTGGTATGAGATTAACATGAAGATGAATGGTGTCATCGTTCTGGTGTATTCCTGGGAGTATTTACTTAAATCTGAGACCATATTGCAGTGATGCAGGAATTAAACTAGCCTGAGGAGACACAGATTGCTGCTAGTTAGGTACAGTTGTAAAACAAGTCCCATCAAAGCTCATTTAAATGATGACACACTATAAAAAGATTTTACTGGAAGGCTTGTTGAATGAGTAAGGATGAAGTAAAAAAAAAAAAGATTCAGTGCTCTATATCCTGCCCCTTTGTTACACTTTGGCAGCTCACACTCTTTCACTGACCTGAGATCAGAGGCTGGCGGTCCGCTGTGAGTTAGTGCAGTAGAAAAAGAAGAAAAGAGTGCTTGTCTGGTTTCATTAGCGATCTGAGCTGCTGCAGCAGAACCACTCAGCCGAAGCGGACTGGAGGAGAGCCCCGATAAGATAGCGGTGCATTCAGGTACTGTCGGGTCTGGTTCAGACCAAACGCACACAGAAAGGAGCTGAATGAGTTGCGGTTGACAGATTCAACCTGTCATCACTCGCAATTTCTAGAATGCACCAGATTGTTAATGGATCCGTGTAAATAATTTGCTGATCATGCTTCTTACTCTATTTTAAAGACTGTTTGCAGATATGCTGTGTAAAACATTTTTATTTCTTCACAGGGATATTTTTTTTTATCTCATTGCCCTTCATTTGAAGAATATGTGAGTTCCTCTGTCTGTTGCAATAAAAAAACTTAATAAAGAACATTTGTTGTAAGTTAACTTAAGAAACAGAGTTCTGATTCTCGTTCTGTGTGTTTTTGTTAGAAAGTGTGACTTTCCTATTTGTAGTACCTTTAACAATAAATATTCATTTGTAGTGTGCATAAAACACCTTTTAAAGCATTTTGCTCATGTTAAAGAAACAGCTTTATGATACGGGGTTCTGACTTATCAATATTTGCGTTTCATATTAAAAATATTTAGCATCTTCAATTCGATATTTTACACACCTGATGATGGGAGGATGGTCTGACCAATGAACAGTTAATGAGTAAATGAATGAATGAATATACTTAATTAAATGACAGTTGTAGGAAAATATAGTAGTTCAAGTTGTGATTGGCTTTGGCTAGCTGCACATGAGGGAGTGCCCAGAGATTTAAGTGAACACATACATTTTTATTAAATAAGGCGTTCTATGTACTAAGTAGATTTTCTGTGGCTTATTCTGCAATAATTTTTACACCAGTTAAAAAAAACAATTCAGGAACAAGTAAGATCAGATGCAAGCTTGAAAATAGCATGAAAAGGTCACTGAAAATAAGTAAAATTTGTTTTACATTCTGAGTCATTGACACATAAGCAAGGATAATATTATATTACTTTATTTATCTTTTGTACAATGTAATTACAATACAAATATGTTGGTTTAAATACAAAAACTTCTGTAAATAAAGATTAAAAATAAACTCCACTGGTTTGCTTTGTTACCATCACTAAGCTAAGGTTTTACAATCAAGTTGATGAGGTCATTTAGTTTGCTTTGACGCAGAACACAATTAGCCTACATTTATAATTTGGAGGGCGTGCAAACAAGAGTCAAGGGCAAAAATGGTCTCTGAATGGACTAAAAGCATCTACTTTATGGATCAATCAATCAACCAATCAGATTTGCTTAATAAATAAAGGAAGGTAGTGAAAGCAGTTTGCTCAGATTGGAAGAAATATTGATTTAAACCAAATTGGCCAAAGCCTGGGAGGAGATAAAATGGTACAAACAGCTGTCTATAAATTTGGATGATGGAAAAAGTCAGGCCGTCAGCTGCAGGAAGAGAGTCATTAAGTTCATTACAACAAGGAGCAGATAATGTTAAAAGTGGCAGTCCGTATTCATAGAGTGAAGCAGGAGCATCTCTGATCAGATCATAGTTTGTAGAAGAGAGAAACCACCTGCAGAAAGCCCTTTGATTATAAACATTCCTGCTTTTAAAATTCTGGATCTTCTCAGTGGGACCCAACCATACGACACTCAAAGCGCTACCTACTTAGTTGAAGTTCGAACTGCATCACGAGTTGCACTTTTGAAAACTTAAAAAGGAACAGTTATGACATTGCAGTCAGACAGCTGACATTTTGTTTTAAAGTGATCAAAGATGTTGCTCCACATTGTTTGAAGCTGCAGAGTGTAAAGACACCAGAGACACTGCTTGTTTTGTGGACGTAATAATGAATATGTCTTAGCCCTAAACCGATCTGCCTCTTGCTTTTACATCCTATTCAACCTGTTTTATCTATGTTTCTTCCATTAGACTTTCTTTTTCTTATTCCCTAAAGGTGCGACTTTGTTTTCCCTCCCTCAGTTTCTCACATACAGCTCGTTCTCCATGGTAGCAACATGTGCTTCTGCCTTTTATTGTCCCCGTTTATGTGTCAACCTACACTTTGTTTTACATTCACTCAACATGATTATTTCTTGAGTCCCAACTCAATTGTTCAACAATACCTTGCAAAAGTATTTAAACCCCTTTGAGCTTTTACACATTGTGTGCCATTCAAACCACAGACATCAGTGTATTTTATTGGGATTTTAAGTGATATGCCAAACAAAGCTGTACATATTTTTAAAGAGGATGGGTCTTATGGTTCGTCTTCCAGCAGCATAACAACCCTGAACATACAGCCAGAGCTACAATATAGCGGTTTAGATCAAAGCCTATTTGTGGGCTAGAATGTCCTAGTCAAAGTCCAGATCAAATTTCACTTGAGAAGGATGAGAGGCACTCTTTAAAAGAGGTGGTATTATGTATTTTCCAGGCATATGGTGCCATTTTATAGCACATTCAAGTAATTCTGTTATAAAAATTACACACAGCTCTGGAAAAATAGAGTCCACTGCACTGAACCCCATTGAAAACCTCCTGGTTATTCCACCAAATATTGATTTCTGAACTCTTCCTGAGTTGAAACATTATGATTGTTGTTTCTAAATGAATATTTGATCATTTCTCATTTTCTGGAAAACATACTAAATTTTTGCTTGGAATTTGGGAAACATGTTGACAGTAGTTCATAGAATAAAAAACAATGTTCATTTTCCTCAAACATAAACCTATAAAGAGTAAACCAGAGAAACTGATTATTTTAAGAGGTTTCTTCATTTTTTTATTCCAGAGCTGTAAATATAATAAAATGACTTTAAAGTAATTTGACTTCACAATTTGGTGCTTTGAAATTGGGCTCCTACTCTTTCACTTTCCTTTCAAGATGTCGTCCCAAAAATGCTCCTCTATTTCACCGTTAACAACTGTTCTTAGGAGAGCTGGACTGAGAAGTAGTTTGCACAATGAGTTCAGCAGACAATAAGTTCCACTAGGTGGTTGACAATAGCTACTGCCACTAGTTTAGAGGAGCTGAGTGGGAAGTTTAGGCATTAAGGCAACCAAGAATGGCTGCTTCAGGAGATTCAAGGATTTCTTAAACATGCATGGGAGAATCAAAGCAACACTCCAGCTGTGTTTCTGATTAGGAAGTAACATTATAACATGATGTAAAGCTCAAAAAGTTAATTTTACATAATACTGCTCTTTTATAATTCCTTGCTGTGGGACATTTTGATGAAATTTCCTACTTGGAATGTGCACTACTTTGTTTCGGTCCATCACATGCAACATGGCAAAAAAGTTCATGGGGGTGGGAATACTTTTGCAGTGCACTGTGAGTGTAGCACTACCATGATACTCAAAGAGGTGAGTACACAATCATTGTTGTACATGAGGAGCGTATACCCTGTGTCAGCAGACATATGAGGATTTGTGAAATCTGGAATGTAGTGCATTGTTTCTCTATAGTTGCACAGTGAGGAGGAGCATTTTTTTTTTCCACTGAGTTGTTAAAGTTCCTTGGATTTGTTTGGTGAAGACAGACTGCTTGTGTGCTCTACTGTATGTGCTGGTTATCCTGAAGTGTCTCATGCCCTTGTTGTTGGGCGATTATAAAAGTAACAAGCTACACATCCAAGTGACACTGTTTTGATTTATCAGGCCTCAGCAGCAGTGAGGTGGAAGAAACATGCGGCTATATACACCAGTCTGACTTATCCCAGTACGCAGCTGTAGTGGAAGTTGTGGTTATTTGGTTCCTGTTATATGATTAGGATTCCCACAGTGCTTTTCTTTCTCTGCTGTTAAAAATCAAACATGTCGGGATAAATAACATAAACATGCTTCTGAAACTCTGCTTCAATTTAAGGGTTTCAAGGTACATAAAACATGTTAAACTCAGAATCCAATAAATAAAGCAATTTTGGCCATAAATCTGTACTAATGGTCAGTAAGTCGTTTGGACTCTTCCTTTCAGGCATCCAGACTTCTGCCCCACTCGGCTGAGATCAGCATCGGTGTGTTACTTGAATCTTCTACACCTTCGTCCACGATGTTGCCAGACACCATAAAACCGCCACAATAAAAAATATAACAAGCAAACGTCCAAAAATATCTTTTTGGATTGGAATGCATCCAAGTTGAGTCCTCTTTTTAAAAAAGAAACCACTGAGCCGTGTCCTCCCCACAGTGCTTTCAGTAGGACGAACATGCAGTAAATCTAGGGACTTGCAGCAGGGAAAATAAAGCCAGAGTATAGAAGCAATAGGAGGAAGGAGAGAATGTTGACGGTTGGACTGAATGGGTTCAGTTTGTGAAGTTCAGACAGCTGGAAACCTGATTCTCTCAGACTGCAGCCCAGCCAACTGCTGAGTTTGTCTCTGTCTCACCTGGGATCATAAAGAAAGAAATTAAGATCATAGTAGCACTGACTCCAAGGCTGCCACAGGCTGGATGCTAGGCCATCTGAAAGGACCTGTATACCAATTAAGCAAAAATTCCTGGAATAGGTTCCCATCTTCCTCAGGCTTTCACCCCAGAGCAAGATCTACATCTTTAAGAGCCAGAGTCCAACTCAGAGCTCAATCTCAAAGGTTTTTTGCAGACTGTTGGAGAATGGGTTGGCAGTGGCAGCCGGTGCCTTGCTCCCTGTCGGTTGTGTCGCTCCTTTAGTCTCCAGTGCCGCCCACTTGGCTTCAAAACGATCATCGTCTTGGGAGTCACTAACCCCTGGAGCGGTTAGTTGGCTGCCCTCTGGAGGCCAGCTCTCTCCACTGCCACCACTGACCGAAGTCCCGTTTTGGAGGTTCATTGCGGCTGCACTGCTATGGGGTGGGAGGCCGTTAATGGCTGACGACAGAGGTGGAGTGGAGGAAAATGTAGCTGTGTTAAACCCTGAGGGGTGTCCGGTTGCACCGGCCGCTCCTGGATAGGAGTGGTGATGCCCAACAGTGCCCAAGGGCCCCACTTTGGACCCTCCAGCAGCTGAGCCCATGGTCGGACCTGTGCCTGTTGAGCCTGTGGCGGTGCAAAAGGCATTGGCCACCATTTGTGACGGTGTGATGCCTACCACTGGCACGCTGGCGTTGGGGTAAGTCATGCTGCTAGCCAGACCAGGCATGTAGGTCTGCATGGGCATGAAGGCAGGTTGGACCGGCTGGTTGGCAAACATCCCAACAGGGGCTGGAGTGGCATCAAAAGCAAGGGGGAATGGTTGCATTGCACTTGGAAGGGAGCCAGGGGGCCCAGGCAGAGAGCCCTGCATCATGGGGGCTCCAGACATGCTTGGGCCAGACATAGTTGGGATGGACATGGATGGGAGAGACATTGGGGGGCCTGACACTGGAGGACCTGGTATTAGAGGGACAGATGATATTGACATGGGTGGGAGAGGCATTTGGGTTTGACACGGAAGGGCAGAAGGGCCAGAGATAAGAGATTTGGGCAAAGTACCGAGGGGCAATGGGACAGTAGATACTGGAGCAGAGGACAATGTCGCCTGTGTGGATATATGATGACTGGTTAAGGAAGGGGGTCCAGGGATGGTGGGTATGATGGGCCCAGAGGGAGGCGTCTGCTGCGCTTTGACAGCCTTAGAGACCTCCTCCAGCCATCTCTCAGCCTCTGAGGGTGTACGCTTGTGACCGCTCTGCAGTGCAGCAGAAACTGGAGGAGGGGAGTGGAGAGAAGGTTCTGGCTGCACCCAGGATGAGGTGGCTGGAAACACAAACAAAAAGAGCTTCAGATAGTGGGAACAATCCATTTATAGCTATCGATCTTCTGGATTCCTTCTTACCCTGAACAGGTGCAGGCGGAGGAGGCAAAATTGGGGGCACAGTGCAGGTCGGAGGGCAATTTGCAGACATAGATGGGTTGGAGAAGAGCTCGTCTGATGGCTTGGTGAAGGATGTGTTTATCTGGCAACACAGTGCATTTATACTACTGTCGCCCTCACAAGGCAACCCCATGTCCATCTCTGGTACCAGCAGGAAAGGGATACATAGAAAGCAAAGAGCAAAAAAGGAAAAACATGTAGATGAGACAAGAAGAAGCTTGAGAAATGAAACAAATACTTGAGTTAATGATTCATTTTGGATTGGAATCAAAGAAACTGTTTTTTTCTTTGATTCAGGATGTTCAGGATTTAATAATTGTTGGTTACTAACGTAAAAGTTGTTAAGAGCACAAGATATTTAATTGTATATTTTCAAAACTGATCAGCTATAGATAATGTCTATATTTACACCACTTGAACATTTTTCCCATTTTGTCACATCCCAACCACAAATTTAATTAAGATTTTGTGTAATAGACCAGCACACAGTGATGCATTATGGTAAAGTGTATGTGGATATGGTTTTCGGCACATTTCATCTTTTACGATTTGCATTCAGCCCACATTAGTCTATACTTTGTAGAAACACTTTTTTTCCTGCTGAAAAGTAAATTCTAACCCCAGTTTAAAATCGTTCACAGCCTCCAACAAGTTTGATTTCAGAATTACTTAGAGGATGTAATGTGACACATGAAAGGTCTAATGGGTATGTATTTTGGAGAATACCAACGAGTGTTGGCATAATATCTACCTTTCAGGTTTTCTTTTTGCTTTGTTTTGCATAGACCGAGGATATGAGTTCAGAGGCTCCTTTAGTCTTCACATGTATTGGTGTAGAGAAACTGTGCATGCTTTTTTGTTATACCCCTGGCAATAGGAGGTTTCTGACTGGGTGGTTCAGTTAGCTGACTGACTGTCCAGATCAATACTTGATATGTTTGGAGCGTCATAAGGGAGCAAATAAGGAATTTAATTGCCTTCTACCATTTTAGTGAGTATGGATGTGTGAGGGAGCACTTCAAAGTGCTCCCTCACACATATACAGTCTGTATACAGTCTCCCCCACTGTATACATACATACTGTGAACCATGGACTAATGGTTACTACTGCTGACTAGTGTCTCTGTAGCAACCTGGTAACAAATTATCTATCACTTAGTGTGCATTTGAAACCAAAATAAATGGTTAAAATGAATGGAGATGTCAAATATTATTAATTCAGGGCCAAACAAGATTAAACTGAAAGGCTACAGTAATATGCTATAGTAACTTTATATTTTTACAACCTTTCTTTTAAACCATTTTCCTTTTAAAGTCGGTTTCTTTCTATTCAGTGGGTCACATGTTATTGATTATCAAGGTTAGGAGGAGACAATAGAGCGTTATTGCCTCAATGTTTTTATGAAACTGAGTCAGACACATATCTTTTGATTCCAACCAGCACATAAAAAGCAGATAAATATGAAAACAAAAAGTTTAAAGGTACTATGAATGCTGTATGACACAAGATTAAAGATATTTTCAAACAAACAAATAAACTTCTGCTCCACCGACTCAATAGTGGAGCTATTTTATACAAAATTACTCATCAATTATACCAAAAAAGCTTACTTATTGCCCAATAATGTATATACTGTAATTTAACCTAACTGGACAAGCAACACAAATGTCAAAAAAAGGGTTTTGACATAAAAATAGTTAAATAATCAACATAAAGTGAGACTTTCTGTTCGATGCGACCGTCATGTGGGCTTCATATATATAACAAATCCTCAATTAATTTAAGATGGAGAGATCTTAATTAGATTATTGGTAAGATGTAAATAGTGAACCCGTGAAATATAGTTTCAGTCAAGTTTCAATCTACACCAAATTCTGCTACTGAAACAAACAGTTGCATTGCAAATGGTCAAAGTTCCACATGGTCCAATATTTTGTCGGTAGTTATATTAACTACAAAACTGAATTCTTTGAGTTGCAGAAAGCTAGGAAGCTCAAAATCCAATCCACACATTTGTAAAATATTTTCACAAAATCCATCTGTTTTGCTAACCCTTCTAGATTAAATAACATTAAAATATTATTTAATCTGAAATGGGTTCTCTGGCTTCCTCCCACAGTCCAAAAACATGGCTGTTCTTCCTAAATTGTCTCCATGTGTGTTTGTGCATGGTGTTTTATCCTGTGTGTCTCCATATTGCCCTACGATAGACTGGCCACCTGGCCAGGGTGTACCTCACTTCTGACCCAATGACAGCTAAAGTTATAGACAATGGATGCATGGATGAGTGGAATAATATAATGATACACGAAGCCTAAATCATGTAGCATTTTAAATGTCTAAAACTTAACCTAAAGAAAATCAATTTTTATGTGACAAATCTTCTGTTTCCAAAGTTACTGAGGACAGAATGTCAGTGGGTGTCTGCGTTTGTCAACATTTGTAAGCCAATCTACAAAAATGTCTCAACTCACCAGGGTTCTTGGCCTCAAAGTCTGTTTTGCGCTGCAGAGTGGATGGCAGGTCATTGAGGCGAAGCGACAGCTGTCTCTTAAAGGGAGAGTTCTTCTGACTGAGAGCTGGAAATCCCCTGAATGAGCCTTGGCGAACCAGCTGTTCGATGGGTGCGTGACGGCGAGGGATGGCGTGGGGCCCACCTGGTTCTGGACGCTCCATCTGGGACGCCGTCCCCTCGGGTGGAGAGGCGGAGCCAGGAGGGAGAGCTGGGACGACAGAGGGCTGATCTGAAGGAAACAGCAACCTGTGCTCAGTGATGTATGAGACTCAAACATGCATTCCTGCAATATTTTCTACATAAGTACATTTGACAGGATTTTGAAGTGACTTTGAATTTATGGTGAGTGGTGAGGACTTGGAGTGGTCTACTACCTTTCTTTTTATCCGGCATCTTCTCATCTCGCTCACTGCTGCTGCCCTGCTGACTGGAAGACGAATTGATGCGGAAGGAGCCCTCGCGCACAAAAGAGGTGCGACTGGCATCGAAAGAAGCCGTCACGCCGCACTCCTTCTCTCGGCGCTGCTTTCTCTCCAGACAGGCAGCGAAGGCACAGCCGACTGCATGGCTCAGTCTCTCACCCTGGCAGGATACATTTGTAGAAAAAAAAGTAATTTATTAAACACACCAATCAGAAGAATCTCCTCTACATTCATGAGAAAAAAATAAACTATGCTCAGCTTGTACAACCACAATTTGCATTCTGCTTTTCCTGGATGACTTTATCACTCTTTCACACTGTTTTGGAGAAATTTGGCTCCATCATTCACTCTGGTAAACATTGACAGCTGCCTAAAATGTTTTCTACTTGTAAAGAATCTCACAGTTGAGGTACTTAGAAATTTCCTTAAGGCTCCTCCCAGATTAACAGGAAGAAACAGTTGCTTCTCTCAGGTCATAGTTGCTTCTCTCAGGTTAATCCTGCAGACCAGTTTTGCTAATTTAAACCTTGAACTCCAGGTTCATATATCCACATACATCCTTTAGAAAGAACATTAGCTGTATCCGAAGGTTTCTTTTTCAAACTTTCTCAATAGAAATATACATTTTAAGGGAAAAAAGATGACACATTATTTAAAAGTCTACAAAAAAAAGTCAAAACTTTTAAAAATAGGACATCAAACTTGATTATTTATTTGTTATTGATTGTACCGAGACACTATAGGTGAAAACTAGTTTCATGGCTAATTTTGGAATATTTTGCGGTGTACATTGCCACTTTTAAATAAATAAACAACAAAACACTGAAACTGTTTCTGATTATTTCATCTAATGAAGTAAAAAAAATTCTGTCTTGCTTCCAGAGCCTAACAGTTTCAGGCGTCAGATAATACACAGCACTTATTTGTTTGTAATTAGCTCAGATGTAAAAGACTGGGTTGCATTCCTATTTGTGTCTAATTAAGGTAATTAGGATTAGGCTGTAAATCCCTCATGTTGTCAAACATAAACATGAATTAACGGCATTTCAAAGAAACCAGTTCTATAGCATTTTCTCCACAAAAATGCCGGATGTCTGTTGCCTCAGCAGCTTCGCCTTCTGGAAGGAGCGCCAGAGGCAGAAGAGAGATTATCTGAAGATGAATGAGTAGAGATATAAAACCAATATGTGATGGAAACAGAGACAGAGACAGATAACCACAAAGATTTCTGGTTAATCCCCTCCTCTAATCCCGGTCTGTGCTCTGTCCTTCTCTATGCAGATTATTAATCCCACAAACAATTTAAAGCTCATAAAACCCCCCACAAAAAACACAGATTCTCAAAAGATTTGAATTACGTAAGTCGGCATTGGCTTCATTCAGTTTAAAAACAATTGTACTTTAAGATGTCGGCATTACAGATGAATTGGGCGACTTTTTATAGCAGCATTAAAGCATCCATCCTAAAATTCGTCTAGTTTGCACTTTAAACAACTAAATCCAAAGATGCTAATACAAACTGGCCCATGCAAACATTTAGGTGAATATATGTTTACAAAAAGTATTGCAACAAATCTAATCTTGTGAATGCAATGTTGTCATCTCATCACATCCGTTTAACGCATCAATAAATCCTGAGTGTTACCATCAATTTTTGGTTACAAATATAATATATTACAAATATAATATATTTGTAATTTATTTGGTTACAAATATAATATATTTGGTTACAAATATAAAATATTTGTAACCAAGCAGCAATCTAAAATTAGTAGAATTTATATTTACAGAAAAGTAAAGCAGGTTGAAAAATTGCACTTTTTTGACACTGGGCAGCCTCACCGAGTCTTTCAGAGCCATGAAGCAGTGGCACATCCACCGTCTGGTGGTTCCATCTCTGCAGATGTAGGAAAAGGCTTTGTCGTAGTTACGGTCAGGAGCGCAGAAGGAAACCTTCTCGATGGTCTGGTCCACAATGAGGTCCTGACAGAGGAAGTCAGACAAAGACAGGAGAAAGGCAGCAGGAATCAGACAGGACGTTCCACAGTAAAAACCAGTCAGTAGGCACTGTTTCATTTGATTGTGTGAGGCCTGAAGAAAGAGAAACAGAAAATCTTGGGCCAAACTTGACCACTGATTGATCCCAATTACTTGGCATACTGCTTTTGACCCTTGCTTAACTCCATGAAGCTTCATCCTCTCTCATTGCAGAATATTTGCAAACTCGCTGATGACAGAAAAGACCACTAACCACCAACTAATGACAATGACCCTCTTTGAATCTTTGGGTAGTCTCTGCTGCTTGCCCTTCTTTCACAGAAAGGGTTATTCAGCTGCTTTCAGTCTACAGTCACTATAGATGAAACTAAGAGAGGGCCCCTGTCTTTCTCTGTGTACATTAAGGGGCCCCCAGCTCAGCGCTTTGACTCGCACTCAAACACAGAAAGAGAAAGAAAACAAGAGGCGAAGGGGAGAAGAAAGGGAGCAGGGTTCACACACTCATCTACACACTTCCTTCCTCTCTTTCAGAGTTGGAGAGAAAATAAGAAGGGTAGAGCACAAGGGTAGAAAGAGAGAGAGAGGAAAGGAAGAGTGGAAAAGAGGAGAAAAGGAAGGAGGGATGGGGAGAGAAAGAAGTGGAAGAATAGGAGTCTATTCAATATGGGCCAATTAGTGAATCAAAGGGGATGCTGGTACCAAGGTGAAAGGCTGGGGAAAGACCAGTGTTTGTGTGGTAGCATGTTTTCGTGTGTGTGTGTGTGTGTGTGTGTGTGTGTGTGTGTGTGTCTTTCTTTCTCAGCAAACATCCAAAACAATCTCATTATGTTTTTCTAAGAATTCATATGAGAATTCTTAGAAATTCTCATATAAATTTCTAATATTCATATGAGAATATGAATATTAGAAATATTCTAATATTTCTAATATTAGAATATTAGAAATATTCTAATATTCTAATATTAGAAATATTAGAATTTTAATATTAGAAATATTAGAATATTTAAGTTCCACAAAAAACTTATGTGGAACAGCACTGCAGTCCATCATCAGACTGTCACAAACAACTTTGTGTTTGAAGCCCAAAATGCTGCTGAACAAGCCAGAAAAATAATGATGTTTCTGTTTCTTTGTATTGATTCACTGGGAAGGTGCTGCAGAAGTGTTGTGCGTTACACACATGCATAAATGAGTTTTTGGATTTGTTTAGACGTAGGCTTCAAAAAATAGTTCAGACTGAGAAAAAATGAAGAGGAGGAGAACATGAGTAGTGATTGTTACTGCATGTTTTTAAGAAGACACATTAATTGGTAAGAATTGATCTGGGTTTCTCTCCATCACTGTCACTGAGTGAAGAATTACTGTCTACTTCTATTTTCATTTGCACAAGAAGATAATCTCCTCATATTTACACTGCTAAAAGCTTTGCTTGAAAGACACTAATATCGATTGGCAAATATTATTCACATTTATGCATCAAAATCTTTTGGTAGCACTTTGTGTGACGGGGTGTGCATAAGACTGACATGACACTGTCGTAAACATGACATAACGTCTGTCATGATGAGGAAGGAGTTTTTATGAATGTTTACGACGAAGTGTCATTCTATAAATAATGACACTTTTAATGCAAGTTTTATTATTTTTTACCGAATAATGCAAAGTTGACACTTTTAATTCACTTTTAATGCAGATTTGCATTAAGGTGTCATTATTTATTGAGTGACACTTCATAACAACAGTCGTAAACAGTTATATAGGTATGCAAGTCCAAGTCCAAGTCATCCATAGATTCAGTTCACTCCAGTTTAATTCAGTTCACTACAGTCTAATTCAAACTAATTATAACCTAATCCAACTACCTTTCGGTTAAATATATTAGTAATTATCAGGTTCCCTGTTATAATAAAACATATTATAAAAAAATCATAATCATAAGCTCCATTTGGAAATGATTGTGATCTCCAATTTGGGCACTAGATGGCAGTAACTCTTACATACCGATCCTTTAAATAGCTCAAGAAACTAAGCTGTTTAACATTAACATTATTCCAACAATTAGCCTGGCTAAAAGAGAAATATTATGAAAACAATGCAAGGTGTAAGAAATATAGTCCCCATCATTGAGGAAACAAGAGCTGAACTCCAGTGTCACAACATTTAATAGCCTCTGCAGACACACCGTGAGCCGGATCAAGTTTAAAAGCGATATGCTATATGGCTGAAAAAGATAAAGAAGGAAGGAGATGGAGCCAAAGCAGAAAAGTGCGATGAGGGAGTGGACAAGTGAGGCCAACGTGTGTGGTGTCCAAACAAAAATAGTAAAGCGAGGAAACAGAAGTGGCTTCAACAGGCTTTGTTTTTCCTTTCTCTGCTGCCCTTCATCCCGCTTAGCATTCAATATAGCCACTGCTCTCTGTACTCCCTGCTGGAGACCTCCCTCGCTAAATAACACCCCCCACACAGGTGCTTGTGTGTCTGTGTGCTTCCTACCAGACAGTTAAGGCACAAGCTTTTACACTAACAATCGTTTGGGAAACCGATGGAAGATCCTTCTGAAAAATTAAACGATTTCAAGTTTTTACATATAAAAATTTGAAAAAAGGGGCTTTGCAGTGGTACTTAAATACACTTAAGTCAATCATTTGACCTAGAGAATGTCCAAGTATGTCTCTGCCAGCACTGCTAAAAAAATTTAATTTCAGTTCATTCTACTTTGAAAGACAGGTTAAGCTGAGTTGTACCGCACTGCATTAGTGAGCATCAGTTTTCAAATTTTGCCACAGATTCTGGTCTAAACTCATTTTATGAAATTCCAGTGTAGCTCTGGCTGAATTTAGGGTCATGGCCGTGCTCAAAAGGTCAACCTTCACTCCAGTTTCATGTCTTCTGCAAGAATTAACTCCATCCATCCATCTGACCTAATTCCCTGTCCCTGCTGAAGAAACACATCAACTATGGGGAATGCACATTTCGGGTGATGTGCAGGGTTAATTTTCCACCAACACGTTGCATTTAGCATGAAGGACAACAACTTCAATTTTCATCTCATCTGGCATTTAAAGATGAAAGAAAGAACTGGGGGAAACAAGAAGGATGGAACTAACAGATTCAGGTCAGAGACCAAAGAAAGAAATGTCATCTTACCTTAGTTTTGTCATCAACCACCCTGAGTCCATCAGCTGAAACCCACAGTACTGCTTTTACCGTCTTTTTGCCACTCTGCAAAGGCAAGGAAAAGAGGCGAAAAAGAATGAAGAAAAAATGAATTTGATAGTGACAACATGGAACAAAAAAGATTTCTTTTTCATGAGCTTATTGTCAACAGGCCTAATCTAAATGCTTCATACAGACACCAAATTATCGCTACATCCTTGGGGTAGGTGAGGTGGTACAAATGTTTGAGCAGAGTAAAGACATTTCCAGCTACTACTTTACATAACTAGACACTCTTCAACAGCACAAATCAATGTATAAGAGCATGAAACATGCAAGCAAGAGATGGAGTGGGAGAAATTGTGAGAGTGAGAGATGTGGTGATCTGGAGAACAGCATGGAGTCGGCTTTGAGTCTCCATTTCAACGCAATGAGATTGATGTGAGCGAGGTTAGACAAGGAGAACATAGGCAAGCAATGAGAGAGCAGAAAATGGGAGGAGAAGTGAATGTGGAGGTGGAACGGACAGTCAAAAGGAATAGAACAATTCGAATGACTGAAAACAGAACATATGTGACTCTGTTTCCTACAATGTGTTCCTTTGAGTTCTTTGGTTACAGAGAAAAACCATGTATGGATTTTGAACAAAGTGACTCCTGTTGTACGCTGCCTTTCCACTATTGCTGTCTGACAGCGACCATTCTGTGTCACCGTTTTCACACGCTCCCTGTCTGAGTCCAGCCTCCCAGGAAGGGGGTAAACTCAGTGTGTGTCTGTGTGTTTATGTGTGTGTGTCTGTTGTGTTACAGTTCACTTTCTGTTGTCTTTTTCAGCATCGGACTTTATAAAAGCACACACAAATAAACGTGGACTCAGACCCACCGGGGAGAGTGAAAGCAGAATTGTAAAGTAAACAACAACAAGGAAAAATACTTGGCCAGGTTACGTTCCAGTCTCCAGGCTTCATGTGTGGTGTGCATCTGTATTCAGCAGCCCTGAGCTAGTACTTTGTAACACCAGTTTTCACTGCAATTACAGCTACAAGCCTTTTTTTGCAAGTTTCAACAAATTTGTCTTTGCAAAATAGCTTTAGTTCCGTTCCAATTGTACGAATAGCATTTACGGAGCTCTATTTTCAAATCTTACAACATATTCCTAATTGAATATCCATCTGAACTCTGACCTTGCCATTCAGACATACAAACATGATTTGATGTCAACTATTTCATTGCAGTTCTGGCACCTTTAATTTTCTTTTCTGCCTTCCACTTCACAAATATGCCCTACTTTGTGTCAATCTATCACTATAAATCCCAATAAAACACATCGAAGTTTGCTGTTCTAAGAAAATTTGGAAAAGATGACTGGGTGTGAATACTTTGGGAAGGCCATGTAGGCGTATGAGCACGACAAACTGGAGCTGCAGAATAAATGTGCGAGGATGTGTTGTGAGTGTGAGAGCGTACTTACAACTTTCAGCTTTTTTACAGCCTCCTCACAAACATGCATTCCTCTTGACTCCTCCACCTCAACAAGCCCCAGGTACTGCAGCACAAACATACAGAAAATTAACATCCTGAGAGGATGTCTACTGTTCCTGAGGAAATGTGATTACATAAAACAGCTGGGATGACGGAGACATGTCAGAATAAAAATAAGTAAAAAAAAAAAGCTACTAAAACCTCATTAATCCTAATCAGTATTTTTGGTAATTGCTCTGAAATTGTCACATGAGCAGCAAATCTGCATTCACTGTTGGGTTTTCAGCTGTATGAGGGTCCTGATAAAGAGGGCAGGAAGAGAGAGTGAGAGGAGAACTGAAGTCAGTTATAGCATGTATTCCTCCTTTGTTGTCTCTCCAGTTCTCTGCTCTGTGGTACATTCAGTGCCCATGGGGACACAATTAAAGTTCTGGTGTCAGAAGCCAAGTGTAAGAGGAAAACGGGTTTTAAAATATCTAAGGACAGAGTTTGAAGAAATCTGGTTGCTGAACTGAAGCATGTGCTGAACAACATGCAGCCAAGTTGAGGGGCCTTCTGGGCAACTTTTCTGCTCTAGTTTTGTTGATTGCTTCCTGCAAGTGATGAAAATTAGAAAGTTTAGTCACAAATTGATGCAAAAAAGGCATCACAGTCAAGCAGCACTTTCACTCTTTCCAACTGAAATTAATTTTAATTAAACCAAATGTCAATGTACATGCAAGTTGTACATGTTGGAATGACCTCTGCAGGAGCTTATAAAAGCTCTATTAGGCAGTTCTGGTCCAACATCAAACAATATATGACGGATGTTAAAAGTTAGTTTAAGATTATATGTAGGTCACATAATTATAGCCACAAAGGTGTTCCCCCATTCATAACATAAATTAGTTTATCTACTGATTATTTGCATTTGGAAAAATCCCTTCAGTTCATTTCACATATTTTAGAAAAAAGTTTAAGCTGTTGTCAGGAGTAAGAAGTAGAGTTGTAAGATAGCAGCCTCTTATCAAAACCCCCCGCTGCTCGCAGGAAGATTATGTTATTGTCCAATGTAACCAAACTGGAACGTTTTGGCTGCAGTTTGGTAACTGAGCAGCCAGCAGTGAAAAATGAAAAGAAAAATACAAACCTCAGAAAAAACAAGAAAATAAAAGACAACTGAAAAACCAATGAGAGTTGTCGGTTCATTACCTCATTGACTGTTGGTTAGGTTTTGGCAGCAGGGAGGGAGTTTTTTTGTTTTACTCCCTCCCTGCCTGATTCCTGTAATGAATGAAAATGATTTGCAGGGATTAAGGAAGAATAATCAAAGTTGTATTAAAAGTGTGTTTCCTTGATTCTGAATCAATGATAAAAAACATAAAATGTCTGAGCTAACAAAGAGTTTTATGGGATGCTCCAAATGGGCTTAGAAAACCTATTTTCTCTCCTTTCGCAGAGTTCAGCAGCTCCTAGGGAGGCATTAATAGTTCATGACTTGAGAATAAATTTAGAATCTGAAAAAAATAAAAAAAAGATGTCTGACGGAACATAAAAGATTATTGTGCTACCAGCTTTATGCTGCAAAACCTCCGCATCCCATCATTAACCATTCAGGAAATTAAGCTCAGCTCAAACTTTGCTCTTCAACATCTTTGTATTTTCAGTTCTCCTCTCTTATCTTGTCCAGTCTCTCTCTCTGTTTGCAATTTCCATTCCCAGGACGCGTCTTTGTCCCCTCTGTGTGCCTATTTTATTCTCCCTGTAATTTCCTGTAGTCTCTGTAATCTGTAAAGCCACCTTGCTGTCACAGCTCCGGCTCTGCCCTCCATCTTTTTCTGTCACTATCTCTTTAGTCCGTCTACAAATCAGCTCTCATACGACACACACACGCACTGAGGAAGGCCAGTCGTAAAATCTGCCATTTAATAACGCTCCTGTTTGCTTCTGCTCCTATCGAGGTATTCACCAGAAGAGCTGAAGTATGAGGCTGTGTGTTATAACACACTATGCATGTAAAGATGGTTGAAGCCCATTGTCCTACACAATGAAATCAAAAGCTGATCCCAAATGAGAGTGTGACAACGGTAAGCCTCAGTTTTAGTGAAGGTTCAGCCGGCACAATGTTAGACATTTTCAAATTCACATATATATATAATACATAGGTGACATTTATAATGTAGCAAAAACTTAAACTCTTTTAATATTTTTTTTACATTTTATTGGAATACACACCTTTATAATCTTCCTATTCATCCTTTCCAACAATTAATACATTTGAGATTTAGCTGGAAATCTAAAATGTCTGCTGGCACAGCAGACATTTTAATCCCAATTATGACTTGGTTATTCATCCAGCCATAAAATTTGCCATGGATCACTTTAACCTATACTTTGGGTTTAAATGCTAACCAAGTGTTGGATCTATTACACCCATCTGCTGATGACTGGGGCTTTTAGTAGCTTTTTAAAATATGATGTGCATTAAATATAAATCAATATCTGGATTTCTGCAGGCTTCACCTGCAGCTCTGAAACTATGATGATTCCCCCTGAAGGCACAATTAGAACAGAAAAGCTGAAACACTCCTTATTAAAACAGCTAGCTTGCAGAAATCTGGAGCATATCAATGCAATAGATCCATTTAAGACTCTGTAAACCCTATTTCTCATTTAAGTTAACAGCAATCTATCATAATATATACTCCACACTGTAGAAAAAAGGGATGTAAAAAAAAAAAAAAAAACCTGGAAATAAATTAAATATCTACAAAACCTACCCGAACAGCAAAGTTACATTTGCCCTTGCGTACAGCCTCCTCGTCAGCCTGCCACTGATGCGGCCTGCTGGCCTCTGGCACATAGGTGGGCTTCTTCCTCCTCAGACTCTGACGAAGCTTGTTCATCTCCGGGGTCACGTGCTCCCTGGAACTGCAAAGACACAGAGCACACACAGGATCAGCTGCACAGCACAGTGCTGGGTAGCAATTGATTATCTCTACTTTGGAAAAGAAAATGGTCATTTGACTTGTTTTTATGACTAAAACAGACATTAAAAAGTGGGATGAGCTTCATTGATTAGCTGGAGCTCATTATGGGTGTAACCTTCTCTAACGATGCAGTCAATAAATCAACCACAAACACTCTCCATCGTGTTGCTCTGTTCAGATCCAGAGACACGCTGGAAAAGTCCCACGGGTGACATAGACGTAGGAGCTGGCTTTCATCTATCGCAAAAAACCCCCCAAAAAACATCAAGAGCGCTGATCAGTAGATCAACCCCCTCACACGCACACGCATGTGAATGCATGCTTCGGTCTCTAGCTGAACGATCCTCTTTCCTCTCCCTAATTAAAGCATTCAGCCCGCTGGCCTGCTCAGCTATGCTAATTTCCCTCCATAATGAAACAACACCATCAAAACATGACCTGTTTCAAAGTAATAATTACCGTTTTCATTCCCCCAAAGTCACATCCCCCTCTGCCAGAAAATCTACAGTCCAAAAACAACATCTGTTTTACATACACCAGCTATTCTCATCGAGACTCTTTTAAATGGTCTCTTAAAGTCAGTGCTCTTTTCTCCATGTGTGTATCAAAAATATTTAGACTTTTTTTTGTCATTTACAAGACTATGACAAAATTAAGAATGTTTTCACATCTGATAGTCTAGTAAACTCAGTTAGATCGGGGAACAAAATTGCAACATTTACATTTTCAGTTGTTTGGACTGTCAAATGAACTGCACCCTTAAACAACCTGTTCCCCTCACGTGTGGTGGAACTGCACCAAGAACCACTAAAGGAAATGACATAAAAACCTCTGAGGAAGACACTGAGCATAATGTCCTTCTTCGTGAAATGTAAACAAAAATAGAGAAGCATCAGACGTTAGCGCTCGTAGGATTTCTCTTTTGTCTTGGGAAAAAGATCACAAGACATTTCTACTGCAAGTGTTAGACTCATATGTTTGCTTTGGTTGTATTTACCCAGAATTCCCTGCGCTATCATCTGCTTCCCGGTTCAGGAGTGGTCTCTGGTCCACTAATTATTTACATGCATTTAAACTGCGCCAGAGTTCAGTTCAACCGAACAGAAAAGTTTGATTTTGCATTCACACTTTCCCAAATGAATCTGACTTTTTTAGGCAAACAAACTAGAACGGAACTAAACAGGGCTAGAGTAAATGCACCAAAGTCTTTATGCCGAAAATGTGAACAAAGGAGCCCTTTCAACTTTTGTTGAAAGCTTTTACTTTGGACATCCAAGGACTGGGCAGTCACTCCAAGGTCCAGCAGTCGTCCTTACAACAAGCCCAAGGGAACACAGGCATAAGCTTTAATCAAACTCATTACTCAGACAACAAAACTCTCATGACTCCTCTAGCAAGTCTTCAAAGGCATAGGGTTTTGTAAGGTACAACAAGAGTCACAGAAAGGCAACTTGACAAAATAGCTACTCGCCATAACCACCCAATATACATAGGAAAACCAAGATAAGATGGAAGGCATGTCACGGTTTAGGTTGTCAAAACAGAACTGTTGAGTTCCTCGGTGGTATATGCAGTATTTCACAATGTTTCTTTGGTTAATTAACTCATTCTAAGCAATCAAATTATTTTCTTACCGTCTAGTTGCTCCATAAATCGGCAATCTGGACTTTGTCGACAGTGTCGGCACAACCATCATACAGTGAGGGCAAATCAGACTCATTGTAAACTCTTGATCTGTGCTCTGCTAAGCTATACACACAGCAGGGTTGACATGCAAATATATATACACACCAAGGCTCATCACTTCTCATAATCACCGCCATCCTGCTGGTAATGTTTCTTATGTTCATGATCAGATGTGTGAGCAATGTAAAGCATTTGAATTCAGCAGCTCAAGTGGCTTTACTCATTCCTGGCATGTAGGGCATAAGTCCTCTGCCAAGAGGAGGCGCAAACACACTTCTATGCTTAGACACAAGCACAGCCCTTCTGTGGCTCACCATGCACACATGTTGAGGCTTGTGCCAGTCATTACTGGGCAGAGAGCCATCTGACTGGCACCTGGCCGACAACAGCACTGCTGCAGCAGGTGTGAATGGATGTGTGTGTGTCAGGACGTATAAGCAAAGTGACACATTTAAACCCCACATGGGGTGTCTGAGAGATGTTTGGTGGTAGAAGTTGAAAGGGCTGGTTAGGGAGAGCACGATGTCCAACAAAGCATGTATGTATATGGATTTAGACAGGAAGCGGAGGAGGAGCAAGAAGACATGAATGGCCTCTGATGTCAGGAAAAGATGAACAAGTACAAATAAAATGATGAATACCTGGGGTTAGGACACACATTCGTAATACATGTATATACACAATAAGTTAATAAATAAACTGGATTTCTTCATTTCGAACTATATATATAATAATATATATATATATATATATATATATATATATATATGATATATATATATATATATATATATATATATATATATATATATATATATATATATATATATATATATATATATATATATATATATACAAAACATGCTGCTGCTGCTACTGCCACAGCCTTTCCAATCAAAACACTCATGTTGCATTTGTAGGTGGTGATTATGTAAGTGTTTGTAACACTCAACATTGCCAAAACTCAGAAGAAGATCCTGAGAAGAAGTGCAAAGCAAAACGTTCCCCGACATGGTTGTTGCTCAGAAAGCTACAGTTCTTCTCTGCCATTTACATCTTTAGCATATGTCTGAAGCTTAATTCAAGCAGAATCAGAACAAAATGAGACAGAATTTTAAAAAATGGCCCTGGTGTTCTGGGAGGTTCCTGATAAAAAAAAAATAAAAAAAATAAAAAGTCTCTAAAAGAAGCAAATAATTAATTAATTATGGCTTAAGATAAGACAATTGAAACTTTTAAAAACCTTTAAAGCTCCACGCAAAACTCTTGTTTTATGGAAGACTTTCAGGAAGGAAGTTATTGTTCTTAGAGAACCAAAATAAGTCAAATTCAAAATGTCCACAGACCGTGTAAATGGCACAGAAAACCTGGACGAATGTGCTCTGGTCAGTAAAAGCAACAAACTAAATTTTTGACTTACATGTAAACTACTTTCTGCCTGGGAGCCTCTAGCAAACAATTATTTGGCTGTAGACAAAATTAGATTTTGGTGAAGACAAAAGCCGTAAACATGCAGCCAGACTGAGAAAGAATAGTTTTAAATCAAAGCATATTGACCATAAATATGCCTTTTAATTGGAGGTTTTGTCATCCAATCTGACAAAATTTGACCTATTTTGCAAAAAATGTTGGAAAAAAAAATCAGTCAGCAATCAGGATGCATGATTTTAGAAAAACAAAAAATCTCATTATTGGATAATGCAATGATGATTTTGTTTGACATTTGTTTGATTTTCAATCATCCTTTTCATCTTTTCCACCATTCTCCCTTGGCTTCCTGAACACTAAGATCTATGTTAGTTGTGGGTATACAGAACAGTGAAAGTTTATCATAGTGTTTAAATATGATGTTTGAAAGTAGCGTTTTATTACATTGTTTTCTAAATATTGCATCCAAGCAATCTACTGCAATTTGATACTGTAGACACTGCAATAGATTGTTTCTATGATTTCCAAAAATAGTTGCAGGAAAGGATTCCTCAAAGTATTGACTCAAGGAAAATAGATAGAAACTTCAGTATAAAACCTACCAACTGACATGTTAACATATTTTATATGTGCAGTGACTTTTAATATAATTTTGAATTCAGTTTAAGTTGCAAGCATTTCACCTTTCAAGTGAGACATTAATAAATTTGCAGATTAAAGCCTTGTTACTGAACACCAAAGTTTAAAATGCATTACAGTCTGATTCCAAATACTGCCTTGTGGAAGCGAGACATGAGGGGAGAGTGCAAAGGCCTTGTTCAGCTGTGACCTCACTTTACGGAACATCTGCAGAAGTAAAAAACAAACTGGAGTGAGACAGACGGAGTGGGCTGGCAGGCAGACAAACAGGCAAGGATACACAACATCAAAATAAATCTATAAATCAGCAGCACAAATGAACGGGAGCTTTACAAACCCACGCTAAAAATTTGAGCTGCTTCACTGCAGACTACACAAACAGGAGGATTTGAGCCAAAAACCACATTCTTGTTCCACATCCAGTGTTTGACTTGTAGCCATCTGGGTTTTATTGTTGCTCTGGAGATGGCAGCAGCCACCATACATATGATGTTGTATGGCAAAAATTCAAATGGGTTCACACAGAAGGACACCATGTCTTCTCTTCTTCCTGAACTCGATCATTTTCATATTCTTCTTTGCTTTTCTTCTTCGTCACATCCGAAGATGTCTGAAGTTGAATATCTTCTGATGGGAAAGCAGGGAAATGGATTTCACAAGAATGAATTCAGTGTGAGAAGCTCGCCCACATACACAGACGAATAAAATGGAAAAGAAAAAAAAAAGAAAAAATGCACATTTTGTGCCAGCTTGTAAAGTTGGTATTTTTACTGTTGGAACACCTAAATTGTTGCTAACAAATTTGTGAGTTTAAAAACATCATCTTAGAAGTCTATGTGAGCGTATTTGTCCTGAATTTCCAAATGCCATAAATTCCTATTGTCTGTTACCTCTGAGTTCACGCCATATAAGCTCGGGTTAAACGGCCTCTGTGTCCGGCTGCAGTCAGAACTTGCCAGATGTGAGCTTGATTTGATATTTTTGGCTCTCCACCTCTGTTTCGCACTCAAAATAACCCTCCCCAATCCAGATGTTCTGTGTTTAGCTCAGAGACTTAAATTGGAGGTAGTCCTCCCTTAGACATCCTCTCGACTGGAAAACACTGAGCACAAAGAGGGAGGAAAAAGGAGCTGGAGGAGAATAAAGGGTGATTTTCCTGCAAATCCACTGAATGAGTCAGTGACACCTCACATTACGGTAAACCACATGTCGATGAGGCTCCAGAGGGAAGAGGGGAGAGAGCAGAACGAGGTGGAGCAAGTGTCCAGGAGTCTGTGGTAACGGTTTGAGATGAGTCATCGCCGAGCCGAGCGCTCCATGCAGCCACCTGTTTCCACTCTCTCGCACCGCTTCCAATCAACTTGTTTCTCTCTGTGTCTCAGCAGAGGAGCTGTGATTTCCCAAAAGGTGAATTAGAGTCCCAACCGAGGAAAAATAAAACCCCAAAGATCAGTGTTACAATCTGTAACCTCTCGAGAGTAAAGGGTAAGTTTTATTTTATTCTTCCTGAGGAGGTTAGTGTTCTAAATAAAGTAATTCTACATGTGGAATGAATTATTCACAAGTGGAAAACATTTTAAATAGTTTCCGATCTTACCAGGATTTGATGTTTCAGCTAATTCAATCCAAAGTCGGACCTCTCAGCATTCAAATAGGTTGTATGGCAACCTATCAGACTTTACAAGCTTCTTGTTAAATGTTAAAGTCAATCACAGCCCAGATAGGAAAAAGTCAAATAAACGTGGCTTGAAAAGTTGCATCTGAGCCAGAAGTAATGTTCTTTAGAGAGATGATGGGTGGAGATGTTTGGCCATGACGCACAGCATTTGGAACAAGAAATATCTCATATAAAGTGTGTGTGTCAGTATATATATATTTTTAAATGTGCCTAAAATTACATCAAGATCATGCATAGAGACAAAAAATAACAGCTGAAATATGATAAAAAGCTGAAACTGCAAAAAATGTTATGAAATTGCTGGTCGTTTTAATGGTTGCAATAAAAGTCTGGTGGTTGACTTGTAATACTTATTTTATTCAGTCTGATGGTCAACGTTTACAGAATATTCTGTCCAAAATTATGATCGTTAAATGAAACCTGAGAGTGAAGTCCTACAAATATTATCTAAATTATAAATTATATTCACCAATCAAGCAATTGGAGCAAAAATGTAAGCCGGAGGCTTTCTGGTAACAATATGCCTGCACCAAGTGTTAAGTCTGATGGTGGAAGGGTGATGATTTCTGAAACCACAGGACCTGGGCACCATGTTGTCATTGGACTCCGTGAACTCCACAATGAACCCAGCAATGCAAGAGGCTAACCTGTTTATCAACTAAAGCTTGGCCCTGACTGAATCATTGAGCGGACAATAATTCCAGACACTACAGCAAAAAAACAACAGAAAATAATTAAGTGCTTCAATGGCCTAGTCAAGGTGCAGACATGACTAATTTGCAGTGATGACACAGGCATATCTCTTCAAACTTGTTACCAAAACTTGTAAGCAAAATTAAAACAACGATTAATAATGTCACATAAAACACAAATACAGAGTTATTGCCATTAAACATCATTTGACAAATTGCTGGATCAAGGGATGCACTTAATTTTCTCTATGTCTTTCATAAACAAGACCATATATTAAAAAACACCATCTAACGTGAACTTAAAAAGGCAAAACTTTTTTTTCTTTTTTTTAACATATTACCAGGAGGTTCTGTGAGTCCAGTGGGTTTTATGCTGAAGTCTCATCATGGGAGTTATGGTAAAATTGTCAGGTGCTCAATAACATGAAGCTCTTAAGATAATTAAGACTGAAACAATGTTTAGCCTTGCATCACTAAAGCCTCAAATAACCCTGTCACCTAAAGCTGTGAAAGTCCATATGATTATGGGGCACAGGAAAATTTTCTACCCCCACTGTTTTTACCTGTTCTTATTTATTTTAATAAAATCATTTGAAAAGCTAATTTCCTAACTTTCTCTTAATGTCTCTTAATGTCTGTTGCCAAACCAGCAGAGTAGAAAAAAGGTCAACACAGAGTCAGTGTAGAGTATGATCTACATTGATCATATCGATCTGAAATTGAGAGTTTTCTCAGACGAGAGTCGTTGCTGACAAGTAAAATATTATTTATGATCAAGACTAGTCCCAAGGTAATAGTAATTTTCAACAATGTCTGCTCACTGGCATTTGCTTACTCCAAACTCAATGTCCCTGTCAACAAATTTGCAAACTTGTGACCTTCAGTGTAGCATATAAAATTATGTGTACTCTCATACCAAGGCCTGACCCAGTTTCTGGGCCCTGCAGACTTCAGCTGACACTGCGTGACCCATATAAGGACACCGACACTTGTCATCCCAAACTTACTGCCTTTCTTCCACCATCCCACTCACACAGAAAACCACAAATGGTCCGCACATGTGTGTCCATGTGTGTGATTAGTGAATAAAGGAGCAAAACATAGCAGAGATAAAACAGCGGCCTTGTGTTTAGGCTATAGACTGACCCAGAACAAGATGGCCTTATTCATCATAGAGGCTTATGAGGCAGTGTTGGAGTGTGGGCGAGCACAAGAAGCAGGTAAAATGGTTGAAGAGCAAAACATTTCCAGGTAAATATCAATACCCAAGCTCCACTAACAATCCTAGATGAAACACACTGAAGCTGACTGCAAAGCCTCTCTGTCAGCACAATGCAGCAGAGAGCTGTAAACAGTACAGTGTGTAGGTGGCCTGTGAATCCTACTTATCTGGGAGTGAGGAGGCTGCTTCAGCGATGGTTCTTCTGTTGAGGCTGTGCAGACCCATAAAGGGCAGCAACTAAAGTAGATCTACATGTATAGCTCAAAGGTTGACACTCACTGTGACTGCTGTCACTACACTCAAAGTCAATACCTCTAATGGCAACAAACTCTACATCCGTCAGAGTTCTTTTGTACTTTAAAAAACATGACTTATAATATCATAACAAAGAAAAAGCAGAAGAAAGTAGGAGTTTGAATCCCCACTCTGTCTGACTCAGTCATTATGTCCAATTCTGGGCACCACCTCATCAAAGAGGAAAAAAAGAGAATTCATCATGACGATCCTCATCCAGCTGACCTACAATTACCGGCAGTCCTTGACAAGTAAATGAACTTTTTCTCCATTAAAAACTAAGCGACAGGAATTCATTTATCCTCAGCATGTTTGCTAAACAGATAAGCTTTGCTTTTAAAAATTCACAATCACAGTTTTTAAGACTGCAGTGGTTCTTTCAGCATAATCTAGTATTCAGCCTAGGAGCTGTGGCATGTGTTTAACTCTCATCATTGTTGTTTATTCATTTAGAAATTGACTGATGGCGTGCTTGGCGACTGCATCTGAACACCTGCATTTCTGTTTAGTGAATCTGTCACAGATTCGGCTCCTGGAGATTAACACAGTGTGGAAATTATTAGGTTATGATAAACAGAATGACATAAAACTACTAAAGGTGGAGAGAAATGTAGCCAAGAGCCTTCAAAACCAATAAAATGCTACATTTCTTCAAACGTTCATGTCATGACAAAAGAAAAAAGACATAATGACTAAAATTATGTCACTATAAAAGCAAGTAATGCCACAGGAAGTAAAATCTGCATTTTTTTCTAAATAAAATAAACAATTTTCTCTCTGTGATCAGCACTGCATCTGTTGTTTTGACCTGAAGAAAACAAAACCGCAAGTTGATATAAATTGTTCAAATCTGTCAGGCCTGCAACAAACAAGGTGCAGATATTAAGAAAATTGCACTGTTTTGTGTATTTCCCACTTTGTTTTCCCAATGGAATATGCTTTTTTTTCCCCTTTACACAAATGTTATTACTGTTTAATCGACACAGATGGACCAAAAATCCCGACTGACAGATTTTAACTGTCTGCAGAACAACTATCAGCTCAACCTGTGTGGGGTGACTTACTTCCAGACTAACATTGAAACTTAACTAAAGTGTTCCAGGAAGCACTAATCACCTGAAGCTACACCCCATCCTAGCACAGACAGCTTAATGGAGTATGTATGTATAAGATTGTTTTCTGGAATGAACATCAACTCTGTTTCTCTCAGAGCAATAATGAAAAACTTGATTAGCTTTAACAAGTAGTTATTATTTACTGATGTCAGAGGAATTTTAAAGTCGTGCTGTGCAAAAATTCATTAAAAAATGTTACATTAGATAAAAAAAGGTCACAATTTTTTTAAACAATTTTATTTGTAACAATGAACGGTAATGGACGTGGACTGCATCTAAAAATAACTTCAGACTAATTATCAATCAGGCCTGGGTGGATCCAGGAAACTACTGGTTTCCAGTCAACTCCATCACTGTCAATTAGGATTTACTAATATCCGCATCCACCATCCCCTAATATACGCTAACAAATACACTACACTATTCAAACACATACATGCACATTTCCAAACATATTATCTTGCACTCTGCAGTGTTTTTTTATTTTTATTTGTCTGAAAATAAATATAAAAGTCAATAGAAGCGATGACAAGAAAACAGCTAAAGCAAAGAGCCACATGGACTGGAGCGATCTATTCCCCAGGTCCTGCAGCTGAGTGAGGAGGTCAGTCTGGAGTCAGAGAAAACATCCTGCATTCAAAATGATCTGCTTCTCTGTCTTCTCCAGCAAATAGGATTTAACTGGAAATTTTAAATTGCATTATGGAGGACTTGCAGCAAGATGCAGAGAGGAGCAGAGCAAACATTCATATGAGTGCTGGTGCTTGCTCTGCCTCTACCACACCAGATCACCGGTTTAGAGGCCATATTGTTTTACTTTCAGTGTTTCAATTCAAAACAGACATGGGGGCAGGAGGCAATATGCCTCACGATCCAGGGCGGCACAGTCGACAGGACGCCACAAAATAACTTTTCAATCTGTCACAACTCTAAGAATGACATGGGTTACAACCGAGAGGTTTGGCAACAAAGCATATTAAAGATCTGCTGCTGTTGTTGTATCAACTTTCCAGACCACTGAGGTTTTTCGGTTCTGGTTTGCTCTGCATCCCCAGAACCAGAACCAAACATGGAGAGGCAGCATTCAGCTGAATGCTGTTTGGTTCTGGTTCCTGTAACTCAGTGCAACTTTAAAACCACCTGTTTAAAGTTCCATTTGATTAGTAGTAATTGAATCATTTTATCATTTTTTTTAAATATTTGACCAAATATAAAAATAATATTACTTGTTTCATAATTGATGACTGTATGAATTTATGATGAAAAATACTTTGAACTGCCTTGTTGCTGAAAATAAACAGGACTTAAATCGATTGTGTTATTGGGTTTTTGCTATTTTCGCAAAGACATATTTCTTAACAAAACATTTGTGCACATTTTTTTAAACAATTGAATAAATTAATTAAACTGATCAAATATGTCATAAAAAAGCTCAGCAAGATATAAAGCTTCATTTCTACCATCTTGTGTTTTGCATCATCCCGGTTGCTAGGCAACAGACATAGGTTAGGTTGCTAAAAGAAGGTAGTTTACATCCTTAATTGCATGTGTATTGGGAAATTTTTCCAATTTGTGTGTGTATTTTTGTCTTTTAAAACACACACACACACACACACACACACCCCTTCATACCTGTGTTTGCGCGGCTGTGCTAGTCTGTTTATCTGAATGTGCTCCAAGAAGCCAAATAGAGGGAGATTAACGTAACAATATCCAAATCCCCTCTGCCCTTGGATAGCAGGCAAAGAGGCTACAGACCAGGCGTGCATTGTGTCCTTTGTCGCCGTGTGCATTCTTGTTTGTTCGTTTAGATAAATAGATTCCTGTCTACGTCAGCATCAGAGCACACACACACACGTCTGCATGCCAGCATGTCTGGGGCTGTGAAAACTGTGCACCCATGTGTACGCCAGCAAGTTAATCTAAACATAGTGTAGCGAGGCGTGAAGTGGAGCGTCCCGGTCGATACGCTCCAGCATGATATTGTCGTGTCGTGTTTCCACTTTGTATTCCCCCGCTATCATTATAAATCGGACCCCTCCGGGCTGGTGTATCTCATGCACTACAACTCAGCAAAGCAGACTGTAAAGTTTCAGCTCCAGGCAAAGAGAGCATCCTCCTAAATTGAGGCAATAATAAAATAACGTCAACGATATCACATTCTGATATCCAATTCAACCCAATTCAAAAAATAAAAAAATCCATCACGATGCAAACTTTCCCCCTTATTGCGGCTGCAGCACATTAGACTCTTGACAACCCCACCCTTATGATTTATTAGAACAAATCTACGTCACACTCCCCTGTCAGAGAAGACTGCCAAGGGGCCTGGTGCAGTTCTGATGACTCGATTTGAGAAGGCTCTGTGAATAGCAAACATTTGTACACTTAAAAAGGATTTTATTTGTCTTCCCTGAATTCTCAAATCATTTCAGAGACTAAATAAATCCCTCAGTTAATTATTGCCTCTTGCTTCCTTTGCTGACAAAAGGTGGAAATTGTTATTTCCTCCACAATAACTCCACTTTACACTGACTTTGTTTTTACCCACACTGTATTGCACTTGTGTAAAAACATAATGCTTTTTAAGCTCCTAAGATTCAGCTTTTGCTGTCGCACCCTTTGTCTTATCCTCTGCCTCTGATTTGCTGGTTTTCATTTGTCCTTGTTTCACCCATGACACCATCTCTGTTGCATGCACTATTCTCACTCTTCAAGCCTGTTCTCTTTCCTTTTTGTAACACGCCTGGGATCTGGCCTCCTCAGCAATCCAACCATAAGGGCAGGGAGTGAAAATCAGCAAAGGAACCACGAGATGTGAGAGGGAGTGCAACTGCATTTGTTCAAGAGGATTCAAAGGCTCTTTCACCTTTTGAATTCAAACTCTTTTCACAAAATTCTGCTTAATTCGTTTCATGCAAACAATTAGAAAGTGTTTGTTTTCCTCCATGAAAGACTTAAGAAGAAAATATAGGAGGAGCTTGGTAATGTTTGGCCACACCTATAACACTGAGTTTATATGCAAACTGAAATATATGAGAAATTTTCATTCAAAAGGGTTAGAGTTTTTCCACTGGCAACAAACCCAGGAGTCTGTATCCTCCATGATCTGCATGTTTCCCTGGTTCAACACATCATAATCCAATAAATAGTTCACTCTCAGGCCTTTGCAGAACTCAACACCTTGACAAGATACTTCAGCGATTTAAGCCTGCTGTAATGGAGAAGAATTGAGCACCGCAGTTGTGCAGACGGGTGGGCGTCTCTCATTCTCATTTGGCCAGTGTCTTGCATGCTTTAGATGTTTTCTTGCTTGAACACATCAGAGTTAAATGACTCTGTTATTAACAAGTCCCTGAAAGCCAGCTGACAGGTTGAGGAGATTATTCAACTATTTAAATCAGCCATGTTGGAGCATCTAGAACATGCAGGACCCCGGTTCTCAGCAACCAGAAATGCCCACCTTGGATTCTAATACTTTACGACTACAAGAATATTCAATGGGAAAACTGGTTGAAGCCCGGAATACGACAGATATGCTTAAAACAACAGATATTAACAGCATTGCATTTTTAACTATGTGACTCTGCTAGCATTAAAAGAGTCATCATCAACAACAGGTTCCCGTGGATTTATAAGTCATGTCAACATTTGTGGTTTGACCTCAACCAACACTTTCTGGAAAATGTAACTCACATTAATAATGTCACACAATTTCCTGCTTTTAATGGACTGGAAACCTACCCAAGTTGCTCCAACTCTTGTGCAGTGAGATAAGCACCCAAGCACAGTGCAACTCTCACAATCAGCAGGCATATAGATTAGTGTAATGTCATGACAGGCCTTCCAAATATGATGTCTTCCTCGAGGCAAGAAGTGGCACAGGACTTTATCCCTGTCCTCTATGACAGGGATAAAGTCATAGATCATAATGACTTCATAGATCATAATCAGAAGCAGTGATTTATATCACTGCTTCTGCAGGCTTCTGCCACAAACTCCAACATTCTGACTCCAACATTCAGAGTCACTGTTGGACACCTCACATGTCCAACGTGTACATACAAGGTGTCCACACTGGACAATGTCCTTGTCATTGTTGTAAATGCTGACATGTTTTTGTGCAATGACAGGGTGTTGCTTGTTTCATTGCTTCCTCTGGAATAAATCACATTGAACTCAGTATGGACTTCCTCTCTACACCCAATTATGAAAGCCTCAGATGTGCAGCAATGGCCTCACAGCTAAGAAGATAAGTACAAAATCGTCACACTGGCTAACATCTTGCCACTAAGGCATAAGCCGCATTTATAAATATTGCAAATTTGCCAGTCTTTATCACACATGGCAACATGACAGCTATACATTTTGTGCTACATGTCACAGAATACACTGTTTTGACTACAACAACACATGACCTCAAGAGAAAAATGAGAGCATTAAAAGATATCCATGTTCTGCTCTACAGCTCAATCGATGCCAGGCATCATCAGCACCGTCCTTCAACAAGTCCTGAGAGTTTTATGACAGTGTGACCATCTGCACCAACAACACATCTATGTTTTGGTAATAAAACTCCAACTCGAAACCTTTCGAGTCAGGCAGCTGACCATTTGGATCCCTAACTTCAGCGAATTGAACACTGTGGCGCAGTTTACACAAAAACAGCATAAATTAAAGATCCCATGCCTTAGCAGGTTAGTGGTTGTGGATACAAAATCCCTGTCCAAGCCATGACAACTCAAGTCTTTTATTTATCCACTTACTTTTAGCATGTACAATTTTGGTCCTTTATTAAATTGAATCCTCCTTTACTCACTTAACAACTAACATTTTCAACCAAAACCTTTGAACGCTAGCATGTGACACACAAATATGAGAACTCAATCTCCACTGATGCTTGCCCAGAATGTGCAGCCATGACCACTGAGCAAAAAAGGAAAACATGTTGGGTGTTAGTATCAATTTAGCAGGTTTAATCTCTTCCATATGGGCATGGGGTCTAATGCATCTGCCAAGGCTGTAAGCTGCTATGAGCTCTGTGGATACCGGCTAGACTTATTATCAGTTTGGCAGAGACTCAAAATGTCACAGAGCCTGGTCCCTTAAGAAAAACATCAACACCAACAAAGAAAAAGAGAAATCACTTTTGCAAAAGCTACAAGTCTTTTAAGTTTGATAGAGGCTACAGGTTGCACCCTTTTGCTGGATTAGGGTCAAGGTTACAGACTTGGAGCAAGATGAGGCTCCAAAGTGATGTCTGCAACTGCAGCAGCTGATCAAGTTTGACACAGAAATCCATGCATAAACATAAAACATGCAAGAGTATGTTTGGCCATGAAGCCGTCAGCGGATGCGCACACGCACGGCTCACACCTCCTGCTCTGAAGCCGACTCACCCGAGTTCAATGGCCTCCCCCATCTCGCTCTGAAAACTCATCAAACACAAGATCCACAGGCGGATGAGGAGCGATGCGGAGATGACGAGCCGACCGAGAGAAGAGAGGAAGAACTCCCTTGGACTAGCGGCCACAGCAACAACAGCACAGCGAAAGGATGAGAGAGAAGAAGAGAGCGGCGAGAGAACATGTGATGATATTGTGTGAGTGAGAGAGAGAGAGAGAGAGAGAGAGAGAGAGAGAGAGAACCACACCTCTTCTTAAGGGATTAACTTTGTGAAAAAGAAAGTCCTGACACACGCAAAGACACACACAATAGGACGCGCACCCAAACACAGTCAAACTGCCCACGTGTTGGCATGGAGGAGCGTCTGTTTTACAGGCACACACAGATACTGTACACACACGCACGCACGCATGCGCACAGCTGCTCTAAAAATAAATACAGATCAGTGTTTGACGATCCCAATCCTGAGAGCGACGAAAGATGGGAGTGGGAGGATTGAGAAAGGAGAGAGAGAGATGACGAGAGAGAAAGCGAGAGAGATAACTACGGAGAAAAAGAGAGAGAGAGAGAGAGGAGTGAGTCATGGCGGGAGGTGACACAGTTTTCTTTGCTCTCTATCGACACTGGTCAAGAGTGCACTGGGGGAGAGGGCGAGAACTGAGGCTGGAAGCAGGGGAATAGATGCAAGATGTGCTTACAGGGAGAACTGTAGTCGCGATTAGCTAATATAGCAATGTATTACCAGGGGTGCATGGTACTCCTCTGGTGTCGGATGCTAAGGGCAGGTCACAGCTGTGCGCCAGGCAGGGCTCCAAACAGACGAAGCTGTGCAGAATGAAACCAACAGGCCACACCCAGACAAACAAATGGCTGAGTGAGGAGCGATTGTCATGTTTGGGGTGCAGTGGTTTCTGCTCCAGATTGTGTAGCCAGAAAAACATTTGCTGGCAGAGCGGGAGAAACATATGGAGCATCTTAAAATGTCAGAGCCTGTTCAGGTGAGATGCTGAAACAGAAACTGGTGTGCACAGCTGTAATCCATCTGCTTACAGTTCCAGAAGGTTTGTAGGTCAAGTGTTTAGGCTTTGATTTATAAAGCTATTAGGATTCACTTTTTTTACTTTATTATTTTTTGCGATAGACCAACACAGAGTAGTAGAGGAAATGAAATACGGCTTTGCAAATTGGCGAAATGTGAAAAGTGTGCTATGTATTTGTACTATAGCAACTCCACCTGGCCGCAGTTAGAGCCACAGTTGTTTAATTTTAGGTATCTTCTTTTGTACACTTCTGTACACTTAGCTCCAGCTTAGTAGACTGAATAGAATCACAATTTTCAATAGTAAATTTAGAATCTTTCCGCATACTGTCAGTTGGAGCCAGTGCTGTACTTTGACTAGGACATTCTAACACATAAATATGCTTCAGGGTTTTTTTTTTATTGTGCTGTATGTCTCCTGCTCAAGGTGAACTGTGAGGTGAACTTTCATCCCAGTTTCAAATATTTTGCAGTTTCAAACAGGTTCTGCATCACTGTGGAAACAAAAACTATCCCCCCAGCATGATTCTGTCATCACCATATGCTCACAGCAACCATATGCAATTCATGGATAACATGGTCAATTTTGGACTTATCTGACCACAACAGCCTTCATATCAATCCTCTAAGGTCTGATATTAAGCAGAAATGAAGCTACACACAGGTAGACTGTGAATGTTCACTAATTAGTTGACTTTTGCACTGCACTAAACTTTTCTGATTTATATTTATAAGTATTAAAAGCTTTGCAGCATCATCTTCCTCACAAAATTATTTATTAAAAATAAGATTAAAAAGCAAAGAGGTGGAGTAGATGATGTGCTCATCAATGCAGCTGTGGAATATTGTCTCTACTTCTAGAAATTACTGACAGTTACTGACAATAAATTGAGTTATGACAAAATTTAATTTGTTACTTTGGAATAAATAAAATATTTTTTTTAATCGGATTTAATTGAATCATGCTCTTTTTTGGAAGGTATATCACCTAAAATTCCAATAAATATAAAACACCAAAGCTTGTGGCTAAAAAGTGAGAAAATGCAAACAGTTTTATTTGGTAAAAATGATTTTGCAAGGCACTGGAAACATAAAGTCATTTACTGATTTGTCTCCTGGGATATGGTACTTTCTATAATCATGCAGGATATTGTAAAATGAATCTCTAACTATCCCCACTGACGAATTTGCATTTAATTTGCTTAATTTTGTCCCTAATTGACAAATTTGAACTCTTGTTTTTTCATGTTCCTAAGTATAACCACAGAAACTGCCTTGTTTAAGTTTATGCCATACAAGAAAAACAACTTAAATACATCAGACCATCATCTAACACTGGCTTCTGCTTAAGCCTACATTTTCTAAACATCCACCTCTTCTGCAAGGAGAACACACACAGAACAAGCATGTGGTTGTAATTGTAGATGAAAATATGCTTATTTTGAAGTCAGGCTAAAGGTTTGTTTAAGACCACCGTGATATTTTTTCTAAACCCTGTGGTCCATTATTGACTCAACTTCAACAATGTAATCAGAGTTCTTACAGCTTCAAATGAGCTCAGTTACTGTTGAATATAAAAGGCTTGTTTTCTTTAGTAAGTGACACAAATTAAAGAATAAGCACCACCTGACAGTGACCCCCACTCTTCTTCATTATTCATAAAATGTTCTGCACAATGTGCCAGCTGATAAACTGATTTGTTGCCTGATGTGAACAACCCGAATGGCTGCCATTGGATATTTAGAGATTCCTCAAACATGCCTGAAATAATCAAAGCCACACTCCAGGTATGGTAAATGGTAAATGGACTGAACCTATATAGTTCTTTTTCAATGTTTTTAACGAGGGAATTATATAAAATTTAAATAATTTTATATAAATCATATTAATTTATATAAAATTATATAAAGCTCAAAAAAGTAAATTTACATAATACCGCCCCACCTTTAAGAAAGGTAGAGTTCAAAAAGAGGGAGATTCAGATGGATAAAACTTACATCACATAGTAAGGACTAACTGGAAAAGGAAGAGTTTGGATGTAAAGACTTTGGATAAGAAAATGAGTGGAAAATGAACTAAACTAAAGCCACAGTAGGAATCTTATATGTTATAGTTGAGCTACACACTGCAGATGGAGAAGGCTTCAGCGCATTCCGTTATTCAGAACAGCCAGACCACCCAAAAGCACAACCAGCAGCTGGCCTATCTACTACTGCTGAGACTGAAAGTGCTGAGACTGAAGATGTGGTGCTGGAGACACGACAGCAGTCACGTTGGCTCCCTCTGCTCCACAAGCTCCTCAGCCACCATGACTCCATCACATCCCCTAAGCTGTTTACACGTCAACACCCAGAGCCAGGAATCAATGAGGGATGGGATCTAGAGGGATCAAAATGTCCTTGTTGGATTCTGGTTCTGTTCATGGGGTTTGCTAAAGACACAGTACTCCAGCTTGTAGCTAACTGTCAACCACAAGAACCGTCTGTCAATATTAGTATTGTCACACGCTTTCCTTTCAACATTTATTGTCACTTCTTCTGCTTAAAGAAGTGACAATAAGTGCTGAAAGGGCAAATACTGGTGGGATTCTGATGTACTTGAATGCTCCCCCAAAAGGGAAGTGTGTCTTACTACTCGTCATGTTAAACCAGACCATATGTTAAGTTGATGTAGAGCCTCTGCAGCTAATAAAATGTGTGTAAAAAGACAAAAATAATCACATATAATCCTATTACGTTTGCACATGCCGTTATTGGTGCCGATGAATACACAACGGCTACAGAAAATAACTGCTGCGGCTGTCTACCTGGTATAAGAAATGCATCACATGAAAATCATAGAAATGAACAAATCTGCTCAAGAAGCTTTTTTACTCAGTCTCACAGAAACACGCAAAGGTCTATCTTAAATAAAAATTACAAGCAGAAACCAGAACTGGCAGATTTTCAGTTTGACCAGCTGAGAAACTCAGAAAATAGATCATTCTAAACAAAAGAGTGGACATAGTTATAGCTGCTATAGTTAGTCATTATCATAAAACACTTAAAGGTGTGATTAAGATGCCTTTTTGCTGTTCCTAATGTATTTTTGAAACACTGTTACTCCTCTGACTCACCAACTGATCTAGTCATAGGCCTTTATCAGCTGACTGGTGAAAGGGAAACTCAGCAATGCAGCTTGAATGTATGATGCAGCAAATAGAGATGGTCTGTGTGACCAGCTGGGTAAGACTTAGGGCAAAAACACACAGAGAAAAATATCTGCAGCTTTAACACACATTATTTCTCAGCGTTAAAACATACTGAATAAGTCACACGGAGGAACTCCTAGACAGAACAGAAATTATGCTTGAAAAAAGAACAACACAAACAAGCCATGCCAGGCTCCATTGATTTAGCCTTTTAGGAGTTTCTGACTATGTGTAAAACCCTAAAACAATCCTGCAGAGCTCACCTCGTTTGGTCCCACAATGACGGCTTGATTTGTGATTCATAAAATGACTGGAGGCGGCTCAGTTTGGACTGCAGGCTTATGGAACTGCTTTGTAAAAGAAGCTAGTAAGGTGTTTATTAAATCAGAAAAAAAACAGATGTAAGACGTCATTTAGAGGTGACGATTAAATGGAAAAGTAACATGCCTTTGGGATGTTTTGTCTAATTGGTAAAGTAATAGGAAGGCTAAAGGAATTATAGCAAAGTTAGTCTGTTTTATCCTTTAGAGCTTCCTCCTCTGTCTGTCATGGAAAATGCTGGATTTAGAAATGTTTACGGTAATTAAGTATATGCTTTAGAAGACTTAAAAATGTGCACTCCGCATAAATTAGTTTTTATTTTAAGGAAGCAAAACCCTGTCTAAGAGCTCTTATGCAGTGTGACATCACCTCTGATCCTAATATGAATATCAAACAAACATGAAAGGCAGGAAGGCTGAAAAAAAATACTTTCAATGCTGTTAACTATGACTTCCAAAAAGATCAGCTAGCTAAAATTGGTTTTGGAAAGTTTTGAGCTTTTTCCTCTACCTACACTATAATGATCTTGATCAAAATGACTTTATCCTCCTCCGCCTGTTCCCTTTTCTTTGGGACTCTTTCAGCAGCGAGATGCACATATGGAGGAGGGAGAAGAGCGAGGGTGAAAGAGGTCTAAAAATAGGTGGAAGACAAAACCACAAAAGAAGACAAAGACAGTTGGAGTCTGTTGGGAAAGGTGCACCACAGGAACCTCCGCAGAGGTTCAGGTTTTCAATGGTGGAGAACGTGAGTTTTTAAGTCTGTGAGCATCTATTGGTGGATATTTATCAACAAACCTGTTGATGAATAGGTTTGTTCCCAGGACAGAGGCTAATATAAACCTATTAAAACTGCTGTGTGATTATGAAACATGCTGATGTCACCAGTCAGGTCGTAATAGACCCACAACTTGTTCATGGGAAGTCCTCCACCATGTGTTTCCACTTACAGCAGAAACACATTCTCTGTGTTTGTGAACGTGTTAAATCTAACTATGTGCCCTTATTACCACCTTGGCTCAGCGACTCCCTAACAGCCTGTTATTTTTACCCCACCACATCTGAGTGTAAATTAGCCACTGCTCACAGAACACCCAGCCTCCGTTAATTATCTGTGCAGCAACAAACAAATCATCTAAATCTGAGCAATCAGAACGCAGTAATCCTGATTGCTCTCAACCAATTTTGCTTACAACTGAAAACTCCCACTTTTTTAATGGTTGTAAACTCATCAACAACCTGCAAATTGTTGAGAATCTGGTAAATGTCAGGTACAGCAATGGTTTCCAACTTTTTTGTCAAAACCGGCGCACTCAAACAACTGGTGGACCACAAAATTAGTTAAATCAAAAATTTGTTTGACTTATTTTTTAGCCTTACCTGTTCAACAATAAACATTTCATGTTTCCAACTGTTGCCTTGTTAAAAGAAAAACAGATAATTTTTACATTGTTTGTGGCATCCATTTTTTTCTATTTTGATATTAAATTTTTTTTACCATTCTTGACTTGTTAGGGAATTAAGAAAATAATTTCAAGGGCAACAAATGGTCTCTGGCCTATACTGAGTTGAAGGTATCAAAGGTGTGCACAGCCTCGTTATGTTTCCAGATTTATTACTTTTAATGTCTAAATTGTCTTGATTAACTTAACTCAGTGGTTCCCAAAGTGTGGGGCGCTCCCCCTATGGGGGCGCAGTACCATTGCAGGGGGGTCACAAGAAGTGGTATGGATGAATGAAAAAAAAAAAAAAAACAGCTACACAAAAGTTTTTCACAGTGTACCCAGTTGTTTTTTTTTTTCTTTTTTGGGGGGATTTTATTGTAATCCGTAGGGGGGACCCAGAAGAAAATCTTTGGGAACCACTGACTTAGCTGGAAAACAAATAGCTGCTAGATTTACTAATCTGCATGACTCATCTAAAGCCATACTTTACAGAGAGGTGACAAAGAATCAAAAATACTGTCAATTGTTCACAATTATCACAGTAAAACATAATAGTGGAAGGATTATGGTCTGCAGCTATTTTTCTTGTAATGGATTAAGTAATGAAAATTTCAAAATAATAGCTCCCACCCCGTCTCATTTTGAATTTAAAATTAAGTTAGGTTTCCGTAACTAAAAACATCATAAATATTAAAAAACTTGTTTTTGCTGGTATTTGCTCTCTTATGAACACATTTCTAAGCTATCTGCAAACTTCCTCCAGCTTTATTGAATTAACGCTAATGACTGAGCCATTAGCTCAATGGAAAGATCTGCTTCCAGACGTCTTTACCTCCAGCTGTAAGCAGGCGGCTTTTTCCACTTCACTTATCAGGGCTAGATCCAAAACCATAAGATCACTTTTAAGCAATTAGTAAACACTGCTTTGTTTTCCTGTTGTTACAGAAACCAAGCCAAAGGCAGAATATTGAAATTCAACCACTTTACTATAACATCACTTCCTACAACACACCAAATGGTCCAAGAATGTTCTCTAAACCTCAATATGTGTTTATGCATGTGTCAGGAGACATGATTTTACTCCTCTGTAATTCAGAGACAATAAACAGAGATTCTGGAGAGAATGAAGCTTGAATAATTTTGTTCAGCAATAACAAACAAGGGACATTTTGACATTTTTTTTCCCCAAATGACCACGAGGATATAAAAGCTGCTTAAAATTCCTGGCGGTCTCCTTTGAATAAAGACTAAAAGCTGGGACATTGTAGTCAGTCGTGAAAGCTGACATGATTGCAAAAAACTGTCAATAACTCTGTCATCACACAGTACAAACCTCAGTGGCTTTTATTAATATTTTATGTTTTACATTAAGTTCCAAGTGCAAACATTTTGCGACCCTTGGAATGATTTTGACTGGAGTTCAAGAATCGTACAAATTTGGCCTCATGGGCTTCAAGAGATGTGAATGGTTTGGATCAAAACATGTTCATGTCTTAGGATGGCCCAGCGAAGTCCAAACTCAAGTCCAATTGGGAATTTGTTGCAAGGCATGAAATGTTCTGCTTACAGAGATTCTCCATCCAATCTGACTAAACTTTGAGCTTCTTCACAAAGAAAAATGGGGAAAAGAAACTCAGATGTTCTACTCAGTATTAACTCAAAAGAGCAGAATACAAATGTATCCTGCACTTCCCAGATATTTATAGTTAAAAAAAGAAACATGTAACACCACTCATCCTCTTCAATCTGTGCACCATTTTGAGCTGGTCCAACACATAAAATCCCAATGAAAGAAACATTAATATTTGTGTTTTTAACTTCAAGACAGGTGAACAAGTTTGGGGCCCATGAATGCTTCTGCAGAGCACTGTTGGAAAGGCTGATTCATCTTGACGGAGTAAAAATTGCCTTTTTCATGCAGGTTAAAATTTATCCAGACTCGCAGGCTGTCTAAAAGCTGAGACTGTTCCTCTGCTGTAACCTGACAAGCTGTCCTGTCCACTCCTACCTCTAGTCAATACTGCTCTCTCTTTTTCTTGTCTCTCTGTCTCTGTGACTCTCCATCACCATATACCTCCGTTATCCTGACTAAACTCCCTCTGCAGACCATCACACTGCCTGTAGTTAAAGACAGGTAGTGTGACCAGAACAGACACGCACACAACAACATGGTCAAGACTTTACATGAAGAGAACCACTGACACCTTTAAGGTGAACATGCATGTTGATTTTGTTACGCATAAATAATGTGAGGCTAAATGTTAAGTAGCAGTTCCCATATCCTGTTCCCTGTCAGCATGGCACCCAAACTCCATCACGCTACAGCGCACACACACACGCATGCAAAGACCACGTGAAGACTCGGCTGCTGCATGGCAACCAGATGTCATAGCAACCAACGTTCTTCTTTTTCCTTTTTTTTGTACGATTAAAAAGGAGAATTGGAGGAAGAAAACAAAAACAGGAAGAGAAAGGACTGAAAAAGCAACATGAGTAAACAAACATGACTGAGATCAAATGAGATGTAGAAAACAGCGGGTGCAAGAGGACCTCTATTCTCACTGATCAATACCAGGTGAAACAAAAGAGAAGCAGTCATTCTTTTAGTCATCTGCTGACATATTAATGTATAACGTATTATAAACATGAGAGGGCCCTAGAAGCTACTTTGTAATTACACTGGAAGAGAAGGAAATATGAGTGCTTCATTTCACGGCCCACTGCGATACTACCACTCACTCCTTCAGCTTAATTTCCAAACATAATGGCACTGAGCTATTAAAAAACACATGGAAATAAAAACAATGGAGAACTTGCATTAAATGCATTCCCACAAAAACTGTGCTGAGGAGCCTGTCTCACACTTGTTCATGCCACAACATTCTGCGAACAAATCCATCATACCACATTTTTGCAGTGCAAGAAGCATTAAACCTAACTAGTTGTCTTCAGAAGTAACCAGGTAAGAAAATCAAGATTATTTTTAATTCTCCAATCATATAGAAAATAGACAAGAGTATTTATAATAGAATATGACAACTGCAAACCTACTAAAACGTGATTGTTCAATTAAACAGGGCAGGCAGTGATGAGTTTAGTTAGCGAAGCAGCCAAGAGACCTACAGTTACAGTGGAGGAGCTGAAGCGATCAATAGCTCAGGTGGAAGGATCTATTATCTATTGATGTGACGAGTTTGACACTCAACAAATCTGGTCTTTAAGCATGAGTGACAAAACAGAAGCAACTTTTGAAGCTGTAAGGCAGAAGGCCGTGTGCTCTCCATGAACGTGTTTGAGGTTGAACTACTTTACAAAGAATTAGCCAAAAGTTTCAGTCTGTGTAAGTGAAAAGCTGCTGGAAACCTACCCCGTCAAATCTACACCTGTAACTGCAGCAAATGAGTATTGCATTGTCTCCAAGGGTGCAGGACACTGGTCCATATCAGATCTTTATCTGTAAAACATTTTGAAATGTGTGAATTGTTTTCCTTTCACTTCTCACAGTTAAGCACAACCCTGTATTGTTTTATCATAACTAAAATACACAAAAGCTTAAAGCCGTAAAACAACACAATGTAAAACAAGTAGAAAGTGGTATGGATATTTGCAAGGCTCTGCAGTAGCAAACCAAACACATGACCTGGTACTTACCCTGATTGCATTTATCGTATAAAATTTAACTTATCTAATGTTTCCTTCCTGTGAAAAGAACCTCTTATCGTCTGGTTTTACTCTGATGGGTTACAGTTCTGTTTCTCTGTAGCACACACAATGGTGGATGGTGCTCTCAGGGTAATTCACAGAGGAGAGCAGGGAAAGTGCGAGGCTTTGTTGCCTGTGTAGTAGCGTCCCTGCTGGATATCAGGAGTATCGCCGTCATGGCAACAGAGCAGCTGTCTGTGTGCATGTAGCTGATCTCAATGATCCAGGTCACATCAGCCAACATTTCAACTCTGACCTCCAATCCAGACAGTGAGAGCTGCTTCCTCCCTTTTTCTTTTTCTTTTTTTTAAACCAACTGTCTAAAACGTCCTTTAAGAGCCTTAACATTCATGAGCATTCACGAGCTGACTGTCACCACAAAGCAATCATGCATAATGTATACTTCTGCATGTAAAGCATAAACCTATGAGGCCCAAAAAGTATACAATCAATAGAGCTTTTAAAGCTTTTAGCGACCTACTCCGACACGCTCAGGCTTCCTGTCTGATGAGCTTCTATGTTTGATGCATTCCTGAAACAAGATGACTCCATGTTCTTATATGTGCATATTTTTTGAAATGTTCTTATAACAGGTCAGAGGCTGACTCATTATAAATGTTGATCCATATGTCATTCTCTTTTCGTATGAGTGACCCCAACCATCTGTCTGACTGCTTTCAAATTTGTCATCTGAGAATCCGTCTTGTGTTTTTTTGTTTGTTTGTTTTTTCTGGGTCACAAAGAGACGGTTGCACCTTCACCAGTTCTTCTAAATTACAATCATCCTTACAGCAACATCTTGCAATGCAACATGTTTCAAAAGAGAAGAAAATATCCCCAGTCGGACAAAGCCCTTCAGAAGAAAATTACCCCTGATGTGGGTCATGATTGTGGCCTGCTTTTGCTGTGGTTTGGGAGTTTTGGTTTCTGTGGAGAGGCGAGACAGGATGACCTTCATGGGGGTGGTCGTGTCTTATCGACCAGTACTAAAAGCCAAACGCATGGAAGAGGAAAGGGTTTTAAAATTCCAGCCATGGATTGTGGTGGCGCTGCAGCACTCACCCGCTGTGGTCTGCTGAGAGGGGGTCAATACACTTACTGACCAGAAAATATGGGTTCACACATGCAGTGTGTGAACCCATATTTCAGCATCATATGGGTATGATGAGATTCATCGTATCTCAGCAGTAGCTGAGATATGATGAATCCAGCCAACTAAATTAAACAAAACATAATTATTATTTTTTTTAAATGGGGTTGGATGGATTACATTTAGAAAAACTAGGAAAAAGTTCCAGAATTGGAAAATAACTTTTGGAAATCTTTAAAGTATAAATACAGTAGAAAAGCAGAAACGGAAACAAAAACAGAAGCTACTATAGCTAAATGAAAGTTGGAAAAGTAGAAGAACACAGGGCTGCACTATAATAAGAAACCATTCAACGATGATATTATGGTCAATATTTCAATCAGTCAATCCAAACTGCAGTACCAAAAGCCCAGCAGATGGAGAAAACTGAAAGCCAGATGATGAGCAGAAGAAGAACAGAAACAGCTGATTTTGTAAATACAATGTAGGGATATTTTTATTTCTTACCAGGAACCTCAAGGCAAACACTTCCTGTTATGAAATCACTTCAATCTTATTTTTCAGTTCTTTTCTTACAAAAGAAAAAAATAAAAACATACAAAATAGGGACGCACCAATGTAAAAATTTGGGCCAACATCAATATACAATATTAATGTTGCTGTGAAAATATGTACGTTAACTTGCTCCTTTCTTGAAGTATACACAATCGGCAACAAGATGGAAATAAAATGTGGTTGGTAGTGGTAAGTAGATAGATACAAAATATCAATAATATTAGTACAAAGTTTGGATCAGTCTCGGATCGATTCTAGCGTGAAAAGATTGATACATTAATTTCATATTCCATGTTAAAATTATATTTAATTTTTGTGTAGTATTTTCTCTACAATAAACAAAGATTTGGTTTTAATTTGCTGTCAAATGATTTGTTTCCCTTTACTTAATTAGGAAGCAGTGTACCAAAATGTGTTTTGTTTTTCTGTTGTTTTTGTTTATGTTGACACATACAAAGTATCTAAATTCAGTTCTAGGTTTTAACAAAGTAATTCAAAGGAAAAACCACAAAAACACCCAAAGGTTAGACATTTCGTGATATATCATATTTCAATAATACATATCGAAATTGGCATCTGCAACGCTAGTTCAGTATTTACTTAGTGTCGGATTGATGCCAAAATATGCAGTACTGCACACCTCCATTGACTGCTAACATCAAACATATTTTAATTATCAGACTGATATGTTAAAAGAAATGACTAATATCAGCAATGCTGATATTAATGCCAATATGTTCTGCACAGAGAGATGGGCATTAAGGCTTTAAACTTGGGTTCACAGTCACAGACGTTGATGTCTGGCATCGGAAACGCAACAGTCCACCAAATATGCAGTTTTTGAGATTTTGATGGAGTACAAACAGATTTTAAAATGGCAATTGCAAATCAATAAATAGTGCAGATGTAGGAAGGGAAGACAAAACAAGATTTCCTGTTGTTGAAAACATCCTATTATGATTTCTAGAGAAATGTGGGAGCATTCACCTCCTGCGGAAAAGAAGGAAGTTAAGAGAGATTGTAATGAGTAAACAGAGGCGAGGTGAAGAGTCTCTGGCAGAGAAACCAGCCGGGAGAAGAAGGCAGAGGACAAAGACAAGTGGACTGGTGTTTAGGCCTGTTGCTAGAAAACAGACCCTCAACAATGGCCACTTTGACACAGAGCCGAGGAGCACATGAGAGAAGAAAAGGAAGACAGAGAGATGAGTTAGGACATTCTTACAGTCACTTTCTCCCCCCATTCCAAGCTCTCTACATGTCCAAATCCTTCTTGAAAGCGACACAGCATCTCATTAGGACCTCAATTGGCACCATGTGCCCTGGTGAAGCGTGGCTCAACAAAAGGAGGGGTGGGATGCTAGAAAGTGAGGAGAACCGCTCTACGAGTGCGCAGTCAACACCCACCCACCCCTTTCCTGCCAATACAGATTACAGACATGCACCACAGATGGCCAGCGTGTCTCGTCTTTTCACCGCCACCACGGCCGAGAATAATGCCCAGCGGTGGCCCCTCCTCCTCCTCCTGCGCTGCCTTTTTCTTTTGTCAGCACGTGTGTCCGTCAAATGGAAGCGTGTGTCTGGGACAATGGGAGCCAGACAAAGAGTCCGCCCCCCCCCCCCCCCCCACCAGGATGTTGAATAGGGGGGCACGTGGGCCTTGTCATCGAAGGAACAATGGCGCTGGGAGAGGGAGGGCGTGGCACCCCAGCACTGAGGTTGGAGGAGAAGCCTGGGTGGCCCTGAGGTCATGTTCCAGCTTGAAGGGTTTCTCTCGTTTCAACACAGCAGAAATTAGAGCAGGAAATTACGCACGTGAGAGTTCTGCTAAAATTTCAAGATTCTAATCTAACTTTTTATTTGGAGCTAAATTATCCCTCAAAGTTTCCATTTCAGGATTGGAACGTAATACAAGAAGTTTTATGTGTTGACCAATTAACTAAGCATTGTTCATGATACATGAGTAGGATGGGTAGAGGATGTGCGCCTGCGCGCTTGACGTCTACTGTTTTCTCTTTCCTGTACTTGATTGAGCTGCAGTCCAGTTGTACCATATTTTTTCAACGGGCTGTTTTTGATCCAAAAAGGAATTTCGAGTGTCTTTTATGAGTAATCAAAGACAACAGAAGCCTACACCAACAGGCCAGCGTTTCAAACCTCGAAAAAGAGGTTTGAAACGCTGCACACTTCTAATGTAATGAGAAACAATAACAGTAAGCAGAGTCATCTTGTGTTTTCTGCTTCTTGTGTGACGTCAGGAAGATTCCTGTAGCCATCTACTTTTGAAATGCAAAATTTCAGTATAACTGTCACTTGTAGGAAATAACCATCCTAATTCATTTCAAAACACTGCAATCTCAGGGAGATTGCAGTGTTTTGAATAAAATATAACGAAAGTGCAAAATCAATCTTTTCTATTTACAGGTGGGTGATATGATATGTTTTTAGTAATATGTTTTTACAGTGTAGGTTTGCATTTGCAAACTGCAATATGTTTTTCTTAGTTTTGGAGTCATTTTCCTAACATCTCCTCCTGAGGTTGAATCAGACTTTTCAAAATCCTAAATTTTCTTCCTGACACTTTTGCTGTTTTTCCCCCCCATAAAGTCACACAGGAAGCAGCATAAGTGAGATGCTGCCTTAAAATAAACGTGCCTCAATTTAAGATAAATGCTGTTAATTAAACAAACGGTACAAAACATCACTTGGGCTTTCCCAAAATGTTTAAATGTGTATATAGTCTAGTTGTATGTGTAACAGAGTTTTATTTTAACAATACTATAGTTTGTCAAAGTTGGTTGAATGTGAAGAAATTATAAATTGAGTCTAAAATTGGTGCTATTCTGACATACAGCAGACAGGTTTTATTCACGCTTGCTAAAAAGGTCTAGTAAACGTCAGTGGGAATGTTTAAATATCTGTAAGTAGTGAGAGATGCCAATGGTTTATCGTTCAAGCCTGGTAGAACAGATGGCGAGTCGAACAAGATGCTCGCTGACGCTGCACCTGATACAGATGGAGATACTTTGGCGTATGATGAAGCTGATGGCCATGAGCAAACATTAAACCAAATGGCCCAGCCCCAGCTGTTTGTTCTGCAGCCCGAGGGGCCGGTTTCCTCCAACGGGCGACCCGCGCATGCATCACATCTCCTGGGACACCTTTGATGTGGCTTATTGGATTAAGCCCTGGACAGAAGGGGAGTCTCAAGGTGCCCGTGTTTATGTGTACCCTCATAAGATCACGCGTGCTTGTTTGTAAGCATAGCTCCATTTTCTGGGGGTCAGAGTGCATTGTGAATTGGGCGGAGGGACGGATGCTTGGAACAGCTGGGCTAAGTCTGCAGGGGGACACACTGACAGGAGAGCTTCGAGGGGGGTGGAAGAAAAATAAGAAAGGGGCAGACACGTACATCCAGGCAGGCAGGCAGGCAGGCTGTTGACGGGCTCTTTTGAAGCAGCAGCTGGTTAGACTGGGGGTCCTACCAGCTGTGCCTCCACTGACCTCTCCTCACTGCTCTCCACCTCCTCTTCCTCCCCAAATTCTGCTTCCCTTCCCCCCGGCAGGACAGATTCATCCCCAAATGCATGCAGAAACACACATGCGGCCATCTGTCAGGAGTGGGACAGTTGTCTCCCTGATTGCTCCATAACAGGGCATCTGCATGGGGAAAAACCCCTAAGATATGCATCGCTATTCTCAAACACGCGTCTGGACATGTGTCCTCTGACATCAGAGGCAGCCATCACTAACACGGTTTGGCAAAAAGTATTTACACCTCTTTACATTTCTCCACATTTTACCAAGCTACAGTAACAAATTTCTGTGGTTTCTATTGGGGCAATCAGTGTGGTGCACAATTAAATCCAGCCCTCTTTACACTAAATAAAATCCTGCAAAATCAATTGCCTTAAGAAGACTTGAACATATTTATATACAGGTTGTTTTTTTTTTTTACTTGAAACCAGAATTATTATATTTTTTGTACAGTTTTGGTTTAATTGCTTTTCTGTGGGTCCTTCTTTTGACCTTTTATACTCTTTTTTTAATGATTAATCGACAGCTAATTAGTGGGCAATTATTTCAATAATTGATCCATCTGATTAATCATTTCAAACTTAATCCGCAACTTATATGGAATAACTTGTTGACGTGACAAACTGTAAGTGCCCTTCACAAATGTGCCTTTTTGGAAAGCTGGTAAAAAAAATGGTAGCCATACACAAAAAGCCACAAGAAATGTGTTCACACTTTGCCACAAGTCATGCAAAGGACACAACAAACACATGAAAGCTGATCTTGTGGTCAGATGAGACAAAAACTGAACCTTTCGCCTGGGCACTAGTTGTTACTTGTGGAAGAAACTAACTTTTCTTACCAGCATTTCACACTGATTGTTCAAACCAAACAACAAAACATGGTGGTGACCCCATCAAACTGTGGAAAATATGACGAATAAACCTTCATGGGAAAAATATTCCATGGATAATTAATAAAAACTAAATGCACTGTCATATATAAGCAGGGGTATGCGGTTGTGTTCAGCTGAAGTCATATTGTTTCCTAAAAATGGCTGCTCTATGAAAAGTATTGTCGCCATCATCATCTTTAAAAAGCTGCTACCCTGACAGCACGTCTCACATTTCCCAAATCAACTCTTTTGTTAAAGAGGCTGAGTCACGCATCTCGCCGCCTGCCTGTCGCTGCTGCTTTCTTCATTACAATCATCTGGCCTGACAGCAGATCAGCACCAATTAGCACTGATTCATACAAAAACAAAAAAGTTGCCTCGGCTCTAATGCGGGCAGCATCACTTCAGAGGAGCTCGTTCAGAATCAAGCGCGTCCACAGATAATTGATTCAAGCTCTGTTCTTGTTTTGTTGTTGTTTGTAGCTGGCAGGAGCAAATCCACTGGAACTCAAAGAGAACAAGAAGGCAGATCAGAGAGAGAGAGAGGACTGAGGCCAAAGAAATGTTTATTTTGGAGAGCCAAAAGAAACAATATTAGATGGATGCTCAGGGAACGGAGGAGTGGGAGAAGTCTTCTTCTTATTTTTAGTGTCTTGTTTTAGTGAATCTGTTGCTTAATTGGCCATTTTGAATGGACACTAACTGGCAGCAGAAAGGGAATAGAAACAACCCCCTCAAAAACAATCTAATGAAATCATTCACAGGCAAACCTGTTGAACAAATAATCAGAACTAGAAACAAAACTATGCAACTGCACAACCGCAGACATGCAACATCATCTGCCTCCAGCTAAGCCCAGCTGATGAGGCCAAGGAGAAGAGCAGGGAAGTCTCTGAAACAATGAAGGCCTCCTCACTAAGATTTGTGTTCAGGTGGGATGAAGCTGCATTTAGTGGGATGCTGATAAAAGGACGGGGCTTTTAGAGCTCTAGTTCCTGGAGGCATCTTCAGAGCATCTGCATTAAACTTAGACTCTGTTACTAATGCAAAGCCAATATCATCTATTTTCTACTACTGGAAGGGTTAACAGAGTTAATATTAGATGGGGACAGATTGCATTAGATAACACAGACCCAGATAGAGGCTAAAAAGAGAATAACAACCAGGAAGATGTATGACTTACGGATGCACAGATGGCAATGAGGTGAGTGCTGCATTTCACAGCTTCAGGATGCTTTGTGTTTAGATGGTCTACGTTGTGCCACTGATTCGTCTTTATTTATAATCAGCTTTTGTCTATTGATATTACAGTATTTTAAAAGAAAACTCAATAAAATTAGAATCTGAAGGCTCTGATGTCATCTTCACTGAGTTTATCTTCTGCCTTTAGATGATTTGTTTCCCTATTTCTGTCTTCTCATTATTATTTTAGCTTCAACACTATCTAAATATTTATAACCCCTTGATCCTTTTATAGATTTTGTCACGTTACAAATTTCAATGTGTTTCAGTCTGTTTCTCTCTAGAAACATATTTGTAAGGTGTTGACTTTTGTTCCCTCTATATTTTTCTCCTGTCCCCACCTCTCTCCCTTTCCGTTCTCCTTTTCTCCATCTCTATGTCCATTACATTTGAAACAGCCCAAAACAATGTCTTATGAAGTTTCATATAGACTGTATGTCAAGTGGAGCATCATGGTGAAAGCATTAATGCTCAGCTTGTGAAAGTAAATCTGCTGGGTCTCACCTTGACACTCAGACAATACTGGACAGGACAGGTAAAGCAAGAACATAAAAAGAACATCAGTTTTCAAGTCTTGCCAGGGAATCTCAGTTACACCAAGGTCTAAATGTTTGGTTCTGCAACTTCCTCACACACTACAATTTGTCTTTGTTACTAAAAACTACAAACATATTCAGTAAATTAGAACGTGTGTTTATATGATGACTGCTCGTCAGATTGAAGGTGCATTTTGAAAATAACAACCTTTAAACAGGTAATAAACATACTTTTCATTAAAGCTTGTATTTTATTGGTCTGATGTAATATTCTAATTTTAAATGTCAGGTTTTTATTTGTTGTAAGTGGAAGGCTTTCAAACATCCATATGTGTATTAATAATGTGCTTCACTTTGTAATAAAATTCCAGAAGTAAACAGGTTTTTCAGGGGTCTGTAAATGTTTTCATTGCTTTCATAGTAGGAGTTAACATCACTTCATTGTTAACATTCTTTTATAGAACTTCAGCAATTTGGATAAAAGTAGATACATTTTGCATGGAGAAGAAGCCAATACAATAGGACTCAATCCATTTCCAATCTCAGTATCTGGTGACAATGATGCATCTGGGTTTTTTTTTTTTCTTCTCAATTTTTGTTTTTTTTCCAGGGGAAACATATCAGAAAACCAGGCTTGTGCACAGCAGAAATTGTACTGAATCCTAGTTTTTGAAAGAAAAAAGCATCAAGCCCTGCAGAGAGTTATGAAAGAGTATACATAATGCATGCTGAACTTTTTTTTTTCTGACTGGGCCTCTGAACATCTGTTTTTGCGAAACATGGGTGCGTGCACATCTTCGTCACATAGCTACATTATTTAAAAAAAGGTAACAGGAGGACACAGTGTGGCTGAGGAGCTATTGTGAGGCACAGCTATGCAGACAGCATGCATAAGCAGCCATGCACTTCACAGGCAGGCGAGGTGCATGCAGCTGCTCTGTGGGCCGGAGATCTGTCCATCAAAAGCAGTCTCCAGGGAACAGGATGGGCAAGGAAAAAGAAAGCCGCATCTCAAGCTGTTTTTCCTACCAGTGCTCACTACCAGCCGTCATCCAAGAGAGATGCACAATGCAGGCTGTGCACCTTGCACAGAATGAAATGAAAGCTACTACAGCCTTCATCCACTCTGTGGGAGGAGAGTGCAAGAGTGTAAAAGCAGAAAGAGAAAAAAAATACACTTCAAAGCTGATCTGCAGCTGCATAAAGGGGTTAATAAGGTGCTGAGATTTCCACTATTTCTCAGGAATTCATGGCCTGAGCAAGAACGTGCTCCTCGTGTGGACCGCAGTAGGCATCTCGAGATGGATGGTAAAAGTACACAGTCACTAGAGTTGAGAGTGTGCACTGCCTCGGCCCACTCTCAAGCAGCCATCTGGAGAAGTGGACGGTCCAGAAACAACCCAGTCAGGCTGTCGTTCCGCCCTGCAGCCATTTAGATCGGTTCTCTCCTAAACACCACTAATGGCCACAGCAAGCTTCCCGTCTTCCTCTTACAACATGCAAGCAGTACAACTCTGCCATCCATTGATAATAACCAATGGATGCTATCTTAAAGGGAATAGATAAGTGGCCAACTCCAGATGCAATAATACAGACAAGAAGGCCCTGCAGAGAGTAGTGAGCGGAGCTTTTTACCAAAACGACATCACTTCCCGGCTTGAACTGACTGCTCCGCTGATGTCAAGACTGTGCATTTTATACCATTGTGCCGAAGTTATATCTCATCCATTTGTGTTTTATTATCTATTAAGCAATTTGTTCCACTGTTACAGCTCACTGTAAAGGTTGCACTATGATAACCTTGAGTAAAACACAGGGTGGTATTTACACAATAATTTGAAACAAACCTATATAGATCTGAATACTTTTTCTATTTAACACAAAAACTCAAAACTTTTTTACTGCTGCTGAAAGATGTGTGACCAGATGGTAATTGCACTTATAATATTTGTGGTTAATTAGCTTTTGGTGACACAAAATATACTTGTAAAACCTGGCAATTTCAACTGCTTATTCTATCTTTGTCTTATATAGTGGAGCCCCATTTATTTGCGGTTCAGTATTTGCAGATTTTCTGTGGCGCATAACTCCAAATCATTCTCGGAAAAGCCGCCTATTTGCAGATTTTTTTTTTTTTTGTAAAGCATATCTGAAATATGTTGCACTGACATATCTAGGTGCAATGCTATTTGACACACTACTGGCTGGCATTTGCAAAGCAGCCAATCCAAAAGCGTCACTCCTTTTTCTTTACACTGGTTTTTCAGCCAAGAGTGGAGATTATTAGCTTCTGTAGTAGAGCTAAAAATGTTTCCATTGTGTGTATTAATGCATATTAATGTACATTTGGTATTTGTACTAACAAAATAGGAAGTTATGAGCATTTTTACACAGGTGAAATATTTTCAGACTTTAGCTACTTGTGAGTCCACAGTAATCTCTTTTGCTTTATGCAGAGAGCACCTCTCGTCACTCCGCTACATCTCTGACACCTGATTAAAGGGATTTCAAATGACAGCGATGGAAGAAAGGCTGTAACTTTTTGTTACTGTTTATTAAATAGTAAATGAACAATTTCAATGCACTAAATGCTCACTTGTTCCAAAATATTTAGTCACACATGGTGACGAATATGGGAAGAAAACAAGAACTAATCACACCAAAGTGCTCCCATCACATTAGATCACTTCCACGCCTGCAGCAGGTTCTGTTCGCATTACAACAATATTTCTTTGGGATCCCAGGCTGGAGTAGATGCAGCCCATGGGAAATAATACTAAATATTGATTTTATTTTTAAGGCTTGTTGGGAGCGAGAGCTCAGAGGCTAAAACAATAAAATATGACAAGATTAAACTCTAACAAGACAACGTAATGTACATTTCACTTAGATGATTGTATCAGAGGAATCCTGCTGCGTGAGTGATAGAGGTTCACTTTTGATAAACAATGAGCAGCATCAGCATATATTGCATGTTTAATCTGCCTTTGTTAATGGGATTTTTGTGGGAGAGAAATTTCTTGAAGAAAACTAGAAGGAGGGTTTATGCAGAATAATTGGGATTACTTCCAGTGGTATTTGCCTTTTTTGCTGCTTTTTTTTCCAGCAGCGTAAGAAGTTTTTACACAGCTAAACCCAAGCAGACTGGAATTTCTGTTACATAACTATTCATATTTTCTGTCCTGTTCAGTTACCATAAAAGAGTTTGATGAGAAAATCATGACTCCTCATGTCTCTCTGTGGAGAGATATAAATATCACCTTCCCTTAATTATCTTGGCAATCAGTTTGTCTGGGCGTAAATGCATAAAACATCTTGTAAGTGTATGAGTAAATCTTCAAAGTGCCTAAAAGGACATTTGTGTGTCTATATAATTTTTATTCAATTCATAAAACAGCATATTTGTTTGTGAAAAAAGCATTGCAGCACTATTACTGTAAAGAAATGAAGACGCCAAACACCAGAAAGATCTTCAAACTACATCAGAGAACAAACTTACAACTGTTTAACAGGGCTGAAGCTAAATATACTCAAAACTTTCAAATATTTACTTGAGTACATGTAGTTTTTTTCACCAAATAAGGTTTTTTGTTGTTCTAGAAAGATAAAAGACATTGTGCACTGGAGCAAATATTATTTGTCCAAAAAAGGCAGTGTGTTTGTGCAGAAAAAAAAACAGATGTAATTGTGTGTTTTTCCATGTGAAGCCTCCAGGATGCAGCAAATTCCAAATATGATAACTTGTAAAATCAGAGTTTATACGGAAAATACAATATAGACATCAACCTAGTTTCAAATCACAATTTTAAAAGTTACAATTTGGAACTGCTAAGATTTTCTTGTGGTTTTTTCCTATGATTACATTTGAGAGACTGCAGGGCTCCTGCGGAAAACAATCTTAAAATGGCTATAAAATAATAATTGACAAGCTATGGGGCATCTTTGATAAAGGCTACCTCAGCAGATAGCCTGACTAATTCAACAACAAAAACCACATTGTTGCATTCAAAGTGATACAAGATAAGGATAAGGACAGCTATAAAGTGGATTGCAATAAATTTGAAAGTTATTGCTATATTCAGATATATTCAGATCAAAACCTGAACTAAATCTTTGCAAAACTTTATGTTTTAATACTGTAAGCCTGTGCTATTCAATCACCAACTCAGCCACACAAACAATATCTACAAATGGCTGAACATTGGACAGACTCAGGTTCCTATTCTAGATGCGCATTTGATTTAATATAAGTGAACCATACAACAAAGATACCAGACTCAGATTTGTTTTGTTCAACAGAACTGCCCTGCTACATGTAAGCAACCAGCTTTTATGTGTAATATGTGAGAAATGCCAAAATAGGACACTTGAAAAAATATGCATATATAAAATCATATAAAATTGTACAAATCTCCTACTGTATGCATTTCACCTTGTAAGTCAATGTTAAGTCGTCACGTCTGACAATCTAAACTTTCTGAGACAGGTCTTGAAAGCTCAAGTGTGGAGTCTGTTAAATTGATAATCTTTTAAAACTCATTTAAAGGAAAATATATTTATAATTTTTTATTAACTTCTTTTAGAACTAAGTCATTTTCATGTATAACTTTCTACCCAACAACTTCACCTTCTCAGTAACAGTAATGCTATGATAATCAATGGATGTTTTGCAATTTCACTTTTTAGTAATGTGAATAGCAGCTTTCACATTGCAAGTCATTGCACATTTTTGATTATGTCTGCATAGTATTTAACCTGGTTCTGTCACTCCTTTGTCTCTGTCTGCTCTCAGCTTTCTAGTCCATTCTTCCCAGGACTCCTGAGAGCCTAACATAATACATTAGAGGCTGTTAGGACCATAAAGGCCTGGCTTTAACTGCTGGCTGATTTACTGGCATTCTGGGTGGCAAACTTGCCACAGTGAATGCCTGAATTCCTACCGGACTTTTTGGGCTTACCAGGAGGACTGACTACTCATCTTCCTACAGTGCAGACAGACAAAGGCCCGTCTGTTCCTCTGGGAGCCAGCAGGGACTGAAACTACCACTTCCTCTGACTATAGAAGGCAGAGGGAATGTAGGGGATGTGAGTTGTGGGAATGAGAACAAGTACAAATCCAAAGGAAGACAGATAGAAGGCAGAAAAGAAGACGTGACAATAGGGAGCTGTATGACAGAGGAAAAGTATGAGAGGATTTGGAGCAGATTTAGAGAAAGATTTCTGGTCTTTGACAATGAGCAGAGTTGAAACATTAACAGTGTTCCTCTCAGCTTCCTTTTAAAAGTTGAAATAGTCCACTCTAATGCCGTCAACATGCTCCATCTCCTGCAAGCTTATTGCTTTTATTCTCGTGGGCATTTTACCGCAACTCGCCTGCGAAACGAGACACCTCTTCCTCCTCCATCTTGCCCTCCTTTCATCCCTCTGTTCATCTCACCAGCACTTACAATGGCTCCTCACCTCTTTCCTCTTGGCCTGCAGCCTCATCCATCTGCTCCTGTAAATAGCTGCTGTCATGTGAAAAGCTGTGTGCAAGACTTAGATTCTCCAGGCTTCATTTTCCAGATCGCCGTCTTCCTTTGTTTTAATGCAAAGGAGGAACCTACATAGAGCTTCACTACTGGCAGCTCATTCTTGCACATGTATACAGTACATATCTATTTTTTTTTCTTTTCAAATTAGAAATATATATAAAGAAAATGCACATAGCTGAATTCCTTTTTTAAAATAAATTTCTTTATTTTAGGCATTTTTTTTAACCTAAAATTCAATAATGTAGAATTCCTTTTGTAACATTTGATCTCACGAATATTTCTAACTTTAACGTGAAAAGTTCAGTGTAGCCAAGCTTGCTTAATGGGAGATTTTTTTGTTCAGAATTTGGTGAACTAGGTGAAGCTAAATTGCTGTTTTTGAGTCTCCAGTTAACGATTAATTGATTACTTTATTAATTGACAATTACTTAAAGGATTGATGCTTCATAATTAATCCGAATTGTAATCCTTTTCTCTACAAACAAAAAAGGATGAATTCTTGTGAATCCAACATCATGTCCAATCCCACCTCATGAGTTTGATGTATTATCACATTCTTAGCCTGAATTTACTACATATATTTCACCCTTATATCATCAATCATGCACGTAAAGATTTGCATGAATTTCATCCAATATGACAAAATATAACGTTTTGTCATCATAAAACCAGATGTTTCTGCAAACAGTTTTGTTCCTTGAGGCATTTTCAAACTTGCAGTTATTTAATAAACAGATATATGTCTTACATGTATTATAAGGATCTTGTTCATCTTAGTCTTGTATTGTTCATGACAGAGATGCAAACATCTGAGGCTGTTGGTCACATCTGGTGTGCATATGGCTCTGTATATAACGATATATAAAAATATAAAAGGAGAGAAGAATGTGGGAATGTGAAGCCGCTGTAAGGAAAGACCAGCCAATATTAAACAAAAGGAACAGCTTTAAAAAGTAAAATGTGATTTTAAGGTGGAAAAAAAGTAGCAGGGAAAACAGAGAAGGCAGCCCCAGAGGAGGAGGTGAACTAATGTGGGCAGAGATAGAGAAAGAGATGAAGGTAGAGGAATCATGTGGAGTCAGATGGTCCTAATCAGCTGTGCTGCTGTCAGAGCTCCTCTCTATAGCAACCATGACTCATGGCACCAGTGAGCAGTTTCATAAACGGAAAGCAGCTCTCGCACATTTCTTAAGGGATCGCTCTGTGCTGCAGAGGCAAGATGAGAAACACACTGGATCACACTGAGAGGAAGTTACTGACAACCCTGACAGTCGTCTGTACATGTGTTAAAAAAGACAGCTGGTTACAAATAGAGCAATGATGTTACTCCTAACAGAGTCAATCAATAATATTTCACATCGATACCAATTTCAGGTTTTCTTTCAAGTTTGATTCCAATTTTTTACTGATTTAGATTTTTTCTTTTTCTGCAGTGGACTCCTATCTACTTGTGGTTCAGTATTCATAAGTTCACCTGTTAGTGGGTTTTTTCATGGTCCATATCTAAAGTATTGTAAAAGAAATGCAGCTTTCGAAGTTAAAATATATGAGAAAGCTACTTGACATACTACTGGCTGCTGTTTACAAAGCAGCCAATCAACAATCATTTTTAATTTTTCTTGGCGCTAATTGGCTGAACCCCATAGAGCGGAGATGAGGAATAGTGTGGATGTTTACCTTTGTGGTAGTAACATGATGGAAATCCAAAAGAAAATCAAAAAATAACAAAGCACCAAAGTCTCCCTCCCCATCAACGTGAGCAGTGGTGAACTCAAAATGTTCATGATAGTAAATGCTGTTGGTCGATATGCTATTAGATCAGAAATTGCAGGACTTCGTAGTTTTGACACATTGATCCGATTTTAATGGCTTTGCCTACTGATCACCGGTCAGGGCAGATAGGTAAATCTGCCAAGTTAGACAGCCAAGTTAGATTCACATTTCTTTCACATAATTGTCAATTATATAACTGCTATTTTAATCCCACAATTTAGTTTTTTTTTTAAATCACTTCTTTTTAAGTTGCTTTTCAAATATTTTTTTCTTGATTGTCATTCCATTTTTTTTTTTCTCTAAGAATCAAAATAGAATAAAAGCCATTATGCAGAAATTTATTATTAAAGGACCTCGGTTGTTAATGACAGTGTTGAAGTTTGATTCTCAGACAGGCCAGTTAGTTTTATACTGGAGCAGATGCAAAAACCCAGACTCCAGACTCCTCCATCATCTGGCACTGACCTGCACAACTAAAAGTAAATATCCGATCAATCTGAGACCAAGAGGATAAATGTAGCTCTGATAAGTGGGAGTAATAGCCAGGCTTGAGTCCATTAGATATTTTATATTCCAGCATTAATAACCTAAAATCAATCCCAAAATGCTTATGGATTCATTTCACATTTAAGATAAACTTTCTGTAGTGAAAGTGAGTTGTAGGCCTCATAGTGTTTGATCAAAATAATTAATTAATATAATCCCTGGACTCACACAAATATGTCAGGCTGTATAAATGTTTCAATATTTCCATCTACAGTTGTCTGTTTCATAATTTTGGCAGTTTTTTTAAAGCTGAATCTTACGACATTACTGCACAGACATAGTTGCAATATTTACTGTGACTCATTCTATTCATCAAGGTTGAACTTTTGCACTCTCACGAAATGCAGACACTCACAGAAACCTCTTTTTTCCCTTACATGTCCTCCATTCATCAGATTCATCAGATGAATCAGCTGACGTTGCACCACCATATGAGACAGGCTTTCTGTACGAGCGTTACCGGATACACCGAATACATGCACAGTGCCCTTCCATCACACCACTAGGACACACACAACCTTCACCCTCTTTCCAACTCCTCACACAGCTCAGTTAATTGTCCTCTCTGTGCTGTGGAAGATTTAGCTTGACTTCTGTCTGCTGTTGACAATATCTCCCTCTGAATCACTCTGATATTGAGCAATCATCAGACTTTGTTCTTTCTTCGGTAGCCTGAAAGAAAAACTCCCTAATGCACGCACACACACAAACACACATATATACACACACAAAAGTCTACATAGATTATAAAGTACTGGACTGCATACATGGGCAGTAAATCTTCTAGTGCAGCTACACACTTGTACCTCTGATGTAAAATAGTCCAAACAGTCTTTTCAGGCTCATTTTACTGCCTCTGTTATAGAAACAGCCAGCAGCCTATGTTTTCACAAACCTGGTAGGGTTTATAGAATAAGTAGTGGGACTTGAACAAATGTTTCATCAAATTAAGGGTCTTAATCGCAATTAATCTCATTTTAATCGGAAATCACATACAGACAAAATGAGCATTTCAGTTCAAAAACCGTTCTTGCTGCACAATTATTGAATAAACAGATATATGAGCTATACAACAAATTAATTTAGCATAGCCTATGTTATATATAATAGCAAAGTGCTATTATATGCATTCAGCTGTCCAGATTATATTTCTTTAGAAATGTGGACTGTGGATGCGGACATTAGTACTGGGGATGTCTGTGCTTGCTGCAACATGTTTTGCTTTGAGATGCTATTTTAGGCTTGAATAGCTTCGATGACAGGCTAACCTCTTTTAGCACAACTTGCAAACAATACTGGTCTTTTCAAGCATTTCATCAGATCATTTTTAAAGCAAAAATTAACCCCCAGTGGGCCAAGAGCAGCGGTTTTATCTTCCATTGCTGTTCATGGATGTCTCTTTTATGTCACCCACACACAAAAACAGTACAAAGCTTGTCTAGTTTATTTTATTTCATTTTTATTAGTTATTAGTTTGCCAATTTCAAACTAATAGCCTAATTATCCATCCATTGAATTGCTGCAATGTATTTGCAACCATTACCAAACGTTTTAAGTTTTGGAAACATTTCTCTTTGTTGTCTTGTCTTTTTAAAGAGTAGCTCAGAATAATGGCTCATTGTCAGATGTCGCATTGTTTTTCATAACTTAGGAAAAAGGAAGTCATGAACTACTTGTTAAAAGTCCATTAAAATGCTAACGTAAAAAAGACATCTATTTAAAAAATCTTTTAATTACATTTAATAGGAATAGTTAAAGGTGTCACTTATTGTGTGAACATTGGGTTTGATAAAGACAATCATTTCCTTATGTAGAAAATGTTAAATTAGTTTAATTACATCACATTTATGTTTTAATATTTTCCCTCTAAGACTATATGGTCAGTTTAAAGTTTTCGCCCCTAGAGACAAAATACGTTCATGCTGAATAAGTAGGATAAAGAATTCAACATTGTCTGGGTTTCAGCTCAGAGCTGTCTGAGCTGTGCATGCCATCAGCAGACAGAAACTAAGCTGGAAGAGGCCTGCTCAGGAGTAGAAACAAAAAGCCTGTTAACTTGACCTGCCACCAAAAGAGATAGATGGAAAGTGTTCATTATTCCAAAGAGATCGAGGACTTTTGCCAAAACACAGGAGTATGTGGCTCCGTGCCAATAAAAAAGCAGTCTGTTGTTCTGAGTCCTCAGCGGCAGATTCTCTGCAGCATTCACTTCAAATATTTGATTCTGTGTAATAATATTATTTATTTTGTAGCGACATGCAGAACGTAATAAAAACTGAAAGACTTGTGAGTCAGCATTTGATTTCTGTGTCATGATATGCGGTTGGAGGTGGTGAGGGAAACGCGGCCGCCCTAGGTTGTTGAGAATGAATGAGGAATTTAATGAAGATGACAGAGACACAAAAGTTCAGGCAGCACAGAATGAGCAAAGGACAAAGCTCAAAACTGGTAACAACTGATAACAAAATAACTGACGGCAGACAGGACAACTAGACAAGGACCTGACAAAGAACAAGGAACACAGGTGGGTTTAAATACACAGGGAGGAAATCAGGTATAACAGGTGTAACAGGTATAACAGGTATAACTAATCAAGGGGTAGACGTGACAACATAGAGACTGCACAGAACACAGAAATCTAAATAAACACATAGAAAAAAAACAAATCTTTACATTCTGAGATTTGATGAGTTCTCTAATATTGCCACCACACTACAAACTTACAAGTTAACCCATACTAGCTTTTATAGCAGCTGATTTGTTTACATCTCTACTGTTTAAAGAGGCATGATTGTTATTAAAGGTGACATATTGTAAGCTCTCGATTTACCGGTCGATCTAAGTTCCGACCCTCATCTATGGTCATGAGCTTTAGGTCATGACTGAAAGAACGAGATCGCGGATACAAGCGGCCGAAATAGGTTTTCTCCGTAGGGTGACTGGGCTCTCCCTTAGAGATAGAAGCTCGGTCATTCGGGAGGCACTCAGAGTAGAGCTGCTGCTCCTTCACGTCGAGAGGAGCCAGTTGAGGTGGCTCGGGCATCTGGTCACGATGCCCCCTGGACGCCTCCCTGGTGAGGTGTTCCGGGCACGTCCCACCGGGAGGAGGCCCTGGGGAAGACCCAGGACACGCTGGAGGGACTACGTCTCTCAGCTGGCCTGGGAACGCCGGGCCTCCCTTCTGAAGCTGCTACCCCCGCGACCCAACCCCGGATAAGCGGAAGAAAATTGATGGATGGATATTGTAAGCATATCATGAACATAGCTCCTCACACATTGCTATTTCACCCCTTCCTGCCTTCATTTTGTATCTAGCAGACAATTTTATAAGCATGTACAACAGGAAGACATCCATTGCTCCATAGGGGCAGCAATTACTTCCTTCTGCATTTTAGTTTTACCGGTAAGAAGAGGTCCTTCATCATAGTGCTGCAACTGTTTCCATTTTGTCAGTTAGACAGGCTACAACAGGTCATGATGAAATAAATCAATCAATCAATACACACAGAGAGCAGAAAAATGCAACCAATTTCCACTTTCCTTGTTATGTCCAGTGAAGCAAAAAGAGAAACTGCTGATCGCCTGAGTAAAATGCCTTGCAAATACACCCTCACACATCCAACCCGCCCGCCCAGCTCCCTGCACACATGCACGCTCTGTCACACAAAGCCAACACAAATTGTTGCCTTCACACATGACTGTTCACGAGACAGCCATTCAAGTCCATCACTTCAATCATTTTCCAGTCTGAAATGGGAGCCTGTAAGGCTTTATGTGCAGAAGTAGGACTCTAAAGCAAAACAAAGCATCTGTCTTCATACTGGGACCATACCAGTAATGTGTGCACTAATGGAAGTTTATGGGAGCAAAGAGTGGTTGCATTTAACTAGCCTGCAAAAATCAGATATCTCTACTCAGCACATACTGGAGGCACTCAGGCTGTAGAGTGTGTGAAAATGTGTGTGAGTGTGTTTGACTGAGAGGGAATTAGGATGGAGGACGGATCTAAAACCAAGAAAACATGCATCATCAGGGTCAGAAGTTCTGTGCAGAAGAACGACAAAAAAGAGAGGCTCTGTTTGGTGGTTCGCATGTTTCTGTCTTTCTGTTCATTTTTTCCTCTTTTTCCATGTGTTCACTTATTTTCTCTGGTCCTTTCTAGCTGGTATGCAATCATCACAGTGTAGTAAACTTGAGTAAAAATACAAAATTTTACTCTGTTAAAGCTAAAATATGAAACAAAAATATATGATTTATCTGTTGTTTGTTTTATTATAAACAGGTATTTCTATAGGAACCATTTTAATGCTGTTATTTATAACATTTATTAATTGTTCAATTGATTTTGTTATCTGGTGTTAGCTGGTTAGTAAGGCTATCTGCTCAGGTAAAGCCTGTTGTTTACTAGTTAGCAGATGTGCTGCTTGTAGCTTATGTGAAGAGGCTTATGTGATGCCTCTTCCCATGTGGGGAAGAGGCATCATAGCATATTCAAAAATTTACTCCTGTACGTCCTCTGGCATCTTATCAAGTTGACTGTAAACAATCCAGATATTATTGGAAATCAATACAGTGTTTTTGTTTAACCTCGGCATACCTTGATATGGATAACCGATAACATTTCAATACGTCTTCACCTCCACACTTCTTCTTCCTCAGGCCATCTCTTTCCATCCAACTGAACATCTTTTGTGGAATTTTCATCTTCTTAATAGTTTTAATAAGTCTCTACTGGCAGAATTGTGCATCCAGCTTTAGGCTTTGAGCGTTAACAACCGCACATCTACTGGGTAATTCTCAATGGATTAGAAGACCAAACTACTTTTAATAACTCACTTAGTGCATTTAGTTAATTTATTTATTTCAGTTAATATGGATGATACTTCTAGATTTAACCGTATTTTTGCTTTTCGGGCTTATGTGTGGGGCAACAAGATGGTGCAGTTTATAGCACAAAAGTCCTGGGTTCAAATCCCAAACAGGCCTTTCTGCATGGAGATTTCATGTTCCTCTCTTTGATGCATGACTTCTCTGCAACCAGTCTAAAAATATTACTATTAGGTTAACTGGTTTCTCTAAATTGGCCTTAGATAGTGTGTGTGCCTTAATGGTTGTGTGTATCTGTGATGACAGGTGGCCTGTCCAGGGTGACCGCTGGACAAAGGCACCAGCTCTCCTGCGACCCTTCAAGGACAAGCGGGTATAGAAAATGGATGGCTTATTATTATCTTTGTTTTCTAAGAAACTGAATTTTAGTGTTTCATTATATACTAGCTATAACGTTTAAAATTACAAGATATAAAAATTGGTAACTGAAGGAATCATCGGTATGTAATGAATCTATAGAATTGCACTTCAATTACAGAAATAAATTTAAATAAATTTTCTGCTGAAATTCTAATTGACTGAGATGTGCCTTTAAAGATGAAGCCTGCACAGAGGCCAGTGGTAACAACAAGCTATAAATCCTCAAAAACAAGATGAGTCACTGTGAATCACTGCCATTACTTAGAAAAATAGCTCAGGGCCAACATATCTTATAGTTTCTGTCATATTTTTTATGCCTGCAGTTCTTCACCTTCAAGTCTCCACAGTTCAAGCTTTAAAGAACCCAGTAGTTTCAAAAACATTGCAAACTAGTCATAAAGCAGTAAAGCACTGTCTGCAAACTGGGAAAGAACTTGACCTCTGGTTTATTATGAGACTCCAGAGGTCGGTGTTTGTAATCCATAGAAAAGCAGTATGGTGACAGTAACAGCATCCGGGGCTGGAAACGGAGCTGACTGTTTAGTAGACCCACCCTGCCCAACACCAAGGGGGGGGGACTCCCTTTCCACCAGACGGCTCCTTGATTGGCCAGCTGGATGACCTTTGATCCTCGTTGTATTGTGTTTTCAGCATTACCAACCCTCCCCCTAGTGTGTATATGTGTGTGTGTGTGTGTGTGTGTGTGCAATGAACGACAGTCAAGTCCTAATGTAGCAATCAGAGCAGTGGTAGAAGGGAAATGGTCTGAGGGGAAATGGAGAGTGTGTAGAGCTGACTGTGCGTGTGTGTGTGTGTGAGAGAATGTGGGCGGTGTGATTATATTTTGCTTTTGATGACTGAGTTCCAGTAGTGATTACTTGCACAGCTTCTAATTTATGTCTCTCATCATCTACCTGCATCTCCTGGTCACCAGCTGACCAAATATAGACTCTGACTCTGCATCCGAAGTCTGATCATCAGAAAACAAAGGCAGTGTCTCCTTCACAGTGTTGGTTCCACCAGAATCATGTAACCTGTGAATTTGGCTATGAGTTTGCAAAAACATTTACGAGACTAAAGATGGCAATGGAGAGACTCGATATGGCTGCAGTTTGTTGCAACATTCTCCTTCAAAACTGAGTTAAATGTCGATATCAAATCTAAACATTGAGAAGGAGCTGAGTTCGACTGAGAAAATAATCTGATACTGAAGGTTTTAATCAAAAATTGTTACATTAAAATGAGCGTCACATATCCTCCAAATTTAGATCTATAAGTGGTTTCTCTAAATTGCCTAAATGTCTTAATCTACCAGTGATAACAGTTGACTCTTGTGTGAATATGTAACTCCAATATTTTTCTTTGCTTAATGTACCTTCAAATTATTTGTAGAAAAGCCACCTATTCCCTGAGTTTGTTTTGTAGAGAATATCGCATTTTTTGAAAGAAGCTGCCACTTGGGACAATGGAATACCCAAGTGGTAGAATGCTGCAAGACATGCTGTTGACGAGTGTTTGTGAAGCAGCTTTTGGCTACCAATACTCAGCCACTGAGAAAACTAAATGGAAATTCAGTTGCTCGATACATGGGCACAACATGGTTTGTTTAAATGTAAGAAATGGATACACGTACAGCAGTGCAAACTGAGAAAAGAGCTGGAAGTAAGACTCGAACAAATGCAAAGGTGTTAGATCCTACTGTGGAAAACAACATCTTGTCTTCCCTCCTTTCAAACCCTTGAATGAACACAAGCTTAGACTCATATCAAGCACTGCATGATACTGTACAACAGATGTATCCTACCCAAACATTTCACCAAATCCAACTTCTTTCAGTCCAGTAAATCTGAGATTTTCCAGATATGTTCAGTTATGGATGCATGTAAGAAATCAACTGCAGTTACAAACTCCTCTTCTGCTCTTCTTGCAAGAAACAGCAACCCCTCCCTTGTAATGAATGGAAATGAGTTAAACAAGTCAAGTATCTTTTTTAAATCTGCAATAAACAGCCCAGAGCATAGTCATATCATGTCTTTAGTTGAACATGTTTTTTCTTGGCACCGCTCCAGAGAAATGTCAGTAGTGATAGTTTGCCTTCGGGCAGCTGTTGAGAAAATCTAGGTACACTACCCAGACATTCAAGTACTCAGACCGAAAATAAATAAATAAACAGACGCAAACAATAACTTGTTCCCATTTAAGACTGAGCTTATCCCCCTGCCAAAACCTTCCTCTCACTCAGAGCTTGAGAACAAACTCCAAACAAGCCGAACGTTCTGTCTTCCATCCCAACATGAGGCTAGAGATCAACTAAAAACCCTCCATCTAATTCAAGTAGTCAAATCCTGAGAGGCTGGGGCCCCTTCTCTGTTAATGCACCTCATGTGACTCTGACCTCGCTCTGAGCCCCTCGGTCAGAAGAACAGACCACCCCCCTTTAGCGGCATGACTAGCTGTCTGAGGAATGCCTTGTCATGAAACAGATGGAGACCCTCAGACAATGGAGCTGCATGCGTTTACGACGCCCTGTATAGCAAGGCATGTGCCAATTGTCTAAGCGTGTGCATGTCTATGTGTGTGTGCATTCTTACAGCAAACCCCCCAAATTCAGGAAATCATACTGGTGATGGGTTCCAGGCATCAGAAAATCAGCACTGAATGGGAGTCACTTTAGGCCCCAAAACAAGCATGATGTTTTCAGGAGAAATCATGGAGAGAGCCACAGCTCGCTGATGATGTTTCAATCCCAAAGTGCCTCCTTGCATTTACTAGAAAAGAAAGCCACACACTTAACAGCTAAATCGATATTTGATGATGTCATCCTCGCGACAATAATGACTCAATAAAACCCAGTATCACGGCAGGACTGCTGGAGCAGGGTTCATTAATGAAACGTGTATTTCCATAACAGCAACTGTAAAGTTGCAGCGTTTTGAGTGAGGGTCCATCCTTTGCAGGCGGCTGCTGCTGTAGGATGCCCAAAGCCTGCCGGTAGCTGTGTGTAGAGGCAGATCAGAGTCTCTTCAGGAAGCAGGTTTGCTCCCTGATTGTGAATCAGGGCTGTATACGATTATAGCAGAGACTGAAGCGGCCGCATTTCATTCATTTTACACCATAAGAGCCATGTGGAGAGATGCGAGTGGCGCTGCAGCGCTGTCTGAAATGCACAATGACCTCTACACTCAATAATTCAACAACACGCTGCTAGGAATCTTGTTTGCATCGTTATTTCTTGATTATAGAGACATCAGCGGCATTTAAGACTGGAAATATCAGAGATGAGCGCCGGACTGAATCCCATGAACTCACCCAAGAGATCGGCGGATGATCGGCTCCCCTCTGCTCCTCCTCTGAGTAAATCCAGGACCCCGGACGGTAAAATACTAATTCAATCGAGGAATCTGGGATAGGGAATTTCGCGAAATCGTTTTCGTCCACACTAGGAAAGCGACGCGTGGAAGCGACGTGAAGCCGCAAACCGACCTGATCGATCCAAGCACTCCTTAGAATAATAATAATAATAATAATAATAGCAATAATGATTTTTTTTTTAAAGGGTTCAAATCAGCGATTTTCTCCAACTCATGCAACCAAAGCGAAATTATTAAAAGAAATAAACCAGAATGTGTGTTTTCGGAGGGTATTCTTTGGGAATTTGGTGCGGCTATAGTAATCTCGGATGCTTTGGTTGTTGACTGTGCACTTACTGGGCCGCTTCCCCCGGCTCCACCCGCTAACCCAACCTTCCCAGTGCGCCCATTGGCACAGGCAACCGGACATGCAAATCCAAGCTTCCCATTGATGTTTTCAAAAAAAAAAAAAAAGAAGAAAAAAAAAGAAAGAAGGAGAATGGGTTCGCTTTCAGCTTCTCTACTGCGCCATCGTGTGGCGTAATACGTCTTACTGCAGGGAAATTCACCTTCCTCCAAAGAAATACTGCATTAAAGTGTACAATGGTCCCACATAGAGGGTTTAATACGCTGTTGATTATAATATGTATTATGTTATAGACTAAGGGAAAGTAAAAACTAAGAAAATAGTGTGTCTTTTTAACACAATTTTTAAAACAAAAATCTGATGGTGCGCACGCACACAGATTCAGCTCCATTTACTGTGACAGACCCAAACAAACCCAGTGCAACCAATTGCCTTTAAAAGTCACCAAATTGAAGAAAAAAACCACCCCTGTGTGTAATTCAATCGAAGCATTTAATCAAAGCAGCTGTTGTGTGAAGGCCTCAGAGGTTTGATGGAGAACATTTGTCCAAAAACAGAATCATGAAGACCAAGAAACAGAGCAGACAGGTCAGGGATAAAGTTGTGGAGATGCAAAAAATAGAATTAGGGTACAAAACACATCACTTTTTGGAGCATTGCTCAATGCAACATCTAAACATGGAAAGATGGAATAACAGAAATTCCTACAGTGACGGACATCCAGAACGCAAGTTTTTTATTTTACAAAAAAAATAAGAAATGGCATGTCCTATGTTTTTTAGACATCCGCAAGAAGACCTATTCAAAGATAGGAACAAGCCAGACAGAGGATACAGCACACAAGTGAGAAAAGATGCTTTGTTTAGGCCTATCTGGCATAGTCCATAGAAAATGTTACCTTTGAGTTCCCAATCTGAATTTTTCTCATTCCCCAATGATCTTCTTTGCACAATGTCAATGTTCATTAATACACTGGTTTTTAGTTGAGGTGACTTCAAAGCAGTCAAGTTAAAGGATCGATAAAAAGCTCAGAGACTAAATTAAACAAAAAAGAGCTGTTTCTGCTTCAATGAAGTGTGGCCAGCTGCCTCTCACACGCAAAGGAACGCTCCAACTTTCCACTGAAGGAAACTACACGAAAAGAAAGTGCTTTTCTTCCCCCTCCTCAACATGTGCTGCACTCATTAACTGTGGCTGATTCCCAGAGCTTGAAAAAATAAACCTGTGATTTTGTTGCTGTGTAAGAGCCTGACACACTGTCAGAACAGCTCAGCAGATGTTACCTCAGTGGAGCGAGGCTTACAGCTAGCACTAATAAGATGCAGCTAAGGAATGCATGAACTGAAAAAAAAAAAAAAAAAGTTACATTTGAATCAAAAAACTTTCAGACATTTAAACTGGGTGGAAAAAGTTTTAGACAAAAAAGATTTAAATGACACCGTAATTTGGAACATGGCAAATTGGATTTAAGTGTCAAAAAGATACAATTTTTTGTTGTGCTATTAAATTTATAGATGGTATTGTGTGTCGGGGCTCTTTGACTCACTATAATTAATTTCAGAGAGCTGGGTTGATTAGTTTGTCTGGTGATCTCAATTAAAGGAAATCTACTTAAGAAGGATGTTCCACATTATTAAGCAGGCCCCAGGTTTGAAGCAATATGGGAAAGAGAAAGGATCTCTCTGCTGACAAAAATCATCAGATAGTGTAGCGCCGTATGACAAGATATGAAAATATTAAATATTTAACAAAAACTGAATCAAACTAAATCATCGTACTGTAATGAGGTTTGTGGCTGATTCAGAACAAAGATGGTTTTGTACAGATAAAGGCATAATGAGGAAGGTTTCTGTTAGACAAATTCATCAAATTAAGAGAGCAACTGTTAAAATTCCCTTATAAAGCAGCAAACAGTTATTTGAAGCTGCTGGTGCCTCTGGAACCTCAAGGTGGAGGATCTTCCAGAGGCTTGCGGTGCATTAACCTACTAACCAGAGCTCACAAGCAGAAATGGTCGCAGTGGGCCCAGCCGTACATGAAGATTAATTATCAAACAGACTGATGACTGCTGTGTAACCCTTGATGGTCCAGATTGATGCAGTAGTGGTTTGGTGGTGGATGGCCACCACGTCTCAACATGGCTGTGATGTCAGCAAGGAGGTTGTGGAGTCATTTTTTGGGCTCATGGGGAGAGAATTATTGGTCGGCCCCTTCAGAGTCCGTGAAGGTGTGAAAATGACCTCAGCAAAGTATATGGACTTTCTGACTGATCACTTTCTTTCATGGTTCAAAAAGAAGAGCCGTGCCTTCAGTAGCAAAATCATCTTCATGCATGACAATGCACCATCTCATGCTGCAAGGAATACCACTGTGTCATTGGCTGCTATGGGCATAAAAGGGGAGAAATTCATGGTGTGGTCACCATCCTCCTCTGACCTCAACCCTATTGAGAAACTTTGGAGTTTCCTCAAGCAGAAGATCTAAAGGCGGAATGTAGTTCATATCAAAACAGCAGCTCTGGGAAGAAATTCAAGCAGAAACTATCCACAAACTCACAAGTTCCGTGAATGCAAGAATTGTGCAAGTGATACCAAAGAAGGGGTCCTGTGTTAACATGTAACTCGGTCTGTTAAGATGTTTTTGATTGAAATAGTTCTCGATTTTAGTACGTGATCACTTAATGCTGCACATTCAAAGAATAACCGTTTGCAGTTCTTTGTAATCCATAAAATGATTTGGAACAGTGCATTTTGAGTTTTTTATTTTTGAAAAAAAACCTGTTCTCATGGGGAGCTTTGTTCAGTAAAATTTGATTTAAACTGTAATAGTTCATGACTTGAAAATTATACTGAGCATCATTTGCGTTGACCATTTAGGAAATCTGAGAAAATTTCACTTGCATAATAATTTGGAACATGGTGTAAATGGAAATATTGTAAGTTTAATGGTTAAAAGATAAATCATAAAATCTAATTAATCTGTCAAATTAACTGATTTGACAACATTTAAAATCTCATATGAAGAATATTTGTTTTGTCCTCAGGGTTGGACAGTAGTTCAGTGTAATGCTGTTTGTTGCCTTGTAGCAAGAAGCTCCTGGGTTTGAATCCATGTCTGAAATTTTTCTGCACAGAGTTTGGACATTCTCCCTGTAAATAGACTGGTTCTCTCTGGATCCGCCTACTTCCTCTCAAAGTCCAAAAACATGATTCAGATAATTGATCTTTCCGTATCCCTGTTTCTCCCCAGATGTGTACAAGTGATACAGCCTACAAACCTGACTCAATTATACCAGTTCTATCATGAGGAATGGGCCAGAGGTTCAGCAAGCTACAATGAGAAGCTTGTGAAAGAAAACCCAAAATGTTTGACCCAAGTCAAATGATACCAAATATTGAAGTGTGTAATTCATTTAAACTTTTACATTCGAAGACATTAACAAATATATTTCTGACCTATTCTTTTATTATTGTGGCAGTTAGCAAATACAAATTTTGATAATCATGACTGACATAAAACAAGAGTTTTGGTCTGATTTAACTTCAGACAGAAGAAAAGATGTCTTTTCATTCAGTGAAAACTTCTGGTTTGAACTGTAAGCAGTTTCCCCGACATCAGACATCTAAGATGTCTGATTCTTTTGCAACAGCTGCCTCAGAGCGCTGAAGCTTCGCTTGCTAGCATATTGGTGTTTAGCAACAGCATTGATTTTTTGTTTTTTGGTATGTCTGGACTGGATGGGTTATTACTGACATCTGGTGAGAATTTTGTCTCAATTGCACTTAAAAATATTTATTTAGCACATTACTGATGCGTTCAATACTTATTTTACCCACAGCTTACATATGTAGAATATAATACCTAACTAGTACAAAATTCTTCCCAGATGTAAGGTCTGGTTTCCAATACAACTCAAACACACCAATAACATGCTCAAGTCCTCCTTTTTTAATAGTTTCTAATGGCCTGATTGGACAGTAAACTGGAAGATTACCTTGGGGGTTGTGGGGTTAGCTTCTCTGAATAGAGACCCATCAATGCCTCCATTATCTCAAGGCTTAAGTATCTAAGCCTGTAATTATGCTTGCATGTCGATGCAAGACAATTGCAGGAAACTGTGGGGTCAAATATGGCCTCCAGTTAGTGATGTTTCCACAGATGGGTTCTTAAAGCTGAAATGGAAAGATCAATCTGTGATCAAGAAAAACCTCGACTTTCGGCCGTTTAAGGTCAACAACAAAAAAATTCAACCTTAAATAGACACCTCAATAAGTCTTGCATTTAGTTATACAAAAATAAAGCACACAAGGAAACAACATATTCTCCAGACACAATGCTGCTAATGTGTTTAAAATAAGCACATTGGAGTTTTATGGCAAGTAGACTTCATAATCAAAGGCCATTATTCTGCAGGGTTCCATTAGGCCATCTAATTCCTCTGATAATCTGCTCATCCAGTCTGGCGGGCATCACATTTAGGTGAAAGCTTTGTTCACAGACTCATTCTCCAACAAAGGAAAGCCTTTGGCAGCATCAGATATCCTCTGCAGGGACTATTATTTGGAGGGCAGACATTTTCTTTTCAGAAATGACTGGCCTTGCTGTCATGAGATTTTAAGTTGGATTCTTTTTTTTAAATCATGGCAAACACTTGAGGAGATGTGTTTGTTGTGTTAAATAAAATTAAAAACTGTTTCACCAGTAAAACAAATCATTTGCTTAATTTTCTTTTACAGTAATTCAACAGAATATCATGACATTTTTACATTATTGTCTATATAGGAGCTCAGTTGCTCCTCAGACGGCTCATGTTGCATCTTCACAATGTTGAAGAGCCAGATGACAGAGTCCAGTCCAGAATCTCCACCTCAGGCTAATTCTTTAAGCACAGCGATCCCTGCTTATTTAAAGAAGGAACAATCGTCCCTCAGCTTGTCTAGGCACTGGCTGGTGCCATCTTCTCAGCCTGCCTCCTCTGCATGTAGGCGTTGTACACGTCCAGGAACATGTCCCTGCAGGGTATGTTGGCTTTCAGTTTGGAGCAGATCAGGAAGGAGCCGGCCATCTTGCGGTGGAGAGAGTAAGTCTCCTCGGGGGGAGGAGTGAGGCGATGGCGCAGCATGATGGGGACGAGGTTCTGGATGCGATGCGTGGTGCTCTGTGTGCCGAAGTCAAAGGGCTTGGTGGACGCAAAGGCTTCGCCGAGGATCATCACGGCCTCAACGTGGGCATCCTTAAAGGCCTGATGGCAAACAAGAACCTACATTAAACTTCATTCCCTGATCTATGGTGCCTTGCAAAAGCATTAATGCCTGTTGAACTTTTTCACATTTTGCCACCTTACAGCCACAAACCTTAATGCAATTTACTCAATTTTAAGTGCAAGACCAACAACAAAGAAGGACATATTAAAGTGAGGTGCAAGCACAGCCGCAAGTCTTTTGCACTGACTCTACGTTTTTGTAGTACTGAAGAAAATCTTTGCAAGTTAGTTTTACCTCAATAAGAACGGATTGACAGGAAGTGTGAACACCAGTTTTCAAGTTTGCCACAGATCCTTAAGATCTCTATTTACTTTGCCTTAAATCGAACTCTAGTCCATTTGTCTAGAAAGTTGGTTCATTTGAGGAGGTGTGAATGTGTAATCTTACTCTGATGTGGACCAAGAATGTTGTTTACATCGTCTGTTTGGTAAGTGAACTCATGAAGTAAGATGCCAATATATCAAAACATAATAAGAGTTATATAGTGGAAGAAATTGATTGTTTTTCTGTTGTTTTTTTTTTTTACCAGCGACAAAAGAGAAATCCTACAACAGCTAAAATCTGATACCACTTCATTTTTGTTGGGCTCAGTGCCTTCTTCAGAGGTTTTTGTGTAATTTCCTTCAGTGGTTCTTGGTGCAGTCCCACAACAGGCCGAGGGGGTGAAATGGTTTTTCAAAGGGTTGAGTTTGTTTGACAATGCGGAATGAAAACGAACCGCACCAGCTGAAAATGAAACAAATGTTGCAATTTTGGTCTCAGGACATCTGGGTGTCTAAACACTATATGTTGGATTTAAGTCTGGACTTTGACTGAGCCATCCAAGCATGTGATTATCCTTTGATCAAAATGATTCTACTGTAGCCCTAGCTGTATGGTTAGAGTTGTTGTCTAGCGAAAATGTGAGCCTCCACACCAGCCTGCAGCTGGTTTCTCTCCATGACTGCAAATCATCCACATGGTGTGGTGAGGTTGGTATATACTGTAGTGGTAAATTTCCACCACAGCGGGTTTAATATTGAGTTAAATTTTGGTCTAAACTGTTCTGATCAGTAACATATTGAAAGCAGTTGGAAAAGAGGATGGGAGTTATGAAATGACATTAAGCACAGAATGCAAATAACAACAATCAAATTAGGCAGAAGAAAACACTATATCAAAAATAAATTAGCAAAACAGAAGCAGTAAATTTTCTTAAAATAGCCCACCTTGGTCTCAAAGCCTGTCAGAAACTTCAGGTCTTTGGATTTAGACAGGACGGTGTCCCGATCACCAACAGAAGCTGCATAAACCACCTGGACATATGATGTAAGAGCCCAGACAAAATAGTTGCAGAAACTGCGTTAGTGCCATTAGCAGCTGCAAAATGTCTACATGGATGAGTTTCCTTGGTAGTCAAATTCTCTGTGTTAAATTATTCAGAGAAAATCTTCCTTCATAAATCATGCATTGAGATTCACAACACTCGGCATACCTGGATGTAGTCATCTGTGAAAGTTTCTGGGTAGCCTCTGCAAGCTCCAAAGTCTAAGAGGACAACCTGCATATAAGGATCAGGATTAGGATTCGTGCTGCATATCAGAGGAAGACGAGTTTAAAAGGTTCCATTGTGTTAAACACATTCTCCAAATGCAGTTTCCTCACCTTGTTGGTTTCAGAGTTGTAAAAGAAGTTGGCCCAGTTTGGATCAGTCTGCATGAACCTAAACTCAAACAGCTCCCTCAGACATAAGTGCAGGATGTTGTAACAGATCTGCAAAGGAAATAAGACAATGATTTTATTCCTATATGCATATTATGGTCATGTCATAAAGCTGTGCAACAAGGTGGATCATCCTTGAAAAAAAAAACCAAAATACTATTTATATAAACAAAACAACAGTATTTAGCTTTTCTTTTTCTTAAACCCTGTCTCAAGGTTTACTGAAGAAACAGACCCAACATTACTCAGTAGTTTTCTAACCACCAGCAAAGTTTGTAATGTCAATTTAAAACATGGATCGTATTCATAAAGTGTAGAAGTTTTGATTCCACAGCTTTCATGTGTGTGTGGATACTGAAGGTCTTCGCTTTCCATTTATGCCAAGTTACCTCAGTGATTAGATGACAATATATTCAGATTACTTTTGTTTATATGCAAGATGCAGACATAGAGAAGCTTGTGATCACGGCATCCTTGCGAAAACTATTCATGCAAATAAATATACAAATTTTCAACTCCAACGCCTAAAACACAATGTGCTTCTTGAGTCAAACTGTACCTGGTTCCTTGTTTCCTGATCCAGGTCTATGCAGCTATCCAGAGGAACTCCTTGCACCAGCTCCATGGATATCACCCTGCGTGCGGACAACTCATTGATTACCTCTGGGATCTGGAAATATGGGTCACCCTCCAGCAGTGACCTGCAGGCCAGACGTGTTGTCCAATAACAGAAAAAAATTATTTTAAAAAGTTTAACAAGAGGTTGGGAAAAGTAGTTTTAATTTGACATGATGCAAGTCAGTGGACTGACAAACTGCTTTGTGGCTAAGATGTATAAAGTTACCTGAACTTCTTGGCGCTCTCTGCTTCCCTCTTATAGTCACACTCCCAACCCAGCTCTCTCTGGAGAACCTCCAAGCTGCTGTCAGCAAAAAGACCTGTGGACAAAAGGAGCAAACCTCAGCATATAAAAACAAACAAAGCATAACCGTTCCTTCATTGTTGAACATGGGGTTTCAGGTGATGTGTGTGAGAAAAAACAAGAAGTTGAATCAGTAAGACTTTGTGCAAAAGATTTTGTCTTTGACCTTCATCAACATCCGATGCCACAAAAATGTTTCAGGCTAGACAACATTTCTAAAAAAAAAACTTGTATATTTTTAATTCAGGCATAAATAGCCACCTGGAAAATGATCCTAACATTTGGTTTTCTGCATCTCCTGGAGTTTGATTCCTTCTATTTGCATTTTTTGGTTCCATCTGTTTAACAAAAATGTTAAAGTAGATAAAACCCAAAAGAACAACAGATAGTGTGGAACTAGACAGCTGGTACAACTATAGTGCCACCTCATGGTCAATTGCAGTGATGACACTGAATGAAAGAAAAAGATTAAAATTTAAATAATGTTTCACATAATCAGCTAAATTAAACTAGCTAATATACCTTCTGGACATAAAATTAAACAGCATTAACTTAAGTTTACATCACATCCTCTAGTACACTTAAAGTATCGTTACAGGTAAAAAAAAAAAAATTATAAAATGCAATCATTTTACAATTCTTTTGCATTTGGTTACTGTATTAGTTTTGCATTTCCATTTAGTTGATAAAATACAGCCAACAGAAGGAAGCTGCTCTGTGAAGCTTTTCTTCACACAGTGCAATGCTTTGCACTATGTGCTTGCTGCTGTCCACTCTGAATCTGCAGCTTTAATCTCATTACTGACATTTCTGGTGCAAGAAGGAACTTTTTTTCTGTTTTTTTTCTCATACATACTTCGCAAACTGATAACATCTGAAGTATTTATTTATTTATTTATTTTTTAGCATTTAGTCACATTTCACTGTAAGGCAGGTGTGTACAAAGTATGACCTGGGAGATCACTATATTTTTAAATAAAGTAACTAAAGTCAAAAAGTATTTTATAAACAGCATAAAATGGAAGTGGGAAGGGTTAAAATGGAAAGAACAGGGTACAAAATCATTGTATAAACTGGCAAAGGGGCAACTTAATTCAGAGCCTCCAAAGTATGTGACTGACAGGATTTTTATTAAAAGATTTAGTCAGTGCCCATATGAGCTCATCTCTAAGACATTTTTGATTTTTGATCATCTTGATTGACTACCACAGTTTCTGAAGAAACTGGAGGATAATAATTTCATAAATGTAGTTCCTGCTCAAAAATAACAGTCTTTTAGTGTGCAATCTGTGGAGCATCTGTAAGCCTTCCCAACTTATGTTTTAATTTGGTTTCACTCATTAGCAAACTTGGTTAGTGAAACAACACAGCTTTTGGAATATTAAGTGTTGCAGCCAGAAATACTATGATAAGAAAATTATAAAGTGATAAAGAGTGGTAAGATATTATTTACAGCATTACCTTCTGGCAGAACCACACTCATCTTCAGTACTGACATCAGGTTGTCTATGTCACTTTGGATGCTCTCTGCTACTCCAGGGTACTGGGATGGAAATGAGAATAAAAAGATTAAAATTAAGACAAACATTTGGGGAAAGATGGTATGTCTGTTTGTGTTAACCGTTTTATACCTGAATCTTCATGGCAATCTCTCTTCCATCCTTCAACACCCCATGATGCACCTGTCCGATAGAAGCTGCAGCAAACGGTTTATCCTCAAACGATGAGAGCTTCTCCCTCCATCCTGGCCCGAGCTCCTCCTCCAGGACTTTCTACTCAAACAGAAACACACACTTTTCTGTGATTCATTCGATTTAGTCGGTCACTTTGAATCTGTCACGGACAGATCGTGCTTACGGTCATCTGCCATGTGGGCATGAAGTCTGCGCTCTGTCGGACTCTCTCAAAGATCTTCTGCAGCTGAGGGTTGATGAAGGAGTTGTCTGAGAAAAGGAAAACATGCCAAGGTTGGAAAACAACACTGACTGTGAGCGAACTTTCACATGAAGCTGTGATAGTGGGTACCTTGTATGCTGAGCATCTGGCCTATTTTCAGAGCTGCTCCTCGAACCTTACACAGCGTGTTGACAATTCTTTCAGCGTTGGCCTCCGACAGGAAGGGCGAGTCCATAAGAGCATTCATCTCTGGAAACACCACATAAAAACAGACAAACATGTTAGAAAATGCATACTGAGAACATACGATATTCAATTCAATATTTACAGATTATTTCTAAAAAGAAATTTGAGCAAGCTGTGATTCCCACAGAGCTCAACTCCTAAACCTTTCAAAGGCTTGTTATACTGCTTGATCCAAAGCTAGCCCAACTTCTCAGAGTCCCAGCAGCTTTCCATTAATCTGTTAAGTTTGTGAAATAACTCACTACAGCAAGAACACTAAACAGAGAAGTGAGAATGTCTCCACCTCCTTTTTGTTTCCCTCCTAGTGACTGCTTGGCCACCTCCGCGATGGCACCGATGCCCAGTCCGACAGCCAGTCCTGCAGTGGACACACAGAAACATTTAATGCTGAGGTTTCTGTTGGAAGAGTTCAAGCATTTTTCAAATGTTCTTTTTAAAATCCTGGCAATAAGGTTTGTTAGCATTTGGTTACCATTGCCAGCTGTATTGTATATAGCAATACACTGTACATATTTGCAAGTGACATTACAACCACCATAATTAATAATTTTAGTGTTACATTGAAATTGGTGGTTTTATGTCACAAAATAGGAAAAGCATCAAGGGGTATGATTACTTTTGGAAGACACAAAATAAAGCTGATGTTATTTAAATTTTAAAGGGAATATAGTATGTTATTTTGATTTCTGAGTTTTATATCATAGCATTTGATTCATAGCATTTGCTATAAAATGGTGCTGTGCCTGGAAAATGCATAATACTACCCTTGTTAACTAGAATTTTAACTTTGTAATGAATATTCAGAAGGAAAAAAAATCTATCTATGAGCCAAAACAGAAACAAAACATTTAATTCTCACCACCAAAATTAACGAGCCGGCTGATTCTTGTGGAGGGAACCTTCCTTTCCTTGGCTCGCTCACTCAGCTGAAGAAGGTGGAAAAAAACTGTTATCACAAGTAATTTATAACAGTGTGAGTAAAGGAAAAAAAATGTGACTGAGTAGGTTTAAGAAATACAAGCAGAGTTCTGACTTTGCTTGCATTTCATCTAATACAGCACTATCCTGCTCCAACTGACACAACAGTACTTCCACATTACAAATTAAATGTACTAGAACGCCCTGAGGTATTTATCTCCACATCTCATTTTAAATACAAACAAGCTCAGATCAAGATTTTTCTGTATACACAGTAAATATTGCATAATGTGCAGTGATATACAGCACAGGCATCTCAAACCCAACCTTCTGTCTGACTGGTTTTGCCTGGCCCTGTTTTGCCTCTCTGGCTTTCTTTATGTCCTCAGGCGTCAGCTTGGCCACCACTGTGTCGTGGACAGATCTGCTCTGGCAGTAGAAGCGCCGATGGCTGTGGACGGTGTGCAGCAAGCGAGAGTTCTGTCCTGGCCAGCCGGCTCCACCTGGAGCTGTGCCTGGATGAGAAAGAGTTCCAAGAATAAGAGGAAATGGGAATGTTCTACAACATAAAAACATGAAGGTGATGACTTCAATCACTTTGCTGGTTCAGAGTGTAACTGTGTTTTGGTTGTGAAGCACAGAGACTGAATGAGGGACACTGGTGCCATATTGACCGAGAAGGAAAACGCTGAACTAAACATTGATGCTTGTTCTTCCGTAATGTGACATTTAAAGGCTGAACGAGCAACAGAGAGTTCATGTTTATTGAGCAATTGATGTCAGCAATATATTTAAAAACTTTTACACCATAAAAACAAAGCTTGGGTAAAACATCAAGACAAAAACATCCTGGAAACATGAGCTTAAAACCACGGGAAAGGTAGAGTTTCAGCCGGAACGCCCACTACCAGTCTAAAGAAATAAGATTTTGATAATTAAATGCAAACATTACTCTTTGCAGAGTAGACAAAGCTAAAAATTTGGAGTGGGACTTGCTTCAACTTTTTGAATTGAGTTAATACAGAGCCAGTAATTAATTAATCACATTTTAATTGAAAATTATATATCGACAACATAAGTAACATTTTCAATTCAAAAACCCTTTTTGTTCATGCTATCACACCCATTCAGCTGTCAAGTGTTTCAGGAATCGTTGATCATTCATGTAAAAATAATTCTTTAGCAATGTAGATTATCGAACCTGGCATTAGCAATGGGGACATCTGTGCTAGCTGCAACCATCAAAATATATGTAAAAATGTACAAAAGGTTAATTTTTATCAAACTATTGAAAAGTGTAAACTGGTCTGTTCCTATTCTGAAGTGAGAAAATAATATTCCAAGAAATTTAGTTTAAAACCACAGCCAGTGGAAAAAATAGCCAACGTATCCTGAAATACATCTAAAACATTGTGAGAGCTGTTAAAAGGAAAATTGCCCTGTGATTTGTTGATTTCCAAAGTCAAATCTCCACTAAAAAAGAGAGGGTCAGTCAGTTTGTATTGAATGGATAACATGGGGACAATTTATTTGGTACACTGTTGTTCAGTTATAATAAAAACATAACTTTTTGTCTGCTTTGAAAGATATTTACACCAAGTTCCAAGATTTCTCAGTTTCTGCCTAAGTTTTCTGTTTCTTTTAAATGGCTTGGAGGCATTTTTTTTTTTTTTAGATTCACAAGTTTGGGATGTTAATACCTGTGTGCATCCCTGAAGTCGGTCCTACTCCTTGACTTTGCTCTGCAGTTCCAGGGGAGAACTCGGATCCCACCGCCCATTTGGCTGCTTCTTCTGGGTCCATATTCTCCCAGCCTTCTGCATCCGGAAACACATCTTCTTTTATAGACTATGGTGCACACACACACAAACATAACAGAAAGCATTTAGACAAAGATACCAGTGAAACCTTTGCAGTGTTCCACAGTTACAGACAGCTTATTACACTCACCTCATTGGTGCTGCCCATAAAAGTGGCCATCAGGCCTTCAGCCACATCTTGAGCAGCTTTGACTCCTGCACCCACAGATGAGTTGCAGGCCATTAATCTGAGCTGCTCTCCTTGGGTGGTAGCCAAAGCACTACCCACTTTACCAGCCCCACGCAGCACCTGCAGGACCTCTGACAGCATCACTTCAGACACAGAGAAGGGAACAAATGAAACAGGGTGGTCTGAAATGACCAAACAAATCTGCCGCAGTTCTCCACCACGCTGAAACTACACCGGAAGGACAATACAGTTGTATTCACAACGGTATTGTTGTGAGTACAATACCGATTTCACAGCAGCTTGAATTTAGAGTGATCCAAATTCAAGCTGCTGTTGGAGGCTTAACCTTGGATTTGTCTCGGTTGAAAATTGACCAGACATGCGCCAGAAACATGTGTTATCTCATATCAGTGTGGGAAAAAAATATTCTCAAAATCATAGCAAGCATTTCGAAACATAATAACCAGCTCTGTGTTTAGCTCCTGGATGTACTCAAGTCAACATACGGAGTTGCAGCTGAAAGATGCTAAAAACGACAAGCGAGCGACTGCAAACTTAAACCCACGGTTCCAAAGTCTGAAAGAACAACACTGGCCTTGGTTAAACCCTCGCTAGCACTTACTGTTATTGGATAAAATCGTCTTCTAGTGTTTGTTCAACGGATACCCTTTCAGCAACTCTTTATGGTCTGTTTTACAACGGCACACAACACCCGGAAGTTAAAGCTCAACAGATGGAACTAACGTCCAATGATAGATGTAGATGGGCGGGGTTTTGATTGCAAAACGACGGGTGGGTTCTTTTGACCAACCGCGGCACTAAACAGTGGATGACGAAACTGCAACTGGAATAAATTGACCAATCGTGTTTAACCAAAGGCGGGTCAAAGCAGAAAAAACCTCCAATCAGGGTTAAGAGGTGTTCCCATGGAGGTGGGTTACCAAATACACGTGCTATGAGGTACAGTTACCAAACGTATGATTATTTTCCTCAAGGTTCCTGATGTAAGCATAACGTTTGCCATTCTTTGTTATTTCCAATAGTTATTACATTTTTTTAGACACTTTTTTGCAGTAAATTGAAAAGACTAGGTTTTTTGTGGATTAGCATGGTAATCATGCCTACAGCTGCAGGAATATAACCATGTGACACACTTAAACATCATGTGAAATATAAGCTACATTCCAAAATTATTTAAAAACTGCAATTTTATTGTATGAAATGTATAGCCGTGAAAGGTGGAAATTGATGTCAGAGATGTTCTCCAGGGAAACTGACTGAGCTTGGGCAATATTGAAAAGAAAATGGACAAATAATTCAATGTTTAGATGCATACAACTCTAAATTACTTGCAGCTATACCTAGTTTTAAAAAAAGCATTGGCTCAGTGGGGCTGAAATGCACACCACACTTTTCAGAACTTATTTGTAAGACTGTGTCGTTTGTCACGTTAAATCTTAATAAACTACATTTAGCTTGATAAAATATGACAAAATATCAAAGAATCTAAATAATTTTGCAAGGCACTGGAAATTGTAAAATTCTGTTTGCAGCATGGAATGGCATACAAAGAAAGCACATAATAAGGTGGTATGTGGCCCTCTGCTGGACAGACACTAAGACTTGGGATTCTGTCTGTGCTGCTGAAAGACTGGACTTAAACTTGAAAGCAGGAGCTGGTGTCAAAATGTTTCAGGGGGAAATTTAGTGAAATATTAATGATGCTTGCTGTCTGCTTGATTGTTGTGGGACACAATGTGTGAAGAAGTGAAACAGGAGAAACTTGGCTCTACATTGTTAGGTTCATTGCCAGTAGGAAATAAAGGAGACGCATCATGTTTCAACTCAGTGAAGGAACAGGTTGGGAAAGGCAAATGATAAAGAAAAAATTCATATTACTTTTCAGAAAAATAAGTACAGTGCATATAAATCAGGACCAGGATAAATCATTTTAAAGCTTTTTCCACCTTTGACGTAGCACATACCCTGTTCAATTCAGCTGAAAAGCAGATACGTTTGGGATGAAGTATTTTAAAATAAAAAAGGCAAAATATGGGCTATAATAAAGTGCAGGTAATAATCAATAATTGCAGTAAATTTAGGGCCAGTAGTGAAGAAACAGGATGTTTTTCTTTCAAAATTGATGAAGAATGGACAGAAACTAATTAAGGAAAGTACCAGGAGGCCCAAGATCACAGCAACGCTGAAGGAGCTGCAGGAATTTCTGCCCAATGGTGGCTGTGTTCAACATGACATCATTCTCCTGTATTCTTCAAATGTCTGAACTAAGCAGAAAAACATCCAGGCCTGTGCTAAAATCTCCCAGAACCTAGTGAGGTAATGCTATACAGGCTCATGTAGTCATACTTTAATTTTTAGCACCATAATTCTAAAAGGCTTTTCTTGGCAGGGAAGCAACTGTACTGAGTATCACAAAAAACTATTGTGAAACATGATAGTGGCAGCATCATGCAAAGAGGTAATTGCATCAGATTGAACATTATTTTTAAATAAAGTTATGGATTGCTTCAGAATCAGTTTGGAACCAAAACAATCAGTTGTTTGCTGCAAAGCTAGTGAGCAGGATGAATTTCATTTCTCAGCTTTGGAGTAAAATTAAAGAAACATCACCAACAACAACAGGGCCTTTTCATCAGAAAAAAACATAACATTTTGGAATAAAATATGACATAAAATTTGTGAATCTTAAGAGTTTTGTGCACAACAGATGTACACCATAATCTGGTAGAATTGGAAAACTTTAATAAGATAGACTGAGCTATTATTAAAGATGAATGAAAGGTGATTTTTTTTTATTATTATTTAAAGTGCTCTAATAGCACTTTAAATAATAATAAAGAGCACTGTCCACAGTAACTGTGGAGACTTAATGCAGCTTAATGCACTGCAGCTTTTTAAAATTTAACCTAATAGATTTGTTTATCTTTCAGTTAGATTGTGCAAGATTTATTAATGGCTGAAAAGTTTTTTAGTCACACAAACCTGTATTTTTAACATATAGTTGATGAAACAATAAAAAGAAGTCTAATAAACATGTATGTCACTCTAGTAATTTTATGGAGAAGGAACATACGCGATGTTAGTGTGGCTTTCAGTTTTCCCACCTGTTTTTGACAGAGTGACCTTTAGATGCTGGGGTGTCACAGTGTGGCCGGTGTGGAGTCCGTGGGGCAGTGGAGAGGGAGGGCACTGAGCACACACCATATATGGGCACACCACCGACTCTCCACTGCTATTGGCTGATGGACTTATGCAGCTGCTTGTCAACAAGATGGCCTTCCTCCTCTCGCCGTTTTAACACAGATTATTTTGGTATCCCCGAGAACATACTGTGAAAGCCTGTGACACTTCTAGATAGACAGCGGGAAAGAGATTGCTGGGAGACCTGGTTAGGCGTACGGTCAAGTGGATTCTCTTCAGGGAACTGACAGCCTGAAATGCTGCGATAGAGGCTAGTATTAAGCAAGGTTGATAAAACAGAAAGTAGCTGGGGGCTAATGTCGACGTTAGCCTGCTAGCTGGTTAGCCTAGCTACGTGGACTCGGATAGTCAACTCGTGTCACCTGTATTAGACTAGTTTGGTTGGAAGAAAACACGGCTAACAAGGACTTGTCACTGACCTTCTGCTCATCGCGGGGTTTCCGTGGAGAACAACCTAACAGGTATTTCTACCCCCACAGCCTAAATTAAAGTCTTTTTTAATCGTTGCTTGCTAGCAGAGTACAGCTCTGTTATAATATTCTGCAGGTAAGTTGTGTTGTCCAGTTAGCTAGCTCGTTAGCTCAGGAAAGGTTTGTTTTTCTATAACTTCGACTTAGTCTTCACCGAACTGAATTATCGTTTTAAAAAAGCTGACTTGTACAGATGTGTGTTAGTTATACTGTAGTTCTCTAGTTTTTGTTTGACTTCTGGTCTGCTGGGTATTTATGTCCCAGGGACGCTCTGCTAGCTCGCTGCTTAAATAGCTGGTAGTTGGTTAAAGACATTTAAATTTAATGTTGGGTAAAAATAATCTCCTTTAGCTTTGTTTTTGCTGATCTTTGGTATTGTTGTCCCTTCTCTCCTTATAATTGTCACGTCAGATGTATACATTGTTTCAACTTGTTTTCAATATATTTTGGAAAGTTAACACATTTACCCAAAAAAAATGCTTTTAGTGAGCTGCGGGCCTTCGTTTTTGTCTAGGAAACTTTAGTCACAGTGAAGACAACAATCTGACATTTTTCGTGCATTGACTTTTTGACGTGCTCCTGTCACGATGTGTGGTTCTCTCCAAGAAAACAACTGCGACCCAATCTTTTAGTGTTGTACATGTTGGTTAAGATCTTGAAGAGGTCTTCTGTAATCAAACAGCTATTCAGATGCTTTTTACTGCAAGTTAAAACTGCTTACTAGACATTCTGTAAAACTTGGATTCTGAATAGATCACTCATAGAACAACGCCCATCTGGTCAGTTCTTTTTTTTTTTTTTTTTTTTGCTGTGAATAATCGTTTAATCGAGATAAAAACCTGCCCTCCCAATCTTCCAAGCCCACATGCCTCAAGTGACTTCACATTATGCCCAAGGCTCTTTAGTCTGTTCACGTTTTTTTTTCTTTTTGTACACATAATTTATTCATGGGTTTTAACAAAATTCCACTTTCTTTTGTGTTTGTTTACATTCTGTACAGTTGTCGTGTGCCTAAATTTGACAATAAAAAGACATGAAAACAGTTTATGAATTAGCCTGAAATTATTGACAAAGGGTTGGTCAGAACTTATGACTCAGCTGCTGTTAACCGAAAATGACTGCTTGATATCAAAGTAGTAGTCATTTCATTTGAAAGCATTATGAAGATGGGAGAGGAGAAAAATCCCATTACTCAACAGTAATAAAATGAGTTGTTTAACTAAGACAAAGTATTATGATTTCAGACTGCATGCAGTTCAACTGTGCTGCCAAACCATATTATGAATTAATATGAAATAATCTCAGTTTGACATTTACTCACTTTCTGAATGGCAAATGTACATAGAAAACAGATTATATAATTCTTGGCAGAATAAAAAGGACTTTGCATCAATTAGAGTTTTGCCATCTGCCTTTTTTTCCTTCATGACTTTGGGTTCATCAGTCAGAAATTGTGTCCATGGTACTCGCATGTTTCAGAATGGGAGTGGCCGATGTGATGATTTTATGTTCTTAAAAATTAGAAAATGTTGACAAACTGCCAAAAGAAGGAAATTATAAAATTATCTCCAAAAGTATTCGATGGAGTTCTGGTTTATGCTGTTGTTCAAGTGCAGAGGTTACCTACATAAATGAATGTATACTTTCCAGAAAATCAGTTTCTGTCCCAGTATTTAACCTTATTGCTTTATTAGTGTAGGTGTGTTTGGATGCAGCCCTCTCTCTGAGTGGTTTGATGTTGTTTATTCAGACGGTGTGTGACTGAAGCTCCTCTCAGGAGGTCAATACAACAGATCACTGTGCTGACGCAGATGTGTTGGTGGAAGTCTTATTGAGGTTTGTGACAATATTTCTGAATGGACATGCTGCCACTCACTCACACACACACACACACACACACACACACACACAACACACACACACACACAGTCGGAGATGGTCAGGCAGGCTCGTGGCCACTCTTCCCAGGTGTCGTCGCACGATCCTGATCTGACTGCTGGAGCGACTCGCTTCACTTTATTGTTTAGCACACCAGTGACAGAACAAACGGCCTGTTGGGCGTTCATCTGTTACCTTGTCGTCAAAGACACACAGGCAGAGGGAAACTTTTGTAAAGTTTTTTGTGGTTGTGCCAGCATGATTGTGGGTTTCTGGCTGCTGTCCGCACATTGACATGAATGAAATGCTTCAGAGCGTAACCGTCTAACGGACGAAGAGTTATTCTTCAGCTTGTTTTCTTTTTTAACCAGTTGGTTCTTATTAACTCGGAACGCCCTCAAATTATGACCTCATATCTTGAATTGTGATGTCAAACATTTAAAAATGATTGAATTCTTTATCCAAGCTGCCAAGTTTTATAGGTGTTTAACAAGGATATAGTTGTCTGAACACACCTACCCAGCCAAGTGTAAGTAAGGACAGGGTCATTAAAGGCAATGATGGTGTCCGTAGAAAAACACAAGCTTGGAAAAAATAAAAATTTAAAATTCTATGTTTCTAATGTTTTTTGAATAGGTGAAAACTGATTCTCTTTCTTCTAATCTTTGACTGACTGAAACTGTATGTAGATTCGGACCAGCAATCTCAGATTGACTGAATAATCAATTTTGAGTTTGGAAAATATGTTGTTTAAGGATCTAAACACTGGAAACTTGATTTAAATTAATATTTGGAAAAGCTGTTACAATTGATATTTTCTGTATTGCTGGTGAAATTTCTAGAAACTTAATATCAAAGATGCTAACAGTTTAACATCTTTGAAAATGTTGAAAGTTTAACAAAAAGCGGGCTTTCACTGTTCAGACAGTATAACCTGTTATTTTAATATTTGTGTTTTTGTGTCATCTGAAGGTTTCTGGTGGTTAGAACGAAGCTCATTTGTGTGTCGTAGCTATTTTGCAATCAGAAGCTCCTTCTCAGTCTTCAGAACAGTAGAGGAATGTTGTACTCTGTATTATTGATTAACTTGACTGACGTTGGTTAGATAACAAATATCTTTTCACTGATCCAGTTAACACATCCCGTTTCAGGTGAATGCACACTGTTAAGTTTGATTTGACCTTTTATGGATATCTACTCGTAAACCAGCCCCAAACGTTACTGAATAACATGCTTCTGCATTTTGGGCTTGCCTGGTTGACGAGTCTGCAAAGTTGGCAGACTGCATGCTTCCATGTGTCGGTGTGTGGAACGAGTTAATTGCTGGAAATGCACAGAAAAATCTTCCTTCTCTCTTGACAGTCTGTCAGACAGGTTGGGTTTCTAACGATTAAGTCTGCAGAGTCGCTGTAGTGCCACTGGCTGCTGCTGAGCTTGGACAGGATTTGATGGATTAGGTTGTTGCAGATTGCTTAATTCAAACCCAGAGTCTTATTTGCAGAGATTTGTTTGAGGAGTAAACGATGCATAAAGTACATGTGTAAATGTGCCTCATCTTTTACTTGGATTTAACTTCAAATTGTGTGAAATATTAAAGACAAAAGATAAATATCCCTTCAGCTGTCTGGGTTTGAGGCACATGGTATAAGATGTCACATTCCCTTTTCAGAACTTGGACATATTTAGAAGAAATTTTCCTCATTTAATAAAGTATGTATTTCAGACTTGGCCAGTATTAGGTTTTCACACTACAACCTATCTTAGAAATTTTATGGTTTAAAAAAATCACAGTATGTTTTACAAATGTTGCACATATGTATGACATGATCCAATTACCTTTTCCTACTGTGTCAAACTAATAGCATATTCATTATTACATTTTAGCACTTAGATTTTAAGAAAATATTATAGAATAAAAATTGACTTCATTCGTCTGAACAATCCTGCAGTTGGCTGCTGTACCATAAAAAATGATGGGTGGCGCACTTTTAATGCTTGTTTTCACAAGCTGGAAGTATTTCTAAGCTGCGTTCAATTTATCTTGGATCTAGGTTTGATCAGACCTGAGGTAACATCATTCTATTTAAGTTGGAATTTCAAAAGGACAACTTTCTGTAAGAGGATTATTGTACCTCTTACAATGATGATTGTAAGAGGTACAAAATGTTACAAAAATCATGTAACATTGATTTTTAGATGCACGCTTACATGTGAAAAATAAACAAGTATCCACCACATCTTTTTGTTAAGTGAGGAGCTGCCATGATGACGTGCAAATTGGACCTTACAAGTTGTAAAGGAGGTAGTCAGAGTTGCTCCCCTTTTTATAGCGGGAGGGTTAGAGACTTTGGAGGGTGTTCCAGTTGAATTTTTTTCCAACTAGGAATGTAATTTCCAAGTTCAGAGAGCAACTGGATCGACTCAGTCGGCTGACCAGCATTATGTAGGAACACGATTCTTCTTGCTGTCTGGAGCAAAATGGCTGCTTTGACACTGTCGTCAATTAAAACAAACTTTAAACCTTTAGAACTGTTAGCGGTTACTTTTTAAAAACCTGAGTATATCTTGATGTCAGTAGACCGCCCATGCTTTATTCTAGTGATGAGAATTAATATTCTGTACTGATGGCAGGCATTTCAATTTCTGTGGTTTCTTATATTGTGCTTGCAGTCAACGTGTTACCTTTCATTCTTAAATGCTCATGTTGCCAGGTGACATTTAATTGTTGAAACTAAAGTATTCTGTAATCCTTAATCTTTTAGAATTTTTGGCTTTTATACCATTGTACCCCTATTTAGTCATGTTTCTCTTACAGCAGAGAGAAGGTTTTGAACCTTTTTCTCATTGACAGGCACAATATTTAATTTACGAAGAAGTGCCAATGTTTAAACAGAATATGGTTTGATTCCCTGCTAGATTCCTTTAATTTTTATGTTGTCATTGAGATGATATCTCATCTCCCAATACAGCCAAGTTCCCAAAAAATAATAATAATGAATAATAGATTCATGCAACATATTGCATGAATCTGTGGTTATCATGGTGGATAAGAAAGAGTTAAAGAATGAAACTGGTTATGACTAGTTCAATCCCTGAAGAACATGCAGTAAAACAGCCTCTTCAGCCTCTTCACTACAGTATAATCTGTCTGCTCTTAGATGAGTTGTTGCTGTGTGATTATAGAGGAAGCATTTATACTGCTACACCACACTGTGTGGGAGGCGTTTGTTTTTTGCGCCTCTCTGAGCCAATCCATTAGTCCAACTGTATAACACACCACCCATGCAGTGTTACACAGAAAAGAACAAGTGACCCTTTCGGATGCGTTTTAAATTAGCTCTAAAATGGCCCAAACAGTCGGCTCAAGTTTCCTCCTGAATACCGGAATCGTTAATTAAATAGCCCAGCTGATCAACTTTTCATTTAGAGCAAGACTGTATGAATGTTTTCCTCATTTAGAGGCTCTTCACAGCATTGTATTGAGTAAGTGTTGAAGAATAAAACATTTTTCCCTCTGCGTTTACCTTAAGACCACATCTGAAGGTGGTGTTAAGGTGTAATAGTTTCCTCATGAATAATGAACCCTTGTTTAGAGGGAGCAGTCAATACAAAAGGAAAGTTTCAAATCCAAAAATTCATTGATCTTGTTGGCTCCAGGTTTGCACTATATTGGGTAATCTCAACTTTGTATACTAAGCATATTGGACATTAAAATCTGCCAGAACTGGGTGTTCAATACAGTGAGACTAACAGGTAGGGATGGGGTTATTATATCTTTTATTGTAATGACAAAAAAAATTCTGAATGTCTGAAACCCCAAAAACTGACATTTTTAATTTCACTGCTGTTGATTACAAAAGAGCTTCAATAAATCTGTGAAAATGATTAAATGCCAATTATTTACATAACCGATGTCCTGAAAAAGCCCATTTTGATATATTTTTTTATTAAGAGCTGTGTGTGTGTTTGTTTGGTTTTGACTGCAGTCAACCGTCTAAACAGGCTCTTTACAGCTCCTGTTCATCTAAAAGGTGTCTGGCAGTGTCAAAAGTTTACTCCCCCAATGCCCTTGATCGCCCTCTTCAACATTTTAAAGCAGCTCAGACTAAAAACATTCATATCAATGGGATTTAAGGCCTTGTTGGCATGCAATAACTTGTCAGTTCACTGTTATGAACGGAGTAAATGTTTTGATTTTACAACATTTGTGGTAGGAAAATTATGGTGGCAGAATATGGATCAGATGAGGCTCCACAGAGAAATAGGAGTTAACTAGTTAACCTCATTTAATTTCCCAGTGAACTCACAGTAATATGACCTCCTTTTGCCAGAGATAATGGAGCCCACCAACAATAACTTGACCTCATTTGGAAAAATTCAAAGCCTTAAAAAGTAAACTACATTTTTGTAAAATCTGTCAATGTGTCAAATGTTTTTGTTTTGTTTTGTTTTTTGTTTTTTTTAAGTAAAGTTGATCCAGATTTGGCTTTAATTATAAAAATAGTAACTTTGAACTGTATTGTTTTTATTTTTAAGAATTGTGGAGCATCTTGGGGGAAATAGAGTAAGTGCAAACACTTTAGCGCGGGTCAGGCACGTTGCCTCGTCTGTCCCCAAGTATGCTGGCCCATCCCTGGCATACCCTGCAGCCGCCCTTGCTACAGAAGCAAATGATGCTGGGTGAACAGAAAAGCTCCCCCTCATTGTTCTGTAGTATAGCCAGCAAGGAAGAGGTGAGGATAGCAACAACAGTTTCACTCCTATCTCCTCCCTGCCGCTGCTTTCTAAAAATAGGTCCAGCATATGCCTGGATGCTCCTCCCTGTGTTGCCTCCTATTAAGTCAAGTCCTCTTTGAAATGCTGAGATACAGAGAGAGGGTGAGGAGGATCCATTTGGTGCTTTTGTGCTCTATCGTTCATCCCTTTCATCTTGAAACCCGAAATGCAATCCCTTTAATTTAATCTGGAGGCCTTGGAGTGGGGGAGATGGTCTTGTTGCACAGAAGTGAATGCAACTACTGATTAAATTTGGCCAAAGTCTGAAGCAGAGGATTTGTGACTGGTGTCTGTAAAAGTGTGATGCTGTCTCTTCTAAACACTAGTGGTTGGGCTTGCAATGCTTTCAGTCTGTTTGATCACTTCGGGGCAACTATTCAGTAGAGCCTCGATTAGTTATTGATCATCTAATTTAATCCCTCTGCAGATGAGCTTTGTTAATCTGCACTTTTAAATGGATAAAATGTGTAGTTTTATCTTAATCCTTTCTGTCACTCCATCCCTTCATGTATTTACAGGGTGTCCATGCATCCTTATAAACTCTTAAAAACGCCCTGATTTGTAGATGCACTTTATCAATATTTAATATTTTGTAGTTTGTTTTTAATTTTTTGTATCCCTTACTGTTCAATTTTTATTTCATACAGGTCTTAAATTTCATGGATAATGCTTTTAAAATAGTCTTAAGTCTTGAATTTGAGTTGATGGAACCTGCAGAAACTGATTTTTTTTTTTTAACCTTTTTTCTGTTTTCTTGATGCAGGTTTTATGCCCGGTGTTGGTTTTGGTGCCAGTCTGGTGGCTACGGGAACAGAGACGAACGATGAGCGCTCCTGGTGTTTGCTGGCCAGTGTAGATGCAGATATGCCACGGTGGTCCTCATCCTGATGGACCGAGACACCTTCTCCCACATCCGGCTGTGGTGCCCTCGCCCCTTTGGCACCTACTCCCAGAACAAAGCTAGGAGTCCAGGCTCGGGGGGCAACAGTGGAGGAGCCAGTGGGGCAGGTTCCCCCTCGGTCTGCAAGGCTGAGCTCTCGCAAGGTGCCAGGAGGACACCAGAAGAAAGTGAAGATGTAGGGATGATAGTTGGGGGTAAGGAGGGTAAGGAGGAGGAGGATGTGGGGTCAGAAAACACGCCACCAGAACCTGAGCTTGAATCTGGCGCCATTACACAAACTCAGGCCTCTCAGCCTCCTCCTGCTCCGCCCTCGCCACCAACTACAGGGTCTCAGATGCAAGATGGGCGTGTGCTCTTGGACACCTGGTATGTTATCAAACCAGGGAACACAAAGGAGAAAATTGCCTTTTTTGTTGCACACCAGTTCAGTGGAGCAGGCCAGCCCAGACCGAGTGCCATGAAGGTGAGAACCTATCAGAGGGGTGTATATCTCTCTTTTACAATTTCAGTATTGCTTTAGTTCAGATACGATATCAGAGTATTTTAAAAGTTTATATCTAAGGTTGCTTTAATTGAGCTCTGGTTTGCTAGAAAGTCTGATTTGCCTGGGGAGATGTGAATATGCAACTCTTATATGGACCAAAAAAAGTAAACTCTGGTCCACCTAAAAACCCAGATCTCGGTTTTGAACTGCATATGTGAATGCCAAGAGAACCAAAGGCTGCTTCAACAGCAGGAAGTGGATTTTAGTACAAGGCATTCTGGGTAAATGCAACCAAAACAAACATATGTGTCTAGTGCTAATGGGAGATATGACTTATAGTCACTTATCAAAGACAAAAGAAATCCTACTGCTAAACTCTGATACCACACTATTTTTTTCCTATATGCCATAAAGAAATAAGTAACAGCCGTGTCTTCTTCAGAGATTTTCATGTCGTTTCCTTCAGTGGTTCTTGGTGTAGTGACACCACAGGTGAGTAGAATAGGTTTTCCAGAGTGTCAAGTTCATTTGAAACAGTGTATTGTGAAAGCAAACCGCACCAGCTGAAAATCTATAAGATATTGCAATTTTGATCTCCTATAGAACAGTCATCGAGTCATTGACTTGTATCGTGCACCTCTCCTGGACGAGCATGTAGCGACATGTTGGACAATCACTTGCATTGAGTCATTGACTTTTCAGCAATCTCACATACCTATCATCATTGTAGTAACATTGAAGAGGAAAAACCGTTTATCAGGAAGAAACCTCCAGCAGATCCAGGATCAATACCAGGAGCCATTTGCCACAGCTGAAAGACAGCAGAATGCACTAAAGGAAACAGAACTGATGTACTATTATGTTCTATGTTAATGAAAGTAAAATGTTAATATCAGAAAAGGGACAACAATTAGTTGATGACAGCATTATGTCAGCTTGTGCCCTCCTCCAGGAAGGTACCAAACAGAATGCCAGATCAGGAGTAGCTTCTATGGAGAGAAAAACATTAAATGAAACATTAATGTGCAAATTTAGTCTCTGCATCTTGAAATCACGCAGGACTGCTTGCATTTCACAGACTACATGCATTCAAATATATTTGACTATATCTGGATGGCTTTCCACTATCCTCTAATGTAGGGGTGACTAAGGTCATACGGTCGTTCAATGTCATTACAATGTATATAGACAGTACTGTAGCGAATGATCACCATCACACTATCTAGCATGTAGCTGTACAATTGTGTGTGGCCTCAAATTAAATAATTTTCTGTTTCCACAGGTTAAAGGTAACTGGGCAACAGATTGCAGTAAAGCCAAAAGACGAAGGCGGTGCTCATCCTACGACCCTCCAACGCGCTCCCAAGCGCCGACTCCTGACACCTCCATAGGATCTCCAAGCCCCGATGAGCTACCATTAGGTGTGAATGAAACAGATCTGCTTTCTGTGGCAGAGATGGTTGCCTTGGTGGAACAGAGGACCGCCATGGCCCTTCAGGGCATTGTGGCAGTTCATGGAAACCAGCACCACCACCAGTCGCTTACCACCTCTCATAGTCAGGGCTTCTCCCACAACCAACATACTCTGCTCCGAGGTACAGTCTCCGACCCTTCTCCTATGCTGTTTGAATCAAACAGCTCAGACAGTCAAGCCTCTAGTGAATCCCAAAAGCCATCATCTCCAATCCAGACGGATCAGGAATTCGAGGAGGAGCAAGAGTCGTGCAGGGTGGCTCAGGCCATCGCACACTTTGAATCTCAGACTCTTGAGAATCGCCTCCATCTCGGTTCTGGATCTGGAGTACCTTCAAATAATCAAAGTGGAGATGGGGAGCTGAGAAGAGGGGAGACTGTAACACCACCTCCACCACCCAACCACACCCATGGGGAGGTGAGGATAGCTTTCAGAGTGTCCAATATGGACCCGCGCTCACAACTGGAGCCAGCTGGCCGGTCCCGCTGTATGTTTATGAGCTGTGGTGGAGGGAGTAACCAGGCAGCTGCCAGAGCCAAAGAGAAAATCACCTGTGACTTGTACCAGCTCGTCAGTCCGTCTTCAAGAGATCCCAGTAGTCTGCTGCTTGCCGCCACAGCTTCCACCTCCAAACCAGACGTAGATCTCCATCAAGACAATCCGTCCTGCGGCACTCCGGACCCCAACCAGGAGCTCTCCACAGGGGAAAAGAAAGGGGGTGTCGGGAGGGAACGAGTGACTGGGTTCCATGTGGAGGTTGTGGTGACGGGTGCTGTGGACCAGTGTGTCTTCTACGGCAAGGACAGCACTGAGAATGTGCAGGAGGAAACGGTGTGTTTCGCAATGCCTACAGCGGGAGGAGGTGGTGGTGGTGTTGGCAGCTCAACTGACCCATCATCAGACGATCCCCCTCCTGGACAGCTCTTTTTCCTTCAGTCCCCTAGGGGACCAGAGGACGATGTAACTGCAAAGACATCTGGCAGTGGGGCAGGAATGTGCTCTTTGGACTGCGCCAACAACAACAGTCCTGGCACAGGGGTGACAGTGGGCTCAGTGGAGCGAGCGACACGCCCAGACTCCCCTGGTGTTGGGGAGGACTGCTCTGACCCTTCCCTGTGTCGCCTTTACCGCCACGTGTCCCACGACTTCCTGGAGATCCGTTTTCAGATCCAGCGGCTCCTCGAGCCGAGACAGTACATGTTGCTGCTCCCCGACCACATCATGGTGAACATCTTCAGCTACCTACCCACTCGCTCTCTGGCAGCCCTTAAGTGCACCTGTCACTACTTTAAGGCACTGATTGAAACCTACGGGGTGCGCGCGGTGGACTCGCGCTGGAACCAGGACCCCCTCTACAGAGACGACCCCTGCAAACAGTGCAAGCGTCAGTATGAGCGCGGGGATGTTTCTTTGTGCCGCTGGCACCCCAAACCTTACCACCATGACCTGCCTTACGGACGTTCCTACTGGATGTGCTGCCGACGTACAGACAAGGACACTCCGGGTTGCCGGGTTGGGCTTCATGACAACAACTGGGTGCAGCAGCCTGCAGACGGTTCCCAGCCCATCCGCACCAAGAGGGAAGAACGGAGGGAGGAGGCCAGGTAGAGGGTGCAAACAAAGTCTCATCTCATTGCATACCTCCTCCCATCTCTCCATCACTGGTCTGAGAACTTGGGGTACAGAGGGCAACGGAGGAGGAATCAGCACTCCAAGACTGCTTGTCTCCTCTTCTTTCTCCTTCTTTCTGTCAATAGAGAGAAGTTAAGATCTGAAGAATCACACTCCTTGCCTTTTTTTTCTCTTTCCAACTGCTCCAGAATCCTTCTCTCCCCCCTAGAGTGGCTAATAAAAGTTTGTACACCAGGGTTGGGGTCCTTTCCTGCTGCTGTCAGTCTCGTCTCTGAGGGGGTTCTGTTTAAATATGCACATGGATGTTGCAGTAGGCGATTTTATGTGAAAACGTTGCAGTGTTTTGGATTGAGATTAGCATTCAAAGTGACGTATAGAAATGTAATGCCCACCAGCGTGCTTTCAGCTCCCAACACGTGTCCCGCGTTGTTTTGCCCCAAGCATCCATGTTTAGCTGTATAGACAGGCTTCAAGGGACATGTAAAACCTTTCAGTGCAGAATGTTTCGAGTTATTACAGAAATGTGATTGTATAAAGCAAACTTGATTCTTTTTGTTTCCGGTTGTACAAGATGCCATTTGTAGCTGTCCTGCACCATGCATTTCTCTGTTCTGAATGTGCTGTAATGATGTATTAAGTTGATCAGTCCCCTGCTGATGCTGCTGAATTTACTGCTCGTCACTGATGCTCATTCTGAGTCCAGTTCTGGATGCCCCCTAGCCCCCCGAGTCCAGGTCTCAGAGAGCCGCCCGGTTACTGTTACGGAGCGGACCCTGACCTTGCTGACCAGCCATAAATGGGAGCCACTGTCTGGTTTACAGAGAATTATGGGAGACAGACTTGAATGGGATTTAAAAAGAGAAACTAGATGTCACTTTGGAAAGGCCTGATGTCACTTTGTATGGTTTGATTGATTCTTTTTGCTTGTTTTGCCATTTTTTTTTTTTTTTTTGTTATCGGGTTTTTGTGTCTGGATGTTTGCTGTTGTATTTGCTTTTATTCATGAGGACTGTGTTCTTTGTGTATCAGTCTGTCATCCTACTGAAGTTTTCTTTTTTATTTTAAATATGCCATCTTTATTTTAAATATGCCCTTCTTTTATCCTTCCCTCCACTTCAACAGAGCCATCATTCATACTTTGAAGTGTGTTCACTTCAAAGTATCCACCACAAACACCAGAAACTCTCTATACCAGCTTCCAGCCTTAAAAGCCCCCCTACCTCTTACCCCACCCGTCTGGAGACCGAGGCATCAGATACCTCACAGATGATCAGAACACAAAAGTTGCACAGTTTTCCAGTGCTTCTCACACTCCATCCAGCTCCACTGGGTCCACTTAAATTATTGCGTGTGCAAGAACAGTGCCTGGTGATGGCTCTGACTTTTCAATATTGGGGGAGGGGACAATAAAAAATAGAATCTATTTATCTTTTCCTCTCCTCCTTTGCTTTTAACCTCCCTCCCCACCCCTGCAAGCTGACAGACTGGACATTGAAGAACTGATGTGATGAATGATGCTGAAAATCTGCATGGAGTTGGGAAGATGGTTGGGTAGTCATGGGAGAACTCTGTAGGTTGCAGATGTGTACAATGCTAATGGGAAATATCTGCTTAAATAAAACAGAAGTGATGATTAAAACTGGAAATCTGAACCACTACTTGGTATGTGTTTTTATACGGTGATCCGCATTGCTCGTTTTCTAAATCGTGTTGGGTGGTTGCAGCTAGGTGGTTTCAAGCCACTTACAGCTCACATTGATTTCTTGTAAACCAAAGTTTGAATGTGTGGGATAAACTTTATTAATGCATTTATGAGCTACTTAAACTTTCTCTCCTTCACACCTTTAGGAATGGCTGATTGGATCAGAGTGTAACCAGATGCTTTAATGGCATTTGTATCTGATGACAGGGGTTCTGTTTAATCTGATCATTAAAGCTGCAGGGATGAAATTTTTGTACTTCTGAAACTGTAGTAAGCTTGTGAACTTTTCCCTGTTCTGTTTCAAAGATTTTACATATAATAGCAACACAAAGTTGTATAAATAATCTGAAGTGCTTAAACCATTATGTTGTAGACCCAGTCTTTTCGAGGTACATCTCCATCACTTTTATGTAGACAAATATTTCTTCATGGTGCTTTATGAAATGGTTCATGTTCAGTCCAATTGGATGTAAAGTCTGAGACAATCAGATTAAGTCTGGACTTTGACTGGGCCATTTTAACTCTTGAGTGAAATTTGATCTAAACCAGGTCTGGAACCTTTACAACCTTTTGACCCTCAGTTCCTACAGAATTTGTCAAGTTTTCTTTCATCACCTTTCTTTCCTCAGAGGCACTAGTGAGGCTTCTTACCCGACTAATATTCTGTTTCCATTAGATATTTTAGGTATCAGAGTAACGACCATAGCATACAAATTTCGTCCCACTTTTCAAATTATTTTTTAAATAAACATATACCTTGAAGCATCTTTTTACTCTTTGCAATTAAACTTATAAACTGAATATTTGAAACGCTTCAGTTTCTGTTCGCAATCCATTTCTAAAGAAGCGGTACACAATCCAAAGTATGTGGGCATGAACTAAATGATCATCCTTCACTTTAATTCATAAGCACATTTTTCTCAGATTGCGTTTATACATGTATTGATGTTACCATAAAGTTTTAGTATAAACCTTAAAAATGATGGCTTCCATAATAGTAGATGTAGCATGCTGGTATTAAAGCCAGAGCAGATTACTTTAAAGCAAGAAAACCCTAAATGCCTTATTTATTGTGAAATTAAACATTAAGTGACAATTTATAAAGTACATTGTAAAGTATATTTTTTGTTGACATCTGGCTTTGCTTCCAAGAGTTTCAAAGAGCTAACTGTGGTGCAATAACAAAACACTACCAGCAGATGGCGACGAGGTTTTATTTGAAGATCTACTCCAGTTCTGTAATCGGCAGCAGATGCGATCACACGCCAGCTACAACACCTTCAGCTCGGAACAAAATGATTCAGTCAAGCAAAGTATCCCCACATAAAAACTGCAACAGCCATCATGACCAGAGCGTTGGAGTCCACGATGTTCTTCCACAGTGCTTTCTCACTGATGTCGGGCATCTGGGGCTCTAGCTCCTCGGCTGCTTCCTCATCCTGAACCTGCTGATCTCCATTAAGTCCACAGAATCCACCAACCAGGCGACAGAGTCCAGACTTTTTATTGTGCTTAGTTTCTAAAAGAAATAATGTATGTTTGTAGTTGATTTTTTCTTTTTTTTTGTCTTTGTGTTACTTCCTTATTGCCCACCTGTATCTACGTTAGCCTTCTCTCTCATCCTCTCCTTCGCCTCCTTGCGGGCTCTTCTGGCTCTTTCTTCTTGCTCCCAGTCCAGATCCTCCCTCTCCTCTTTAGAGTGACGTAGACTGAATACCAAACGATAGAGCTGAAAAACACAAAAGATATTAATCTCTCTAGTCATTTTCTGCAGCCTGACCCATCCTTTAAATCTCTCACTTACATGTTTATCCTCAATGGGCTCTGTGCAGAAGCTGACCAGAAGCACCAGCACGGATGTGCAGGTAAACAGGATGATGGCAAAGTGTAAGTAGTGGATGCCACACACCAGGAAAGGGCATTGAGAGGGAAAAATACAGCTGCCGGTACCAAACCAGAATTCAGGCAACATCCGACACAGACCCATCGCCAGACCACCAATCAGGCCCCAGAAAGCTCCCTGCAGGTTCATGGGAGAGAAAAACCAACATTGTGTTTATGTTTAAATGGTATGACCTGAAATAAACTAATATCAGAGTATCTTTTCTTACCGTTTCATTGACCCGTTTGACAAAAACAGCCAGCAGGAAGACAGAGGCAATGGGTGGAGACAGAAAGCTGGAGACGGACTGGATGTAGTCAAACAGCTGACCGCTCTGCGCTGCCTGAACAATGGGGATCCAACAAATGCTGATGGCCACGATACACAGAACCCAGACACTGAAGAGCAGAGGAACAGCATATAGTTATATAGATATGCTTTGCTGCTGAAGTATGGTGTACAAATAAAATTGATTTGACTTTTAAGTTCACAATTATGCTCTAACTGGTTAGTCTATGACCTCAAATCTTAAGAAAAACAGAGCAGTACGTGTTCCCTAAGTGGAAAACTAAAAGGCACAACTTTGCAAGGCACTGTAACTTGGCTACTGTTGTTCATATTATGATCCATTTACCGGCCAACAACAATGAGCTCCCGCTCAGTGGCCTGTGGTCTGATACGGGTCCAGATGTCCATGGTGAACAGAGTGCTGCTGCTGTTAAAGATGGAGGCCAAAGAAGACATGAGAGCTGCCAGCATGACAGCCAGCATCAGCCCTCGCAGACCTGGACAGAGATAGATGTACATTCAGCGTGAAACTTAAAAACGAAAACGCAAACTCTAGGTGTGTTCTGAGGAGGCTGAAACAATCACAGAATCATATAAGTTCCTTGGCGCACAGGAAGTGGGAGTCGTTTCAAATGCCATTACCAAATTAGGACACATAACATAAAAAGTGGTACTCTGAACCAAATAGACGGATCTGAGGGGGAGGCATCCTTTACCTAGCTTCCTCCAAGGCTACTCAGATAAGTTGAGCATCTCATCCTGTTCCCATAGTGGGGGTACGCTAACTATTTGTTATCTCTTCCCTTCCAGGCAGCTGGCCTTGGTCCTCCCTTTTACCTACACAAAGGAGATCTGTTCTTATAAGACTATGACTTACTAGGTGTAGCTGGCTAGGAGAGAGAAGTAGAAAAACAGCTTATACAACTCAGAATATTTTATATATGTCTAGATGTAATCTTTAATATTGTAGATAATTAATTTTGTTCCACAAAGCGCTGCACTTGAATTTTATTGTGGTTTGTCTTAAACCTGTATCACTGTGGATAATGACACTGGAGCTCCAGCAGTTTCCACTTCAGGCTGAAGTCTTCCTGGTTTTTGGATTGTTCTTGAGCATCCTCACTAATTGCTCTACATGTGACAATTTGGGTCAGATAATGGATTGAATTAGACAGTAGATGAGTGGGAAACTACTCAAACATCCCAGAAACGTGGCTGATCTAGAGAAGATTTATGTGGAGGTGTATGCAAACCTGGTGAAAAACCTGGGAAACGATTGAGCTCTGTGATTGCAAACAAAGGCTACTGCATCAAATATTCACATTGATTTTCATAGGCATTCACATACTCAATTGCAGCAGTAACACACAAATAAATTATTTTAAAGAATCATACATTGTGATTTCCTGATTCTTTTTTTAGATTATGAAAATTTCTGACCCCTCCATGACTTCTAAGTGGGAGAACTTGTAAAGTCGCAGGGTGTTCAAATACTTATTTTCCTCACTGAAACATCCTTACAAAAGATTAGTGTATGTAATCTTCCGATCTGTATTTATTCTTACCACTGGGCATGACTGTAACCACCAGTTTAGGATAAGCTATGTTAGAGCAGCCCACTTCGGTTCCACAGACCTCCTTACAAATTTCTGGGACCACACAGCCAACCTCATCTACAGAGAGACAGAAACACGATTAGATTAATGCTTTATGTCTATAGCTGAGATGAAGTCATGTGTTTCATCAGCGAAAAATAAAACTCCTGACTGGGAGTATTTTTATTTTCTCATCCCCTCAAAAAACAAAGTCTTGCCTTAAGGACTAGAACCAGACGAATCCATTCAGTCAGGTTTTTAGGGGTCTAGCGATCATTTGCCATGGCAACTCACTTGGGTAGAGGATCCTGCTGATCATGCCAGGGAACACCATGAGGAACATGGGAAGCAGTTTGAGGTAGCCACACACAATGCAGCCAGCCTTCACATGGGTGAGACTGCGAGCTGCCAGGCACCTCTGGACAATCACCTGGAGACGAGAACAAGCATGGACAAACATGGAATCTACTAATAGCTTCGTTACTGGGAAGCAACACCTTGGGCCTGTTATTTTTTTCATAGGCTGCATGCCAGTTCTTTGGTGAGATGACTTTGAACCACAAGACTTCTGAGAATGTGACACAAGATTAGATGGACGTTCGTCCAGAATGCACAGCACTACCTCTGTTGAAAACCAAATATCTCGGCAAACCTCCCAAGGTGGAGAGTAGATTTTTTTTTTTTTTCAGGCTTTTTTACTGCCACAGTTTTCTGTGGTTATATTTTTCTGTTCAGGATCAGATTACTTTAAAGTTTAACCACTCTGATCTGTAAAACCTAAGATCCAACAGAGGATGGACAGGTTTTTTTTCCACATGACTAATTACCATTAAGTACTCATCCCTGAACTAATACATTTCACTGCCATTTGTGCCCAAATCTTAAATCCAACAAATGTTTAACAGCAGAATGTGCTGCAGTGCGTGAAACCCCTCAGGATGTATCATCATTGCCGTTCCCTTCCATCTCTGGTTGTGCACATAGACTTCGAAGAGAGTTGGTTTGTTTCAGTTCAGCTCACATGGTGTTGCTCACCTGATCAGAGCACCAGTACCAGATCCCCCCGATAGTCATCCCGAACACCACACCAGGCCAGGGAAGGTCCCCCACGGTCGGGTCCCTCAGCAGGTTGAAGGCGTCCTGTCTCGGGGTGAAGCACTGGGAGGAGATGTTATAGCGCTGGGTGTCCAGGGAGGAGAAGTTACTCGGAATGGCAGAGTAGTATTTGGTAAGCAGGGCGCTGTAGCCGCCGATTTCAGCAAAGGCTGAAGATGACAGGTGGGGGAAGAGAATCCCAGAAAAGCCATCCTGGTGTCAGTTTGAATACTGACTGTGGTTGTTGCTCTCTTGCAGTGTCAGGCTGTCCTAACTGAGAGTGTGAATCATCTGCTTAATCAGAACAAACTGTTGATCGCCACTTTGAAAACATTTCTGTGTTTGTCTTCATTCTAAACCAGGATGCATTTTCTGCACTATCAACAATGTTTACCTTTTTATTTGTAGAAACCAGAAAGAACACAGATGAGGCCCTGGAATGTTTTTACTCACAGAAGCCGGTAAGGACGAAAGCCCCAGCGATGATGACAAACGTCTGAAAAGTGTCTGTGTACATTAGAGCTGCGAGGCCACCTGGAACCATGCATAATATTCATTTTAGAAAATTACAGATACTTAAAGATGTAGACGATAAAGTATTGAAGCTGTTTGTTACCAGACAGTTTAATAATCCAACCTTTAATTTGAGCACATTTATTTATTTACTGGTGGTAAAAAAAAAAAAAAGATATGAAATAAATCCAGAAACAATAAATAATAACTTTTAACAAAACCAGAGATATCAGAACGGTAAGGACAGTTAAAACATCTCCAAAGCTCGTTATTAGAGAATTGCAGCAAACGGTGGGTTTCCGTAACAACGATTGGATGTTATCATACCAACCAATTTGAATGAATTCCACTGTTAAGTATGATGGTATTTTTTATAGCAAAAACAAGAAGCTATGTTATCCATTTATGTTATAAAAAAAGCTGCATAGACTAAACATAACTTAAAAGAAAGTTGACTTTGCAATTTGACGCCTTGAAAGTTGCCTCTGTCTCTTTAAGAAGCACCTGCTCTTTCTGTCATCATAATGCTTCTCCATTATGCGGTTTACAACTGTTCTTAGTGTTAGAGTGTTGGACTAGATATTAGTTTGTCTGATGAGCTCATATGTAACTCCACCAGGTGAATGACTGCCACTGGAGAATCAGAGATTTCTCAAACATGCATGAAAGAATCAACATACACTCCAGGTATGTTTGTGATGAGGGAATAGTATTATAATATGAATTTTGCATAATACCTCTCCCTTTGAGGATTGTTTTTTTTTTCTACAATTAGCCGTGTGACATAATGTTGCTGAAAGATTTTCCCCAACTCTTCTGGGGGAAGAATAAATTGAAACCATACTGCTATATTACCTGTGACAGTGTACAAAGCTGTGATTAACAGAAGCGCGATGACAGACACATAAATATTCCAGCCTAATGCCTGCTGGATAAACACAGCTCCAGAAAACATATCCACCTGGAGGGAAGAAACAGATGGATCAGAGTAAGCAACGTAATATGTGGAGTTTTACTCACCGGACAGCTTGACTCACTGAGATCTTGGTGAAAATGTAAAGGAAGAGAGAGATGACGGACAGGTAGAGGCTGATCCTGGCCCCGCCGAACCTCTTCTTCAGGTACTGAGGCATCGTGATCACCTACGGGGGAATTTCAGCCCATCACAGCAGTGAATGGCAGGGTCATTCTGAGCAAATGAGAGCACAGAGTGAAAGTCTTACCCCGGCTGTGAGGTAGACGGGTACGAACAGCCAGCCCAGCAGCAACACGATGAACAGAGCCTGATGTAATAAAGCACAAAATAATATGTAACCCCATCTCACATGACTCTGCTGTATTGGCTTCACCAAGCAAAGAAACTCGGATGATTTTATGTGATAGATCAAAACTAAGTAGGGTATCAATAAATGAAAAGAAAATGATTCAGGACTTTCTATGTTTTCTGTAAATAAAAGGTCCCTGTCAAAGCTGAAAGCAAACAAATCCACACATACACGCATGATGATGGTTTAAACCAACATAATATGTTTAAGTTTTTTTTTCCTTTTGCCTTTTCAATGAACAGTTCTACACTATTTTGTGTTGGTAAATCACACACTTTTTTGGAGTAAAAAAGATTACTCCAAAGTGTTTTACTGTGCTGTACTGTGACAAAATGTGGAAAAATTTCAAAGGTATGAAGACGTTTTTATTCTGCATGCAGTACAACATCAGCATCTTTTCAGCTACGCTGCTTACATTCCACTCGAAGCCTCCCACAGCGATGCCCCCCGCTGCTCCGGTTCCTGCCAGGCCCACAAAATGACCGCTCCCGATATTACTGGCAAACAGGGACGCGCCAACCTGTAGCACAAATGCACTCAGCACTGCCAGGATTCATGGGAATGCAGTAAGATAAAGGTAGTAACAAAATATTTTCTTTTAGAAACTGATTCAGAGATGTACTTCAAACAATTCTGTGTTCATAAACAGTGTAAAATACCACTTTTTTTTTTCACAGAACTTATCCTGAACAAAATACAATAAAGTTTCTGTGGTTAGAAAAAAAAAAAAAACCTGAAATTTTACACAAAAGGCAACATCTAAAAATGGAAATCAGTTTGTGCAACTTAGTAAAAACAACAATTAGCATTCATAAAGAAACCTGGAGATGTTCTTCTTTTGAATCACAAAATTGGACATCTTACACTAAAATCATCCCTCAGCACCTCTGTGCTTCAATTCTTCTTTATTTTTCTAACAAACCAGCTCATATGACTTTTGATCGAAGGTCAAGTTCCTGTTGCCTTCTAGACTCACCGACCACCAAGCCATGGACCGTCCTGCCAGGAAATATCCTCCCACCGTTCCACGATTGGTCCGAAGCATGGACTAAAGCACACAGAGGTCAAGAGCTTTCATGCTTATACCCACTTTAAACATTTCTTCCCTAACTTCTTAATTATCAGGCACAAAGTCTGAAAACCTCACCCAAACGCCAACGCCGATGACCATCATGAAGTATCCAGCGATGACAGCAATGTCGGCGGGATTGTTGATGGTCACGTTTCCTGATGAGGGTTCTGCCATCGCTCCTTTTAGTCAAACCTGAAACTTTTCTCAGTTCTCACAACATCTGCAGCTTCAAGTGAAGCCTGCTGGGTTTCAGGAACTTTCATGTAATGGAAAAGCTGGGTAGGACGGTTCAGGTTGGTCAGTTTAACTGGGAACTTTGATCAGATGGGGTAATATGCAGATTCAGCAGTTTATTTATTAGAGTAATTATTAACACCAAACCATGAAAAGAAGTCAACAGGCAATCTGTTGTTTTTGGATACTTTTTATAGCTTTCTTAACTTTTTATGTCACATCAGCTCCTTTCCGTTGCACATTGGTAGAAAATAAAGGTGAAAGGTGGGTGTTTTTTTTTTTTTTTGCTTTGACAGTCATTTTATCAACATTGACTTGCCTCAATGCCTATTTCCTCTTCTAGTCATCAAGAAATTCTAATTTTTCAAAAAGTAGGCTGGTCCTTTAATTAGATAATGCCACTGCTTTTAAATGAAAGCTATCAAGATGCTGTTTGGATCATAAATACTATGTAGACCAGATGTTTACAAAGAACACAGAGTGCTGGGAGAAAGGTTCCATACCTGTGACCATGGATGTTATATTTTTTTTATGCTTTTAAAATGTATGACTCCAGTTGTCCCCTTCTTGATGTCTTCGCTATTTACTCTGTTGTCGCACTTAAATATTCCACGAGAAAAAATATTCAGTAGCTTATCAGAGGAAACAAACTGCAGTTTCCAAAGGATGATTTCAAACCCACCTGGTTTGAAAAGCCCTTGTTAAATCAAGACCTAGGAAGGTCTTAGTGCTGTGAATCAAACTCACGTATGTGCTACTCAGTGTGCTAATGCCGGAGAATAAACTATTTATTTAGTTGCGCTAACTACTTTGGGAATTGGAGTTGTAGTGTAGCAGACAGCAAAGGAGAATACATGATCGTGATTGATAGCACTAAGAACCTCCTTCTGGCTCTAATTGGTTGTTTCTGAGAGAGAGTTGTATTTCTGCAAATGGTAGTAGAACTACAGGGAGGATGCAGAGGAGCTTGATTTTCACAAATTATCTGCCTCATTTTGTACTGTCTGGACATAGTGACAATTTTAACAAATATTTTAAATAAATATTGCTTACAAAAATTACATACTGCAGCTTTAAATGATGCTAAACTCATTGCAAGCTCAAATGTAGCTGTTCTATACCATACCCACCCAAACTCTACAAATGGAAATATTCATTTACAACCCTCCCTTGAATTGAATGTTGTCATCTGAATTAACAAAGGGCAAGAAAATGTGCTGAATGTCATATTTTTCTATGAAGTTTATTTGTGTAGCCCTTAACTGCAGTGTCACCGCACATCACAGGCCCAGATAGGACATAAGATCACTTTTAACACATCATAAAACATTTCAGTTTCTAAACAACGCAATGAGAAAAAGGAAATTCACAGCATTAGTGATTTTTAAATAGCTTCAAAAATATAACAAGAACAAAAAGCCAAAAATGTCACATTTTCTTCTTTGAAAGGAATTTATTCCTTTGATAAATGGTGAACTAGGAAACATTCAGGTGCCCAACTCTCCTCTTTGACTATCAGAGATAATCCCTCTTATAGGATCTAATCTGTTATAGGCCTGCATGGTGGCTGCACACATGTAGAAAAGTAGATATTCTGCTTTAAATTAATTAAAACAACATTGCATGAGATCATTAAGCAGCCAAAGAAAGGCTGCCTCTGCCGGGCTTTTCTGTCGAGTTAGTCATTGGGCTTCTTGCAGTTTTCTTTGGCTAGTCTCAGTCTGGACAGGATGTGCTTTTTGGGGAATTTAAGAGTGGTACACCCAAACTGGCTGACCCCTCCAGTCTCTCCGGGAAGTTTTTCCCGCCTCTGCACCCAGCTGCGCCAGCCAGGCTTCCAGCAGTACACGCTGTCGTAGAAACGCGAACCGTTTTCTCCTCCCAGCACATAAATCCTCCTCTTCCACCGAGCGACACCCCCTGCGGCTATCCGCCGTGGCAAACCGGGGAAGACGACAGGACTCGGAGCCCGGTCACTTCCACCACAGGCGACACCTCGTTGCTCTGCACTTACCATCACCCCTCCCCCTGTCACCTCCCTTTCCACCCCTGTTCCCCTCCCCTCTCTGAAGAACAGGACGCGACCCGTTGCATCTAAAGTCTCCAGGTTGGTGTAATTCCCATCCAGAAACTTGGTGGTATCCCTCATGTATCCTCCGATGGCGCAGACCCCTCCTCTCACTGCCACACCTCCAGCGAGGCATGTCGTGCCGGAATCTAGCGCTACCCGTGTCCAGCAATCGGTCAAGGTGTGATAAATGAGCACACCTGAGTGCACCACCGCCCTGTTCTGTTCAAGTGTGGTCCCGCCTAAGAGGTAGAGGCGTCCACGCAGAGCCGCGCAGGCGAACGCTCGCAGAGGAAGCGGGAGTCGCGGCCCGGGACCCCATTGCAGCGAAGTAAGGTCCAGCGCTTCACTGGAGTCCAGCAGAGCGGAGCGGTTACAACCGCCCAAGGCATAAAGCGACTCGCCGCAGCCCAGCAAGCCCAGCATGGCGCGGGGTTGGCCCATTGCAGGCCTTTCTATCCATCTGTCCAACACGGCGTCATACTCGTGCACAGCGGCAGAGACAGAGCCGGTCCGGAGGATCCCCCCGGCTACAAATAACCTGTCCCCCACCGCCGTGCACCCTGGGCTCACCAGAGAACACAGAGCCGCTAACTTCTCCCACTTCCCTGTCCGAGGGTCAAAGCAGTCCACAGTGTACTCCTTCAGAACCAAGTTCTCATCTTCCCGAGGTGTCAGGTCCACACAGACAATCTTTTTCTCAAACATGCCTTCCCTTGGTCTCAGAGGGCCCCCCAGGCCCTCTCCAGCAGCAGCGGGCCCCAGCTCCTGGCTCAGCCGTCGGCTCTCCTCCTGGGACAGCAATCCCGGGCGCAGGTGGTGCAACAGCGCCGGCATGTGGGCGTAGCGATCCAAAGGCTGGTGCTCTGCCCAGCGGCGAGCCGCGTCGTAAACCTCGGCCTCGGAGTCCACTCCGAGGCGATCAGAGCTCAGCAGGCTTCCCAGGGTGCCATGGTCGAGCAGCAGGAAGTCCTTCTGCCGCGCCACCCGGGGAAAGTGCTGCGCAACCAGTCGCAGGGAGGCGCGCAGCAGCAGCTGGTCGTGGTGTGAGCGAGCCAGCGAGTACATGCCGAGGCAGTTCTCCACTGAGAGGTGCTCGAACAGAAACCTGGAGAGATTAAAAGGAGGATGGTGAAACCACTGGATGACACCCACACACAATGCCTTCAACATTCGATGGATTTTTTTTTAACATTGTTTTTTTTTCCATTGATACCATTCATACAGTCATTATGTTCTTAATAATAGTGGAAATGTAAGGTGCTCTTATGCAGTCCAAGTTTGTATGGACTCCAATTACACATACATTTGTCTAAATGAATAAATACATGATGCAAACATTTAGGTCAGACTCAAATGACTGAACAGTTAAGTCCGGTAAGACAGGTACAACAGAAACCAATCACATTTCCAAACATCAACAAGTTTATTTAATCTTATTCATCAGGATCACACCTTTTATATTTTACTAGAATTTTTAGTGATCCTCCAACAAAAATCCCAATAAAATACAGATGTGAAATAATTGCAAGGGTGTTAAAACTCCATTTTATTATTATTATTTTATTAAAAGGGGTGGTATTTTGTATTTTTCAGACACAAAGTGACATTTTATAACATCATCAAGTATATGCTATCTTTAGTTGTTATAAAAGTGCTGTGTATATATCAAATACGACTTAAAACAAATTTGACAGTTTGAAATTTGGCCTCTGTCTCTTTAAGAAGCTTCTGCTCTTTCCGACACTCCGATTCAGCACGTCATCACAAAAATGCTTCTACTCATGAGGTTTACAACTGTTCTTAGGAGCGTTGGACTAACAACTAGCTTGTATGATGAACCAGCAGACTCACAGTTGCACAAGGTGTTTGTGGAAATAACATTATAACATGATATAAAGCTAAAAAAAAAAGTCTATTTTACATAATACTGCACCCCTTTCAAAAGCTAAAGCATAAAAACCTGAACCATAGAGGTTCAACCCTACCTGGAGCACAAGTCCTGAAGGGGCATGACCTGAAGCCGGTTGGCTGCCACAAACAAGTCCTCGGCCGTCTCCAGAGAAAGACCCGCCTCACCCGTGTAAACAAACTGGATGACAGTCTCCATGACAGACGGCGTCACTTCCTCCAGACGGATCTCATTGAGGCGGGACTCCACCAGAGGGCTGGTGAACATTGCCCGGAAGTATGGACTCACAGCTGCTAACAGGACTCTGAGACGCAGAGGGACAGAGGACATGTCCATACTCATCACAAACAATATGCTTTGTTTGGACTTAGTAATTATTATTTCTTATTACATGAATTTACCACCAGGTGTGGGTGATTATTATGATTCCTAAACTTTTAATTATTTCATGCGTTTACATCACAAAAGCAACAGTATTTCCTGCTGTTGCTAAACACAATAAAACATTGATTATTACGCTTGGAATTTTGTTATTTCAATAATTTTCTAAATTCGTTTTGTGATTTTAATTAATAATGTTAATATTCATAACGCAATTATTGCAATGCATTTTTCTGACTGTGAAAAATGAACAAACATTTTTCTGATTGGCTACATATCAATTTAAACTGGCTGAATGCTCTGATACCAAGACAATTCAACATGTTGAATATCCCCAATTTGAAGATGGCGTGGTCCCGATCAAGCGCACTAGATTACTCTTAACACACCACACACAGAAGCAACATCTCCTAAGATTATCTTTGGTGTCATCACAATGATGGTGTGCTTTGTCATGTGAACCAGTCATTAGTATCTACATCACGACTACGTGATTTTCAGAATTGTAAATATTTCAATAATGTATTCCATTACTGAGCTTCTATTTCATACAACCAAGTGAAAGTCTTCTTTGAGCCAGCTGACAGACAGTGTACAGCAGCAGCAAGTGCACAAAGCACAGCTTTTAGGACACCTTGATACAGGTAACTGACCCATGCCTAGTTGCTATAGTAACCCACAGCACTATAAAGCAAGGTTACCCAACTGCACCTGTGACACATGAACTTTTTTCCTTCAACAAGCAATGTAACATCACACAGCTGCTGAGCATCCAGGAGCTGCTTTAACCCTAAAAGACAGAGAGAGACTGAAATTAGAACATAGGCAGGAATGGGAGGAGAGACATACCGGCAAAGCCAGAGACCTCCTCACCATGGGTAATGTAGTCCCCCAGTGGGGTGGTGCTGTCATCTGGGAAGTCCTCCTCCTCTGAGTCGCTGTCTGAGAGAGGCTCCCCTCCTCCCCCGTCCCCATCCTGCCATGGCTGGGGACGCCAGGTGACTGTGCCCCCCCGCACAGCGTTCATCTAGGAACAGACACAACGTGAAATGAAAACATGGTCTTCTGCTAAAAGGAACGGGGAAAAAAAAGATCACTTTCAATAATTTTTTTTCTGGGATAAAATTAATGACTGACTTTTTTTACACTCATGTACATGTAGGTTCATATGGATTTTTCCAGCTTCTATGTTTATTTTTATTCAATTCTGGGTGTGAAAGAGTTGAAGACTAAGCTCAAGTGGTAGCAACGCTTTACTGCTTTATGTACCTTTGCTCTCCTTCTTGTTTCCACCGTGAAAGCTGGCTGGGCCTCTCTCAGCAGAAAAAATGAGAAGTCCGTTTGGAGCAGACAAACTGTGGAAAAAGCAACCGGGTTGTTAATGGAAACCTGGGAGCATTTGAATTTCCTCAGTCCTCCGGGCTCAACCGAATTGCTCGTCCCCGGCCTGTAATGCAGCCTCGTTAGGCTAGTTTCTGCTCATGGAGCCCGGTGTAACACCATCCCTACCTACAGACCGACAGGGTAACCTCACAAGGAAACTCTTGGAGTCCTATCTAAAGATGCGTATTTGCAACGCATATCTGTTTACTGAAACACAGAGCCACCAACACGCTCAGTTGGAGGGTGAAGCGGTAAAAAGTGGAGTTGTTGTGGCCAGAAACCGAGCCCGGACTCGAGCTTCCGTCGGCCGCTCTAGTCATGTCTGAACCGGATTACCGCAACGTTCGATTGTCGCTCACTCTGATTGGCTGAGTTTGCCTCGTGACAATTGTTTGCCGATGATCCGTTTCCTGCCGAATAGAAAAAGTTGTAAAAATATATTTTATATAATATTTTGTAAAGGGCAACTGAGTGAAGTTATTTTTGTTTAATACCAAAATAATTGTTGTTTTATTTTGGTAACGGTAGCTATGGTAACAGAACCTGAGAAGGTTAACAGCAATGAAGGAAATGGCTAACAGCAAGGCAGAAAAATACATAAAAGCAACTTAAATTTAGCTTCTGTCAATATGCGATTGAAGTATATTGGAATATCTTAAATTGTTTATGAAAATTTTGATTGTTTGCATATGAAATGAATTGTACCAATGCAACGAGCTGTGCTTAATAAATAGTAAAAACGATTGTATTTTTATTTTTTCTTGTTTATCTCTTACTGTGGTTGATGATAAATAATTTTTATTTTATTTTTGTCATTATATTTGTTTCCCATCTGATTTCCGCATCCGTGGTGCATTCAAGGTAGATACCGAACATTTCCAGTCAGGTCAATAAAACGGGGAAAAAATTAATAGAGGCATTTCCATACCTGTCTATGAATGCTCTGGCAATTACAAGTTCCCATAAGAAACCAGAAATGAAAATACATATATAAACAATAAAATGTTGTTATTTGATTTTTGATTTGAAGCACAATTTCATAACTTAACACTGTCTATCTTTTTCATGGTAAAAACAACAAATGAGTGAACATTTAAATGAACATATATTTATTTAATAAACATTTTTTTAAAAATTACTGGAAAAGTGAAGCATATAAATTTCTCACATTGTAACACGCGCTGCACTCCAAGATAAAGCAAGATTAGATGCTTTTATTCATTCCATGATGTCACAGCTAAAAGTAGCAGGATAGAAAATTTTAAATACCTAGTTCACATGCGTTAAAATTGCAACAATTAAAAAAATATTAATTTCCTCACCTAAACTTAAAGAAATAGAAATATATACCTTTGACCCTTTTGCATAAAGGCAGATTTCTTAAACCTGTATAAACCAGGGGTAAGCTTTCATGTCCAGCTTATGTGTGAAAATCTTTGGCTCCTGTTTTGTCTTTTTATTTATTTTTGTCTTTTATATATTTATTAAGTTATTTATCTAGCTCATGTTAATGGGTTTTTGGATGTCAATTAATACACAACCTCAATGCTCTCTAACGTAGAAATAAAAATAAAGACAGCAATGTTAATTTTGAATTTTAATTTATTCCACTTCATCCTTATACGAACTCAATAACATGAGTACTAAAACATTCAGCGGGATTCTCAACTGGTGTGAATGAAGCTAGATATTCCGAGGTTCCTTGAATCCAGCATGGTCTGCATGAGAAACATGGCGACCTGCATCAGTTTGGGTACAAGAGTTAGATGCGTCGCTCTGACAGTGTTACAACCGATAGGCAGACAGTTGTTCTCCAGGCGGAGGGGCTGCGGTGATGTCCCGCATCGCCTACGGCATGGAGCCCGAAGCAGTCTGTACGAGCATGTCCGTGAAGGCTACAGCGACAAGCCCGAGCTGGACATGGGAGCGGTGTGCGAGAAGACCGACAAAGTCATTGCTAATGTGGAGAACAGGAAGGGCGACCTGAGAGGGGACGATGTCAGAAAAATTGTAAGGCATTTAAACTGTCGTAATGTCTTCTTCTGCAGAAAGTAGCTTTGTTCAGATGACACTGACTTGACCTTTCACCTCGTACTTTTCTGCTTCAGGTGAGAGTGTGGCAGGAGCTCCAAGCTGTGAGGACAGAAATCTTTGAGTTGGAAAAGGAGAAAAGATGCGTCAGTGAGGCAGTCAGAACTCTTGTGGTGTGATTTATTTTGCACCAGTTAGAAATTGAATCCACAAATCTTCAAATATATGCTCTGATCCGATTCAGCTTGACTTAATGCGACAAGATAAAGCAAAGAAACGACAAGTTTATGGCTCAGACACTCAGTCGTATTAATGGTGATGAATTGATGATTGAAATAATCAACTAATTAAGCAATCGATTAATCGCTAACTTTAATATGTAGAATCTAAAATATACAATTTGCTAAAAGAACAACTTTGTAAGAGTTCGATCTTACAGAACCAAAAGTTCACCAAGAATACACATTAAAATGAAAAACCTTTTTTTGTGTGTAAATATGTTCTGTGCAGAACTTCTCATGTGGCATAGTTTTAGCTTAACCTGGTTCAAAAATAATAATAATGATAATAATAATACATTTCCTATTAAGTAGTTTTTGCTATCCAGTTCTTAACTGTTCATAATAAAAAAGCATCAAAAGAGTAACCCTATACTTTATTGATGTTATGTCAAGCAAAAATGGCTATTTGCATTTTTTTAATGTATTACTAATATTGTATAAAATATGCTTAAGTAGTTAGATGAAAAATCAGCAGATTGTGCTTGCTTTCTTTATCCATTTAAAAGACACAACAATCACAAGAATAATCCGTTTTTAAAACAATCCTTAATGAAGCCCGTATTGTAAAGTTGTTTCTAAATGTTCTTATAATTATCTCCACAGAACCAAAAAGACAAGAAGGTTCTCGCTAATGTAAGTGCAGCCTTAGGACCCAATTTCTCTTTTGGTTTCTCCAAATGACCGGATGAGGTTGAATTGTGTTGCATCTTTTGTGTCTGACTAAGTTGTTTCTGCTGCAGCTTCCAGAGTACACCCAGGCCCTGCAGAAGGGCCGCGACATCCGCAACAGACTGAACCAGCTGTACCTAAGGGACACCGAACTGGACCAGGAGCATTACAGCCAAGCACTCCGACTGCCCAACAACACACACCCTGATGTGGTGAGAACTTAGCAAACTAATCCCAAGCGTTTCTAATGAGGTTTTGGTGTGCAGCAGAAGTTGTGGAAGTGAAGTTTCCCTTTTCGTCTCGTTTTTTTAAGCCAGTTGGAGATGAGAGCCAGGCTAGGGTGGTGGAGTTGGTTGGAAAGAAAGCAGGTGAGTGATATTAATAGTAAATTAAAAACGGCTTTAAAGGCTTTATTGTCATGCTTACCAAAGAAAACGGTTTTGCTTTGTTTGCAGAATTTGAGTTTAAGCCTAGAGGCCACGTAGAGCTCGGTGAGGCATTGGGCCTCATCAGGCAGAGGTCGGCTGAAATTCACCCAATGTGCTCAATGCTTGTGTAGCACAAGTGAGAGTGTTCATAATCTGTCTGTCATCTGCTGCAGGCATTTGTCTCACGTCTCCGGTCATCGGTCCTACTATTTAAGAGGAGCCGGGGCCAAACTTCAAATCGCACTCCAGAACTTTGCTCTTGACACATTGCAGCGACGGGTATGATTGTGGTTTGGAAAAATCTTCTGCAATTAATGCGAAACGAGTAAAGTCATTGTCCTAAGACAGAAAAGCAGTGGAAGCTGAGTTTTCTTCCTCTGCTGCAGGGCTTCGTTCCCATGGTTGTGCCCGACATGCTGAAGGGAGTGGTGTTTGTGAGTATCACATCTGTCAGCGACAGCAGTAAAATCTTACTGAATGCCCGCAGTATGGGCTTAAATTAAATGCTTGTCAGATTGAGCTCCAGCGAGTCATACGAAGCCATTTTTTAAAGTCAACCTGTCTTTGTTTGCAGGATTTGAAAACAGTTTCATGGGCTGAACACTTCATTTTGTGAACTTAATGAATCCGAGTCTTTCCTACCAGTTTTTCAAGAATGTTCGCAGTTAAAGAGACTCTGTTTTGGCTGCAGCAACTTTCTATCTGTCTGTCATGTGAAATGTTCTGCAAACTGTTTTATTTCTTCATATAATTTAAGTCAATTACAAATTACTCAAAGTACTTTTATAGTCTTGCTTTTTACTTGAAATATTTCGAGTCAGATTGTGCTTTATTTTGATTTATACACATAAACTTTGGATTAGTCTGTAGACAGAGCAGCTGAAAAACAAGTCATTAAATTTTACATTTACACATTTTACATCTGCAGAATTTCTACATTAAGAAGTTAAGTGTATTCTACCCAGAACTCTTCAAGTGGCCTAATTTTAGTTTCACCTGGTTCAAATCCAGTAAAGAACAACAAATAAAACTGCTACTAAGCATCTTTTCTTCTATTCAATTGTTAATCGGTTAATTGAAAAACATCAGTCAATCAGAAAGGGCTGAGCTTTTCACATGTTTATGTTTCAGACATTCTGATTAGTCCATCATAAAATCTTGTTTCTGTAATCAAAAACAGAATATTTGAAATGTTTTGAAACTTTGTTGTCTGTAAAATGTTTTTTTTTGTTGTTGTTGTTTTTTTTGTTTTTTGTCCAGCCTGCTTGGTTTTCTTCCAGGATTTCAGTAATGTTTAATATCCTCTCTTGTCATCCTTCCCAGGAGGGTTGTGGGATGCAGCCAAATGCCCATATCTCTCAGGTCTACGCCCTGGACCCGGCACGATTCCCAGACCTCAACCTGGCTGGGACAGGCGAGGTCGGGGTGGCAGGTGAGGCTTTGCTCAGCTTTACATTGTCACTCTACACCCCTCTGTTCCTCATGCTATTGAATAAACATTATAGCTATTTAAAGAAAAGCTGAACACTTGCCTTCCCCTTACTGCTAGAAGAAGGTTTGTGCATAAATTAGTGTTGTGTGCTTCATTTTTATTTGTATTTCCTCAGGTTATTTCATGGATCATGCAGTAAACTGGAAGGACCTGCCAGTCAGGTTAGAAGCTCTCCTCACTCCTTCATCTTTCAGATGGAGCGACTCCTATCTGTAATCGTGGCAGCGTGTCGTCTCTCACTGCAGGACGGTGTGCAGCAGCACCTGCTACAGGGCCGAGACGGACACCGGCAGAGAGACATGGGGTCTTTACAGAGTTCATCACTTCAATAAGGTCAAACACAAAGGAGGTTTTAGCTGGGGGAAGACTTTGAATGATGGCGAGAGGAAAAAATCCAATTGAAACAGATTCATCTTATTAAGCTTAAAAGCTCTGTTATTGTTCCCTCGTGTTTTGCTTCAGGTTGAGATGTTTGGAGTGACGGCTAATGAGACGGGACAGGAGAGCTCACAGTTACTGGAGGAGTTTGTCTCCTTGCAGAAGGAGATGTTTTCTGCGCTGGCGCTTCACTACAGGTGAGGAAACAAACAGCTGTGCAACATCAGAGATGATCTGAGATCACAAATAAGATGCAACAAAAATCTTGAATTTGACAAAATTATTTTTAGAACCTTACCTGAAAAATAAAATCTAAATTTATTATAAAACATACTAAATCCATTCAAGTTTCACTGCAATTAACTTGATTAATAAATAACAAATTCTGATATCCAAATTAATGTCAGCAGCTTAAAGTGAAAGAAATTACCACACACTGCATATGTATAAAACATACTCATTAGATAACCCATTAGATCAGTGGTGCCTAAAGATTTTCTTCGCACTTAATCTCACATTTTGTTCCTGCCGGTGATATTTTAATGCAGAGTATTTTTGCTAGCGCCAGCCGAATGTTTGCATGTTTACTCTCTACTTTGATTCGACTTGTTGGTAATTCAGCTCAGTGTTGTTGGAGACATCTATTTGAGTCATGAGTACTTTTGTTGATATTGCTGTCATTGATTTGATTTCAGAGTGCTGGACATGCCCACTGAGGAGCTGGGCCTTCCCGCCTACAGGAAATATGACATCGAAGCGTGGATGCCAGGGAGGAACAGCTACGGAGAGGTCAGCCTCATTACTTTCCCTAAGCAGTCCAGATACACCAGACATCTTTAATCAGATCTGCTGGGTTAAAAACAAGCAGCTGTTGCTTTGAACGACTGATCAGGTTGGTTTTTGAAGAGCTCTCTCCTGTGTATCAGGTTTCCAGTGCGTCCAACTGTACGGATTATCAGAGCAGACGCCTCAACATCCTGTATGAGAGGGAGGACGGCAGTCTGCAGTACGCCCACACTGTAAGGCTGCAGACCACTGCTGTACACTCCTGCTGCTCCACATTACACTTTAAATCTACAGTCTTTTATTTCTCTTCAACCCAGGTGAACGCGACAGCATGTGCAATTCCTCGAATGATTATTTCCATCTTGGAGACGCATCAGACCAAAGTAAGGCACAAACCGCTTGCATGATAAAAATGGGAAAGCCTGGAATGCAGTATCAGATTTCCAGTGTTTGAGTGGAAAATGTAAAAAATAATAATAATAATAATTCTGTGTGTTTTTATGACTAAACTCGTGATCAAAAAACCTCTTGAGTCACATACAGTACAAATAAAATCAATTTTAAAGCTATGTTTTTGGGATTTGAAGTCATACAGCTTCTGAAAAGTACTGTTTGTTACTACTACCACTGCTGTAAGTGATTTTTTTTTTTTGCCTTGTTCTGTACTTTAGCTAGTAAAACAAACATATAAAAGAAAAATGCTAATAAAACATGTTATTGCTTAAAATGTAATACATTTCAAATATCACTTTTAGTCTCAAGTTTTAAGTATAAAAAAACTTTTGTGAAAGTGTAAAAATGGATGAGAAATAAAATATTTCACATTAACTTTTATCAATTTAAAAAGCAATTGGCATTAGTAAACACCAATGTGAAAAACTTTAAATGAGGTCTGCTTCTCCATACAGGAAAAATATTACTAAATAAAAAGGTACACGCTATACTATTTTAAATTTTTTAATAAGTTGGAAAACCACGCATCATTTTGCTGCACAAATTTGTGTTGGTTTATCACATATATCCCTAATGAAAAACATTTTGTAGTTGTAACAGAATGCAACAATATTCAAAGCATGTGAATACGTTTTTTGTGCGCAGTATGTTTACAGCTTATGAAAATAGTTTTCTGTACAAACTCATATCTTTTGTCCTATGCATGCAAATCTTTTCCTCTATCTTCAGTTTTTTTTAGTAATTGACTTGGTGACTGTATGTCTTCAGGATGGAACCGTGCGTGTTCCTCAAGCACTGCAGCCTTATCTGGGCCTGGAAGTGATAGAGCAGCCAAAGCACACTCCTCTGAAATACATTGGACCCAACCAGCACAGTCGGCCACCCAGGCCTGGTTGTAATGCCAGATGAAAACCCAACCAGACGCTTCTCCACACAAACGGAGAGAAAAACTAGAACACATCCTGTTTCTCGTGAACAGAGCAGTGCTGCTGAATGTTAAAAGTGGAAATGCTCTATGTCCTTTTTAATAAAATGAAATGAATCATATGTGTATCGTGAATTGTTTATATTTCTTTTTGAAGAGTAGAAGTTTAGTTGGCTTTTGGAATAATAAATCTTAATATAACCCTGATGGTTGGTCATTGTCAAGAGATAAATGAGGAAAAAGCCATTGATTGTCCTTCAGGGTTTTCTGTTTTTTGAAAAATTGGGTTACAGTGATATAGATCAAACATGGAGACCCAGACATCCCTCATCCTGGAGGTTCCCAAAGTGTTCCCAGTCCAGGAGGGATATTATCCCTCCAGCGAGTGCTGCATCCTTCCCAAAAGATGGACGTGCCTGGAAAAACTCCAAACATTTGCTTTTTTTTCCTGTATCACCTTGCTCAGTATGTGAGATAAATGGGCCTTTATGCCACCACAGAGGAACACAAAGTCTTGAATTCATTTGGGTAAATTCCAAGGAACTTTGACCAAACTTAAAAAGCAAAGTGCAAGTAAAAAAATGCTTCAATAACATTGTTGTAGGACATTTTAGTTGTCTAAAAAATTTACAGTAATTTTGGGTAAATGAAATACTTATTACAAACCTTTTCCAGAAATGAACCAGTCTAAATAATTGGTCATATTTCCAGACCAATACTGCAGTGATTTATTTTATAGTTTGTGCAGAATATAAGAGGAGCCAACAAGATGAAGATGTGCTTGTTTGGGCATTGAACAGTATGAGATTTTTTTTTTTACAGTATGGTGTGGAGGTCTGTTGTTAAGACCCTGACAGCAAAGCAACACTTGACCTCCTGGCAGCAGTGCTGGGCTCTGATCTGGCTGGGCTCGGTCACCTGACACACACAGACACACACGCATACATACACACCGCTGCTCGGCTCCACCTCACACTCAGCGGGTGTGGGAGGAAGAGCCAGCCCAGCATTTTCAAGGTTATCTCCTGCAGGATACTCCTCTCACGGATCCTATGGGAATTCTGATAACCACGATTTTCCTCTGGGCTGCTGTCGGAGGTAGGCGACCATCATATTTACAAGCTGCTCCGTGTTTCTGTACATCTCTGCGCGAGGAGGCTGGAAAAGGCGGGTATAAGCTGTTGTGTCTTTGGATGAAAGCCTCCAGTTTCTCACTCTGCTGCAGTGCTGCATCATCTCAGCTGTTGCCGACAGGGCAAGAAACGGAGAAATGTTGTTTATTGAACGACAAGAAACCAGGTTCGCTCACCTATTGACGAAAACCCCGCAGGGTTTAGAGTTAATGCGCTTAACGAGCGACGTTACATAACCCGGTATGAACACATTCGACCTTCTGTTTCAGTGTGTGTCACTGAACGACCACCGGCTGCTGGGGCTGTAACGTTAAATAGATAAAACGCAGTCACCTAAGCTCACGCGCACATTTAAAGAGCCAATTAAAGCCCCGCACAGGTGCGCGTGCTGTAGCAACACGTGCCGGCGCCTGAGCCGTCCACCTTTGAAGTGCGCTAATTAAACAGGTTAAAATATAACAAACAAAATGAGCCTGAAAGGGGCTTCTATTCATTTACATCGCGTTCAATTAATATTTTTTATTCAAAATTACGGGATTTTATGAAGGAAATAAAATTAAGAACACCTTAAAAGACATTCGATTCATATATTTATTAATTTATTTGTGATTAAAACAAATAGAAACACCCTGAGATTGCATTGGCCCCAAGCAGATTTGGGGGCCCATTTTCAGTTAAACCCATTCGTCACCTCACCACTATTTATGTCCCTTTTGAACAATTCAGGCTTTATTTGTTTTGAGAGGGTGAGAGAGTTTCCTGGTAAACATGTATTGACTGATTCATTTTCAGTAAAAATGTACATTAGATGTAAATCCAGCGCAGAAACAAGCAGTAAACATGAACGACCAGGTGAAATAAGGAAGGCAAACAAACCTATCAATACAGTAAATACTTTCCTCTGTAGGTTTACATTAAAATCCTAAGTACACATAACAGAAATGCTAAATTCTTTAAATCTGCTCTTCATGTACCTTAAAGCCAATTTAAATGCAAGCTCCTGCTTCATAACTATAAATTGAAACTTTTGACATCTGTAGACCTTTTGAGACGTTTAGCGTTCTTGAGGGCCATCTTTTGGCCTTGAGAATCTACGTAGCGGCCTAGATTGCCTATGCCATGGGCCGGCTAGGCACTGAAGGATAAGGAAGCAGTAGGTAAGTGTGACGATGCTGGTTTCACAATAACAAAATATTTTAACAATATTTCTGGGAAAATCTAATGCAGAATGATTACTTTACCACACTGAGAGAAGCTCAAAATATCAATGCAAGTGTTTACTTTAGAATTTACTCCTATTGAGACTGAGCTCACTGATTATAATTTTTTTTATTATTTACCTAAAACATTCAGGTTCATATTCCTGGTTTGACACAACAACAACAACAACAACAACAAAAACTAAAAAATAACTAAATACAAAAGTTAGTTATTTGATACATATAAAATGTGATTTTAAGAACAGTGTGATTTTCAAAGTGTTGTCAGCTAAAAATTAACAACAGATCAGACTTCACCTTCTGATACTGTTCATCTGTTAGAATACTTCTTTTTTTCTGGACTTTTTAGACACAATGTTGAGTGGTAGTAGAAAGACTCAAAAGAAACCTTGTTCAGGAACAATGGAGAAACTTTTCATCAGGACATTTTTAAAGACTACAGAAAAGTTGGGTTTTTTTTGGACCAAGTATATAAGCCTTGGATGTGGTTTAAGTCTTTTTACTTTGTATTAAAGTTCATGTTTTGGTTAAATTGTCTTCCTTTGAGAAAAGGCACAGAGGGAGCTGCTTCGTGTGCCCTTAATGGTACGGGTAGTTTGGTCACTGATTTAGCTCTCGGGGGAAAGCTACCTGTGAGCTAAAGTCGTCTTCATCTCCGAGCTAGAGGGACGCAAAGTTAAGCTTCTTTGCAGTGTTGCTTTACTGGGGTAACTGCACTCACCTTAATGAGGGAACAGCTCCGCCCACGCCCATGCGGGATTAAAGACATGCAGTTGCTCAGCTGCGGCGCTGTTAGGTGTTATGATTACTAAATGATTGTTGGCATTTCTTGTATTTAACGTTCAATCTTCCTGCTTTGTTTGCTCTGGTTTTGCAGTGGGAAGCCGACCAGTTACCTCACCCCTTAATGATGCAAAGGTCAGAAAGAAGCCTTCTGTATTTACATTGTTGTTCAGCTTTTCTCCGTCAGGTATTAACTGTGCTGTTTTCGCCAACAGGTTGAATGTATAATTCAGGAGACACTGAATGAAGACGAGTCGCACCATGAGTGCGGATCCCAGCTTGCAGGTAGAAGATACATGTTGAATTTTCTTCAGTATCCACAGTATCAGCTGAAGAGCTGGGTAGAGTAGGAAAAAAAACTGAAGTCAAGTTTTGTTCGTCTCGTCTAAATGCATCACACAATAACAGTCTAATTGTTCCATACATGCCTACTACAACCATGAACTGTGGTGTGTTTTACTTTGATTTTATTACAGCAACGCAAAATAATGAATGCATCTGAAGTGGAAGAAAATAATAATTTATTGTTTATCTAATCTAATTTGAACACTTTCTTCCACATGCTTATGTTTCCCCTGTATGGATTGAGGCAAACTTCACATGGTTTTCTTTCATCAATAACTTTCTTTTTGTGATTTAAAAAAAAAACAAAAAAAAACGACCAGAGCAAATGGTTTTGCACTTCACAAAAAACTTTTTTGACGTCCTTAGATTAAATCTAATTCAGCAAATTGTGAAGGTAATTTGCAACACTGGATTTTATGTCGGGTCGAGTCAAAGTAAAGACCAAATGCATACCACACTTTTCAGGTTTTTATTTATAAAATCTTTTGAAAACCACGTAGCCTTGTTGTTCCACTTCCCAATTATGTAATATTTTGTGTTTATTACAAAAAAAAAATCTCAAATACAATGCATTGAGGTTTGTAGCTAACATGTAACAAACTATGAAAAGGCTCATGCAGTATGAATATCCTTGCAAGGCACTGTTGCTTCTTCTTCATGTGCTCCATTGTTGTTGCAGAGGAACTTAACGAGGTGCAGAGACACCAGGGTCTTCTCAGGGAGCTGCAAAAGCTAGCTGATGACGGTACGCACAGGCTCCCACTGACAGCTGCTCAAAAATGCAGCCACACCTGGAAGTGCTCATTTTATTTCTCATTGATTTTATTAAAGTCAAAATGGAACTGACACTGTCTCCCAATCTTCGCAGAGCGGGAGAAGGAGGAGAGGGACGAGTACAATCTGGGTGATGACGAGATCGAGTTTGAGCAGAGGGATGAGGAGGATGAGAAAGATATGAGAAGTGATGGAGAAAAGACAGAGGATGAAGACAACAAGAGGAAGCCACAGACTGACGATAATGAAGAGGAGGCATCCAAAAAGCTTGAGGAGTTGCTCGCCGAAGAGATCACCAAGAAAAGTGAAGAGGAGAAGAATGATGAAGAGCTAGAGGAGCTGCTGAAGGAGCTCAAAACGAAGCGATACAAGGCTGCAAAGGAGGACCAGAAAGGCTCTGAAACAGAGCTAAGAAAAGAAGTGGAGGAGAAGAAGATGACGCAGAGCAATGAGGGAGAGGATAAAAGACCAAAGGACTTAGAGAAGCAAAAGATGGAAGAAAGGAAGAAGAATGAAGTGGAGTTGATGGTGGAGAAAGAGAAGGTGGAGAAGGAGCTGGAGGAGCTACTCAGGGAGCAAAGCAACGGCAGCAAACCAGAGCAGGAGAGGGAGAGGAAGGAAAAGCAGGAGGAGCTGGAGGAGCTTGTCCGAAAGATGAAACGGGTGCAGGAGGAGCAAAAGCAGGAGTCGCAAGGCGGAAAGAGAGAGGGCAGTACGGATGAAAATAACGAAGACAAGGAGGGCGGAGAGGTGGAAAAATCAGACGGGAAAGTCAAGAAGACGAACGAAGCAGCGGAGCTGAAGGAGCCGCTGCAGAAGAGAGTGATGGAGAAAGCCAGTGATGAAGCCACACGGCAGTTCGAGAGGGAGAGGTACGAGGAAGAGGAGGAGGAAGAAAATGGAGAGGATGATGATGAGGAGGAAGAGTTTGTTAGAGAGGATGAGGATGAAGACGATGAGGATGAAGGGGATCATGAAGAAGATGAAGGGGAGGTGAGTTAGAGCAAACAGTATCAGTTACACTTTCAAACTGTGATGGAGTTCAACATTTCTTCTTTTTTAGCTAATCACAAAGGCAAAATGTCCAATGTACCCGGAAACTTAAAATAAATATAAACCATGTTTTCTCTGTTACACACGTAGACAAACATATTTACATCCCAGGAAAGATGTGCAAAAAGCCTTAAGACAAATTCATTTCTTATCACAGCAGCAACGCTCAAAAAATGTTGAAAATGTGTCTAGAGGTCTTAATGCTTCATAAATCTCTAGGTATTTTAATTTTATGTCCATAACAAATGTATTGTTGAGGCAGAGATTTGCAAACACATCTACCCAATCATTTAGACAGGTTTGAGCTCGACTTTGCAGTTATTAATCCTACCTCTGAAGCAGTGGAATGTTTCAAGTTCCTTATATTAGGTGCAGAAGATATTTGCTCTAAAAGTTAACTTTTTACACTTGTTTAGAGGTTTACTTGACAACTAAATCTTGACCTATTTTAACAATGAATTACAACACAAAGGAAAAAGTAAAGAATGACCTGGATATGATCAGGTCTTCTTTTTCCTCAGAAATAATCTTCACACAATGAGCTACTTAGCTACATGACCAGGTTGACTGTTTAATGATACGTTAAATTAAAATGTGTTATTTTCATTCACCAGTGCAGTATAAGTATGAAAACACGCTGTAATATTTTAACAGTACTCTGGTTCTTTGGTGGCTCTTTAAATATTACCCCAAATTTACTGGAGTAGATATTTATCTAAAATTATAAGTTGTTTTTTCAAATTTCTTTTCCAAAAAATTAATGTGACATTTGGGGCTCTAAATAGGTTTTATTTGTTCTGACCTGAAAGCAGAAATAACTCTTTAGATTGTAAAGGTTGTAGACCCTTGATCTACACTATTTGGAGTTTTCTAAAGAGTTTAACATTTTGATCTTGGTTCATTTAATCTTCTGCAGAGATTATTCATGTTTTCCTTCTTGCCACCAGGAGCTCCTGGAGATTGAAGCAGAGCTGCGTAAAGTGGCAGCAGAGCTGAGGGAGCTTCGCAGAGGATGAGAAGCTCACCCAGGGAGCAGGCCGACTGGAAATCCCCTTCTCCTTCCACTTCCTGTTCCAGTCGTATATTACAATCACACAGTCATCACGGCTCTCGGAGAAACGTCTTTAAATGTGGATGTCAGTAGAAAGTGTGCGTTCTGCTTTATCGTGTTAGATTGCCTGGACGGATCCATCTCAGTTTCTTCAGCTGAATGAGGTGGCCTTCTGGAGATTCTGCAGGTTCACGTCCATCTCTGGTTTCTCTGTCTGTGTGCTTGTAAATGCTGTTTGTAAAAAAGACAGGGTATTTTTCACTTAGTTGCACTTTCATAAGCTCATGCACTTTCATTCAAATGTTATTTTGAATGCACAATACTAGAAATCCCTGCTCTTCTAACATTTGTTTGAATTGTGTTTTTCAGGGGAGACCGACCGGCTTCCCTGTTGGTCATTTGTAGATATTTAGTGCAATAACTGACTAAGTTCATGCTGTCTGACTGTTATCAGCAACAATGCTCTTATTAGGAATAAGTCATTACTTCCTCTTCATTTCTTTGATGGTCCAGTAGAAGCATGGATTAATTTGGCTCACGCACTGTTAAAACCAGACTGTTTGTGACGAACCCCAGTGGCACGAGCCAAATTCGGCGTTAACTATTATGTTGCACACCCGAGGCAGGTTTGTCTTTGGTGTGATTGGTGGTGCGGTGACAGAATAGTGATGCACTCAGAGCTTAAAAGGTCTAAAAGTGTCACTTGGGGTTCTAATCCAGCTTTGCACTCTCAACACGCCAAGGAGCTATCGAAGAAAGGTGGAGGGACACTTTAAAGCCATGTGTTGTCTGTAACAGCAACAATAACATTGAAGAAATCCGTAGTTTTCATCCCCGTTTGTGTTAATATTATGTGAGCGCCTTCAGCCAACCTTTATATGAGATGTGGAGCAACAGCCCCCCCGGGAGGAGACTGGGTAGACATGCACAAAGAGCAGGGATTAACAGAGTTAGCAATGGAGGCTCACTTGCTGCAATAATGCAATATAGATTATAGCACATGTGAATGCAATAACTAGCCAAGTGTATTTAATATGTAATCAAAATGCATCATTAGGTATTCCTTTAGCAAATTTACTCCCGCCTTCTTTATAAAGCCAAGATTACAGCACATGCATGTGTTTAAACACTGGTAAAATAGTAGGCCAGGTTGTATGATCTTTTAAATAATAAGCTAATAATACTAATATAGTCTTCTCCAAAGAAACCTGTTTCCAAACCTGCAATGAATGTACTATATTTTTCTTTTTTATATAGAAATGAAACATTTTTTCCACAAAATGTAACCCTAGAAGCCAGCAAGCAAGCAAAAAAATTAACTTTTTTTAAGTCAGGGAATGAGGGAGTCCAGAGAATAATCTGAATGGATGAAGTAAACAGAAACTGATACCATATATATGATTTGTAATATTACTGGTCAATCACAGTGCTGTATTTTGTGCCTGCTGTATCCTTCTCTATGCTATCTGTCAATCAATAAACCATGTATCAAACCATTCTGTGCCACAAAATTAATTCCTGGCATAAGCAAATCCCACTGGAGATGTTTTCTCTAAGGCACAGTGAAAGGAGCTCAATTGAGATCTGGGAGCTTTTTTATTTCAATAAAAGAATGGAGCCTCTGGTTTTTTAAGGTGGTCAAACTAATGGATGGTCAAATGGATGACTGAAAGTTCATTGTCTGTGGCGTTAAATATAAATCATGTGAAACCAACACTAGGTATTGTATTTAGAAAAAGGTTAAGTACTTTTAGTGACAAGTTCTAGTATTTAATTCACTTAAATACTAAGTGAATTAAATACTAGAGCCATATATTCTATGGCTCTGCAGATAGAATATATTTTAACAAGAGAGCTTGTGTAGAAACAAGAAATTTCAGTCTAACATAAACTGCAGGTTTGTGCCTGGTACATTATTGGTTAAAATATGTTTCTAGTAAAGTGAATAAACTTAAATGGTGAATATTCAAAGCGAGTACAGAATATCCAGAAATTTTACTGGAGTAAGAGTATAATCAGAATAATACTAATGATGTAAAATTACAAAATGCAGTGTTGTAAAACATTTCCAAAACTTTTTTCCCCCAAAAGAATTACAAAAATAATTCTCCAAAATAAATATATAATATAATAACACATTATTTATTTATGTGGAGCAACAGCCCCCTTATAAGTTTCGCTTAATACAGCAATACTTTAGGATCTACTTCTGTCATTTTTTTTACTCTGTATTTTGTGAAAATTGTACAGCTTAATATTTTTATACCTGGTCTTTGTTATTATTATTCCTTATACATGGACATTTTCCCACTGAGGGGCAGAAAATGGCCCCCCTTGGAAAACTTCGTGGATCCGCCCCTGAAAAACCTGCGGACCCAGCAGGCCTCCAGAAAGAGAGGTTGAAGGTCTCAGGAGGAATGAGAGACACATTTCCCACCTTTAAGTGCATCTTTCGTGTTTGACCCTCCTAAAATGGCCACCTGTTAGTCAGGTGAAAAGCAGAGGGATTAACTTCCTTGTTGCCGCCCAATGACAGAGAGGAACGGAGCGGCTCTGAAATGTAACTGAAAGAGAAAGTAAAAAAGAAAAGAAAAATTCAGGGAAGTCACTCCATTATCCTGCTTTATCATTCAGCTACAGCGCAGCCATGCTGTTTCCTGACTGTTAGTTCCGAAACGTTTTACATTGATCAATTATTCGACCCGACGCAGGTCAAATCAGATCCCCCGCCGAGTTCATCCGAGGTCAGACCGGAGGAGGAAAATGTCCCGCGGCTCGAACGCTGGTTTTGACCGACACATCACCATTTTTTCACCAGAAGGCCGACTCTACCAAGTCGGTAAGGACCTGTTTCTGGTATTTCAGCCGACACTAACACACCTGTATGTGATTGCTGTCTGTCAGAGGAACACTGCTGCGGCTGCACTTGGTAATAAAGACACTGTTAACTTTTAGTGAGGCGTAAAGACGTTGTTGGCAGTTAGGTTAACTGGTTTGTGTCTGAATGCGGTGCTAGCATCAAACTTTTACCTGTTTCATCGAAACTACACGCGGAAATTTTTATTTTTAAGTTTATTTTTAACACTCAATGTTATTGACGGCACATACAACCGTAAACTGCAGCTTTAAAACATTATAGAAGCACGCAGGTTGCCAGGTTTGGCCGCCTGACATCACGGTGTAAGGCACGGAGGCTTCAATCAGCACAAGAACAGGCTCTGTGCCAAACGCTGCCTCCTGACCCTGAGTTCATGTGAATACATGCAGCTTTACCTGCTAAAATATGGCAACCAGATACATTATTCAGCTAGAATTAGGTGACACACTGTATTTTTTAATTCTGCTCTCTCTCTCTTACTCAGGGAATTTAATCTTATTATTACACATGCGCATGAATTAGAGCAATTTTATATTACATCTGGAAAAGTATGCTTGAAAATGACACATGGTTTTAATTTTAAGTTTTACTGAAAAGTGTGGTGTGCATTTGTATTCTGAATCCTCGATTTTGTTCCCCTTAAATTAAATCAAGTACCAACAACTGCCTTTTAGAGCCCGCCAACTACATATATAAGATGCGTGTGTTTAATATTTTTTCAGCATAAACTTAGCTGTTTTCTGAAGGCCTCATAAGTTGTTTGAGAACATTAGTGAACAAACAGCATCATTAAGATAGGTCAGGGACAAACTTTAAAGCTGATTTAATTCATAAAACAAAATGACAAGCTTTGAGTTTCTCACAGAGCTACGTTTAATTCATCTGTCAGTGAAAACAGTAGAGCGCAACTGCAGGAAAGTCGGTCAGAGTTTATTGGAACATAAATGGCGTAAAATACTGGGTAATAATGACAGAAAACCTGCTACAAACTGCAACAGATAAAAAATAATGACACTTTCATATGAGGTGTGTAAACCTGTTTATGATGACTCTGATTTTTAATTATTTGGACACCAAGATCAAACGACAGATTTGACATAAACCAAAAACAGCATTTCAGAAAAAACGAAAAGAAAATCCTACCGACTGCGAAGCATGGAGCTGGATGCGTGATGGTTTGGGGAGGATTTAGCAGCAGAACCTGAACAGAATTTTTTTTATTTTATACTGAAGGAAAAAGTGAAACAGTTTGTAAAGAAATAAAATCTGAAGCAGAACTGAGTCAAAGACCAGATCTTGATGTCAATTAGACATCTCAAAGTTGGAATCTAATGTAAAGAAAAGGTTGACTTTAATATTTTTAAATGCAAATAAATAACTTTTTATTCAGAGAGAAAAAATTAGAATAGACATTTGTGAAAAAATGTTAGTAAAAATCCTTGACACGAACATTTGAATCTGTCTCTGATTCTGTCTCAAAGTTTCCCAATATGAATTTTCAGAACAATACTCTATATTTGAATATTTCTTAATTAACAACAGAATATTTCAGTAAAATTTGTTTTGTTTTTATAGAACAAATTAAGGCATGATTATAGTTGAATGGCCTAGTCAAAACCTAGATCTGAATCTAGGTTTCCATAATTTGAGCAGCATCCATGTTTTATTTGTGCTGATGGGATCAATTTATTTCAAATATTTGTCCTTGACATCAAAGTTTTACATTTTCAAATGGGAAATGTTTTCACATCCTGCCTCCTCATTGTGTGTACTGATGTGCTCCCATGCAGAGTATGCCTTCAAAGCCATCTCTCAGAGTGGGCTGACATCTGTCGGAATCAGAGGGTCAGACAGTGTGGTGGTGGTGACGCAAAAGAAAGTACCGGTAGGATATCTGACACAAACACACACACACACACACACACAGGCTGTGTGGACGAGCTGGAGCCAGTGAAGCTAGACACTTCTAAAGTCAGCAAAAAGCTGGAACACAATACTAGTTTATGAAGCTGATCCTACCATCAACAGGGTGTCACTCACATTACACCACAGAACCATTTTTAGCTCATTTGGTCAGGTATTATGGTAGAACTTATGTAGATTATCCAGCATACTTTCATATTTTTCATTTGAATTGATGTATTTAACTTGCATCTACAGAGAATTACCTGAGTAAAGTGGATTTCTTTTGCTTTCATTTGACTGTAGGACAAGCTGCTGGACTCCTCCACTGTGACCAACATGTTCCATCTAACCCCTCGCATCGGCTGTGTGATGACGGGCCACAACGGTGCGTACCAATGAGGGATGGTGCAATTAATCGTGATGAATCTATTACTGAAATAATCATCAACTAACTTGAGCATACAAACTCAAAAAAGGCCATTTTCTGAAAGAACAACATATTCAGAGCACTGATTACACCAAAACTGTACGAAAAGATTTTACATTTAAGATAAAAAAAAAACAACTTTGTCTGTAAATATGGTCTACCCAAACCTCCTCTATCAGCATCATTTTACCTTCTCCTATTCCACATTCTGTTTAAAGAAAAAACTTCATTTAAGCACCAATTATTAATTGGTTAATTCAAAAATAGTCTACAGATTAGTCTTACCCTCTTTTAGGACTTGTATCAAGCAGAAAGGGCTGAGCTTTTTACACGTTGATTTTTGGAAGTATTTTTTTGTCACAGATGTATAATTTGCGAAAGGAATGCTAGTGTTGCTTTTTAGTCAATAAAATGTTTATTTTCTTATGTAAAAAGCAACTGTATAATTTGTTTATTGCATATTCTAATGTCTTTCTAATATTGTATAAAAATAGGAACAGGTTTCTAATAAAATATGTAGAATGTGTAGAATTTTTTATCCGATTAATTGTCAGATTAATCAATTACTAAAATAATCATTAGTTGCTCGTCCCATCCGTTACATATCCCTGTGAACTTCTTTGCCACTGTTTTTTATTTTAAAGATGCGGGGTTTCAAACTTGCTCACTTGTTTTTTGTAGCGGACAGCCGCTCACAGGTTCACCGGGCCCGAGTGGAGGCCGGAGAATGGAAATATAAGTTTGGCTACGACATCACAGCGGACGTGTTGTGTCGCAGACTGGCAGATATTTCTCAGGTGTACACACAGAATGCAGAGATGAGACCACTAGGCTGCTGTGAGTGAAGGCTGTGTTATCAATATAAGATGTTTCATAAATACAATAAAAAGTATAAGAAACCATAAATAAAATGGATAATGTTGTAGAATTTGTAGAAATCAGTTGTCACTTTGACTTTATAGAGGTGTTTTTTTATTTATTTTTTGTCAAAAAAGTCACATTTTCTTGATTCTAATTGATTTTTGAATAAAAAGGTAAAAACAAACTGGATGATTAACATTTACAGGGACCGTGGGTTTATTTACAGTCTCATTATTGTGTTTTATGTTTCTAAAATCTGTCCTGTCAATCCCTGTAGGTATGATCCTGGTGGCGATAGACCCCCAGCACGGCCCCGTCTTGTATAAATGTGACCCGGCAGGATACTACTGCGGCTTCAGAGCCACGGCGGTCGGGGCCAAACAGACAGAGGCCAGCAGCTACTTAGAGAAGAAACTCAAGAAGAAGCCAGAGTTGAGCCATGACAGGGCAGTACAGGTACGACTGGACATTTCGCCGGTCCATCACAGGACCACTATGGTCTTCATTCTTTCTGTAAAAAATACCATCAGCAAAAACACATTCATTGTTATGAAAGTTAGAACTTTTCATTTAAACTTTGAAAATGGGTCAAAAACTGATGGAGGAGTCTGTTAAGGATTCAGTTTGGTCATTAAAATGCATTGGCACAAAAAAAATGAGACCAGAAATCTGTCCCTAGAATAACATTAAAATGCTGAGAACAATGTGAAGAGCTGGTTGATTGATGTGTTATTAATTCATTTTCTTAGTTTGGTTTTCTCCTGATTAATTTGTTTTATTAATTTCTTTGCTGCAGATGGCCATATCTTGTCTGGCCTCTGTGCTGTCAATGGACTTCAAGGCCACTGAGCTGGAGATCGGTGTAGTGACCAAAGACAAGCCTAAGTTCAGGTAACGACTCTATGATTTTCAGATTTTGTCACTTTATGATCATAAATGTAATGTATTTTATTGGGATTTTCTGTTGTGAACCAACACAAATGAGCTTATACTATTATTTTAAAAATTTTATTATTTTAAATGTTATTTAAAATTATTACTTTTTATTATTATTGTTATTGTTGTTTTAAATGTTAAATAATTAAATATTAAATAAACCAATATAAATATGCATTCATATTTATAATGTTTAATATCACATATTATTAATTAATATTAATATCATAATTAATATGAGTTAACATAATTAGTTATTATTACAATAATAAAAATTATACATAATATTCTTAAATATTGTTTTAAAATATTTAAATATAAATATAACTTTTTGTTTATTTAATTTTGAGTTTAGATTTTCTGTCAGTCTTAATCATCAAAATTACAAAAACAAAAATAATAAAAATGTCTTGGAATGTTTCAGTCTATGTGTGATGGATCTATATATGACTATACACTATAGTTTCAGTGTTGCAACATGCAAAAACGTTTATGGTATATAAATGCTTAAGAAAGGCCCTATGCATCTTCTAAAACTGTTTAATCCTCACCTTTCTGCAGGACCCTGTCGGAGGGAGAGATCGAAGCCCACCTGGTTGCCATAGCAGAGCGAGAGTAGAGGCGTCCTCACTGCCAGCTGTTGGCGATTCTTTAGCAGGGGTGTCAAACTCATTTTCATTTCGAGCCGCGTCAAGATCATGAATGTCCTCAAAGGGCCGATTGTGGCAGAATGTATTAATAAAACTACCCATAAGCAAACTGTTAAAATTTGCAGTTTCCTTCTTAAAATATAACAACATTTTTAACATTTTTCTCACATTGATGTAATTTGATCCTATACAAATTAAAACAGATTTGACTTCACTTAAAATGTACTTAAACAAACAACTGTTAACTTAAAGTTCAGTTTAATTGACCTTCTAGAGATAGCTACAGTGGGCCGGCTTTGGCTTGCGAACCTTGAGTTTGATACCAGTGCTTTACAGCATTTCATGTTCAGTGTAGCTGCACCGCCGATTGCAGTCTGAAAACAGCAAACGGCATCTTTTTCTCTGTGTGTCAGGAGGATGGATCATGTGCATCTGATAATGAAACGCTGTTGGAAAGGGTTGATGGATGCAGGTTCAATTCAGCTGACAACTCCAGTGAGGTTTTAATGATAAAACCCACTGCAACAATCCAACAGCTTATTTCATACTGTTTCTTTAGACCCTTCTAAATTCATCAACCAGGGGACTTATTCCACCTTTGTAGCAACACTTCATAATAAAACAGGCTAGAAAACAGAATAATCTTGTCCTGTCTTTCTTTTATTTTAGATAATTTAATAGGAAGGTTCATTATGAAAGTAGGGAAACTGTTCTTATGAATTAAAAAGATAACTGATGTTTGTAAGCAATAAATACACATTAATTACAGTTTGTTCGAGGCAGGATAGCATCGAGCCAAACTACTTTATGTGACCACCAGGTGGCAGTGTTGTGCATAAAGTCACCTTCTTGACACTGTTTCATAATTCCTGTTTACTTGCCTATTTACAGACCTCTATTTGGACTCAGGTCAACATTTAAACTTCTTATCCTTCTAAATGTGTGTGGGCTTGTTTATGTTGCCCCTTTAGGACCTTTTCTGGTGTAATCTTGTTGCGACCAAAGCCCATTCTTAGTGTGGTGGACCACCATTTTTAGTGTTCACTTTGAAATGAGTTGAGGATTAGGCTAGGGTTAGGTGCACAAGTAATAGATAGATTCAGGGCAGGTATCAGAGTTAAATTTGATTTAAATAATAATAAGGAAAGAAAAACAATCATCTTACACATGAACAAAATCCAGTGACAAAACAAATGTTGGAAAGCTTTTATTTAGCTAAAGATACATGTCAACGACTTTGATTAGTGTCATACATGTTTAGTTTTACACAACCTTTAAAAAACAAGATTTAAAAAAAGTCTAAGTTGCAAGTTAAACATCTTTATTATGCTTTTATATCTTATGTTTAAAAAGTCTTTGGAAAACTGAATGTAGGGATTGCAAGAGAATGATTCTTCCATTTCAAAACAAGATATCAAACTAATATTGTCTAATAATATAAACTATGAAAATAGGCACAATGAGGGATGAAGTGAATTTTTATTGATATTAGCTAGTATTCAGCATGTAGACAATTATTGTCCAGTCAGCAAATGAAGAAAATCATATTTGTTTTGTTGAGGAATTTGAGTTTCATGTGAAAGGTCACGGTGAAGGATCTCCTGATTCACTTTGTTAAATTTCACACTTTCTGCAATTGATAAATGAGTGAAGCATCATTTTTAACATTATCAACTTAGAGTTGCCCAGACACTGCATCCCTTGTTGGAACCTGCCATAGGAATAAGAGGAGGCGTATTCCAAGAGTGGATCATGATTTTGTTTGCAAACACAGGTGGGACTTAGTACGAGAGCCCTGCTTCTGTTAGCATCAGACAGCAGCCAGAAGACCTGCTGGTCTCACTGAACATGTAAAACTTTCTAATTGGATTTAGTGTCTCGCCTTACTTTTTTGTTTATTTGTGTAAAAAAAAAAAAAAAAAGAGAAAAGAAATCTGGAAAAATAAAACAAGTCTGTCATATTAAAATGCCCTGCTTTAATTCTATGCATCCAACCTGGCTACCTGTTTTATTTGAAACTTAGTTTCAAATAAAACAATACAGTGATCTTACACCTTTGGTTTTCCAACTATTAGCCAAAAATGAGATTGATGTCGAAGTTATTGCCATGCTGAACTCTTTATCCTCACTGTGTTAACCGAAATCTGAAAAACAAAAATATACAAATACACATGAGAAGATGTTAGACGTGTTTCCTTTGCAGCAGCATAGAAAAATACAAAGAAAGAACCCAAGAAAGAAAACAATTATTTCTGCTCAGGAGACTAATTTAATTCTTTTTTCACATAAATTTCCTGCTTCATGTTTTTTTTCTCTGAAATGGTGAAGCCCATTTAAAAACCTTATCACTTCAGGTGGCTTTTAATTCAGTTTTATATTTGAAGATTTCAGTTTAAAATAGTTTTTGGGGACTTACAACAAGAATTATTTAAAATCTGAAACGTTTTTGCATTTTTCAGAGAATGTACAAAAAAAGCTTCCATGTTATGGGAAAATGAAGATTACAACATCTTTTACAAATCCCAATTTTACACAAAATTGTACAACACAAAACTACTTAAGACCGTCCATCCCTACATTCATTCTTCCTTTATAAATAATCAATGTTACAATGTTAGATGGTATCTCAGGCTTGAGTAGCTGCAGTGACTAGCTAACTCCTTTTTTGCACAACTTGCACACAACAATAGTCTTTTCGAGCGTTCAATCAGATTGTATTCAGAAGTGAACAGAGATCCATTGCTGTTGCTCTCATGTCGTTCCAGAACGGCATGAACATATAGGTTTCCAGGCAGAATCATTGCATGTTAAAAAAAATGTATTACAAGCTACGTGATTAATTAACGCACTGCATTCCTGGCCCTAGTAAAACTACAGCAAGTCGAATGTCTGATTTTGTCATTAATTCAACATGTCTGTTGCATAGCACTGTTTCAAATTATGCTGTTAATGTCGTTAATTTTTATAAACTTTTTTCGAGCTTGTTTTCTTTGCTTTAGCTTTTTAACTCAGAGGTGTTCTCCTGCTTCAGCTCTCACTGTTGGGCCACCTCCTTGGACCACAGACCTAGTTGCCCCTTAAAACCCTCAACCCACAGATTCTCCACTCCTCTGTCTGCTTCCACCTCCATTACTACCTCCACACGTCTCTTAACCCTTTGCTTGAACCTCTCCTGGTCCTAATACCCAGCCACACAGCACAGCACAGCCTTTCTGCCCTTTCCTCCCACCCCTCCCAAGAAATGTTGACCCTGTGGCTGGTGTCTCCTGGTACTGGGACAAGCTCGCCAAGCTGAGTGGGACCCTGAGCATTGGCCATGTGTGGGTCTGTGTCTGCATGTGTGCATGTGTTGGGTCACAGCGTGGGGATTAGGTGTGTGTGAGTGATTGCGGGTGACAGCGGCCCTTGCATTAGGTGCCCTGTGGCAGATTTTGAAGGCCTGTTTTAGACACACTAAGCTGGATTTACCAGCAGCAGTGTGTCAGCAGTGATGCAGCCTGGCTAGACCTCCTCCAGAACACACACACACACGCATGCGCGTGCGCACACGCACTCACACACACTCACAGAGACCCTAACTATCCATCTACCTGTAACCAGTCTGTCTTGTAATTCTTTTCTCTTTTGTGTGTTTGTCTTTTGTCTGCACTGGTGGGGCAGTTAAGCCGCCGTTCTGTCACACTGTCTCATGTTTCTGCAGGTTAGTTTACAGAGAACATGAAGAGGCAGAGGGGACAGTGCTGACTACATACTGACTCCAAAACAAACCCCAGAAATCTTTTAGAGCAATAAAGTTTTTAGAATCTTCAACATAATTACGGTGAACTCCCTTAAAATCCACAAATCCCCTTGTAACCTCTGTTATAAGCGTTATGTTACCTAATGGTTGAAAATTAGGAAGTAATAGAGATAGACTAAACAGCCAATAACAGAAGGGTTTTTATTTATTCTGCTAAAGGGAATGGCGATTTTAACATGGCGTTGAACACTTTAACCTGCACCTAGTTCATAAGAGGAACTGCAATTGAATCCCACAACTTTCCAACTGCAAAACATCTTTCCTTCTTGTTCAATCATGTGAAGTTGTTTAGATTTTACCCTTCAAACAGAAGCCTCAGAGTCTGCATAGGTCACACCATTCTACTGATGTAGTGTTTGGACGACACCCTGGTTCTGTTTTAGACCAACTTCTTGTTTTATTCTATAACCCCTTGTTGGACCGATCGTTTACATATTTCATTATATATCGTATCGTTTTCAAGCAGATGACATTCAGCTGTAGTGCTTCTTCATAAATTCTTAATTCTTCAAACTTTTGAATTTCTTGAGCCCCTACAAAAATACTAAATAATTTCCTTTCAACTGATCTATGAGAAAACCACAATTCATGTGATCCAACAAGAGTTTGACTTTTAAATTTTGCTGTCAATCCAAACTTAAGGAATTTGTTTTTGACCAATAAATGATGATAAAACATGAACTTAAAGTAGGCATTTAATGCTTTTATTTTTTCTCTCATCTAGGCTGCTATTACATAGTTTTGACATGCTCAAAAAACCTTTGATTTACTCGTTTTATTATGTTATCCTGTTACATTATATTATGCTATGCTATATTGTGCTATTCTATGTAATGCTACTGTTATGTCATGTCATATTTTATGTTATACAATGTTACATAGGTTGCATATAATGCAACATCATATGGTGCAATTTGGTATGATAATATACAACATAATACTATGATACTACTGAAATGATAAACTATATGATAAATACATTAATTATAATTTGTACATAAATTATAGTACATATACAAGATAACATGATGCAATATGTCATGAATGTTGCTAATGAACATGACACACGGTCAGAGGTGATACATTTATTTCATTTTTCCCTACAAATTTAATTAAGGCTTTGTAAGTAAATTAGTGTTTCACTGACTCACTGTTTAGTGTGGAGTGCAGCTGATTAAGTGCAGTCAAGATTTCTTCAAAAACTGAGATACAAAGGAGCATAAGTTGTCTCTCTCAATGGAACAGCTCAAGAAGTATTTCCTTCGCTTCAAAATAAGACTGTCCAACATAAATACATGTTCACATTCAGGGCTCATAACAGTTTAGACCGAAGATAGCAATTTGCTAGACAATATTCAATTTAAAGAGACATACTGATGCACTTTGAGATTTCATTGCATCTTGTTACATCCCTAAAAAGTACTGGGTTTTATTGTCAGTTTATTCTACAATTCATTTTGTTATTATTTCACATTTGAAGTAGTTAAAATGCATGTTGCTAATCAAACAATTTCAAAGTGACTGATGTGCCCAGAGTTGAAAAGTTATTTCATTGACTGACAGTTGTTTACCACAAAGTTCTTCTGCAATAAGACAAGGTTTATTTGGAGAAGATCCAAAGAAGTTCGATCTTGGATTACTTGGAACATCATCCCAGTTTAAAGCATGTTGCAAAGCAGACAACCAGGGGCTCTGTGTCTCACAGCAAAAGATCTTGTGTAATTAAAACAATATTAAATAATATTTCTAGACTAAATGAAATCTGTTGTGCACTTTGTAATCCAGGTGTTACAAGGATGTAAAAGTCTGATGAGATGGTCTAGTGTTTGAAACTCTTATTTTGAAGTAAGAAAGGAAGTAAATTATTGTGGTTCCATTGTTGTGTAGAATGAGTCTACCCGTAAAGGTTTCTTATCAGAATGTCCAGCAACGCTTGAAACGTACTCTTTTCCCACCATTTTGCATAGTCTGTGTGGCTGTATGTTGGGTAATTGGTGGAATAAAAGACGTCAACAGACAATGTGTAACCACCAAGAACATGGTGACCAGCTAACTGTTAGCAACAAGCAACTCTCAGCTGTTATACAGCTTACCTAAAGGAGAATTCAGTTTTTATGGAGAACAAATGGATAGGAATTCTTTAGACTAAACATTTTACTATTTATGAAACTTTTATTTCGAATTATGAAAACACAAGAACTCCTTTTTTGATGGTAGAATAGTAATTAAACTGATTCCTTAAAGCAGTCTGTGATTTGTGGAAATGAACTAAACAAACCAACCAACTATAATGTAAATTAACCTCATTTCTCACAGATTTGTCCTACCAAAGATCATGGCATCCTTCATGTTATTAAGAATGTTGTATATTATTCAGTATTATTAGTATCATGGGTTAAATAAGGTTGTATCTAACTTAATATTAATTTTAACAAAAATTCAGATTTAATCTGAAATAATAATTCATATGTTTATATCTAATGTTTATTGAATCAAACTGATATTAACCTGCACCTGGTAACAACTTTTACGCTGATGCCAGGCAGCCATTTTGGAATTTGAGGTTAGGTTTGATAATAAAACCTAGAAAAACCTGACTTCTAAGTCACAAAAAAGCACACCATTGCCATTGTTAGCGTTTCTGTGTAGTTGAGTTGGTTTTATGTGGCAGATTTCTGTGTGCATTCACTTTTTTGAGGCTTTGAGAAAAAGCCTCAAAAAAGGCTAAAGGCACCAACATTTATACTCAACTCTGCATTTCTTTATGCAAATATTAATATTGGCACTTATTTCTCTGCATGTGACTGCGTGCGCGGGTGTGTGTGTTCCATCACAGATCTCTGTTACAGCTCGCCTATTGTGGACGAGAGTGTTGAGCAAGATCCTGACCCACCACCAGGTTCTAATCACAAGCATTCCTCAGGATTAAGCAGCCAATTAACAATAAAAGAGCCATTGTGGGCCTGTCTCCTTGTGCGTCACAGTTAAAAAGTTGTGTGTGTGTGTGTGTGTGTGTGTGTGTGTGTGTGTGCGTACATGACGCAGTCAGTGCACAAGTGCAAGCGCCTTTGTATGCGCAATAAGGCAAGGTGCTCTCTAGTGGTCAATTAGGACTCAGTGTGGTGTTGCATTGATGGGTGTTCTAGCTTTTATTCATTAAAGACAAGTTGGGTTAAAAATAAACAGCAAAAAGAGAAAAGTGTAATTTGGGGACAACTTGGCGATTTGTGGCTGCAGGTCAAACGAAGTGTATTTGGCACAGTTAATGAGGCAACTTGAAGCTGATCCTCTCCATCAACCAGCTGCAATTAAACCTGGTGTTATAATAAAACACTGCAGTCATTATCACTCTGCTCTGCTTATGAGTCACCTGCAATGTGCTTGCCTTATCTATTGTTTAGATGCATGAGTGAGTATTAAAATCAGGCCCCTCAATTCAATAGCCATTTGTGAGTATGTGCAGGGCGAGCGTATGCACCAGTGTGGCACGTGTCGAAGTGTGGCCAGGGATTAGTGAGGCTCAGAGCCTGTTGCTCCACTTCCATGATTACTACTGCTGCCTCCTGCCATATGGGGTGATGAGGGTGCAGGTTGGGGGAAGGGGACTGCTGGTACTGATGGGGTTCAAACTATTGGACATCATCTCACCTACAGCAACATTCCTGTTCTCTGAGAGATAACACACACACATTCTCCTCAAACTCAGATGTCTCTTAGGCACACATATTAAAATTTTCATGATGCATTAGTGCCTCAAAGGTTGTTGAGACCTTTGGCCTCAACAACCTAATGGCTGTGTGTTTTTCTGCAGTTTAAATCTGTTCATACAGCCGCATGTTTGCAGGATTCTTACCTTTAAGTTTTTTTAGCATTCAGGCTGGTATGAATAGTTCATTAAAAATTAATTTAATTGCCAAAAAAATAAAGTTTTGCTGCCAGAATGTATGAATCACATGCTTTTCTCAAATATGATATTTTTATATATATAAAGGTTTTATTTGAACTGTCTGGTTCTACAAATGCAGCGACAATTTCTTTGACTCCTTTATTGCAGTGTATGAGTATGACGGCATGAACAGGTGTTAACAAGCTAAAACCCCAGACACTGATCAAGGAGGGGGTAAAATGATGTCAGTTAACAAACACACACACAAACACACACAGCATGCAGACCCAACCTGCTGTTGTCTCTAGCGGATTAGAAATCTGTCTACTCTTAGAAGACAGCAGGACACACACATGCACACATCGGGGGGCTGCAGTCTGTGAAATTGATCAAGATGCTTGTCAGACATTATTTAAAGATGAAGCCGTACTGGTATTGATCCCCAGCCCCGTCCTCTGTCCAATACGTCCTCTGACACATCCTAAAGAAGACGTGTGGAAAGATGGCCTGTCCTCTTTAGAAACTCTCACAGAAATTCACATGAGCAGCTTTCAGCAAAAAGGTGACATGTAGAGGCGATGCTGCGTTAAATTAGTCTGGGAACTGTTGAAGAAAAATGCTACAGGATGCTTGAAGTTTACAAAAATAAATGATCTGATTTTCTTTTCCAGAAACAAACCAGACTTCATATATCCTAACAAAACCTTCAAAAAGAGATACGACACCATTGGGGTTTAACTTGAATAAAGTTCAAGACTAGATTAGTTTATTTCACAAATGTCAGAAAAATTTAAAAAATATTTTAAAAATGTAATAATAATCCCATCCCAGTACACTAAGACAAAAATGTTAAATATACTAATGATAACCCTATCAATAGTATATTTCTTATCCATTGTGTTCTGGCATTATGAGTATAGCGCAAATGCTTGAACTTTATAAATACATGAAACATGATTGCGTTTGAACTTCAGCAGATTATTCATACTTTTAGCCTCTAAATATACATGTCTTTGCTATAGAACGATTCTTTCAACTAATTTCCATAATAATAATTTGATGAATAAAAAAGTGCCTTCCAAAGATAATAACACACCTTGACTTTTTGGGTCTTCACATTGTGTCACATTACAACCACAAACGTCAATGTACTTTGTTTGATTTTATGCAATAGAGCAACATAAAGTAGCCAAAGAGGGGGTCAGTGAACTCTTGAGACCTCCTCCAAAAATGTTTACGACTGGCTGTTTTAAGAATTTAGACACCAAATATTTGTTTATGTGCACCATGGAAACTGTGTTAGCACTACAACAGAAGTTAACACCTACAGTCTTCCATTTCTCCGTACTTGGGGTTCCAGCCAATCAGCACCGAGGAAAACTCCTGGTGCTTCTGGATTGGCTGCTTTGCAAACCAAATAGAGTGCAGACAACAATTGCATTTTTTTTTAATCTTCCAAAGCTGCGTTTGTTTGCAAATATTTTATGTTATATGGAAAAATCTGTGAAAAAGCAGATTTTACAGGAATAAATTGGAGTCCTCTGCGATCAACTTTGAAGTGAAAGAAAAAATGTTAGATTGTGTGGAAAATTTAAATCTGAAAGGTGTGCTCTGACGTTCACTCACAAGACTGAAATTGTTACAAATTCTTTGGAAAACAGCTGAAGCGCAGTCAGATTAGATGAAGACCAACATTTGATTTAGGAGTGTACTTTGACCTCTTTCCTTCCAACACATGAAGAATCTTTAGCTAAAATGATTCCATTGTAGCTCTCGCTGCAGGTTGAAGGAGGCTGACCTGCTAGAAGACGAACCTCCACCCCAGTTTCAAGTCTTATTCAGCTTCAGGTTATCTTCCAGGAACTGCATCAACGACTTCCCATCAACTCTAACCTGCTTCTCTGTCTGAAAGAAAAGCATCCCCACAGCATGACACTACTACCATGTTTCACCAGGTTGAATGTGTTTAGGGTGATAGTTTTCCTGCATACATAGCATTTTTCATGAAAGCCAAAACATTCAATTGTTGTCTCAAGAACAGAGCAATTTCTTGACTTTCCATGACTTTTAGCAAATGGTAATTGGAGTTGAACGGCTTCTGCCCTGCAATTTTTTTTATGAAGATAAGGTTTGTGGAAGGTAAAACTACTAGTTTTTACCCAGATTAGCCGTGCATCTCTTGAGCTCCTCCTGAGCTACTGTAGGCCTCCTGGCTGCTTCTCTGACTGATTCTCTCCTTGACTAACCTGTTGGTTTAGATGAGATGTAACAGTCATTTGTTGAACAAGATTTTATCCAGGGGTGTCAGAATAAAGTGAGCTTAATACAAATGCATCGCAAACGTTTCAGTATTTTGTTCACAACACGTTTTGAAACTCATGCATCACTTCCATGTGCTACTCTGTATTCATTGGTCTATCACAAAAAATCCCGATAAAATAAATCTTATTTTGTGACTGTAATGTGACAAAACATGAACATGTTTTCATGCATCATCATCGCTGTAGAAATTTAACTTCCTTAATATTCCTACATATTATTTAAAATCTCAGATTCCTAAATATACAGATTCTGACTTGATGTTCTTTCAGCTCATTTCCAGACTATCTGATCGTTAAAGGTGTGATGGATACTGTATAGCAATTCTGCTGGTGAAATGGAGACAAACTCAATTCTCAGTGATCCTTCAGGCTCCATATAGACACCAAACTGTATACAGTCAGTTAGTTCCTCATTATATAAACGACCTGCAGTTTATCTTTAGCCCAGACTCATGTCAGACCGCTCATACCCTAAATCCCTCCAGATGGATGTGCACATGCATATGCAAGTCTGTGCTCCACAGGCATGCACTGTGTGCTAACACAGCAGTATAGCCTATAGGCATCGTGAGAACCTCCATTTCAAGTGGTTGTGTTTCTGGGGCTATAGGAGACGTAGGCGGTCCGGGTGCAGGGACACATGGCGCGGCCTGAACTCATGCTGGGTAATCCTCACATCTCCTAAATGAGGAGTTAACACACACTGACCTCAATACACAATTCAAACACACACACGCGCACACACACACATACAAACGCTGTAGCTTTTATAACTCAGTACAAGCTCAACGGCAGGATGACATTAGAAAACATAAATCATATCAATTTTACTGAGTTTCTGTGTGAATATTCTCCATGTGAAGGTATAGACCCTCAGAGAGCTCATGGTCCAGTCCTGATGCCCCTCCCATGCTCCCCCCTTCACCCATCTGTTCCTCTGCCACTTACTTCTCCTGATTTATCATCATCACACGTCTCCACTTGTCCTTCCTTCTACCCCACCCCATATAACTCAACTTCCTCCAGGTAGCACTGGAGGAAGTGCTACCTAAGGGTCCCCCTCTCTGAGACCACACTGTTTCCTTCTCATCCAAGCATCAGCCTCCTGTCTGCTCTCTTTCTCTCTCAAACACACGCACACACACCACTGCTGCCCGCTCCTTTCCCTCCCATCCCACACCAAGCCCAGTTACCTTCTCAGTTCTGATCAATCCAGCCACCGAACTAAAAGTCCAGCTCTTCGCTCCAGAGCAGCGAGCGCTCTGCTCGGCTCTATCCGTTCACCCTTCCTCTGTCAATCTGGCCACAAACCCCTCTTTCCTCCCTTTATCCCGAGGTAAGATACTTACTTTTCAGATAAAGCATATTATGATAAATCGGCTGAACTCAGTGCACGAGTGTGTGTGTGTGTGTATGTGAGTGTTTGTGTGCGTGAGCGCGTAAATGTCTCACATACTCCCACATGCAACATAAGTACACAGTGCGCACACAAACATACAAAAAAACAAACAAAAAAACACTATCGAACAGCTGGGAATGGCTGTTTTAGGATTCAGATTCAGAAGGAGTTTCTGATCCATACCAGCACGCCTCATGGCGGCTGCTCTTCTGTTGTTCTTACAGTCAGAATCAAACTCAGGTATCAGAATGAATACTGACTATCTAGCCATGTTGGCAGGAGGAATTCTGGGTAAATGTTCTCCAGGGACACTGGAAAACAAAGAAAATTGCATTTTCTGTTCAGGCTGGATGGAAGGATAATTTCATTAGCATGATTGTTCAGAAGCCATGACTTAGTCAAACTTCATTTTCATTTCGGCTTGAAATCCTTTTTTTCATTTGTCGACCCGCCGCAGTGATTGTTCAGCTGATTTAACAGTGAAACAGGCAGATGAATCACTCAGACGCTCATCGAAAGGATAAGGAAGCTTTCCTGAGAGTTTTTTTTTTTTTTTTTGCTTTTCTGACTATAATTGTCTGCAACAAATGAGTTTGCTCCTGGCTTCTTAGTTCATCGAAGGCCGTCTGCTAATGAAATAGGATGAGAGGAGCAGGACAGCATCTGGGCAAAAGTTCTCCAACAATACAAGATGGAAGCTTAGGTCAGCAAGGGGGAATAAAAGAGTTTGGAGAAAATGAAAAACTAAATGAAAACACAATGGCAACACTCGCCTTTGGGGACATGAATGCGTGCTTGTTGCAAAATGGGATGTTTATGAAATGCTGTGTGTGTGTCTGTGTGTGTGAGTCTCTGTGTGTAGCAATATAGATTAGATGCACTAAGCCTCTTATGTGATGCTTGTCCTTAATTTGCTTCTGCTCTGGGTCCTAGTGCATCTGAACTGCCCAGCAGATCTTCATCTTGGAGCAATTTCCTTCAAACAACCCAGAAACACTTGTCATACAGCAGCCGCCTCAAATACACCATCTTGATCAAATAGCATTAATATTTAGCACTGGTCTTATGCCAAACTCCACACAGGATTAAAGTAAAATAAGCAAAGTACATTAAAAAAGGAAAAGAAATGACAGAAAGACTAACCTAACTTTATCACTTTTGGCATACAGGAATTGGTTAAGATTTTAACCTAAAATAAGTAGCATTTTATCCCTGTGTTAAAAACATATTTCAGTATTTTATATTTTAAAAATCCTTGTTGTTAATAAAGAAAGAAAAACATTTTCTGGGCTTTTAAAGTGCCTTGTTGTTTGCTTTCACTGACTTAAAAAGTCTACAGACATATACAACATAAAATATCCTTATGAAACTATTCGAAATCCAACATGTTTCTTTAGTTCCTCGAGCATAATTTTAAATCACTCAATAGATGATTCAGCGGCCAAATTAGTGTCAGAAATATACAAGCCACAAAGTCTTAAAACACTGATAATAAGCCACAGATTCAATCTGAGCCAGTGCTATGTAAAATTGGTTTAAATTTATTGACCATCACTGCAGCACTTCTGTTTTTCTCTTAAATAAAAATAATGTTTATTTGTGAAACATTAAGCATTAAACATTGATCCCAACTTGTTTTACAGTTATTTTGTAATCCAAAAACAATTTATTTCACTGATTGTACAACAGTATGTATTTCAATTAGCATTTGTGCCTATATATTTTTATTAATTACAGTGCTCAGAGTATCTGACTTTAAATGTGTCGAAAGGTGAGAGTAGCAAATTATTTGTGGAGATGTAAGTAATGACTGATGTTCAGCATTTTAATATAGCCTGTAAAGTCAGGATGAAGGGTCTCAATGTGACTGGCAATGCTAGCTAGCTTAACCCTTGCATGCAGACATTCAAAACTGTCAAGAACAGGGGGAGAAAGAAAAAGCCATTGAAAGCTCACCATCATGGAGCTTTTGCCAGATGTTAAAGGACAGATATGAGCAGCAACATTCATTGGTATTAATTCTACAGCAAATACATTGCAAGCTCATTTAAATATGGACATTTTATTATAAATGTTTCAAATTTTAATCTTGAAACTTATGTTATACCTTTTGCTATTTAAAAAATATCAGGGTAAATTGAAAGACTGTCCATTTTTATAGACAAATATGAGAACTACATTCTGTCTCACACTTGCAGGCTTAGTTTGCTAATGCCTTGGGCTGACTGGGCCTAATGACAGAACAAGCCGTAGAATCATGCATAAGAGTAATTGTAATCTTGCTGATTTTTTGTTTAAGTATCTAACAGCAAATTTATGGTATCAGCAATAAATTTACTGTTATGTTTGATCTGAGACGGACGGCTTGTGACCCGTGCTTCCGGTCAGACAGAGTGTAACAGAAATTACGTCAGAGGAGACTTAAAGAGCGCAGTGCGCGCGGACCACGGCAGTGCGCATGCACTTCCGTGGTCCGCGCGCTCCCTTGAGGTCTCTCGGTTTCCAAAGTTTCTTTTCTTCTTCTCGTTTAGATTTTTCCAGACAGTTAGCTTGGTCCAACCTGCTGCTGTGTCGAAGCAGCACAAGGAGGGGGGGGAAAAAAAATCAGACAAAGCGCAGCCTACCTGTGAACGAAGTGAAGCTCCCGCTGGATGTTTCCCAGTGTCGGAAGGACGCAGGCCTCCAGAGTCACCCACCCACATACCCACTGACCCACACCAACACACCCTTCAGCATCAACTCAAGACATTTTCTTCCAGCATTGGGAACGTTCAAACGCGCCTGTAGAATCACCCCGCAGCTCTCGGTGTGTCTTTATATCTCCGCTTTGGCTTTACCCAGCCAGATAAACCCCTTATACAGTTTGGGCACTAGCTGCATGGGCCTATGTGGGTGTGTGTCTGTGAGTGTGTGTGGATTTTAAACTATAAGAAATCCGATTCAATTAACAAGCGCGCAGAATCGGATTTGGACACTGGGAAAATTGTCTCGCCGCAGAGGATGATACAAGCAAAACCATAAAGGACGACACCGAGGAGAGGAGAGGAGGAGGAAACAGCAAACATGGAGCCCGAACGCGAATACAACGACGCAGAAAAAACAAAACATCTCATCTCAGTGTGATCAACCTTATAAACTGACTGAGATACATTCGTTTTAAATTAATCCCTTCATTATTTTTATTAAATTAGAAGTATATATAAAGTGCATTTAACTTTAGTTCGAGCGTTATTTCACGAGGTGACACGTTATATTACACAAATGGATGTTTGAAAGCCTTTAATTGTGACGATGTTTAACTTACAGGCAATGAAATTATGACATTTAAATTTAGAATATACATTACACCAATGCAAATGTTTTATTGTTTTTTTTTTTTTACACTTTTTTAAGTGTAGCCTTAATAAAAAGTAGGTTTAATGCCATTTAAAAGATTTTAAACTTTTAAATTGTACCTTTAATCTGACAAATGAACCTCACTGGTGCTCATATCTAGAGTTTTGGCGATATTTATTAAAGAGAGATGAAGAGGATGAGCGGATTGGTTAGTGATGAGAAACAAAAGTAACTTTTAAAAAATATATTTTAAGAAGACTTTATTTGCCTGTGGAAGTGTTGCCCTAAAAGATAAAAAAAAAAAAAAAAAAAAAAGGTGACCATCTGTAATCTGCTTGCAGATCAGATTTGCTCCATTGTGTGCCCTTGCTCATCCCTGGCCTGAAACATACAAGCCGAAACCCAGCCAGAGCAAATCAATGCTAAACCAAACCAAATACCAAGACTGCCTGCTGTAGGGAGAGGCCAAAGGTTTAAGGAAAAGCAGCATGGTTTACTGTCGGGAGCTCTTGGCTCCAAACCTGGAGCGTAACAAGAAATTCACGAAAATCTGGCCTATTCAAAACCTGTAAAGAGGGCAATAGCGGCCTAGTTTGCTTGTGCCTTTGCCTGGTTTGGTACAATTATTATTATTATTATTATTATTATTATTATTATTATTATTATTATTATTATTATTATTATTAAAGCTGAGGGTGAATGTATGAATGAAGGGGCCAAAAGGAGCATGTTGGGGATCAGGAAGGGATTTAAGCGCAGAACAACGGGGTCTTTGTGCTGCTTTTAATCCGAAGTGTACCCACTTCTCCGCCTCTTGATAACTACCCAGGCTCTCTGGACATGGTTGCCCAATTATTTCAGGAGGTTAATTTAAAAATGGCCGTTATTTAAAAAAAAAAACCAACAACAAACAAACAAAAAAACCCAGCTCAGATAGATACACAAGTTTTCTTCAAACCTTATTCTTTCAAACGTCATTATTCGGTTTTAATTGTTCTCTCTTTTCCGTTTGTTTTTCGTTGAGCATATCAAGTGTGTGTGTGTGTGTGTGTGTGTCGGGAGGGTGGGGGGTGGGTGTATTAAAATACAGTTTTATTTTAAATGCAAATTTAATATGTCAAATAAACATAGCTTACAGTGAAAAATGATGTGCAACAATTCATAAGGCAAAACAAAGGATAACCAAACTGAACCCGCAAGTGAGCGAACGAGTTTGCGTAAGAGAGAGAGAGAAAGAGAGAGAGCAAGAGAGATAGAGAGAGGGAAGGGGGAGGGCTCTGTGCGTCTACTTGGTTAAGAAGTTTCTTCTAATTAGCCAGTCTCTTCTTGCTCGCCTCACTTGTCCACCCTGCAGCGCATCCTCCTACTCCTGTCAGGGACCGGGAACCGCGTCGGGCAACTTTTTTTTCCGGATGCGCACTGACTTTACGCACAAAGTTTTAGGGAGAAAAATAGATGCGCGGGTTTGTTTAAGACAATTTGGTCATTTGTTGATTTAAACAGGTTTTTTTTTTCTTTTCGTTGTCTTTTTTTTTTTTTTTTTAAATCAGAGCTAAAGAGTCAGAGAGCAATTCCGGTCCGCTGCGCTTTTACGCATCAGGTGAGAACAGGTGCACTGAAGCTGAAAGTTAGGAACGCAAAAGGCAAGGACAGAAAACAGTTAAAAAATACATCTGAAAAACAGGAGAAAAAGAAAAACAGAGAGGGAGGAAAACAGGTTAGAGAGAAAAGGAGAGAGAGAAAAAAGAGAGAGAGAGAAAAAAAATACAGAGAGAGAGAAAGAGAGAGAGAGAGACACCCCCTGGAGAATAGTTCAGAGAGCCGGCCCCCGGCCCGAGAGAAGGAGAGAGAGAGTGAGGGAGTGAGGGAGTGTTTTAAAGCCAGCAGGAGGCATGATGTCCTACATTAAGCAGCCCCATTACGCCGTGAACGGGTTAACGCTGTCCGGCCCGGGCATGGATCTGCTACACACCGCAGCCGTGGGATACCCCAGTAAGTAAAAAGTTTTTTGTTTTATTTTTTCTTTTCTATTAACTCAATGTTTTCTTAGTGTCCATTTCATTCCTCTAATTTACTCTCTCAGCTGATAGACACGTGCAAGCCTGTGAAAATGAACTTGCAAATCAATTGTGCGTAAATCTTTCCTTCAGTTTTCATACTCCGTTTTCTGTGGCTGATTTCTCGGGTATCAGGACATGTGCTCATTTGACCTGTCAGTTCAGAGGATTACAGAGTCATTAAAAAAAACTCAACACAAAACATTGAAACTGTGTGTGAATGAAAATGCAGCCTGTTCTCACACCGAATTAAAACAAACTCCAATCTGCTGCGCTAATCATCTAACCTACTTCCTGAAAAGACTCTCATTGTGTGTTTTTAGTTATTCATATTTTTTTAATTCAGTGGGTTAACGCGCTTATTGTTTTTCAATGCGCTGCGAACATCTGTCATCTCCACACAACAATTCAAATAAAACAGAGATTTATTTATCATCGCCGATGAGACAAGCTTTCCAACACAGATCAGAAAGAAGAAAATCGACCAATTTGAACGATAAGTATATAGTCTGTGTAAAAGGGGTCTTTATTCAAACGAGCTTTTCTTTCCTGAGAAGATAAAAAAAATACAATAATAACAAGAATAATATCGATAATTATCAATAATGATATTATTGACTCAGTTTAGAAACTGAGTCATTAAAGTCAATTTCTACTCTCTCCTCTGTTTGTCGAAATAATGAAAAACAGATAAATAATAATAATAATAATAATAATAATAATAATAATAATAAATCAACTCCCTCTTAAATTATAAACTATTAAAGTATTCTGGACAATTACATGAAATCTGAATAAACGCGAAAACCAGAAAAAACACAAAAAATAATTTTTAAAAATAAGGAAAAGAAAAAGGAACTCCCCCCAAACAGCTGAATCAATTTTTACTTGCACTGAATTCATGACGATTTCATTGAAACGCTTTTCCCCCCAGGTATATATGACATGTTATGTTTCGTAGAATGTTATAAAACGATAAAACGTAACGCATATTTTCTACAAAATTAAAGTAAAATAACTAAACCAAAAGCAACAACAACAACAACAACAACAACATAATAATAATAATAATAATAATAATAATAATAATAATAATAATAATAATCTTTTTTCTAGGTACGCCACGAAAGCAGCGTCGGGAACGCACCACCTTTACGCGTGCGCAGCTGGACATCCTGGAGGCTCTGTTTGCCAAAACCCGATACCCAGACATCTTCATGAGGGAGGAGGTGGCTCTCAAGATCAATCTGCCTGAGTCTAGAGTTCAGGTATTGTCACTGGACAATTTAGGCCAACGTGTGGAACGTTTCTCATATTTTTGTGAATCCTCTCCTTTTATTTTATTTATTTATTTTTTGATCACTCTGATTCACTTTGGTGCTCCGCAGGTCTGGTTTAAAAACCGCCGTGCCAAATGCCGCCAGCAGCAGCAGCAGAGCACCGGCCAATCCAAACCCAGGCCTCCTAAGAAGAAGGCTTCCCCGGCCAGAGAGGCGCCCACGGAGGCCAGTGCCAACCCGACCAATGGACCCTACAGCCCTCCGCCACCTCCTCCAGGCACAGCCATCACCCCCAGCTCCAGCTCCGCCAGTGCAACCGTCTCCATCTGGAGCCCGGCCTCCATCTCCCCGTTGCCGGACCCGCTGTCAGCCTCCACCACCCCCTGCATGCAGCGCACCACCACCTACCCCATGACCTACACCCAGGCGCCGGCCTACAGCCAGAGCTACGCCGGCTCCTCCTCTTACTTCACCGGCCTGGACTGCAGCTCCTACCTGTCCCCCATGCACCCGCAGCTGTCGGGCACCGGAGGGGCCCTGAGCCCCATCACGGCCTCCTCGATGGGAGGGCCCCTCAGCCAGTCCCCCGCCTCGCTCTCCTCGCAGGGCTACACAGCTGCCTCGCTGGGCTTCGGAGCAGTCGACTGTCTAGACTACAAAGACCAAGCTGCCTGGAAGCTCAATTTCAATGCCGCTGACTGTCTGGACTACAAAGACCAGAACTCCTGGAAGTTCCAGGTCTTGTAAATAACAGCGGGTTCAAACAGCGGGGAGGGGGGCGGGCGTGGGGAATCCAAACAAAAAAATGAAGTAGTATGAATAACCCCCATATTACTGTTGGTGTTTTAGAAGAAGACAGAGAGCTGGGGGCATAGAGACATTAGTGACGTCAGTTGAGGGACAAATCAGCTAAAGTAACAGAAAAGGAGAATAAAAGAAGTATGGAAGTTGATCAGTTAATGCTTGAGTTTGGTCTTTCTTGGACTCCTGGGTTTCTATGTGTGTTTTTAAGAAACATAAATGTCAGCCTTCAACTGAGGCCACATGTAAGGAACACAAGACTTATGTTGTATAGCTACAATAAAATCGAATTAGTTACACCAGAGTGTTAAAAACAGTTGTTGATTAAAAATAATAACAGTAAGAAAAAAAAAAAGAATCATTTCAACTGGTTGTTGATGTAATCTGAAATCAGCACCTTTAATGGAAACAAACCTGAAGCAGATCTAGATTTATTTTTATTTTTTTAACTTTTCAAAATCTGTACCTCCATTTAGCTTTTAATTTATCCACCTGGTTAACAATCTAAGAACTGGGACTTGGTCAGGAAAAGAGCTGAGAGGTTGTCATAGTTACGATGGCTAACAGGATAGCCACTGGTCCAGAAATAAGAGGGGACATAAATGTTTCCAAACAGCCTTTTGGGAAGAGTTGGCCTTTCCAGAGACTGCAGTACAAACCTGGACATTGGACATTGTTTGTTCAATAGGACCACTTCCACACAGGGTGGGCAGCTACAGTCTCACTGTGGTGCCCACTCCCCTCACTTCAGCTGCCTGAGAGAAGCAGTTCTTGAATTTGCTGCTCTGGTGGACTGCTTGACTGGAGGGAAAACCGCACCAGAGAAAAGGAAGGGGCAGCGTGTCCCTTTGCACAGAGCGTCTGGTGCCTCGCTCCACTCCGTCTTGTAAAGAAGTGACACCACTTTTTTTTGTGTGTGTTCAATTTTTGTTGTTTGATTATTTCTTTGTATTAGACTTTAACAATACTATGTTTCTTTTAAAAAAAAAAAATTGTGAACTTGTTGAAGTAAAAAAAAAGAAGAAGAAAAAAACAACTAAAAAAATGGTAATTTGTTCAGTATTATCAGTATTAATACTATCATCATCGCTACTATGTCTTCAGCCAACATGGATGTTGCTAATGAAGGTAATTTTCTGTTGCTGTTTTGTAAATATTAAAACTTGAAAATGCAATCTCGTCTGGTGTCACTCAACAGGCTCTGTCTCTCTCTTCGTCATCCTTAAAATCTAGAAAAATGCCAACTTTTTACTGTTCATGTTTCTCTTGTTTATACTTCTTTTTTTCTTTTCAAACTCAGGGGTTAATCCAATAAAAGTAGCACTGATGACACACAGTTATTCACGCTTCTTATCATTTTCTGTATTCTTTTCTTTTGCATTGTAGTCTTCTCTGCCTATATTTTTCTGCCATGGATATTTTGTACCTTGCATTTGTCTCCTGTGTGTGAGCGTTTTCACCATTACGTAGATAGTGCTGATGTTTCAGATGAGACATTAAATGACTTAATTAAAGCTCTGGGTTCACTGTTGTCTCTAAGTCACTAAACAAAGCAGCATAATTGTAGTTCAGGAAGAGGTTGGATGGAACCAAGCACAAGCCTCAGCTTGGTTAAGTTTTTCCAGTAGACCAACAAAAGCTGTGCATAATTAAGACGTCGTAGAACTCCATATTTTGGAGTTTGTCTCTATCAAGGTTGAACATCTAGAGGAGAAATTTTGAGCCTATTTGTTCTTGCAACAAAGTCAGATTGGATGGAGAACACCTCTGAGCTTCAGTTATTAATTCTTACTACAGATTCCCAGTCGGACTTTGACTGGACAGTAGAGATACATAAATATACTTTGATTTAAACTGTGCCACTGCAGCTCTGGTTGTTCGTTCTGTCTGGTGAGGCTCTGCCCCAGTTTGCAGGGCCTAACAGAAAAAGCAGTAGGTTTGTTGGATTGAGATTTATTCGCTATTGATACAATGATTTAAATGTAATTAATCCTTATAGTCATCATCAATCAACCCGTGATCTATTTTCTAGTGACTTAATAAAATTAAAAGAAACAAAAACAAGATAAAACAAAGACACTAATGATAGAGACTACTGCCAGAGCTAAGAAGCAATGTTTTTTGAATGAGAAACTGAATGATTGGATCCTGAATATCAGCAGATTTTCTCAGAAGATTACTGCCTTCTTCCTTCTTCTTTTGAAAACAATTCTTGAATATTATCTTTTAACTGTTCATTTTGTAATGAATTTAAATAATTATTGCCCCATATCTCTGCACAGTAACTGAGGTAGGGTAAAACTAGGGAACAGCAGAGAATGTGTAATGCTTCCTGTTCAACCATTTGCTTGGCTTTATTCAATATGAAAATACTCTTTGATATCTTCTTTTGTTCATATTGAATATGCGGTTTCCAATTAACCTTGTCATTGATAATCACTCCAACAAATTTGTGTTCCTAAACTCTTTCAAAAGTTACACCATTTACCTCTATTTTAGTTTCAGAACTTGGTTTAACATTATTTTAATTTAAAAAAAATTTAGCGACAACTTGTTACCATCAAACCACATCTTCAGTTTGTTCATTTCTTTGTTTAAATTTTTTAACAGTTCTTCTGTATGCTTTCCAACAAAAATGTCGTACACCTAATAAGTATACTTTTGCAAGGGTTTGTACAAGGCAGCATTTTCTTTTGATTTCTCTGATATTTGTTACTGTGAGAGCAGCTTTTTTAATCCACAGAAGAGTTTCAGTGGGCATAAGGCAGAAATGGGAGGAAACAGTGCAGAGTGGACAGAATAAAGATTAGAAGTGGCCATTAAACCGAGTCCCATCACTCTGCCGGGCCCAAACTATAGTTCAAGGGACATGCAGATTACTTTGGATTTCTTGTTGTGTTTTCATGCCACTGAAAGGTTGGCACGGTCATCTCTACCGGGGTTATGAGAAGTGGACAGCATGAACGGTTTTAAGCGTGCTATTAGCTCATGCGTGTTCAGATGATATCTTGCACTGACGCAGCGGGTCTTGTATCGCAACACAATGCTCTTAGTGGAGGAACGTATTTAAGCTGTATTACAATAATGTTGAAAGGTTCATCTCTGACCTCTGAGACTGAGTGAATGTAAAACGTGGAAGGTAGAACAATATACTGAGCTTGTCACAATGGGACTGAATTATTAAAGGGGAGGTATTATTCCAAATCAACTTTTTTGAAATTTATATTATAATGTTATTCCCTGATCGAAAACATACCTAGAGTAAGTTAATTAATATATTACTTTAATATGAAAGTGGAAAGAGTATAACAAAACTTATAATTTAAATTTAACTTTTAGAGAACACAAAATATATTAGTTACAGTGTCTTCATCATTGGAAAGTTGAAGGAAAATGATAAATAGCATTTGTATACAGCCACCTTTACTCTGATATTCCTCAGTAAAAGTCAGGATATCTAACTGCCTATCAGGCTTTTATGAGAGTTTTATTAAGTTTTCATAGAATTGAATAAAACAGCTTTGTCATGGTAAACATACAAAGAGATTTAATGTCAACCTTCCAAGTCATTTAAATGATCAAAATGATAAAAACATCATAAATATATGAAGATACACTTAAAGACAAATGGACATGTTTTCTAAAAGACACTGCAGTCTGGGATTTTGTTTTTATTATCGGGAAATGGGCTTGCATATAAACCCATAACTAAATACACAACATACACTTTCCAACTCTCTATACACATATAAATATAACAACTAAGTGTTGAACTGTAGCTCTTTTCTGTACTTGAAATGCTTAGTGTGCTCATGTTTCAGTAATAAATACTTATTGATTAGAGATAAAAGTACAGTTTAATTAATAGGTCCTGTATTATAGACATAATTGTTTTTTACATGCCCACACTAGCTTTCCAAGTGTGACTTGCATGGAGTTAATCTTTAAGACAATGGTGCCCAAAGTGAGGCCAGGGGGCCATTTGTGGCCCTTGGAATTTTTTTTTTCTGGCACTCCAATTGTAGTTAATGAATGGTACAACTTTGGCCCTCCAGTGATCACTTGTATCATTTTTTAGCATGAGAATTTCAGTGACAAATTTAATTCTTCTTCTTTAATGGAAGCAGTTTTTTTTTTTAAATAGAAATGTTTTTACTTAACTTTATAGTAAGCATGGCTGTAAAAATTCATCAATTAAAAAAAAACAAAAACAAAACCTGAGCACCATTAAATCTATTAAATCTGGTTAACAGAAGACATATCATTTTAAGAAAGTTCTCATTTTTGTTTTTGGGAATTTTAGAGCAAATAAAAGGTTGAAAATGTACCCAAAGACTAAAAGGAAACTGTCTGCCTTTTATAATACAAAAAATTGCCACTTTGTTTCATTAAAATATTGCATGATTATTTTATTGCTAAAACAATTCACAACAAAATTCGTTTGTTGTAAGTTGGAATAGCAATGTGATTTTCAACTTTGGGATTCTGGCACATATTGCAAAGAGTTTGGACACTGCTGCTTTAAGAATACTGCAGACTCCTTTGAGGATACAGGAGGTCTACAGGTCTCTAACAATTGATTTTAAGGACTACACAAGGTGACATAGTGTAACTAAATTACACTAAACTGCAAATGTAGGCTTAATCATGTTTAATTATGGGACACAAACAGCTGTTTATAATGACTTACAATGGACCTTTAGACATCATTCAACCTGATGCCATAAAGCTGAGCTCAGCATCCTTCCACAAACGAACGGACAGACGGATGGATGGACAAATGAATAGATGAATGAATGGACAGACAGACGAAGACAGTGTCCTCCTGTAATCCCCAGCAGCAGCAGCAGCAGCAGCATATGGACTGTAAAGCGCAGAGACACGGAGTCAGGACTTAGAAATATGATTCATTTCTTTCCCCTCTCTAATCCCCGACAAACAAGCTGGTGGCCGGCCTGCTCTGGAGGCGCAGTGTAATCATGCCACAGGCTGCTGCTGCTGCTGCCTGCCTTTCCCTCCACCCCTTCCTGTCTTTGCCCCCCTCGTTCTCCCAGCCTACAGTCCAATTTCCTCTTAATCGATCCTAATCCCAACGCCACCAAAACGCACACACACCAAACACGCGGTCAGACACAAACACACAAATGCAGCCTCTCAAACATCAAGCACATCATGTAAACATTTAAAAATGCAGATTCTTACACATATGCCTGATGCACATGTGCAAAATGATGAAAGTCAGTAAAAATACAGAATCACATGATGCAGGGTTTTTTTTAGATGAAGAGAATAAAAGCCATAAACAACTTTGTTCAAGAAAAGTCCAAAAAACATCCTGTATATGTATGGAACCCTCATTATTTCTAATTAAACCCCTGTGTTGTCTGGCGGGTCAAAAGTGACCCAGTAGCATGTTTACCTGTTAAAAAAATACCCTCAACTATTTTTTTCCGGCTTGAAATTTTATGACTTTTCCTAAATTGACCCCGTCATTACAAGTGATACTTTGATTTTGTTTATAGTTCCATGTGGGCTGTACACCACTAAGGCACAAGGATTGTCTTATGGGTCATTTTTCACCCGTGCATTATAAAAACATTTAAGCACCAGAATAAAAATTCAAAGGCCACACACAAAAAAACATGATAAAAATGAATTACGTTGAGTTAAATTGATAAACAACAGATTGTTTCATCATGCAAAATAGATCTGGGATTTAAAATTCAATTAATTTGCTTTATTTTGGGCCTTTTGTTAGGGCGGGTCATTTTTGACCCGTAGAACAAGGGAAGTAAACAAAATGTTAGAATCGCACGAGGGTTAAGGTGTTTTAATATTTTTAGCAGACATTTTTGTACAGTCCTCTAGAAAGTTTTTATTTGACTCACTCAAAGTTTTAATTTGAGACAGTCAGTTTTACAAGCCTGTTTTACATCCGTGTTGAGGAATTTTTCCCCCTTTTTCCGCAAAATTGTTTATTTTCGTCCAAGCTGCAGGGTTTTTGGATATGAACAACCTACATGGTCATGTCACAATTATCACACTGCCACTACCATGTGTGACTGTCAGAATGATTTTCTGTTTCTGAAATGTTAAGCAGTTTTTGTTAGATTTTTTTAAGCCTTTTTGTTCTTTTCAGTCTTTTGTTTGTGGATTTGGGAAGATATTAAACATTTAATACATTTGTTTGGAATAGCTGTTTTTCTTTAATAAATACAGTCATTATTCAAAGACTATGTTTTACTTTTGCTCAGGTTGCATTAACTAAACATTTGTTTGATGGTCTGAAACATTTACATGTGACAAAAAAAGAAAAATCAAGAGAAACTATTTGAAAGATCTGCATGCTTTATATAAAAGAATATTTATTATTTTTCATAAATGTACACATTTGTACAGGCTTAAACTCATGTCAAAGATACTTTTGATATTCCAACAGACTCTGAAAGATAAGGAGTATGACAGCTGCTACTTGAATACAAAAGAAAATAAATATGTATTTCGATTTCAGCAGATACTAAATACATCAAGAGACACAGATCAAAATTGGGGACAAATTAACTTCAGCATCAATTTAGTCTACTCAAATTATTTTGTCAAGTAGATGAACAACAAACAGCATGTTAGTATAGCAGGTACAATTGATATTTAGTCAGAATCTCGTTAAATATGTATTCAATTTAAAATTTAAACTACTTTTTCTATTTTATTTCTTTTATTTAATCAGGTAAACCCCGTTGAGATCTGCATTTCATTTTCAAGAGGGACCTGCGCAGAAGTCTGCAATACACAGCAACCTGGATACAAAATAAAACTAATGAATACAATTCATTATACTTTGAATAATGAATTGAGCTTACTGAATTATTTGACCACTTAGATCAATTGGAATGCACGTATGATCAATGAGTCAAATAACCAGATTCAGATCCAAATGAATAGACTTCAACTGACACATTCGAACCATTTTATCAAAAATGGAAGATTTGGGACGTTCCATGAGAAAACTGTGTGGCGCTTCTAGAGAATCAGATTGCTGAAAGACCTTACTTCCATAGTACAACATATTCTCAAGTTCAAAACTAAAAGCTGCCATTATGTTATTTTCTATCTTATCATATTGATATGTCAGAGTCTGAAGTGTACAGTGTGAAAAGAAATGGTGAGAGTACAGTTCCCTGTGGTGCTCCTGTGCTAATATCTACTTGGTTAGACACACAGTCAAACTGCGGCTTGTTTGTCAGATAGTCGTTGATCCAGGTGACTGTTGAGGCCTCCAAATGTGGCTTCTGGAGTTTCTGATGAAGCAAATCAGGCTGAATTGTGTTAAATGCACTCGAGAAATAAAAGTAAGTGACCCTCACAGTGCTGCTTTCTTTGTCCAGATGACAGTAAATTTGTTGAAGTAGGTTCAAGATGGCATCTTCAGCTCCACTGTGATCTATAAACTGTCGGAGGTCCTAAAGGTCATAGTTTGCCAACATAGTTTTACTGAAAAACTTCTAAGTCTAGGTCAAATTTAAGGAAAGTACTGAACATGACAAGTGATTATGTATTAATATTATCTGAAATGTTATTTGTATTTTTGACATTCTTTTCTTCAAGCCTCAGGAAGTGTAGAGCACCATTTACTTACTTAATTCAGTCCATGTAACCACAACATAGTTTCGCTTTTAGTTATGTGTCAGAGGTGCTTAATAAGTTTCATTAGGAGATAAATTAGCGCTGTGTTGATCGTGTCTGATAGATTGCATTAATCATTAAATACGATTTGTGTGGCAGCTGAATCACATAGCCCTGCAGCATAAGTAGGGTTTGAGTGATTTGCAGCTGGTAGTGGTAACAGGATCAGTATTACACTATGAATGGATCAACCAGCACTGTCAACCTCAGTATACACTTCTGCTTAGGGCTTTACTGCAGATTACAACTTAACACCTAGCTAATATCTCTAATAGTAAAAGTCAGCATTCAGAGCCGCAGATTAATATGTTTGACTGAAACAGTTGTCGGGATTATGGGAGTAGTTGGTGTTTAGCACAGCTAGAGTATTGAACACAGATTGCAATCAGATTCTTTAGCAGGCAGGTGAGGTTTTGATGTCTGGGAGTTCCTGAGGAACGATTCAAACTATTAAAAACTTGTTTTTTTTCTCTCGCTCCTTCTGTCCTGCTGGTTGCCCTCATGTGGCCACCTCTCCCAGTTTGCCCCAGAGTTCCTCTGTTCCAGCTCTCCTTGCAGTTTGTCATTCTTGCTGATCTAATTTGGAGAATGTCCCAAATCCTCTTAGTGTCCTGCTCCCTCAGCGCAACACTAAGTGAATTAGACAGGATTACTGTCTCCCTCTTCCTCCTCCTTCTTCGTGTGCTCTTCCTCTTCATCCTTGCCGTCACTCTCTCCTCATCATCTCTCCACTTGTACGTCTGTGTCTCTCTTGACATGTCTCTGTTCATCGGCGGGATTAAAGCAAATGACAAATTGGTTCTAATGTCCACTCCCCAGTGACAGATGCTCCCGCAGCCCAAGTGCATTATGGGACATAAAGTATTGTATATAAATTAAACTTTAACCTCACAAATATGAAAAAAGAGGGGCACATATAAAGTCCTGCAAAAATGAGCAGGGAAAGATGGGGAGAAAAATGAGATAATAGACACTTCCTTGTGTCAAAGTCTTTTTGTTTTCATTCTTTCTATTGACAATATTTTAGTAAAAGTAAAACAGTGCTGGATTCCTGGCATAACTACTTTTATTTGAAAACTGATTCCTCCAAAATGTACTACAGAGAGCCACAGGAAGTCATTCATACTTATGGTAAGAATTCATACTTATGGACTCTACAATTCCTCCCTATTTGACATCCTTTATGGGGTATTTGTGCAAAGTTACATTATTTATTTGTTTTTAAATAATTTCTGAATATTTAATACATACAAATTATTATTATTTTATCTATATGTATATAAGACGAGCTCCACAGTACAGACTCGCTGCAACACACGAGTAGAGAATAAAACTTTATGATTGTCCTTTTTATTTATTTTTTTCCTTAAAGAAAATATTCTTTTTCTGCTTGTAAAAGAATACAAGCAGCTGCAGATCAATTATGTCTCCTTGATTGTGATTCTGATTGGACCAAACACTGAGTAAAAGTTCATGTCAAGGTGATCTAGTTTAATCTGTTACCTAGCTTTCACTTCTTCACCCTGATCTCTGCCGAGCCAGCGCAGGTCAGGTTAGGTCCTGTTTATCAGGAAGACAACACTAAGCTCTGTTGTCATTTTAGTGACAACATTGCAATATTTTTCATCATTTAAAGAAAAAAAAAAGAAATTTGGACATTCAAGTTAGATTGAAAAAAAAAATAAAATTACACAAATATATAAATATAAAGCATAACATTGATTACATTTGCAGCTGCTACACGTGTACAGTCAAAACATTGAACTGGAGATAAAATAGTTTAGCTTTATTTAAAGTAATCAGTAGCTCCTGTTTGAATATCTTCCCTTTGATGTTTTGTCTTTGGAAAAAACCAGGGTCTGAAAAGAAATGTTTGGGTGGCGTCTCTCCAGCTGAGCAATCTCACATCGCACCCTCAACAGCGCACTCGCCACTCAGCTCCTCAAGACTAGCGGCAGCAGCAATTAGCCAAGACCTGATAGAATAGCACATCTGCTGAGTTTATCATATGAACTACTTCTTAGTCCAACACTCCTCAGAACAGTTGTTAACGGCATAATGAAGGAGCTTCTTAAAGAAAAGGAGATCAATTTTAAAGTCAAGCGTCCTTTAAGTTGTGTTTGATATATTTAGCATTTTTATAACAACTGAAGGTAACATAGTTACTTTATTGTGTTATAAAATGTCATGTCACTCTGAATGTTTCCAGACCTTTGTACGTCTTGAATTATTATTTTTGCTATAAGCACAGAATCACCATTGGGGATGGCTGCAGAATACTTTTTAAGTTCCTGGGTGGAGTGCCAGTCTGTTAGGTCTCCATGTTATTTAATTTCTCCTGACTTCCATCGCCACAATTGTTATGTCTTGAACCTTACAATGGAGGTGAAAGTGAACATTTAGATTCTTTCCATTGTATTTTGCACTGATGCCTGGGTTCTGTGCCCCATATGTGACATCATAACTCTACTGCGACCTTTAATTTTGCTCTTTCTTTCTGGCTCACTTTCATATGCATTCCTCACTGTCGGGCATAGAAATTAACATTTGCAGTGAATGATAATATTTGCCTTTTTAATGTAGGAGCACATGGTTACTAGATTTAAAAGACTAACATCATTTTACAACTTTTTCTTCAAACCTTTTTTTTAAACACGTTTAATGAGCCTGGGCTGAAATAACAACACATGGCCATTTTTTCTTGTATTTTAGTTCCGATCATCATATAAACAGGCCTCAATATAAATTTTTCCTTGCAAGAAGACAAATAAATATAAAGGTCTTTACAAAAAAATACAAACTTTAATCTAATATGTCATGTTGTATAATTTGTGGGGTATTTTTCTCATTGCAGGATTGTTGATAGACTAACAGCATGGTCTGATTTTCTGTCTGAGCCATTGACCTTTGGCCCTTTCATTCCACCACATGCATGTTCCCTGCTGGTTTCCTTATCTGTCATATAGAAACTGAATAATTTTTTTTTGTTCTGATTTATCATTTTATTTTTTCACATCACTTTCAGACCTTCATCATCATCCTCTCCCCTTGCTGTGCTCCGTCCAGTTCCACCATTGCTCTCTCTGAATGATCTGAACATCCGCCCTCCCAGCTCCATCCTTCCTCCTTCACTTTCAGTAATTCCAACGCTGCCTCACTCACTCGCTCACGTAGCTCGCCCTAATCCAGCTCTGACCTCAATCCCGTGATGTAACGGATCATGTGACGCGAACGAGAAAGACAGAGGGAAACAGAAAAGAGGAGAGAGAGACTGGAACATGGGGACGAAAAGTGGGGAAACATGGCCTAATCTCCAAAACTGGAGCCACTAGACCAATCACACGCTGAGGGGAGAGGGGGAGATGGGAGGTAAGCGGGGGGTGAGGGGGTCCATTAAGTTACAAAATATTAGTTGGACACACACTGATGTCGACATACACACACACACACACACACCCCCACACACACACACACACGCATACACATAAATGGTAACAATAAGAAAACATGTTTGTTTCATCACTGACAAACTCCCTGTTTGTCTGCTAAACACATCAACAACAAGTTTGTTTGTAACCAACAGGCTGCCTGATACTTTACAAATACCTACAGCTTGTTTATAAAAGCAATTTTATTTTTGACAACATGTTCTAAAAAGTATATGTGATTATTTACCTTTCAAAGGTAGAATGTAAATTCTCAAGCCAAATACATGCATAACATTTACAACATTAATGAGAAGCTAGTTGTTGCTGTAGATCTGCAGCACAAATAAAAAAAAAAACCCTCCAGTAAGTAAATACTTAAAGCAAAAGACATGTTACATATTTATTTACTTTCACTGTTTAATATTGAATTACACATTAACAATGAAAATCAGACTGCAGTTCACTTTTTATTACTTTGGCTGAATCATAATAAATTGCCACTTTATACCTTGGAAGTCAAAACTAAACTGCTTCCCAAATATTCAATTGCTACATTGTCTTCATAGACTTAGCTCCTTTTTCTGTCAAAGGTAGCCAGTATTTCAATTATATTTAGCTCTTTAACTCTTACTTTAATAAGAAGAGTTTGAAACTGGAGGAAGAAGCTGAGCAGCTCAGTATGGGAGCTGGGAGCAGAGGAGGTACAGCAGCTGACAGTAAATAAAGAATGCCTTTATTTCTTATCATCTTCAATGTAGAGCCTTTAAAACCACAAAATAAAATCAGAATATTTTTCAAGAAAACTCTGGTGCTGATCCTTAAGTTTAAGTTATGATACTTCCCAAATATTCAATTTCTACATATTTATAGGTTCTAAGCCATCCAACGTCATGTCGTTGGATGGCTTAGAAACAAACTCATATCTAAACATTTGAATCTTAGTTTGACTTGTTATTGTTTACTGAGAAAAACACTATTGTTAACCTTTGCTATTTTTGGTGGTGCAGCTTGAACACAATAAAAAAAATTTTAAACCACATTTTACGTTGCATGTGACCACATTTTACGGGGACCTCTCGCCCCCAAAATTACTCTTAAAAAATGTCCCTGTTTATGGTCCCCCCCAGTAATAAGATGGGATTTACGCCCTTGTATGTGGCTGACTGTCACTCAAACCCATGGAGCAGCAAAGGCAGGATTAAGGGCACTTTTTACCCTGAGTTACACTTTTTTTTCAGTTTTTACTCTGATTCTGCCAGAGGTATGGATAAATAATATATATTAAGATAATCAGCATTGCGACTCCCTAAATGTATCTTCTGTAATACCTGAGCCGATCATCAGAGGGCGCTGTACAGGAACAAGCCAGCATACATGTGTCTGATGGCTCTTCCCTCTCCCCCTCCCACCCTGCTTTCATCTGTTAGCTGTGTGACTGGAGAAGCACATGGCCTGTAAAAACACACATGCTGAAGCAGTGGTGGTGCAGCGACAGAGCTGCCGCCACAGAAGTGAAGGTTATTTGTGTTATGTGTGTTTTTTCAGCGAAGAAGAGGACTCCGGTGGCACAGAGGAGCTGCGATTCATGCTAATTGCTGTAAGAAGGTTCAGGTTGATGCTGGTTATTCTTTGAAATCAAAGGTGGCAGTTTATCATGTGTTAGAAGGGCCTAGTCAAAATCTGAAACTTGATTGTGCAGACTTCCAGCTATAATTACAGAAAAAGCTGGCTTAGCCTCTAGATTCAGATGGTTGAATACAAGTAGATGTTTTTTGTTTTTTTTCCTGTGAAAAAACAATGCAAACCTGTAACTTTCTATTTCTAACAATTACATGCAGCTTTGTGTTGATCTATCACATGAAATCCCCATAAATTTGTGGAAGGAAGGAAAACTCTTGCAAGGTAATTTAACAGGACTCTGACAAATTGCAAAGACAGTCTGCTCCTAATTATTTGTGTGATTATTTTCTTTCTTCTGACAGAATGATGAAAGCAATCGCCGTCCTGGCTACCAAAAGCCTATCAGCTATCATGAACTTATTCACATGTTTATATGTGAAGTTGTGCTGACCTGATAGTTCCCAGCTGGTGGTCCAGCTTTTTCATTCTCCCTATGCTAAAACGAAGAGCTCCACTTCTGGCTAAACTGTGTGTGGCAGCTCTGATCCCTGCTGTTTTCCTGCAGGTTGTTCTAATGGCTGAACATGGTTAATCCATAGGAGCAACTCCTGATCCCCCCACATGGTCAAATCCTTCAGTCTCCCCCTACCCGCCGTGCCTCTTTGAGCTCTGCTACATTTATCCAGTTTGAACTCAGGGAACCATGAATTCAAACTCATGTGCACTCACACACACACACACACACACACCCTACCAGACACACCAGTTATACCTGCTCTTCTCACAGCCCACAATCAGGTAAGAGTGAACCTGACTGTGTTTTGATGTTGATCACCAAGATACAGTGTAGCCAAAAAAGTATGAAAATTGACCCCTTTCATATTTCTTCTGTTTTTGCTTTTTGTAGCACTTCAGTGTTTCAGATCAGTCGTATGTAAAGACACTTTTTTTTTGGTGATAAATTTTAAATAAACACAATTTCTAGGCTCAACCTGATGTTTGTCAAACCTCTAGAATCAAGAAATCCTTGAATCCTTGAAATAAAATCTGTCTGAGTACATGAAGCAGGCAGAAGAGAAACAAAGGCATTGACTTCTCGATTAGTCTAGAAATTGTAGGAAAAAAAAAGATATTTCTTAAGGTTTTGCGACACCAACAAACCACAGTGGAGCTGGTCTCTGAAAGTAAGGAAAACATGAAGACAGCATAAAACCTTCCCAGGAGTGACTGGCCTTTGAAATTACTCCAAGAGTGGATTGATGACTCAACTAGGAGTTCACAAATTAACGCAGAACAACATCTGAAGTACTACAGGAATCTCATGCTTCAGGATCCACTCATTATTTAACAATAAAAAAGATAAACAGAGCCATAATGGGATAGCTGGGAGATCTCCACGGCCAAAAGCACAAGTGACCAAAAACCTGTCTCACATTTGCAAAACAAAATATTTGGTGGACTGTTGGGGAAAACAGCAGAAGCTTTTGGAAGGTTTTCACCCTGTGAACAGAAAAAGAACGTTCTGGCAGTGTGAAGTTCTGGGACGTCATCTGGAAGATTTGTCAAAAACAGGAATTTTTGCTCCCTAATATAAAGTCTGACTGCCGGTTTGTGAACTTAAGTTCAGTTGGGATTTTGCTTCTGTATTAATTTCTACTTTAAAAGCAAAAATACAGCAACTTCAGCAACCAAGATGTGTCTCAACTTTGACCCCCATCTTTTTCCATATACATCTGTCCTCCCTCTCCTTCTGCCCCTCTTCACTGTGAAGTGCCCCCACACCCACACCCAACATTCATTAAGAGATACAATATACACACACATACACTCCACCAGGTGTGTATTAATCTAGGGTTGCCCTCTCAGCCTACCCCCTGCCCACCTCACAACACACACATCTCTCTCCTCCTCCTCAGCATCCAGGCCCCACCACTCCCCCCACCATCCCAATCCCAGCACTGTGTTAATCTGCTGCTGGTCTGACGGTCAGCACTTTGAGCAGCAGACAGACAGATTGGCTGTAATCCCCTGAGTGCCACAGATGGAGCGGCACTACGCAGACCTTGAGGAAGGTGAACGCGCTTTTGTACACAAACACACGCGGGCACACAAACACATGAACAAAGAGATACAATTAGAGAATAAAAAAAAATACTATACATCTTTGGATGGACGAGCAGAGTCCATTAGACGCGCTGCAAATGGGGGGGCACCATGCTGGTAATCTGTGACTTCAGCCTCACGAGATGCTCCTTCATCAACAAACCAGCAAAACATGGCAGAAAGTTTTCTGCTAAATAAAAGCTTAATGTGTGAATTAAATGCAGGAGACTCATGCTGGGATAGTTAAGAGACTTGAGGATACAAATATTGTTAATTATCAACCAAAACTCCAACAGAAAGTGTATTCTGAAATGCCTAAAGATGTTTGGAATATATTCATCATACTAAATCCTCATCCTGACCCCACTAGGGACAAAGGTGTTAGAAAATGGATGGATAGATGGACTAAATCCTCATTAAATTCATAAACATTTTTCAGAACTAACTATTCATTGTGATTTTAAGAATAATTTTGGCCTGAAATACAAATGGGAACCTTTTAAATTTAGGCTTAAGCAGTGTCAATATTTTTTTTTTTCTTATTCTGCATTTGTAATAATAGTTATTTACCAGTCACACTTTTTCCACAATCAGTAGTAGTAATTTTTTTAACTAACACTACCGTTTTAATGTGGAGAAATTAATAAATCAGCAACAAATCTCCTCCCAGGAGTTTTCCAAAAATAACCAAGCTTTTTAAATATTAGTAATTAAAAATAATTACATTTTAATGACCTTATTAGCCTGCGAATATAACAGCATTAGCTATGTTTTTGGTAGCAAATGCTTTCTGAACACATTTAACTGAAGAGGCAGCTGTTACAGCTGTCATGTTGTTTAATAAATAAATATGTAAACTTAGTACAGGTTAAAACTGTCATTTGACATTTTGTTGAGAAAATGTTTAGTCATATATTGAGAATTTAAGTTTGTATACAGCTTTAGCTACTTTAGTCGCAGTTAAATACTAACAAAATATTGCTAGCAGGCTTCTTTACCCCGAGGCTGTCAGTAAATTTCAGATTTAATATTGTTTACAGTTTTATACCCAATTATTTTAATATTACAGAAGAGACTACTTACATTTTTTTAAAATTCCTATTAAATACGTTACATTTCTCAGAATTTAACATTTTTAGATGAATAGTTGCATTGTAAAAACAATTAGACTAGCCGCTTTACCTATTTCTATGGATTGTAATTTAAGTCTACACTAAGAAAATGGATGGCAATTATACATCAGAGCTATTGAATTAACCAAAATATTCACACAATTCACTTTTTAAAATGAAGCTACAGAACTATATTAATAGATTCTAGACAACTTTAGGATCATTTTGCTCTTGGTTTATTCTCCATATTTAGGGGGCCATAAATAAGAGCCAATTTGTGAAAATATCTAAACTTTAGTAACAAGATTCTAATCTGTCAATTTGTTCTGATCTGATCTATTCTATTAAATTGTACTACACAGCAAAAACTAGAGAGTTAAAATTTCAGGGTTAGACTTGTCAGAGTTAATTTTAACTCATTAAGTGTTTGTTTAACATTTTGCGATTTAAATGATGCCCAGTGTTGGGAGTTATTTCCCAGAATTGATTGCGTTGGTGTTGAATCAACTCTGCTGGGAGGAAAATAAGCTCCTCCCCTCTGCTTCACAGTCTTCGTTTGATTTCAATCTGAACACGGCTCCATTTTGTTCATCTCTGGTTCTACACGGTAAATGTCCAACTTACTAAATCTTTTGTCCAGCACTATTACATTGACAGAGTGAGTGATTTGACTTTTTCTACTAATTACCACATAATTGAAAGGCAGCTGAATATGTATATTTTGCAACAATTTTACACAACGTGTTAGCTAGTAGCCCAGGTGGTAGCTAGTAGCACTTACACCTGATATTATTATAATGGTAATTCTTACAAAACATATTTTGTCGGACCATATACTCGTGAAAAATGTACTTCTATTTTTGCCGTTTAAAATGATAATTTTGGCCTTGTGAATGTAAGAGGTAACGACTATTAGCTTTTCCGTGGAACGTCAACGTTCCACGTTCCAGTGAGGTGAACTCTTGACCTTATTTTGCTTTGTCTAGGTTTATCCCATGCTTAAATAAAATGCTGATCCATGTAAAGTATGGTGACCTGCAAAAGTATGTGAAGTTGGAGGAAGTCGAAGGGCTGTTTGACTTTAATCAGTTTCATGAGAAAGGTTTGTTATTTATTTAACATCTGTGTGGGGCATGGGCATTATTCTTTTCAATGTATGTCTATTTAACACATATTTTACACATTTGTGCTAAGTAAAAATAGTAATCCATTGTATTTTCATTAATATGTTTCATACTAATCACATGATCAATATTGTCTTTTCTCCTATTCTCACTATGGGTATGACGATATATTTGAAGCATTTGATTGTTGAACACCATAGACTCTTTAAGTTCTTATATCCACATCGAAATTTGATACTTAAGCATCATTTTATGATCCACTATCCATCTTCCATTAGGAAAATGGGTCCATTGTTACATATGTGGTCTATGAGGTTTGAGGCTAAACACAAAATGTTTAAAGATTATTTTAAAAACTTTAAAAATATAACCAAATCACTTGCGAAAAAGCATCAGATGGCCATAGCTTGGGAAACAATAAGTATTAAAGAAAATGAGCATGGGCCTCTCAAACCATTTTCACTTAAAGATGAAGATGTGGTCAACAAAGAAATGCTTCAAATGATTTCATCAGGAGATGTTTCTTCAACCAGCTGGGTTAGAGTTGAGGGTGTTGAATACAGACCAGGACTTGCTGTTTGCAGCACAATTGCCAGTGTTTTGCCAGATAAGTGATGTACTTTTAGTTGACAATACCTTTCTTTTGTTATCAACACAGCTATTCACAGAAACATTTGATGATCATCATCATGCTTTCAGGATTGTTCAAAGTGAAGAAAGGCATTTAGTAAAAATCCCTGAACTTAAATTTCATAAGCCTTTTGATATTCAAAACTCTTATGGTGTTTCTAATGAATGTTTGTTCATCGTACCACAATTTAAAATGTTGGAAACACAGCTGCAAAAATAAAGTGTTCAAAATTGATGTACTTATGTCAAGTTTTTTTTTTCTTAATAATTATTATAATTAATCATAATCATAAAGTAACTTTTTTTGGAGTAAATAACACTTGAAAGTGTTCAATCAACACTAACAAAGTGGTACATTTTTGTTCTTGGATCAGTGTTATCCATTATATCCCACAGTGTTAAATGAACCCTGTTTTGTGAGTTAAATAAGTAACTGATAAAGTGTTAAAATTTTAACTATATTGAAAGTGTTAATTTAACTCCTGAAGAGTGTGGACTATATAAGCACTGAAAAAGTGTTAAAATCAACTCTATGGGAGTTAAATTAACACTGGGCTTTTTGCTGTGTAGAAGAGAAAAGATTTATATTTCAATTTCCTTAACTTATTAGCATTTGGACTAAACTGGTTAATTTCATTCAATTTAAAATACTTTATTTACCCCAAAAGGAAATTAAATGTGCCATTCATATCATCCAAATATCTTCAAAGTGTCATGAATGGTGGTGCTGCGGACAGGAAGGGTCTCCAGTAGCAGTCAGTATTACATCTAATATAAAGATGCCTCTGACTAAAGACTGTATGACGGTCATGACATGCTAAAAACTACATTTTCAGACAGCAGAGATAATATTCTAAAGTAGAATGTTACGATGACACCATCAGCTATTGTCAAGCCCTGCTAACCCATCTCATTTACTTTTGCCATTCAGCTAAAATGGCATATAAAATACTACAACAAAAATTACTCTGTTACCTAAGGCAGAATTTGTGATAAGTTTTAAAGAGCAACATAAAGGCTCACAGTGACAACATTATTTCAGCTCATTAAAATTATTATTTTTTGACTGTTCAGAAGTGAGACAATGCTATACTGTAATTTCCCCAGACTTCAGGTTGCTGGTGTGTTTGCAGGTCTGTACCAATGATGGCCATTAAAAACAATAGGATTAAAGACTGGTCTTTGATTAGATGTTTGTTTTTCTATGTGTTCTATTGTAATGACAGTTTCTGAGGCTGTGCCAACATGGCTGCATGCGTGTCTATGTGCGCCCATTTCATTGAAATGAATATAGCCGGGGGCACGGCTTTATCCATTTTAATCAAGGAAGTAGAAGGATCAAATGAAACACTTTTGAGGGGAATGATGTCGACCCAGAGAAGGATATTAATTACAATGCTAGCATCTGACATCTCATTGGGTTTTTGACTTTGTCACTGGTGTAACTGATAAAAAATAAGAAGTGTTGTTGACACTTAAAGAGTCGTTAGATACAAACCTGAGAATTTTTACTAATATGTCAACATGATAGACTAAATATACAGAAAAGTCCAACTCAATTTTTTTCTTCTTAAATCCTTGCTGTTTTCATATTTGTATTACTTTATTCCCTCCCACAAATGAACCGTAATTGCAAATCATTGCATGTTTTCTTAGCATATTGGGTCTCCCAAAGAGAGGGAGTTAAAAATGTATCAACTGTGTTTCACTGCCATCTAGAGGTAGAACTGGACCAGACACTTTTCTAATAGAGACTAAGCTGTAAAATATCAAAAATATTTCTAGCTTTTTCAGTAGCTGTGTGTGAAACTCTGCCTGCCTCCTCAAAAATCTTAACTTTGTTTATTCTTTGGCATAATTAATGTTCATTTTATCATTACATTTTAGAACAAGATGATACTTTTGACACAGAAGCGCGTGTGTGTAACATCCATTTATTACCACCTTATATGACAAATCTGGAAATTACAAACATTGTTTATTCAAACATTTTCAAAATTAAAAAAAAGAAAGAAAAATAACAAAATAAGAGGAAGAATCAAAACTGAACAAAAACAAATAAAAATAATGTTAAAAGAGTGACCTGAGAAACATGATCAACTGATCCAAAGGGGAAAAGAGTTCTGCACAGGGGGACGTATACAGAAAAAAAAGATTAGTATTATTGTTTCACATGAATCAAGGATATATTTTATTGAATCTTGTTTTTCTAAAAAACATCAATTATACTCTGTGACAGATTTTGGTTTTAGAGAGCATCCGCAAACCTTTTCTTTACAAAGGTGCTCTATTTTATGTGAACAATTGCTACAAAAGATAACCAACACATTCTGCTTTGGCTTTACGTACATAACCAATGTGAACACCACAAAAAAATAGGCGAGATAAGAAATTTCAGTTTGTTAGGGAATGAAGGCCTATAGGATAAAGACCAGGCCGTGGCGTCAGGACAAGTCGGGAGAATAATTTTCAGTGAAAAAATAATAAATCTGCCTCCTTGTTCTGCCTTTTATTCTGAATCATCCCCCCATTTCAGTTATCAATTTGAGCAAAAAGAAAGAAAAAAATGATAATAATCAAAAAATCTTGACATGAGAGAGAACATCAGTGATCAATATGGTTAGCAAAAATGGACTGTATACAAGCTTCTGAGGTGATGAGAGCCAACACTCAGCCAACACCCCCCTGTTTCTGCCTGTGTCTGAGTAGAGCTGGAGGAAGGCGTAAAGCAGGGGAAGAGGAAAGGATGAGTTCTTCTAGCACCCTGCTGTGGAGACCAGACCCCCCAGCAGAAACAGACCTGTCCCTCCCCACCTGTTCCAACCTTCCTCAATTGCATTGTCACAATCTGTGGTCGTCCTTATCGCTGCCACAAACTGTTTCCTCCCTCACAATCATAGGCAGGACAAACAAGGGAATGTGTGCTTGTTCAGGACTCGTCATCCCAGAGTTGGTACATGCACAAAAATAGAGTACCCTAGAAGTCTGCTGCCGAGAGCACTAAGAAAACACAACTATACACTTTCATTATAATATAATCAGCTTTCTTCTACACACTACTAACACAGGGAAGGGAGAGGGGAAAAAGGGGGTAAGGGGGCTTCTGAAGGTTGGGGGGACGGAAAGACAGAATAGTAAAGGCAGGAAGGGAAGGAACAGAGGTGAAGAAAAAGAAAGTGTTTTAGGCACGCTCTCCACGGATACGACGTGCCAGCTGGATGTCTTTGGGCATGATGGTGACACGCTTGGCGTGGATGGCGCACAGGTTGGTGTCCTCAAACAGACCCACAAGGTAAGCCTCGCTGGCCTCCTGCAGATCACCAAAAATTCTTTAGTATTTGATTCCAGAATTTAAAAAAAAAAACGGTAAAAGGTGAAGAAACTTTTCCACAGTAAGCACCACTGACCTGCAGGGCTCCGATGGCCGCGCTCTGGAAACGTAGGTCGGTCTTGAAGTCCTGGGCGATCTCTCTCACCAAACGCTGGAAGGGCAGCTTACGGATCAGCAGCTCAGTGGACTTCTGATAACGACGGATCTCACGCAGAGCCACAGTACCAGGCCTGGAAGAAATTGTATAAATAAACATACGGAAGAACACCATTTAAAAAAAAGAAAAACATTTAATTTATAAACTAAATAAAATATATTTTTTATTACGCTCACCTGTAACGATGGGGCTTCTTGACCCCACCAGTGGAGGGGGCACTCTTACGAGCTGCTTTTGTGGCCAGCTGCTTACGTGGAGCTTTGCCTCCAGTGGACTTACGGGCGGTCTGCTTGGTACGAGCCATGGCTGTTACAGGTCATCAGAAGAGAGATGGAAAATAGAAAGTTTTTTTTTATGAATTTAAACTTTTCTCTATGATTATTACAGAGCAGAAATAAATTATCTAAAAAAGTTCTCATAATTGCTTTCGTAAAACAAAACAACAACATAAATCTTCAGAAAAAGGCCCAAGAAACTTTTCTTAAGAAACAAAATCTTTGGTAAACACTCTGATTAAAAGAACACTTTGACTAAAAAAAAGTTCATTTGAAAATTCACAGAGAAACTGTTTCACAATTTTGATTGTAATTTAAAGACCTTATTTTTGTCTTGTTTATGATATAAACCTAAAAGAAATAAATTAGATGGCGTTGTGGTAAAATTAGTCTAAATGTGATAACAGATCTTTATTTTATTGATTCTGTTAACTTTTGCGCAAACGTTTACTGGTGAATACGAAACTTCCTCAACACTCATCAATTTAAATCTAATGGATAATTGGCATTTAATAAAAAAATTAAAACTAGAGTCGCTTCTTGAATAAGTTCTTACCTTTCTTTAAGTAAACAAACAAGGCATTCCTGATTATTATCAGCATAATAAACGTCAATCACAAACTGTGTTTCTATTGGTTAGAAAACCAAATTACTAAAAATAAAAACACGTTATGAACCAATCACTGAGCAGAGTTCGTAAAAGTAGGCGGGTTCTACAGCCACTTGCCACTGCTACTAACTCCGCCCAACCCGCTCTGATGATGGCGGCGGTTTGATGCGCAAACGACATAAAGACCGAGGGCATAGAAGCGAGGGAGTAGCACATAAACAAGTTCATTTTTACCAATAACCCTACATCCAGCGTATTACTCAATAGAACAACAAGTCAGAAGACATTTCAAAGAAGGCATTGATACGTATGGGTGAGCTGAATGGTCCGTAATAGCGGCGTAGAACCGAGCTGAATCGGCGCATAATTTGAAAGTGAATTCCCCTTTCCTCCAAGCAGCTGCAGAAAAGACTGCATTTCACCGTCGCTGACTGTTATTACCCACACGACGAAACGAACGCTTTTTCACAACAATAAAACCACGAATTTTAAAAAATACAACTTTAAAAAAATATGTAATTTATTTACATTTGTAGAAGGACACGTTTTGAGTGACTTACCTGTAGTGAAAGTGAGTGTAAGTCGTCAGTAATGTTTCGCTTGACTGTTTTGTTCTTCCTATCCACAATGGGAAGCAGCGTCCAGCGGGAAAATGGCCGCTGCGTCACTGCTCATACATCACCGCGATCATCACGGTTTGACACAGCGGGGCCACTCTGGGGTCACACTCTACTTTCTGGATTATTTTATGTGCCTAATAAAGCGGGACTTTAGATATTGATCAGATAAAACTGAATTTATGGCAGTGCCGCAGCTCTATGAAAATTTGAAACCAATTTTGCGTTGTACATGGAGGTGACCGTAAGCGACTAATTGAGAAATTGTGATTTTAGCGCTACACCGCATAAAACGACAGAAGAACGAAATACTTTGCTCGGGATGTTTACTTTCAGAACTTCAACATACCTTTTTGTAATGAAAGTAACTTTTATAAGCGAGACGTTGCTTGTTGGAAATAAACAGTAAATAAATTATTTACATTTTGTATGTATTTTTCTGCAGGTGTTTTCTGCAGATGTTTTGATTATATTTGGCCACCAGAAGTTATTGATGATGAGGGGAAAATAAAATACTAAACGAATTTTCAAAATCACATACATTATTTGTAAAGCTATCCCTACAGTCTAAAGTTTTTGGGGGTTTTTTTTCAATAAAATGCCAGATGTGCTGTACATACCTCACTTGCTGGATGGATCACAGGATAACAATGCTCCCCTTCCCACACATGTTGTTCCACAATGCTGGTCAGCTGACTGAACGAAAATCACTGAACTTTTCCTAGTTTACAAATGTGCCAAATCAAACCTTTTAGAAAAATATATCCCGTCAAGAAAAACAGCACATAAAAATAAAGCCATGACAGTCCTTGTTTTTAAGTTTGGTACATTACTGCAGATGAAACTCCCAACAGGATGTCTCCAAGTGATTAATCAATTATTTGCTTGTTATATTCCCAAAGTAGCCATTAAATAATGGTACAAAGTTGATATTTTGCACATCAAGCATGTTAAGATTTTACTGTGTATAGCTTATGTATAAAAAAAAAACTTAATGAAGACTGAAACTGCAATGATTTGCATTGTTTCCAGTAGTAGAAATGTTGCTGTTCTGTTTCAAATAAAATAAATTAGATTTCATGCAGTTTCATCCAATGAAACTGCAATTTTTCATTGGATGAAATTGCAATGTCTGTACCCATTGTAATAATATAGTATCTAAAAGATCTTCAGACTCTACTCTATCAACCACAAGAAACTCTTTATTATGCTTGAATGTGAAGTCCAGAGTACAAATATTTTGCTCATAAAAATGACCGAATACATAAATCATAAACACAAAAATTAGGTTATTGTATCAACCTGAGAGAGGAACAAAAACAATACCCAGACATAATCAACTTGTCTGCAAATTAAAACATGATCAACACAGGTCTGCTACATCTATGCCTCTTGTAGTCTGCGAACCATGCAGTGTCATCACAACATAATGATGTTTCTAATTGACGACCAGAATCAGTTTTTTTCTATTTTGATACACTGAACAGCAACAGTAGAAATACACCATTATTGTTTAAAAAAAGAATCAATACTAGTACAACTAATTTCTATTTGAACAGGGAAAAAAATAAGAAAACTGTAGTCAACCGCTCTTGAATGAAAATGTCCACCTTAATGCTAATTCCTATGCCCCTTTCAGATGAAACACTATTTATTTCCCCCAAAAACACCTTATTTGTCGAGGTAACAAGGTATTCCTTTATTTTTACTAACTGGAACTAAGATTAGAAGTTTGGAACATAGTTCAAGATACTGCTATGGAAAATCTGCTACTAGTAGCACCACAGAAGACATAATCACACAATTACGGTTATCACAATCATATGATATAGATATTTATATATAGAACCTCAAACCAAACTACTAGGTATAGAAGAAGGAAAATGAGAGGACAGCATATCATAGGTCATGAAACGTTTTAGGCACGCTCTCCACGGATACGACGTGCCAGCTGGATGTCTTTGGGCATGATGGTGACACGCTTGGCGTGGATGGCGCACAGGTTGGTGTCCTCAAACAGACCCACAAGGTAAGCCTCGCTGGCCTCCTGCAGATCACCAAAAATTTCTTTAGTATTTGATTCCAGAATTAAAAAAAAAAAAAAAACAGTAAAAGGTGAAGAAACTTTTCCACAGTAAGCACCACTGACCTGCAGGGCTCCGATGGCCGCGCTCTGGAAACGCAGGTCGGTCTTGAAGTCCTGGGCGATCTCTCTCACCAAACGCTGGAAGGGCAGCTTACGGATCAGCAGCTCAGTGGACTTCTGATAACGACGGATCTCACGCAGAGCCACAGTACCAGGCCTGGAAGAAATTGTATAAATAAACATACGGAAGAACACCATTTAAAAAAAGAAAAACATTTTAGTTTATAAACTAAATAAAATATATTTTTTATTACGCTCACCTGTAACGATGGGGCTTCTTGACCCCACCAGTGGAGGGGGCACTCTTACGAGCTGCCTTTGTGGCCAGCTGCTTACGTGGGGCTTTGCCTCCAGTGGACTTACGGGCGGTCTGCTTGGTACGAGCCATGGCTGTTACAGATAATCAGAAGAAAATAAACTAAGTTTGACTCAAATAAATAGGTCCACTCTTTTATGGTACAATATGTGAGCACTGTGGAGCTCCATTTTTATCGTTAGCTGACTGTTTTTTTTTTATTTATTTATAGAAATTTATATAACAGGCTTTAACTGAACCGGAATACTTTTTTATTTAAAGTCTGCACCTGAAGCTTGTTTTTAAGTAATATCGTCAGTGGCTTATGTAATTGAAGTGCGTACATGATGACAGCAAACATGTCCAATCGGATCCGATCTCTCTACTGGCTGAACCAATGAGATTAAGATTTTGATGTCTATGGGTGGGACTTTGTGATCCTCTCCACCACTCACAACGCAACGTTCACCATATAGAGCCCACCCTCTACGTACTGAGCGTGGGTTCGTTCGCTTCTTCATAGTGGGCTCACCGGTTACTCACACGTCTTGCCTATTTTACACAGAATGAGCTATTTTAACGGAAAACCAGCCCACCCCGCCTTCGCCGGCTGCCCGGTGCTGAGAAACAAGCATACGCATAGACGATGGCTGGCTGCTGCCGAGAAGATTGTAAAGGGGAAGGGAAAAAAATCGTCGCGAACGAAAAAAGCAGACGATAAAAACGACGGAAGAACAAGAAAACTTCAGCATATAAGTGGGAAATATTTTTCGGAGACGAAACTAGACATGTCAGGGGATCAGTTGGTGGACAATATTTTGTCAGATGGCCCCTCACTTTAGGCGCATTTTCGAGTGAAATTCAACCAAGATCACAGGAGCTGCTCAGGTCCCCTGACTCGAGCAGGCACATAATAGCTCAACAGCTCTGCGTTTTCTTTTTTTCACCGAAAATAAACGACAAAACCGCGTTATTTTGGGATTAACACGACATAAAATGTGAGAATGGACTTTTATTCAAATAGTGACGCTTACCTTTGGGGAGTCAGAGATAGATTTCGGCTTCAAAATGCGAATTTATTCTTCAGTCTCTAAAGCGTTGTTCTCGCAATAATATGCGGGGAGGGAAAAAAAGAAAATGAACATAGGAAAGCAAGAAGGGACTCATTTCCCATCATGCATTTGGCAGTAACATGTTACACACATGCAGCAACATGGTAAACAATTACAGGCAGGCAATGTAGTGCAACAAGTTTTTACCAATCATACAATCGATTAATTTGCTAGTTTTTTTAAGAATTAGAAAGTAACGTCTTTTAATGGAAACTTGTTCAGAAGTCACACAATTTAAATGAGAAGAAAATAAATTATCTGGACCCAATCTTAAGAATATGAGTAACTTTTGAATGTATGGCACTAAGTTTTTCAATTTAATAAATTTTAAATATGTTTATTATTATTATTTGTAAAAATAAAGGAAATTTTAACCTTGTTAAAACATTCTAAATTGGTATAATTTTACACGAAGTTCTAGAATTTAATGCATCTAATGTGATTTAAAATTTGCAGTTATTTAGTAAATTATAACGTATTTAATATATAAATATATATTAGATAAAAATGAACCGCTACACCATCAATCCTGTAGATGGCGCCAGGGGCTTCACACCGCCCTTTAAAAAGGCGAAACGTCACGCTTTTTCTTCGTTTTCCTATTCTTTCAAAATGGCGGCTCGCAGGAGGGTTAAACGCGTGGCTTCCTCCCAGCCGGGATTTTTAAGTTTTAAGTCCCCTTCGGACCCGACAGCCTCGGTTGGTAGCCGGAGAAAACGAGTGAACAAGAATAAGAAGAAGAACTGGAACAAATACAGCGACGTTAATGACGTGGATGAGTTTTTAGAGGACATCAGGCACCAGGAGAGGACCACCGGGTGAGGAAGAAAACCGAGGCTTTAAGTTCCTCGGAAACTGTATCAACTCTTTATGTCTAATTTTTGTGTTTTCTCCTTTGCATGTGCCTTTTTGAGTGATTTACCTTGCGGCCTAGCGTGTTGACAAATAATTGTCGTGACGCTACAAAAATGCGGAGGCTTTAAACGTGTCTTAATGTAATATTTTTTTTCTCATTCAGGGGTCTGCTATCTGAGAAAGCAGATGACAGCTTGTTTTTTTTAGATCTTGGACAGCCAGAGAAACCACAACCACAAGGTAAAGTGTCTTTCTAGCTACAACAGTATGTAACCTAGGCCAATAAAGGGTTGGGAATTACTTGTTTCTGAATTTTAATTCGCTATTTAACGTGTTATTTTGTTTATGTGTTTTTTCTTTTTCAGCTGAAACTCCACAAGCTGATGAAGGGAAGAAGAGAAAAGGGAAAGCTTCACGTCCTTTGAGGATAGACCTCATCCTAAAGCCAGATTCTCTGGTTCCTCCTCCTAAAGAGTAAGTATTATCAGCTGTGATTAAAAGAAACCATATCCTCCTTTTGTCTTTTGATGGAATATTAACTTCCTTCAAGTGTGTAAAACCACATAGATGTGTTTCTGCCTCACTACAATGTATTAAAAGAATAAAATCAAAATGTGAAAGTCTTTGGAAAGAAAATAAAAGACCTCCCAAAACACAGGATACTTACGAACTGTGTAAATCTTGGAATTAAAGTAGGTGTGCAGTCTTTTACCTATACACCTATATAAAGGATTTTAAACAAACTACTTCAATATTAGAGACTTGAGGTGTGTGTGTCCTGTGACGATCTCATCCTTGCACTTCCAGTATTTCCTTTTGGAAATGTGAAGACAGCAGTCAGAAAGCTCAGGAGTCTGTTGTGTGAACAGTCTCTTGAGATCTGAGGGCTTAGAAACACACCCGCCTTATCATGCTGCTGTGTTTTTGCCGTCTTCACTCCATCCTCCAGCATTGCAGAATCGCCTAAACGGGTCCTCTTCCTCACCTGACAGTATTCTGGCCTACCAACAACCAAATGCCAAGAAACTCCGTCGGATCGCCCAGAAGGCCGAGCGGCTGGCAGCCAAAGGCGTGGTGCCACGGAAACAGAAACAGCTGCTGAACAGACGACCCGTCGACAGGACCGTGAAGAAGGCCGTGGAAGAGGCAAACAATAACCCAGACCGAGACTATTACGACATATGGGGACAAGAGCGTAAGTGGAGTGTGTGTGTGTGTGTGTGTGTGTGAGAGAGAGTGTGTGTGTCCAGTGATGATCCCATCCTTGCGCTCGCAGTATTTCCTTTGTGGGAATGTGAAGACCAACCTGGAGCTCAGATGAGTGTTGTGTGAACATTCCTCTGGGATCTGAGGACAGAAAACAATAATCTAAAGATTGTTTTTAGGAATAAAAAGTTTGAATGGCAGCTGAAGCAATGGCACAAACTGGACATGTACTGGGCCCCAGTCTGTTTCCAGTCACACCCCTGTACTGTCAGAGCCTACATACTGTCTGTTGACTTATTGTTGACTAGAATTGTGTAGAATTGCTGCAATACAACATTAACGTTTCTCCTTTTGCAGCCAAAGTTTCAGCTGATCCCTGGTATCTGCAACAGACTGGGAAGAAACTAGTTAAGGTGAAACTAACCACAGTTTTTATTTAATGGTTTGTCTTTAGTTTATCTGATGTTAGTCACATGTGTGTGAATGTTGATGTTGATGGTGGCATTCTTCACCAGCGTCCAGAGAAGCTGAATGAGAAGCCGTCCATTCTTCCTGCTGTGGAGGTGATCGCTCCGGGTGGATCCTACAACCCGGACTTCTTTTCCCACCAGGTAACTCAAAACACAAAGTATATGACTTCTCAGGCAACTTGTATGTTATTAAAGTGGTTTCAAAGTATATACACTCTTTGTGCCTTTTCACATTTTAAAGTTAGAACAACTAGTATGGTTGTCATTGTTCTGTTTGAAGGTGAGTCTCCAGCCTGGTCTGGAGTCTTTTGAAGCTTCTAACATGATTCCAAGATTTTTCTGGATTTAACTCTGTTCATCCAGAGTTAATCTGGATGAACAGAGATGAGTTCATCTCTCATCATTACTTATGATGAGAGATGAACCAGTTTTGATGTTCCTGCTAAAACGTTAACACGGTCTGTTTACATGTTTGCTGTGTGTCCGCTACATTTCCTATGGCTTTCTTCTTTCAGACAGTTCAGATTTAAACAAAAAAAACACACAAAACTGTAAAATATTGTTAAAGAAAAAAAATGCACATCTGCTCCAGGGACCAATTCATGTCAGGAATGTAACCAAAAGGTTTTATTTCATTAAAACATGTTCTGCTCTGGTAAAAAGCTCATTAAAGGGCCCGATGCACAGAAAAGGATTTCAGTAAATTGTGAAATGACTATCTGTGGACTAGCTGTCCACAGATAGTCCTGTGGACAGATTCTTCCCTCCTGAGCTGCGATTCCCTATTTATTGATTTTTTTACATTTTGAAAATTGTGCATCATTTTCTTTCTAAATGATTGTTCGCTACTTTGTGTTGGTACAGTTGAAGCAGGAGTATGAATACCTTTGCAATACCAATGTAATCTTAAACCTATCCATAGACTGTGGTTAATCTTTAAAATGACAGCAGCACAATTGTTGTTCAGCACTGTCCTAGCACCAGTCTAGGACAGGTGGTAGGACTGCATTTGACAATTTTTTGTTAGACCAGAAAAATTTTGCAGCCAACTTGATTTGGACAGAGAAAGCTGATCTTCTCCTCGTATTTCAATATGCAGCATTTTCTTCGTTTAGAAAGTCAAATTATAACCAGTATGATGTTATGTCTGCTTCACTGCTGATTTAAACCGAACCATCTGCTTGTTGTCCTGTAAACCCAGGCGTTGCTCCAGGAAGCTCATCAGGTGGAGGTCCAGAAAAAAAAGCAAGAGGACAAGTTGGAGAGGCAGCTGGCCATCAATAAAGAGGACAAAGCTACAGAGGTACTTATTATAATCTTCTTCCTAGCAGTGGTTTTTACATTCACTGAAATTTCACTTGTTTATTTTGAAATGCTTTTGTTTTTCAGGAAACAAATCTTCGTGAGCAAGTGGAAGGGTTAGTGGAGGAGGAGAATGATGATGAAGAGTTGGCTCCTTCAAAGGAAGATGATGAAGCAGGGCTGACGGCCATCGCAGTGACTCAGAAAAAACCGGAGAAACAGCTAAAGAAAGAGAAGGCAGAAAAACTTAAGGTACATTACACGTACTATTGCTTGATCTGTAAGTAGAGTGACTTGTCACACTGATTGATGCAAGAGTGAAATGTCACAAACGAGAAAGTAGATATTCAGTGTGAACACTGTTTTTTGGCAGCATCCCCCCCTCACTATTGTTTCCTGGTTAGGCAGAGGTCAGCTTGGCTTTCCTCTCCACACAGACAGAAAACAAATGGTCAACCATCGCAAAAAAACTTGCTGAAACACTGATGTTTCAGCAAGAATGATGATGATGAAAAATTCAAGTTTGAAGTAAAGTCTTGGACAGAAAAATACCAAATTTTTATAAATCAGGAGAATAAATTTTCTGTAAGTTTAGCTGTAAATTGACTGGATGAACAAAGATACAAGCATGAGCCCTAGTCATTCCTGCAAAAATGAAGGCTAAACTGAAAATTAATGGGATTTTGTTTAATTTCTAAAATTAGATTTTCTTGTTGTTGTTTCAGGCATATTTTTTATTCTTTAAAAATGTAGAGAAATAATTTCAGATGCCTTGTAAAAGCAACCAATGTTCTGCTAAACCCCAGCACCTTCTTATATTTTTAAAAGTTGAGTAATTGCAAATACAAAAACTCTTTGGTTATTGATTTCTTGAAATATTTTTATTTTCATTTTAAATTTACTCTGCAATTATACACTTTTTGAGTCAATGAATATGGTTAAAATGAAAAAAAGTGTTTTTTTTTTTTGGAAAAAGATGAAAAAGGTAAAGGGAGAACTTGAGGGAAAAGAATATTTTCTGGGCTCCTCTGTTTTCTTAAGTTTTAAATTTATAGCTTAAAAATTCCTAGATATGCTCAAATGTAAATGTTTAATTCTAGGTCTTAAACATATGCATTTGGTCATTCATTGTTTTTAAAAGATGCTGTGGGATTAAGTTGTTCCATGAGTTGTAGTTTTGGTTAAGTTGTGTGATTATGCTGTTACAGGATTGATTTTCGTGGTGCTAGGAGTTAAAAATATTAACTCCAAACATTCAGCTTTGCCTGTAAAGTTAAAATTTTCTGCATCTAAAGATGGTTTATCGTATATCTAGTTGGTTTATATTTATATTCCTGTCTGCTTCTCTTTTGCACTAAGAGCGCACAAAAGAACCGTCTGCAGACAGGGATGGTCTGCAGACGGTTCAGTGTATTATTTCATACCAAGACAAGAAGACAACTGTTGATCTTCTAAGCTCTTTTCTGTTTTCCTTCTTAGATTTTAACTGATCTCTAGATCAAAGAAAAACATATTTTCCATTCTGGAGCTGCAGAAATGCTTTCATGTTGAGAATCTCTTGAGTCATAACTGAGAAAACATTGCAGTTCGATAATTTGAAGATCAAAGTCTGTCGACTTGAAGATATTAGTTCATTGGAACGTTGGCTCCAGAATGCCAGAGCATCTCTTAAAGCTTGAAACTAACAATCATTCAAGTTGTAATCTTTTTATAAGACTTGTGGAAAACATGTCGTCTTACTGTTCTGTCTCCTTACACAGATTTTAGGAGAGCAAAGTGATTCAGTTGCATTCTGCTTTTTGGGGCAGTCTGGATTAATCTTGGAACTCAGCTTAATATCAGTTTAGAAGATTGAAACCTGGAGCTTTTAGTCAGTCACTCGCTTCACCTCCTTGCTAATCCTTATGCTTTTCTTCACCCCCATTCCAGGAGCAGCAGCGGCTGGCCAGCAGAAGACAGACGGAGCAGCAGCAGCAGCTCTTCCAGCTGCGCTCCATCAAGGCCTCCATCAGACAACAGGAAGAGAAGACCAAGAGCAAACAGATGCAGCGCAGAGTCAAGCAGGAGGCTCAGAAAGCTCAGCCCAGACGTCTGGGAAAACTAAAGTACTTAATTTTAAACTGTTTTTTGCTTTTCACATTCGCTGGTGAAGAAACACTTCAAAGCAATACAAAAATGCATTGACATGTAGTCTATTTTTACTCAAAGGGACATAATGTTCATCTGAAGCCAAAATATGTCTTCAAAAATGACTTGCATAAATGTTATTTTGCCATGCTGGTGTACTAAGAGTTTGTCACTGTGTTGTCAACCTGGGGTTCTTATTGCTTATGCAGTGTCTCCAGTAATTTAGAGCTTGACATGTTTCAGTGGGAAGCCCTTGATAGTCTGTTTACATGTAATGTTAATTTCCACATTGTATCTTATATTTGATCTTTTTTCTGACAGATTCCAGGCTCCAGATTTGGATGTGCAGTTAAGTGATGAGCTGGCTGGCTCCCTGAGGCAACTCAAGGTACTTTATCTACTAATGCTGCTCATTTCTTCATACTGTATCTCAACCTTTCTTCAGGACACTGTTATTCTACGATGAGCTTAGCTTTTTTTCCCCTTGGTGTATTATCTCCTATCTGTCTTATTCTAAGCTCTGTCCTGATCTGTAATAAGGTGACGACCCACTTTGTCAGTTGGAACTTTTTCTACTTTTTCCTTATCTCCTGCTGTAATTGCTTCGCTGAAACCTTAATCAGCTGTTCCATGAATAAGATTTCAAGATTTTCAGGAAAGAATTGTGTGTACTTACGACATTGTGACACTGATTTGTTTCTGGACTTTGTTTCACTTCTTGTTATGTCATAACTCTGCAGCCAGAGGGCAGCATCCTAAAGGATCGCTTCAAGAGTTTCCAGAAGAGGAACCTTATTGAACCCAGAGAAAGAGCCAAGTAAGGCCCTCTGCTTCACTTTTGCAGTATATTCAGCTATTCAGGTTGTAGATTTAAAATATGTAAAATACACATCTTCATCTCTTTCAGGTTCAAGAGGAAACTCAAGGTAAAATATGTGGAGAAGAGAGCATTTAAGGAGATCACATAATCAAAGTTCAATAAAATATTAAAAACAGAAGTATGTGTGAATGTTTTTAATGTTTGTCTGAACATTTCATAACTTTCAGTTAACTTTATCCACCCTGCTGTGTTGCATAATATAAGCCCTTTGAGTACAAAGTTTTCACAATGTTCTTTTAATTAATCTGACTGTTTGCAGCTGTTAAGTGTTGCAGCACTCATTCATTAAAATGTCAGCAGCAATAACAGGTATTGTTTAACCAATGCCTTATCTTCCCTGCCATTTCTAGTTGTTTTTCTTTAGTGATGCATCTTTTAAAAACACAGGTTTTATTTCCACACCAAGATTCTTGGTGAGAAAGATGGATACACATTTAGATTTTTCTTAACAAAAGGTAAAAAAAATTAAAGAACTTTAAGCTATAATACATTCACAAATCTAAAGTTACTGGATCAGCTGATACAATAAGAATAAACCTGTTCACATCTTGCTACATTATAAACAAAAACATGTTTTATTGGGATTTTATGTGATAGACCAACACAGTGATTTTAATCTCAGCAGAAATCCAGCAAAAGCATCAGTGAACAAATATCCTGATGCAGACCAAGGAAAATAAGTGGCAAAACTGCAAACCCACCATCCAATAGCTCAATACTTTTCTTGTATATATGTATATATACATTTAAGTTAATGAACTTCGATTAAAGTCTTTGCTGGTTTTATTATTTTCTGTAACTAGACAGATGGTTTGTAAAGGTTGGCAGGTGATAATTGGTCCCAACCTGCCAGCTTAAAACCGTAATTGCCTCCAGCATCCTGATGGTCCCATGGTGCCTGGAGCTGTGCCAAAGCTTCTTATCCATTAATCAGAGTAAAAATCTCGTCTTTTACCTTCGAAGTCCCATAAGCCCCCCAGACAAATGAAGCAGGTTTAAAGCGCTTGATCTTCTGCCACTCGATAAAGTGCATACCCCATATTGGACCTCATCCCATTTTGTGGCTTAGCAGCATTTCTGCACCAATTACCTGCTGATGAATTAACCTGGTGACTCATAAAGCTGCAGATTGTCCCTAAGGAACTCCAAGCCACGACTTTAACAGGATTTATTGCAGCGTTTCACTGTAGATGGAAGCTATGAGACTGATGAGTAATGTTTACTGGTACGGTATCAAACCATTTGTAACACCTAAAGAACTTCAAAATCAAATTCACAATGCCTTGGTTGATGATGACTTTTGAAAATGAATATATTAATGTGCTGAAATGTTTTCCACCTCTACCTAACACTGCATGGCATCCAAAACTTTGTGATTAAATCTACTGACTTGTGGAGCACGTTACCTGGTAGACTAACTACTGTTTTTAAACCCAGTTTCCAGTATTTGGTACTTAAACAACAAAAACACTAAATCTTAACAAGTATTTCACTCTAGTTTCTACTCCAAATGTATTAGCACTCTTCAAATAAGGCAAAACTAACTTAAAAGTAACTTTTCAGCAAGATATATTGGCTTGTCAGTAATTCTTCTATATAGATGGGGGGGAAAGTACTAGTTTCATTGGCAGATTTTTTTTTCACTTTAAGCAGGACATTTTTCCTGTTAAATGAAAAAAATCTGCCACTGAAACCAGCACTTTATATTCACGAATGACAAACTCATATACCTTCCTGGAAAGTTACTTTTGTCTTATTTCAAGTGTAGAGTCTAGTTATAAATACTCTGTAAGAATTGGTGTTGGAGATGGATTGGTTGTGGCGTCATTTCTGGTGAAGAAAGAGCTGAGCCAAAAAAGTCGCATAACTGATTTACCAATCTTTCTTCATCCCAACCTGCATTGTAAAGTGTCTGTGAGGGTCCTGAAAAGCACTGCACAAAGATGATGTCATTTGTTTAATTAAATATGGATCATGGCTGGAGAGAACCAGAGACGCGAATAGAGCTGGTTTAAACGAGCTCCCTTTAGGGCGCATGGATTCAGCCTTAGAGATAAACTGAAGCGCTTCATTTTATCTCTTAAGCAGAAAGCTGCTGCTCATCTACATCAAAACATCTGCTGAGGTGGTACACAGCATCTTACAAGGATGAATCCTGGATCCTGAAACCTTTTGACTGTTTTACAGGTTTATCACACTGGGAGGATACCAGAGCAGACCTGCAGCTCGAAAATCATAACGCATGACCAAACAAGTATTTTTAAAAACTGTTATTGGTTGGACATATATTTCCATTTCTTTTTTTTACTTTTTTTATATTGAATTCCTTTTAGATAGACTACTGGCACAAAAACCAAACCTTTCCCCACTGCCATTGCTAAAGCTACAGTCAGGCTACAATTCCAAAACAGCGCAGAAAATCAACATCATCATTGCAGTTCTTCCTTCCGTTTGCTGGTTGGCCAGGATAGAACTCTACCAGAGAAATTTAGCACAATGGGAGAAATCCCTGACAGAGCAGTGAGAGGATACGAAAACTGAGTGAAAATGTGTGGGAAGGCAATGGCCATGCTGGATCTAAAGAGGATAATGCCAAATATGGGTCTGTGGTGTCTGCAGATGTTCATGTTTGGCCTTTTTCAACAAATACAAGCAGATGATTTAAGTGTCTGTATAATCTGGATGAGGCAGTTTGATGCATCCATAGAGAGATCTAACTTCCTCCTGGCTTTGCCTGGGAATCAGGATGTAACCTTAACAGCAATATTTCAGGATGTTCATGTGAAAGTGTTCGAAAGTCTTAACATAAAAAAAGCTGCTAGATAAAGAAAAACATAATTTTTGACAGAGACTTCCAAACCCTTAGAAAGGCATAGGTTTGGTTAAATATCCTAGTGTGTTGTTGCAGAAAAGATGGTTGTGTTTTTATCCCCCCCCCCCACCTTTCTTTATTCCTCACTCTGTTTTGCCTTCCTCTCCTCACGTGTGAGGCACGGTACAGCCAGATTGTCTTGGCATGGGCCAGGCCGGATTACGTGCGTGTGCAGTCGCTCATTACGGAATAGATTACTACCCCTCCGGTCTGAGGAGCCGCGAGTGACGAAGGAAGCCACAACAAAACAGTCAGCAGAACAGCACAGAGAAGAACAACGAGTGTGACTGTAACCTCTGGATTTGCAAAAGAAAACTACTCAGCGTGTAAGCTTAATAGGCGCTTTAAAGCTGCAGCCTTATTGTTATCTCTCCTCCCTCACCTTCTCAACCACATATTGTGTAGTGCGGCACACGCAACGGCACATGAACACAATGAGCTTTGTGCTGCAGGACAAAACAATCCTGACATCCCAAACAGAAGATAACCTTCAGATAATTAGGCCCTTCTGCGCAAATGATTAGTGTGTGATTAAACTACAAGCAGAAACACATTTATTCTAATTTTGATATTTCATTAGTATTTTTTTTTTGTTGTTGTTGTTGGAGCAAATTACGTCTGCTTCATAGGACCTAAAAACGGTGTTGACAAGTAGACCTACCATTGCTAATAGCACTTAATTTGGCAGTAAATATAATAGAGCTGCCATGTATTGTGTAGACTTGTGTTTGCTGTGGTCTTTAAGTCATTATTTCCTAGTTGACATTTCTTCAGGGTACATTCATCAATTTGAGCCCCAGCTTCTGTTCGAGGACGCTGCTATTTCACAATTTTTTTCCCCATTTCGTACCAATGTACAGTATAAGACCTAAATTATTCACACCAATGGTAGATGTGGAATGAAAAATATTTTTATTGAACCAAGAAACTGGTTTCTGATGGAAAGGCAGGGGTTTTCTTTAAAAGATAATAAGCAATGTGAAAGGAGTATTCATTTCTAAAATAATCATTAGTCAGTCAAATTCAAATATTTACTGATTATCTTTTGAAAACAGCTGTAAAGATTTATTGGCATAGCAAAAATTAAACCCTTCTTATAGGTTTGATCAGATTTTTGCATGTTTCTGCTTGTATGCTGATCTTTGGCAATATGTTATTTGAGGTTGGAAGGCCTCCTTGCCATCATCCGAATTATTCGCTTCCCCCAAAGAGACTCAAATCAGAAAACTGTGTCAGAAGAAACATGCTGGCAAAATTATAAAATGACCATAAACTGCTTAAAATATTAATTATTCTGGGATTAAGCATAATTTAACTGTTGTATAAGAGGTTTATTTCTTTTGTTTGTTAAACATTTCGCAAATTATGAAGATAAATATTCAGAAAAATGCTCCAGTCCCTTGGTTTCAGATCAAAAACATTCAAATGTTAAAAACTATTAATATAGAGGGACTCTGATGGAAATAAGCCTCCAGTTTTCTTAACAAAATTTTATAAAAGACCAGTAAAGTTGGAGTTTAAGATCCTTATTGTTTTCTATTGTTTCCTTTTATTACAGAAAATGCTGAGGCCAAAAATTTGTTACTTTCTTACAATTTGTTTGATGAAGTAGCTGCCTAAAAAAAAAAATCAGCCTTAGTCACCACTGTTGTTATTAATCAAATGTATTCTAGCTTAACTCGGTTTTTGCCGGGCCTGGTTATATCTATAAAGAATATTGTAGTAGGAACCTAAATATTGCTTTTCTTTAGAAGCTGGAAGCATCTGTTTTGAACAGAAAGGGACAGAAACGCGCATTGTGGCCTTAACTGATGTGGACGGTGTGACTTGTGCAAAGTGCTCCCTATGTAAATACTGTTTATTGACCAAGAGTCATTACATTGTTATATTAATTGGCAGACTGAATTAATGATTCCTCGAAGTGTATTCATGCATGACTGTTTTTTCCTGCATAATTTACGCTCATTTTAATGACTGCCACTAACTAACTTTCCATCGTGCACACACGCGCGCACACACGCTGATTCCTTCACGTTCTGACTGTCACACACTCTCTAGTGTAAGCTCAGTATCCTTGCATAGCCTCGACACAGCGCTGCCTCTCACCGCTCCGTGTGAATGAGAGTGTGTGAGTAAGCAGCAATGATCGGCCTGTCACTTCCAGCAGGTGCTCGGTATGCAAAGCAAAAAGGATGACAAAACCATAGATGGAGGGAGCAGGGAACTGTTTGCTATGAGAGAGAGGAGCAAAAAAAAAAAAAAATGTTTTGTGCTGTTGACGGTGGTGGAGCAGAGACAGATAAAGAGGATAGAGAGGGAAAGAGGAGGGGGATAAACATGGTGATGGAGAGCGAGTGAGAGGGAGCGAGAGGTGGAGTGGGGGGGGGGGGAGGAGGAGCAGAGAGATGATTCCTCTCTAATCCTCTAGACACACGCTCGGTCTGGCTGCCTCCTGGCTCAGAGAGGAAGAGGGAGACGGAGGCAGGTGAAGGCAAACGGAGAGAAACCAAGAGGGGAAAAGGAGGGGGAGAAAAAGCAAGATGAAGGAAAGAGAAGAAAGCAGAACTGCCTCTCTGCATGCTGCACGCTGAGACGGAGGGGGAGAGCCAGAGAGGCATGCAAGTCCCTGAGCGCGAAGGAAGGAGCCTGAGGAGGAACACGATGCTTCAGTCCTGCTGTCCCTGAACCAAACCAGGAGAGTACGAAGGCGCAACAGGAGGGAGCGCGAACGGAAGGGAAACCCTTGAGAAAAGAAGTAGAATAAAAAGAGCAGATCAAGAAGAGAAGAGCGACGAAGAGAATGGAGGAGAGAACCGCGAGCAAAGAGGCAGATCCTCCAGCAGCCCAGCTCGCATGAACGCGTGGAGCCGAGCCTGACCAAACTTACTACTTCAAGATGCTGTCAAAGAACGAGCGTGAAAGGGCGGAGTGTTGGTGATGGATGTCCGCCTGCACATCCATCTTCACACTGAGCAGGAGTAGATGAAAGCCGCGCTCTCCTCTAATCCAGGTGTGTGTGAGGGAACATCTGGCCAGGCAGATGTTTGGGAAGTGAACGGAGACCAGGAGTCGCCAGAGCAGAAGCAGGGAGGACAGGGGGGCGGGGGGGCGGCGGGGGGAAACACACTCACGTGTAAAGTGAGTTGGCAGCGGATTGCATAGATATTAGGACTGTGTGTGTGCGACTCGCACAGTCCTGCCATCTAGGAGAGCTGTAAGAGTGTGTGTCTTTGAAGAAAGGCAGAACACAAGTGATGTGTCGCTGACTTTTCAGGCTCCTTCACACCTGGAGATCCACCGGAAGCCACTCGCTACCTCATCTTTGCACAACAAGTGGACTTTGAGCACTTTATCACCAGCGCTGCTTGTTCTCCTGCTGGCTGGGAAGCCCACTGGGGTGTCACTCCTGATTTCCTCGACCCAGTGGATGCCTTCTAGCTCTGACCATGGGAGAATGGACCATCCTAGAGCGCCTCCTGGAGGCTGCTGTGCAGCAGCACTCTACTATGATTGGAAGGTGAGTGGTTAGCAGAGTACCAGGTACGAGTATGGTCTTCAAAATTAACCAGTCTGATTTCTATAACAATGTGAGTGACAGAGAACAAGCCATTCTTTGGTGCTGGTCAGTGATTTCTGGTTCAGAGTCTCTGATTGTGGCTTTAGCCTCGTTAAATCCCCCAAGTGACTTGATGGGATGTTTATGCATCCGCAAGAGACAGTATTAGTCCACAGACAGGCTCTGAATGTCAGGGGACATAAAGCAGTGTGAAGACATCTCCTCTGAGATGCTCAACGCGCCTGCATTCGCACGTTTCATATCTCATAGTGAAAGCTCTGTATGTTTTCTATCTGGTTCCTCAGCAGCTTTCAAAGCCTCTGTGTTCAACATGCATCTTGTCACAGTTTATTAGAGCATCCATCCTAACCCCCACCTCCCCTCCCCAGTTTATCAAATGAAGTCAGTTTCTGGAGCTAAAAAAAATGAGTCAATGCACGGTCACTGCAGTTATGATTTATGCATCCTGCTACATGCAGAGATGTCTTGTATTTTAGTCCGTATAAATCGTTCCGGCAATTATTCATGAACGTTTTAGCTTCAGAGGAAAATCCACCCAGTAAATATAATGAAACTGTAACACTGAGCAAATGACTTATTGCAGAAGGTATTTTAAGGACGTCTATGACACCACAGGTTCAGCTTAAGTTCACAAGAAGCTGACTTTGTAGTTTAAATTAGTTCCCCAAAGCCACTGATTTCCTCTGGTTATGGGAGTTTTCAAATATACAGGATTATATTCATCCTCTGTGTGAATTTTAAGGCATGTTATGAACCTAACGTGATTTTGAGAGTTCAAAAAAGATTACTAAACCATCGGGCATGAGGCGGCTGCCAGGAGGATCTACCGACTCATTGTTTCGGCTTAAATCTGTTTGATAGGAGGCCAGAGGGACCAGAGCATAGCCATGGTGTCACATTGACCAGCTTTCTCTAGCCAAGAAACCAATCAGTATGTCACCTGTTGTTGCACTCTGCCAGTCAGCTGGCTTTAAGAAGATTATGGTATTCTTCACAAACACTTCTGACAACTCTCTTGACTGGAAATATCTCCAAAGGAGATCAATTTAACAGTGTAATAAAGCTGCAGCAAAGGCTTAACAATTATTTAGTTAAACACTACTATTAAATCTAGAAGGTGTTGTATCTAGAGGTGCAGTTATAGGATATGGGTTGTTATAAATGAATGAAAATCAATGGAAAGTCTCCACAAAGATAGCCACACAAATGTGTGTGCGTGGGTGTGTCCATGTGCGTGTGTGACAGGAATCTTTCTTTTAAAAAGCCAGCCAAGGACTGAGTTTACAAATGAGCTTGTAGTTAGAAAACCTTTGTGCAAAACAACGCTTGCTTTGTTTTTATCATGTAACCTTGTTTACTGTGCTGTCCTTGATTAAATAAGCTTGAATTGATTTTGTATATTTAATAACATTACTATAAAAATGATGATCATCTTGAATCAATAAGAATAACCAACTTTTCTTTCTTTTTTTTTTTTTTTTACTAAATACAGTTAGATGTTCTGCATTTTTACTTGACTTTAAAATCAGAGTAGTGAAACCATAAAATGGAGCAGTTTTTGCTCAAGTTTTCCCATCCAATGCCAAGTCGGCAGCAGCTTGTCAGAGATGTTTCCAGTGTTGTTATGATAAATAAATTTTCAGCATTTACTTCCACTCATTCACGGCACACTAGAAATGCACTGTTGCTCATCAACCTGGATAGTCATAATTGCTGCAGGGTCTGAGTGAGAGTGAGAAAGAGGAGAGACAGAGAAGGGAGGCTGCCAAGGTCAAGGAGCTTCTGAAAATGTTGACATCTGTGAAGGATTTAGCAGAGATGTTCAGCTGAAAAGTAAAAAGAACGAGACGAGCAAGAAACAGGAGAATAAGGAGCAGATGTCAAACAGCAGAAAAGAGCGGTTACTCAGAGTGAAGTGAGGTGAGGTGAGGTGAAGTAAGCAGACACACAAGCGTTAGTCGCCCCATTGGTGAGAAGCCAATAGGGCCGTCTCGTCACGAGATGGTGCTGGGTGTCACGACCTGAGCAGGGCATCTGCTGCCATGAAAAATCTTATTCACACAGATTCAGTCTGCTGTGCAGAGATGGGAAATACTTGGATATAAACTGATAGAATGACAGTAATATTGTCACAAAGGCTTTCCTGTAGCATCTGTTTTGTTTGCAGTGTTGGCTTTTTTTTTGTTCTTCTATGATAAAAGTAGATTTTATTTTGCATCAAATATTCCCTTTACTGGTCCTACATGCTACATAATTTGATGGGTTCATCGAAAGTAGTGCTCGCCTGATGCCTCCGTTGTGCTTCGCCTTTCACAGAATTTATAAACCATTTCTGTCCTTTCTGTCATTCCATCATTTCTTCTCTCTACCACCTAGAGTGCTGTTAGAAAGCCTCGTCAGAAGACTTTATTAGTCAATTAGAAACAAAGAATGACAATTCAACAACTACTTCCTTTTTTGTTGAAAATTTAAAAAATTCAAACACAGAGAGAATATAAAGAGCACACCTTCATGTTTTGAAGTTATAATCACAGCTTAGATTTATTTCGTCGGACACCAACAAACTAACTAAATCTTCCCAAGACGGGTTTTATTTAAATTAGAAATATTTCTGTATTTTAATTTTGCAAGATCATATGGCAGGAGAATTTTTATAATTCTCCTGCTTAGCTCCTTTTTTTAAAGAATCTACTTAGATTATTTTTGTGCTTCTCTGAGTGACATAATTTCTTGAACATTATTAGAGGTTAAAGATTTCCTCTCTTCAGGAGTTGGATGGAAGGAGACATGTGGCTTTATTTAAAATTTGATTATTTGATGCACTTCGATAGATTGGAGTGGAAATGTAAAAACTTTATAATTTTTTTTTTGCTTTCGGTTGCTGTTATTTTTGAGTGAATATTCACTTTCCTGTAGCAGCATGCCTTCCCGGCATCTGACCTCTAATCTGGGCTGCTATTACTGACGAGGAGTTCCATAAATACACATTTAGAAGACGAAAACCCATTGGATCTCCGTCTGCTGTGACTTTCAGGCGTGTGATTGGTCAACAAGGGTGTCGTCCCATTCTGGAAGGCACTGAACAGGTTGCTGTCCCCGAAGCGATGCCAGTGTGTGTTCTCATGAGCAAAACACAGCAACAACCTGTGTGTCTGAGTCATTCATCACGCGTGATTCTCACACACACACGCGCACACACCCGCCCACACACGCCCACACACGCCCACACACACATTAGGATAAAGGTAAAACTCCTTTGTGTACAATGGCAGAGGGCTCCAAAGATTCCCTTCTTTGGTCATATCTCATAGAAATGAGGATAGGTTGCACTGGCTGCCTGTGTTTGGGTAGAAAGCTGCTAGCAGAGGTGTATCCTTTGCTATTACAAGCAGTGGGTGAGCTGATGGACTCTCTGGTGGGTTGTAGCACAGCTGAGGCTGTTGGTCCAGACAGCCGGTGAGGATCAGCAATGATGAAGAACTCTGCCCTAAAGTACTATCAACACATTATTCAGCGTTGCAGCTCAGCTCCCCAGGCCAAATTCCCATTTATGTGCTGCCAGAGCTTAAACAGGGGCCATAAAAACAGGCAAGTCTAACCTCCCACTCCCTCATATTGATCTCCAGTAATGGGACAGAAAAATGGGTTTGATAGAAGATGGCCACAAGACTTAATGACACAGTCTCTAAACCCGTCCAAAAGTACAACAGATGAGCTCTTGGGGCGCACTATCTTGAATGTAAAACAAGTGATTAAATCTCACAGTACCTGATTGACTTCTGTTAAAATAAAACCTGGATGTAACAGCAGCCTGAATAATTACTCTCAATGTAGCTTTCTCATTGAGAGGTCCAATGTTTTAACACTCTCAGCACTATGAAATCTGATTCAAAATCAGAATTACTACATTTAAATGGTATTTATTAAATAAACAGTCCTTGAGTGCCACTGTCCTGCAATATTTAGAGGCATTTCCACTCCAAAACACCTGAATCAAATGAATGGTTAATGACCAGGTCTTTGCCGATTCAAGTGTATTTGAGCAGAAATGCATCCAAATGTTGCAGAAGAGTCACTTTTAAGGACTGGAGTTTCAAACTACTGAAATAGATGAGATAAAACTAGGGATTATTGTCTGACAGTGGACAGAACAAAAAGGTCATGGGTTTTAATCTCTCTTTCTACATGGAGCTGGCATGTACTCCATATCCATTTGTAGCTTCTCTCTGGGTACTCTGACTTCCTCCTGCAGTCCAGAAACATGCATACTTGGTTAATTAGTTTCTATACCCTATAAACACTCACACTTAGTAGTGACAGTGTTTATTTGTCTTCGGCCCAAGAAATGCTGCAGATAGGCACCAACCCTGAGTAACCCTGCATGGATCGATGGATGGGTGCACAGTGTAAATTAATTTTCTGACTATTTGAATCCTGCCATTTAACAATATTTATTTTTCTTGAAAGTGACAGTCTTTCAATGTGAGCACTATTGTAAGGATGAAAGTATTATTCAATACAACAATAAAGTTAAGTTCTAAAATACTGCTTTGCAATCTGTGGACAACAAAACTGGCCATAATTCTTGAAAGAAGTTGTCAGTGAAAAATGTTCTTGCATTGTTTCTTATCAGGAAACAATGCAAGACTCTAGAAGGACCCCACTCTGGTATTTTTGGCTGCTACTCATCTACAGATTTCAAGTCGATAAATTATCTAGAGATTATTTTATCAAGATTTTCTTCCTTTGATCCTGATCTTATTCATTTATGAATCTGCATCAAGCCATAAAAGTGAATAAAATCAATATAATTTAATAAGAAACACTGTCCTGCACAGATATTTTATTTCCAACCCGACAAATGTGTCATACATGGACAAATACCAGAAATTGAGTTGGACTAGAATGTTACTATTTATAACCAACCAATTATAATCAGCCAGCTTTTACATCCTACATTTATCTCCATATTAGAAATTCAACCCTTTACAGTACAACATCTGAATTTTTTTATTTGTCTAATAATCACAAGCTCTGACTCGGTTTCTCTCTTAGAGGCTGAGCCTCAGTGTTTGTTTGCCTTTTTTGACTCCACTTATTTTTGGCTGCCTGACACATCTTTGTTCTCTTGTGGATTTCTGTGGAACAGAAACAGAACTCGCAGGAGCGTGGTGCATCCTCCATGGCAGAAAACCAGAGTTATTTTGGCTCTGCCGTATTGTTGCTACTGATAATTCACAGTTTTGCGAGACTATGACTGCTCAACTTGCTTCAACATATGACATGACTACAAGGATATCTTTTCATTGAAAGAAAATCCAAAATAATCCCCCAGTTAGTCAAATATGGATTCTAAAAATAAAGAAAAAGTTTGCAAATTGGGTGTTTATTATAAACAAGGCAACGGAAAGCACTTCTGCTTTGTTTCACTCTCAGTAATAGTGAGATGTTTTCTGAGGCTCTTCTTTTTTTGTTTTTAGTTTTGAGGATTCAAAGCACTGAGTTCATCTTATATTTATAAGAATCAGAAAATGTACCGCTCAAAGTGCACTGATGAACAGGGTTTTCAGGCAATCTTACATGATCTGACAAAGACTTTGTTTGATGTGCACTGAAGCCCTAAAACGGCTCATGAGGGCTGGATGTGCATTTAAAATAGTTTGTGCAGCTTCACTTCATTTAAAGGAGTAAATTTAGAGTTACTAAAATAGAACAGATAATAGAAGGTTGTCATCATTTGCTAATAAAATCCAAATGGTTTCACAGTTTAGTTGTCTGATGATGTCTCTCAATAATCCTTTACAAAATATTCACTATAAAAAAAAAATCACTCTTGATCAAGTCTTAACTGCACACACAAACATGAAGTGGGGTGTAATTGTGAAGTGGAAAATGATTCAAACAAATAGAAATTTGAAAGGTGTGGTGTGGATTCGGTGCCCTTGCAGTGAAAGGTGTTAAGCCACCTTTCACTGCAATTACAGCTGCAGGTTTTTTGTGGTGGGTCTGTGCCAGCTTTACAGATCTATCGTGTGTCACAGTGCGTACAGTTTGGTCCCATCTGACCAAAGCCGTTCCTTTCATATGCATGTACAAGTAAAAGTTGTTCTGTCAACAGATTCCCAGTTTCTCATGAACTGGAGCTTTAAAAATAATTTGAACTTAATTAAGCTGAATTCACTTGGATTGCTGCGGCTCCTCCAGAATAACCATGGGCCTCTTAGCTGCTTATTTGTTTGTTAAGGCTCGATAAAGTTCCTATTGGACCATGATCTTTTTTTTTCACTTTAGGATGATAGGTTGTGAAACTCTCAAAGCTTGGTATATGTAATGTAATGAAAAAGTTTTTGCCCCCCTCTTGATTTAAATTTTTTTTGGCATGTTTGTCACACTTTAGTGTTTCAGAACATCAAGTCAGTTAAATGTTAGAATTTTTCTAATTCAGCTAAATTGGAGGGTTTTTAATCATAAATGGCTTTTTAAAGGTCATGTCACAACATCACGAAAGAATTCAAGTTAGGAGTTTGACTAGGCCACTCCCAAGTTTGCTTGCCTTTTGCCATTCAGAAGTGAACTTGGTTTCAGCTTGACGTCAAAAACAGATTCCCGGACATCCTTCTTGAGGATTTTTCAGTCAGTAACAGAATTCATGTTTCTATTTATTACATCAAGCTGCAAAGCAACCCCAGACCATCTCACCTCCACTACCATATTTTACTGCTGTCTTAATGTTCTTTTTCTAAAATGCAGTGTTACTTTTATTCCAGATTTAATCTTACACACACCTTTTCACACTTTTCAGATTTTTCAATTATATAAAAATATACATTTAAGCAGTGATTTGTGTTATTCTGTCACATCAGATTCCATGAAATAATGTTTCTGGAAAAATGCCTTTTCTACAGAGTTTCAGTAGAAGCTAAAGCGGATGTTCACCAGTCGCTGTGGTGTTTACATGCTGCTCATCGAGCCTGTGTTTGGTGGCAGGTTACATCTCTGACATTATGTGACCTTTAGCTCATCAAGCTTTTATGTAGCTGTTTCTTGTGAAGCCCCTCATAACCCTGCAAAGTCATGATGGGTGACTGTTCATGCTGAGGTTGGCCTCCTCTTGTGAGTGTTTGTTAGATTTCAGAAAAAGAAGAAAGGAATATATATAAAGAAATATATCCTCTCTTCAGGCAGACTGAACACGTGGAGAGATTGCTCAGAAGACACTCGAAGTGAAACATCCAACATCGGCTCACTCTATCCCTCCCTACCTCTGTTTTCACACTTCCTCCATTCATATTGTGGCGATTCTCTATATGCTGCCGGCTGTAAAGTCACTGCTTTCTCAGCGCTGCTGTTATTAAAATGACCTCAGATGTTCCATTGGGAGATTATGAGTCACCGATGGGAGGTAGATGCATGTCGCTACTGCAGCTTCTCAGATTTTAAAACTGCCATGCTGACGACACCTGCTATTAAAACTTAAATTATGCACAGGATCTGGCAAATTAATTTTAAAACTAAGGATGAGTGTTTTATTAAAGATGCCTTATAAATGAGCTGTAATGCTTATGTCACTGCTCAGAGTGGGATTGATCCTCTCTGGCTCCGATGCTAGACATACAAAGATCCAGGAAATGAGTCCCGGGAGCAGGAAATTGTTGCTGTGTAGCTTTTCATGACTGAAGTATTACAGTCGGCATCCATGGGGACTGTCAGAGAAACTGTAACTCAGGAGGAGAAAGAGAGCAAATGCAAATAATTATTCAGCTAGTGCTCTAATTTCTTTCCGCATATGCTTATCTTCTTTACTACCATCTGTGGCCACACATTACGAGCTTAAAGTTGAGATAATATTTGCACAAATGTGTTTTTCAGACACAGTTATGGAAAGTCAGTGGTTATCCTTAAGCTCGCCTTTCATCAGCAGTAAAGTTTTGCAATTAAGCTGTGTCTGTAGTCAGATTGTGTATATAGTTACAAACTAAGTGCTGTTCATTTGGCAAACAGAGGTTGTAGAAAGTATTAGCAACAGGCATGAAAATAATTGTGTCACTGGTGATTTTGTTTAAAGCAATTACTCCTTTCTGGTTTATTTTTAAGGCTATTTACACTTCTTAACAGGGTTACAAATATATGTGACCAGCAGTGTGACAAGTCTGTTTTCACTGCTGCTCGGTATCTTTCCCACAGCATGATGCCACCTCCACCATGCTTCAACATACACATAAGGTTAGCGATACAAAAAGTGGTCCTTCTTCTTGCAGATGAAAACTTTTACTCTGTCAAGTGAATCAGCATTCATCCATCATCGTCATTTAATTGTACTGTTCCTGTTGCAGGAAGGAAGTTTGACAACTTTCACCCCGACTGACCTCTAACAGGCTATGTTTTTCCAAGTGAAGCACCATCTATGCTAACAGTTCCTTTCATGTTTAAAGTGCTTCAGCATTACATACCGGTGGAACAAAGACTCCCGCAGGGCTGTGCCAAAATCATTTTTAGAGTATAAAAGCATGCAATTCCAACAAAACACTGTGAGGCCATATTTTAATGATGAGAAAATACTTTACAGTCAAGCTGAGCTTAAAATGTACAAAAAAAAAAAAAAAAAAAAGCAAATGAAGTTACATAAAATATGAAGCCTAAAATAAAAACAAATAGCCTCCTTTGATCTTAATTTGGGGGAGGAAAAGAAAGCAAAGCTGTGGCTTTTGAAGTTTTTCTCACTTGGGTCCGTTTGTGTGCGCTCGTGGCAGTGAGCTTTATTTAGACAATCCGCTTTTATTACACATGACTTACAGCATTTCTGTGCAGGCTTCATAAAGCTGATGCTCCTTGTTTTGTCTGACTGATCATCTTGTTTGTATGCTGGTGTTCATATAAATGAGCTCCTCTTTTGTTTTTTTTTTATTGTACTGCCTCCTCACCACTTTATCTCGCTCCATCTTTCACTTTGAAGATTAAAAGGATGCTCGTTTGCTGCTGATTTATTCTCTCTGTTCCCCCGCAAATCCCATCTTGCCATCTCAACACTTAGCAGAGAGGTCTCTAATGAACAGGGGCAGAGTGTGAGAGCGGCTCAGTTTGTGGTCCACAGCTCCTCAGTGGCAGTATCAACTTCTGCACTGTGAGATTGACTCAACTTAAAGAAGAAGCCAGGACTGCGCACACCATCGCCAGCAGGATTGAAATACTGTACAAAGCCTTCTGACTCACTGCCTTCTCACACATATGCACAAACACACACACACACACACACAGGGCCTCTCATGACCAGATGGTCGCCCAAATATAAAAACATGTGCGTAAGCAAGCGTGTAGCACGGTTACTATATATACGCACACATCTCAAAGGGCTGGGACGCACACACAGACGCACGAAAATGTGTTGCCAAAACTGTCACAGTCGCCTTTGTTCGCGGCAGATCACATGAGCAACCAGAGCCTACTCTGACAATGCGTTCACACTTGTCAGCGCGGACACACTCCCCACACAGCCTCTTTTGCAGATTCTTCAATTAAGCCAAGTGAAGCCAAGTTTCTGGGAAGACATTTGCTCTCAGCAATATGCTGCATTCACACTCCTCTCGCAGCCAATTATAACAAAAGGACTATAGTTGGAAGACAGATCAGTGATGTAAAAAGAATAAATTTAGATTTCACAACCTCTAGAATGACAGCAGCAGGACTGGCTGCTATTTACTACAGAAAGCAGACATTTCTGTCAGATATTTCAAATGCATGTAGTACTGAGCAGAGATATTCAGGCTCCTTGAACTGCTTGACATTGTTTCATGTTAAACCAGAAACGTATTTTATTAGAAGGAAGGGAAAGGAATCACACTTTGTTGAAACACGTGTTTCTGATACGTCAGCCCTTTAGAGATTTTTTGGCCATTCGTTGCACAACAGCTCAAGACCAGTCAGATCGGAAGGAGAACATCAGCTTTTGAGGTCTCCCACAGATTCAGTTGTATTCAAATCTAGACTTTGACTGGGCCATTCTAGCACATGAACATGCTTTGACCAAAGCTTCGGCTGCATATTTAGGGTCGGAAGGTGAAGCTCTGTCCCAGTTTCAAGACTTTTTAAGCCTTCAGCAGGTTTTCTTCCACTGCATTGTATTCAGCTCCGAACATCTTCCCTGTTCCTGCTTCCCCACAGCATGATGATGCCACCACTGTGTTTTATATTGGAGGTTGGTTGTTGTGTAATGTCAGCATCCTGATGCTTTTGGTTAGTTACAATGACATTTTCTGGATTTCTTCTTGCTAATTCTCTATAAAAATCTGATATGTGGCATACTCAACTAATTGTTGTCCAGCCAACAGATCAGTGTTAATCTCTGCAGCTCCTCCATAGTTACCGTTCTCTGCTCTCTGTGACCATCCATCTAGGTTAGGGAGATACATATGTCATGTTTGTTTTTTTTTACTCTTTCCTTCTTTTAGGCGATGCTCTTAACAGATCTTTGTTTCACAAAAAAGTATATATTTCCTACCCATCAATGGGAAACCCAGATGGTTTTCTGTAACAAGCCATCTGTCTTGTTAGGTAAATGTTTGGTCTACCTAAAACATTACCTTTAATTAGCTGGCACAAACAACATGATTGTGATGTCGAATAAAAATAACCGGCCTGCACATTTCTGTTGCGTAACACTAAAACTGTCCGCAAACACAGGATTTTCTTTCTCATTTAAAGTGTTTCAAGTCTTTTTGACCATTCTGCATCAAAATGTGAAAACCAGGAACAAATATGGGCAGCAAGCACCTTGTAATAAATAGATTTTTAATTTATTCAGTCCCTGCATTACAAATACAGCAAACTACTATATAAATCTGACTCTGATGGATTGAGAATCCAGTTGCCCAGCAGAGACAGAAGAGTGCAGATAGCCAAAATCTGAACAGAATAGAATAAATTACATGCAATATTCACAGTGACTGGGACTTAACATTTTAAAGCAAATAAAAAAAAGGATTTTTCTTTGGATTGAGTGTGTCTGGGATGTTCCCTGTGTGGCTTGTGTGTCATGGAAGCTCCCCGCATGTGCCAGAGCAGCTGATTTGGGCTGGAGCTTGGCACAGGAAAGCTGTAGTGGGTGTGTGGGTGGGAAGTTGGCACGGGCGTGCCGACCCAAGCTCAGGATTGTCCAAAACCCGCTGATTTAATCCGGATTACAGCCATCTTTTTTTCTCTTTCTGTAGTTCCCTCCTTTGACCAATCCTCTCCCACTCCTGCCGGAGGAATGCACCCTGTCCATCTCCCCTGCTGCTCTTTCTTCTTCCACAAACCTTTCCTTTCACCCAGAAAGCCAGTGCTCCTGACGGCAGGTCCAGCCAATGCTGCAATTACCTGTAATTAACTATTTCTAAGTCCCTTAGAAAGGATGCATAAAATCCAGATTTAGATTTTATATTCCCTGTTACTTTGCTGCCATATATGTTGCCAAGGTAGCTGCAGTTTTTGTGATTGCCATGGAGACCTTTGTGCACTTGTGCTTTTGCGTGAAAGGAAAAATAAAATGAGGCCAATCCGTTCTGTCGTGAAAAAGAAAAAAAAAATCTTCATTTGTTTCCAATTTCACTTGTTGGTGTAACAAACAAACAAACAAAGATGTACATTACAAGAATGGTAAAATGTTTAAGCTACCATCACCAGCATGATTAAAAAGCTGATGTCTTTTTAACTGCACTGGAAAAGCTGATGGATAAATCATAAATTGCAGTCAGGTTTGTTGAAACCATGTTTACAGAACAGAAAAAAAGTGTCCTGTTCCTCCACAGATTTATATTTTGCTCGCTGCATAAATTGCAGTAGTTTTTACAAATATACTTATTGGCGTAAGGGAGATTTAGATTCCTGCACCTATAAAAACAACCAATATTTCAGTGCATTGATGAGAGCGTGGTGAAAGTAGCCTTGAAATTTAATTCATCTTTTCTTTTCCATTCAGTGTGCAGCTCCATTTATGAAATAGTTCTTTCTTTATAGATATGGGTTTTTTTAGGCGCACTACATCAAAGAACAGAATGAAGTAATCAAGACCGATATCTCGCTGCCCCCACTACTAATATATTTTTAAATTGTTCCTGGTAATTTTTTTACACATTGCCATAATACATCAGAACAGTTCAGGGTAACATGGAAGATTTTTTGCACAGTGGGAAGAACTCAAAAGTACTTGGAGAGATGCATGGGGAGAACAGACATACTAAAAGTAGAAAAACCCGTGGCTGGAACGACGGCACCACCATACATGTCAGTTATGTTAAAATGCCTATAAGCTAGATTTAGTTTCTTATTTAAAAAGAAATTAGGATTGTTTTAAATTTATTATAGTAAAACCAAAGCAACAACAAAGACTTATAGTTGAAATTCTATTTAAATTTGGAAGTGGGATTTTTTTCAAGTTCAATAAAAAATTGACATGCCAGAAATAAATTATTTGCAGTTCTCACCATTTGTATATCATTAAATCCATGTCACACACATCAGTGTGTGAAATGTATAAAATACAGAGAAGTACATTGTTCTTCTTGTTGAGGATGATAATAATGAAGACAGCAGCGAGGAGAAGTTTTACAACTTGTTATTGGGTTACTGTTGAGTTGAGAATGCATCCATTTTTATTCTGTAAATTTAAGCATTTTAGAGCTGCATAAGCAAGCACCAGACTGACAGTGAATGTTTAGCTGCTCATTATTGAAGGAATTTTGTATAAATTGTCCCTTAAAAGATCAGCAAAAAGGGGAAAAATGCCATTTAAGTCTTCATATTCCCAATTAAATATATTAATACTGGCTGGTCTGTTCATTTTATCATCTTAAAGTAAAGGTTTCTATAGATTTAGTCACTTTTGGCTGTAATCCTCTTAAAAAAATGGAATAATGTTTTTTTTGTTTTGTTTGGGCATGACTGTGAAGGTGTGTATGTGTGTTGGGAGATGGATAAAGGTCTTTCAGCAGGGAAGAGTGCAGCCTCTTCACTCCTTCTGTCACTGGCCTGAAGCACCGGAACACCCCTTCAGGTTGCGTGTGTATGCACACGTGTGCGTGCGTGTGTGTGTGTGAGAGAGAGAGTTACCTCCTGTGTGAGGCTTGATTCAGTTTGATCCCCAGTGCCCTGCAAGAAACGAGCTATTGATAAATCTTGGCAAAGGAACACACAGACTGACAGATAAAGAGAGGGAATGACAAGTGTCACTCCATATTTGATCTGACAGGATTAGATATGTCAGCACTGTTGGTGTGTTGAAGTTGGAACAGATGAAGGATTGAGGGAGAAAACAGTGAGAGAGAGAAAAAAACAGAAGGAGAGAGACTAAAGCCTTTGAAGGTTTGGTTAACTAAATATGGAGATAAAAAAAAATCTAATAATGGTATAAAAAGCTGCTATGTAAAAACACTAAAGTTGACATCTTCTCCAACAATTTAGAGTCTTACATTGAAATTTTGCCAGGTGTATGAATAATTTTGGGCTTTAATGTTCTCTTTAGAACCACTTTTAAACTGTTGAACCTTCTGTTGTTAAAAAAAAAAAGAAACAAAAGAAGTTTAAGTTTTCCAAATGATCTGTGATGTAAAAGTCAACATTTCTTCAGCATTTTGGTTCCTCACTGAAGGATTAGTTTGGATTGGAAGTGAGGTTTTTTAATTATTTTCAGAGGATTTGATTCCAACAAACTACTCAGGTTTATACTATATTGTACTTTAAAGAACAATATCCACTCTGCCCATTCCTGATATTTACTCATAAAGCGTAAAGTTCAAATGTTAAATATATGCCAAATATTGAGAAGAGGTTCATAGTGGTGTGTTAAACCACAAAATGTTTGATTGTTATTTCCTACAATAAATCATTCCTGATCCAACAGCAAAAACCAAACGGAAAAGTGAGTAAAAAAAAAATTAACTATGGATGAACATGATCCAACAAGGCTGAGTTTTATCTTGGATGAAATGTTGAAATATCTAATTACCCTTCTGTGTATTAATATTGTAAAATAAGTAGCTAGAAAGGGATAAAAAAAAGGCCTTAATTAGTCCATCTTAGTTTGGAAATAGATTTGTATCGATTTATGTTAGAGTATTTTCTCAGATTACAACAAACGTCTCAGTCTGTTTATGGGTTAAGGTGTAACATTTCACTGCTGTGTCTTTAAGCAATGGCTTGAAAAAAATGTCGGGTGGCTAAAACATATTTATTTAATGCTAATTTAGAAGAGCATAAAAATGTGTTTTAAAAAAAAATGTTAGTTGATTCCCCAACTAACGTTTTACTTACCCAACTTACCGATAACAACTCAGAAATCCAAAATAACCCTAGTCTTTTTCTCTAAAACGTGTTTTATTGGTATGATACAAATATTTAATAGTTATACATAACTATGTTTAACTGGCTGAATTAACAGTGGACATGGATGTTCACATTTAATGTTCACTAACATTAAATGTGTTAATTCAGCTTGATTAAGTGAGGCTAAGTGAGGAAGATACACAAGTGTGGCTGTAAAAGAGATGCAACATGAGAGGCTCACTTGGTAATTATCACAGAGACGGAAAGTAGAGGCTGAATGAAAAAGGTTTAATTATTTAATGGCAGAGACCGCCAGCAATGAGGCAGTGATGGAATGGAAAGTGACAGCAACAAAAGCTGAGGTTCTAAAAAGGATTAGCAGGTTACTGATAACACGGAGCTTGTTTATGTGCTGAACCTGGAGTGACTCTTTCGGCTGCACAAAACTCCCTTCATGTGAAAATATACCAACAGTTTGTTGGTGGAACAGACATTTAAAGTTGATCTTTTTAAAGAAATGTATTTGACACTGAAAACAAGAAAGAAATATTGCTTTTTAGTGGATGACTCAAAGAGGGTGAGTGTGTTCTGGTTTCCCCAAACTAAATCCCATCTTCAGAAAAGTCCACACAGCTGATCGATTAGCCCGTGTAATTTCATCGAACTCTTTTGGCTTTGGAAACAAATTAGCATGACCCTCTCTGAGACACCGCTGCCACGCTGTGACTGCTGCAACAAATCCGCCGCTGCTCTTTAGTTGACTTAGCTCCTCGTCGGCACACTTCGCTCTCCTCATTTTCGTTTTCTGCCCCTTGCCTGTTGCCGTGGCGACTAGCAGAAGGGAGCTGAGTGGAGGGGATTGAAGTGAAAGGGGGGGAGGATAGCAGCTCTTCCATCACCCATCTTTTTCATTTGCTCGCTTATTTGTTATAATCTCCACACTCTCGCATCCTTCACTCTTCAACCTCATTCTACACGCCGTGTGTCTGCGCCCTTTGCCTCCTCTTTATTATTCAATTTCTCCAGCCGATTTGGGTGTCTTTTCTTCATTGATTATTGTATTTGGGCTCCTGATGACCGTCTCAACCCTTGTCCCTGCGCTCTAAAGCACACTGAGCTTCTTCAGTGTGGACACAATGTGTCTCTTGAGAACACTACCACAATAAGTGTGTACCTTTTCAATATGTTTTGCCTCATTAAACCATAACCATTACATTTGGTTGCATCTCTACATGCTGAGAAACACTCTGCTCCCACCACACATTTTGTGTCACCTTTTTCTCGCCAACTGCTAAACCAACTGCGCCCAAGGCTTCTTTGTTAAAAACTAAAGTATAGTCGAGGTAATAGATCTGTGAATTGCATCTAAACTTTTTACAGGAACTAAGTAATGTAATGTTTTAGGCATGCTTTCAAATATTAGGGAAACACTAGGGGATTTCTCCTGTCAGATTCCACAGCTATCATTATCTCGTCACATCACTGTGCTCGTTTAATTCTTCCACAATGGCTCGTGTGTCCGTAATACCAGCTTTGAGCACGGTGGGGTAGGATCTTTGTCGTCGGATAATGAGGAAGACAAAAGCTGGCGGGTCAGTTGGAGGAGAGAAGGCGTTTTTCGAGTTGGCATTATGTTTCCGCATAATCACCGCCGCTTGTGTGCTAACAAAGGCAACACATTAGTGAACGGGAACGACAAACGCTGTCTGCTGTGAACGGCGCATGTAAGGGTGTGAGACGTGTGCTAAATATAAATTGTGTGTCACTCCTTTCAAGTATATTTATAAAAATGGATCAGACTTCATTACTACAGTTAGGATTTTTTTAAATAGATTTTTAACATTACTTTTTGATCCTAAATCAGTTTTTTTCACATGATTTAGGATCATTGAATAAAAGGATGCCAGCAATAAATACAGTTTAGTGACAAGCATTTCCCTCCTGATAAATGTGTTTTTGCATATTTTATATCATTACACACATTTTAATATCAAACAAAGATAAGCTGAGTAGATACAGAATGCAAATTTCCATTTATGGATTCATTTATAATGGGTCGAAGTTTTCCAAACCCGCCTGGCTCATTTGTGAAAAGTGCTGTCAATCTAAACCTAATTACTGCTGCGGCCACTCGTGTCAACAATTGCCATTAAATGTTTGTGAAAACTGAGTCATTGTGGAAAATAACTGGCTTACATTACTTTGTAGAATAATTTTATTTCAGAGACTTTGGAGAGTTTTCAAACATTAACAGATATTGAATCACCATCTCAACTGGATTTTAGTACGAACTTTGGCTTGGCCACTCCTAAACCTTCATTTTGTTTCAATTGAGTCATTTATCCTGCTGTATAACCTGAGTGATGTTGGGCCATTCCAGACAAATAATTGTTTCTCATCTGTTCCTAAATTATATTCTATTGAGGGAATTTCTTGGTCATTATTGACTGAACTAAATAATGTGGTTAATTACAGGTAAATCTTGATTTAACAACCATGGGGTTTATTTTTTCCACAAAGAGTCATGGAGGTTTGAATTACTTTTTTCTTCTTAGAGGATCTTCATTTAAAAACTACTTTTTGTATTTATTCAGGTTCACTCTGTCTGAAATTTTAATTTGTTTGATCATCTGAGAAATGGGTGACAAAAAAGCAACAATAAAAGAATATGTAAAAGGCAATAAAAAAAGCAATACAAAAAAATTAGATAACACAACAAGGATCTGTACATGTTTTTGTTAGCGATCACTATGACAGTACATTGTGTTCATTATATGAGCAGGGGGCGTAGCTGGCTGCAAACTTTCCAGTTAAAGATCTGCTCCAAGCAAAAAACAATTAAGTTGGAAGCCATTATTCTATGTAATACATCTACCCCATTTTTAAATTTACTTACTATGAGAGTAGGTAAATTGATGAAATAAGTAAACTTTTTGTTTCTATTCTTATTTACTGAGATGCATCAGAATATTCTTTGAAAAACAAGTGAAAAAAGATTGGACAGACAAACAAGGTACGCGCAGACCGCACGATAATCTACAGCTATATGATGGCATAAAACCCCCCCCTCAAAAAAACACACCACCTAATGTAAGACTCCTCCCTTTAGCCCAGCCATAGATTACACAGAACTGGGTTTGCATTGGGAAGCTATTATATAATCCATTCCCTGAGATGAGATTTTCTTACACTGCTGGTTTTTCTGTCTACCCCTCACACTCTGTCCCAATACTGGCAGGTTTCTCTTTTTAATTTAAGGACAGGATGTCTGAGCAACACTGGTGGTTTTGGTTAACTTTCTAATCTTTTTATCCCAGTTTGGAGCTTCTTTTTTTTTTTTTTACTTTTTTTTTTGGAGGTTTGCACTTAGGACTGATGCGTTGTTTCTTTGATTTGTGTCTGGCCATACGGTACTGTAGGTTCTATGCACATGTGCTCTTTTATAGCAATACACTCTGAGTTCTGTATCGTCAATTCTCTGCACACTAAGCTCCTTAACGATGTCACAACAAGGGCAAAAGCCTTTTAAATTTTTTTTTAGCATTTATTCTTTCATCCCTCCAGCCCCCACAGTCCCCATGCCGTGATTACAGGTGGGCAGATTGGTGATGACAAGTTTTTGTTTTTCATTTCGACAGCCGCCACTGGTGAGCTGCCGCTTTTGATGAGAGTTACATGTGAGCTGCACGCCACCGGATTAACTCTGCCCTTCGACTTTACATCTGTGCCGCACAAGTCTGGCAAAGCTACTGCGCTGTTGGTAGATTACCCTTCAAACAGCCAAATGCCATCTAATGATTATCTGGCAATGTCTGAGGTGCAGCAGAGTTGAACTCCACCTCCATCTCAGACTAGTTCCTGTGGGATTTACACTGAAATTTAAGTGGTCCTTACTATTATTCATTTCCAATTTTCACTTTGTTCTCCTTTTTTACTGTCAGAACTGCCTTAATTCTTCTCTGTGGTGGATTCAGCCAAGTGTCAGAAACATTTCTTAGAGGTTTTGCTTCTTGCTGTCAGGATAACATCTTGCTTTTGCTGCAGATTTTTCTGCCATGAATCTGTGTCAGAGTCTCCTCCTCCACCACAATCACAGAGATGCTTCACTGGATTAAAATCTGGTGACTGTGGAGAATGTTGGAGTTTATTGGTGCATTACCCTGCTGAGGTTTAGCAATCATAAGATGGGTGCTGTGTTAATGAATGGCTAGAGATAGGCAGTAAGAATAGTTATGGGGACTGGTGAGGAAATAATGCTTACATAGTTACACTACCACATCCTACCTGAACCACTAATTAAAGGCAATTTCTAGATTTTAATGGATATCTTAGATTTAAAAAAAAAAACATTTTAGATCTGAGAGAATGTTGTGGATGGAAATCCCAATAGATTAGCAGTTTGTGAAATACTGGAACCAACCCACCTGGCAGCTATAAGCATTCAGTTTTCAGTCATATACTGTAAATCCTGGTTGATATGATTGAAAAATGTGTCATGAAATTGCCAACTGATAATTGTTACATCAGTTAATATCAGTAATTATTGATGAGTTTTTTAATATTTTAAATACCACCAAAACGTGTGGTGTTGCCATTCCTGTGTCATCCAAAGCTTTCACTCCTTTGATTTTCACTATTAAGCAGTTAAGAGGAATGTCAGCAAAACTTGAAACTGCCGCTTGAGCAAGCTACTGGCTGCTTGTTGCTAGGTTGCCAAAGAGTGAGCGAGCTCGCTGTTGGTAAGTAACCAAAGAGTGAGTTGATGCCACCAACCTGGCTTAGCTGGCCTTTAGAATCGGCGTGGCTAAAGCCTTTCCTCTGCCTACACCTCCCAGAATGCTTTGCAGTTTTGTATTGGAGTTTAGGGAAAATTATTGAACATTCTATCTAATGTACATGTGATCTACTAGGTCACATGTCTGTTAATATATATATATATATATATATATATATATTATTATCAATTCATCACCCAATCCTAGTAAATCTTTTGTATTTCAAGTCATTTTCACCCAGTCTAAATGTTTTTAACTCTCTTCAAAGCTGTTATGTGATTGACTACTTAGCTATTTGAGATAACAACTGCTGTACCTAATAGAGTGGCAGGTGAGCTCACGGTTTATGTGTTGTTGTAAAAAGGCCAGCTCAAGTTAATCGGTTTTAATAATTTAAACTTATCAAACTATACATTTATGTTAATTGTGGGGACTAGGTAAAGAGAATCTTATAAAGAACTTGACATATCTTTAAGACTCAGCTAAAAGATACCTGCCAACAAAAAATTTAAAAGTAAATGTGAGTCGTTGTACAGTGTGCAGTCTTGCACTATTCTTGGTCACATTGTTAGACAGTCAGAAAGTTCATTGGACTGCTAAAAGCCTGCCATCTGAAGTGCTTTCTCAGCATAAGACTTGAAAAATGAATGAGAAATGAATAAAGTAAGGAAAGAACAAAGAGAAAGTTGTCTGCCGGAAAGGTAACAGAATAAAGAAGGAAGATAAAACTGTATCCTATCTACCAACATTATAGAGTTGTGCAGCATAAATGTGCAGATACATCAAGTCAGAACATGTCAGGTTATGCTTGGGTAGACTCAGATCAAAATGCACACATGCACACAGGCTGAACTGAAGTGAACCATTTTGGCATCAATAATCTCTTTGTCTTCCCACAACCCAACAGAAATAGCAACTAATCTGCAAACAAGTTGCCTCAGACTCACTTGTTGCTATGGGACTGCAGGCAGCAAAACTAACAGCCAACAAGTGGTGCTGTATTTATGCATCCGGTGTGTCTTTGGAGTCACTTTAATGAATCCAAACTGTGGTTGCTATGAAAACTGGGCTAAATGCTGCTCAAAACCCTAAAATTAGAAAAACAGATACGCCATCATCCCTTGTTACCTGTAAGCACTCTTCCTTTGTCAGATAACAGAGTTATGAGGACAGATGACACAAGCTGAAATACATTTTGGAGTGTTTTCTCAGACTGATAAATGAGATTTTAAGCTCTGCTGATTCCTATCAGGAAAAGTAGGTTCAGAATCACACAATGACCCTCAATCTAATTAGTTTGGGTTTTATTTGTTTTGTCTTCAAGGATTTCTCCTTCTCTTCCAAATACAGAGTGTACGCTTCATGCTCCTTGTTTTCCTGTGTTTGCTTTGTGAATGTTTTCATTTTTACGTGAGATTTTACAGTAAATCTACAGGTAGGCCTCTAACTATAGGTAGCTATAGGTGTTCTCACCATGTAGCATGTTATTCTGGTATTTCTTAACAGATCCATGCAAATGTTTTTTTTTTATGAAGTCAAGTTTATTTGTATTACACATTTCAGTAAATAGGCTGTTCAAAGTGCTTTACACTATAAAAACATAAAACAGCAACCTTTGAAACTAGCATAAAATCATACATTTCGTAAAATAAAACTCAAAATAATCAAGAAAATATCATCATAAAATATACATCAAATCTATTGATCAATGTTCCAGTTATTATGAATAAAAGGAAACTTTGAAATAGGTTTTTATCCTTGATTTAAAGGAATTCAGTGTTTCGACTGTTTTTCAATTTTCTTGATGTTTGTTTCATATTAGTTGAGTATAAAACCCAAATGCTGCTTCTCCATGTTTGGTTCTGGTTCTGTGGATGCAGAGCAGACCAGAAGCAGAAGATCTGAGTGGTCGGGAAAGTTGGTACAACAACAACAAATTTTTAATGTTTATGAAGGATAATAAGATAAGAAACAGAATCCAAGCGAAACACTAAGTGCTTGATTATAGATGGTGCATAGCCCCCAACCTACATTTCTTAGGTAAATAATCATCTCCTGCCCATGCAATGAGTGAAGGGTCACACATTAGCATAAATAACATAAATAAATAATGGTGTTACTGCTTACAAGTTTTAATTAAAAGTCCATTTTGAAAAATACCATAGTATTCCTTCTAAGAAAACTTAATCAAATCAACTAATTCTTGACTGCAGTGTCCAACGCTCTGCTTATAGTTTCTTGTCACCATGTATGATTGTATATTTTATGGGTTTTGAATCAGGAGGTTTTTGCTGTTTTGTGTTTTTTACCTTAATTTCTTAGATTAGAGATGGAAAGAACTATACTTTATTGTTTGTTTCTATGACATTATGGGAAAAAAGTATATAAATTAAATGGTGAATAACACACTTAACAGGTCTGACCCAGGGAGACAATAAGCTACCGAACTGGCATACAGTTAAAATACTTTAAAAGACCTTGACTGCAGGTGTGATTATTTATTGTTATTTAACCCTAACTGCTGTAGTGAATAGCTTGTAATTTTCTAAACAACCATATCAAAGATACATGCTGTGATCATTGGAAAAATGATGGTCTATTTCAGAAGGGCATGTATCAAGCAAAGAAAACATAAAAGGAATGATTCAAGACATTAATAAAAACTGGAAGGATAATGAGGAAGTTTTATCTTTGCAGTAGAAATGTGGATGAAAAAGAAATTAATGACACATTGTAAAATAAAAAAAGAAATAGAAAAAGAGCTACAGTAAAGAACTGTGACTAAATAGCTGGACAGCCTTAGGAAACAATTCTCTGAAAAAAAGGATTCACTTAGCTAGAGAACATACAGATTCAACAAGTCTTGATCCTGAGTGCAGGAAGTGATGCAACCATCATGCCTTGTGCTTATAGAGCCTGTGGGTGCAGTGCTATGATCTGGGGATGCAGTTGGTCCGGATAGGTTAAGCAACATTGTGTGCCCAAAGAATGAGGTCAGCTGACCACCCGAAGACACTGAATAACCAGGTTACTCACCTGGAATTTCTTCTTCTCTGAAGAGGCATATTCTAAGAAAACAATGCCAGAATTCATCTGGCTCAAATTGTGCAAGTGCGCCTCGAGGAGCATAAGACACAATTTTCACACATGAATTGGCCACCAAAGAGTCCAGACCTTAACTCCACTGAGACTCTTTGAGGTATGCTGGAAAAAAATGTATGCAGTAGTCTAAAAATCTAAAGCAGACTACATCTTCTTCAGGTCCTACCTGTCCTGGTGTATCCCAGATGTTGGTCTTAAGTCCTATTTCATAGTCAGCATTTGGGGTCGATTTTCAGAAAGTACAGCATTTCATTTAATTATTATGCTGATGACAACAAAATGTATTTTGTCTTTAATTTGAATGCATCTTCCCTTCTGCAGCCTCGATTGAATTGCCTTCATAACGTAAAAGACTAGTTGACACAAAACCTGACATTCACAGGCCCTAAAGAGCAATTAATGCAAATTTTAATGGAAATAAATGTTGTTGTATTGTATTCGCTTGCAGAAACAACACTACATACAATATTACACATATATCTGCATTGAAATCATTAGCTGATTTTACCCACAGTTTTTAAGTCACTGAAAGGTCCAATGCGCCACTTGCAGCTCCAGACCTTCAGGTTGCAGACTCCAAGTATAGTTCCTCGGCTGAAAAAAATTACTTCCTAATGAAATGAATGTATCTGACTGTAACAACTTCCTCTGTGTGTGTTTCTCTGTAGGATCTTGCTGACGGTTGTGGTGATCTTCCGTATCCTGATCGTGGCCATTGTTGGAGAGACGGTGTACGAGGATGAACAGACTATGTTCATATGTAACACGCTGCAGCCGGGCTGCAACCAAGCATGCTATGACAAAGCCTTCCCAATCTCCCACATTCGCTATTGGGTCTTTCAGATCATACTGGTATGCACTCCCAGTCTGTGCTTCATCACCTACTCTGTCCACCAGTCAGCTAAGCAAAGAGACCGGCGTTACTCTTTCCTCTATCCCATAATGGAGAAGGACTATGGGGGACGGGATGGGGCGCGAAAGCTGCGGAACATCAATGGTATTCTAGTCCAGCACGGTGGAGATGGAGGGGGAGGGAAGGAGGAACCCGACTGCTTGGAGGTGAAAGAGATCCCCAACGCTCCTCGGGGTCTCACCCATGGCAAGAGCTCCAAAGTTCGGCGACAGGAAGGAATCTCACGCTTTTACATCATTCAAGTCGTGTTTCGAAATGCACTGGAAATTGGCTTCCTAGCAGGCCAGTACTTCCTTTACGGCTTCAGCGTGCCTGGGATTTTCGAGTGCGACCGCTACCCCTGCCTCAAGGAGGTGGAGTGCTACGTGTCCCGGCCCACGGAAAAGACGGTGTTCCTAGTCTTCATGTTCGCTGTGAGCGGTATCTGCGTGGTGCTCAACCTGGCCGAGCTCAACCACCTGGGTTGGCGCAAGATCAAGGCCGCCATCAGGGGAGTCCAGGCCCGCAGGAAGTCTATCTGCGAGATCCGGAAGAAGGACATGGCGCATTTGTCCCAGCCGCCCAACCTGGGACGCACTCAGTCCAGTGAATCCGCCTATGTCTGACAAAAACATTGAAAATAAAAGGAAAACGAGAGAGGGTTGAGATGGCTGTTCAAGAGGGAAAATGAGTAACGCATTTGGTGTAAAGCAAGGCAATCAGTTTTCTGTTATGGTGGAAGAAAACAGAATGTAAAATAACCAAAAGTCTGGCTCTGCAACTTTGAAAATCAAGAGGAGGCAGAGGACTAAGAACATGAAAGTCTAAACCAGGACAAAAAGTTTTTTTCCACAGAATAGACTTAATTAACACAATGGTCTCATGAGAAGATAATCCTACCATTTTATATGTCTGTCTTTTATAACTAATTACCTTCTGTCCTCTGTAATGAGAAAAATCCAACCCACATGGGGCCAGGGAGAGAGGAATGAGGGGGAAAAAAGGGTTCGAAAGAAGATGGTGATGATGTTCTCTAGGGAAATTGGAAAATGACTGAGCGGTGTGTTGCATCTGATGGTGCTTTTCATCTGGACTTCATCAGCTTCCCTTGAAAGAATTGAGCGAAGGGGGAGCAGGATAGGGGACGGGACGAGGAGGAGGAACGACAACATCATTAAAAGAGGAACGGAAGAACTGTCAGGGTCTTGACAAACCCTAAAGCTGCTCATGGGGAGGGGGGATGGCCAAGCTGTGTGAGAAACATATAATACAAAAGTGAGGAGTGAAGAGAGGAAGCATTTTTCCTTTCCGATCCTCTCTCCGTCAGAGCCAGACTGAAGCCAGGAGAAACGGAGCTGCCTCCGAACATTATGTCTCGCCTCTGCTGGAACATCCACACAGGCCAAACCGAGAGAGAAAGACTGACGATGTTTTTGCTTTGTCTCTTGGCAAAAGATGATTTCAACACAAACACAGCGACTAGCTACCATAAACACTCTTTTCTTCACCTCCCCTCCACCTCCCTTCCTCCCTCTCAGCTGGCAGCTGTGGAGACAGGGGGCAGGGAGGGACTCGAGTGACAGAAATAACCCCTGCTGCTCTCCTGCTGCATAAACTTTGAAGAGTGAACAAATGGACAGACGGATAGTTAGTTTGAGTCCCTCCTAAAGCACAAACCATACAATTCTCCCTCCAGCATTTTGGTGTGCTGGGAGAAAAAAAAAAAAGGAGAAGAAAAAGGAGAGCAGAAGGAGAACTAATTGGGGAGGAGAAGTTCATCACCTTATTATAACTTCTAACATTTTTTTTTACAACACAACACTTAAGATTACTTTTTTGCTTTCAAAAACAATGGTGCCATCCAGATACTTCAATATTCTCTAACAATTACATAGAGTACGACCCGGTTATATTATTTATTCATTCATACTATATCCAAATAGATTTATTTATCTTTGGCCATGGTTTAGATGAGAAGTTTATTTTAAACCTACAAACTGTTTGTCTCTTTTCATTTTTTTTCCATGTGAAGCATTTGTCACTGGTCTGGTTGATTCATGAATCGTACGGGGGGGAGGGGACAGGACAAGTTAGCAATTTTTGTTATTAAATCCTTTGAGGATGTGCAGCTGATTTTTACTTTTTTTTTTTTTTTTTGCTACTCTTTAGACTAAATCTGAAGTGAGTGCAGACCTACAGCACTTGTATCTTTCCAACACAGAGCCTTGACTTTTGTTTTGCTTCCTTAAAATCAGCTGCCCACCTTCAGGGTACTTAAGGCCTGTGAGCCATTTGATAAAAGCATGTTTACATGAAGCAGTGTTTCTTGAATGATCAAGCTGTGTAACAGTTATGTAGCTTCTCTCTAAGGGGCCGTGATGTTTTTCAGTCTCAGTGGATTTAATTTAGTTTTTTTTTGTTTTTTTTCCCTGACTGGATTTCAGCATGCATGCAGAGTTAAAGAAAATTAAGGGTATAATATGAAAGACAAGGAAAAAGATGACAGAGAGTGGTGCACCTTGTTTAATGCAGACAGGAGGAAGAGTGGCAGACTGTGGGAACCCCCTGTTGGGATGATGATTGTGTTTCTGGGCCCTCACAGATATGCACAAATGCATAATTTAGAGTGCAGAGCAAACACTGCGGGAGCTGAAGAAACCAGATATAGAGACAGATCAGTGAACCTTTTACATTCTACATTTTACATTCTAAAGAAGTTTTCAGCCAGGCCGGTGTGCTTCTATCACTCTTCAGGGTCGAGCCTTCGCTGACTGAGACAATCAAATGCTCAAATCATCACCTTCTCCCCTTGGAGCTTTGGCATCCTATTTTAACACAGCGGATGGCTGTTAGCCTCACATTTCAACATGTAATGTGACCTACATCCTTCAAACGGAGGTGCGTCTAATGTCCAACAAACGTTAGAAATGTAAGATACTAGAAATCTACAATGAAAATAAAATATTGGGTTTCAAAGTAGTTGAGGTTTATAGTGACACATTTTAATTTTGCTTTCCCCTACTTACTTGATACGTCACAGCCTGTTTTAAAATACACAATTTAAATATATTCCACACATGTCAGAGACTTTTTTCAAGCAGGGACAGGATGACATAATTTTTTTATGATATAATATATATTAATAATGAAGTCATTATGTTGAAATGAACGTGAGTGATATCAGATATAATCAACTAAATCTTAAAACAAAATGTTAAAATGAACACTTAAATACAAAGTAAGTAGTCATGACCGATAATTTCGGATAATTTCTACGTGAAACCACCATTCCATGATATTGGTTTTGTTTTGTTTTTTTTTGTTTGTTTTTGCAGATTTTAAAATTTTAAAATTAAAGCTTTACTGAGTAAAACAATTTCTTAAATGTTATGATAGTTCTATGTTAAAAATATGTTTTATTTATATCAAAAGACGTAAAAATTGGCACAATTACATTAAAGAAATACTGTTGTGACATTTAGCTAATGGCTAATGATGCTAACTGCTCATAAAAGTTCTTAAAATAATTTTTAAAAAGTCAACTGTTCTTAATTTCTTTTCACTAAAATACTAAACTCTTGTATTAATTTTATCATGTAGACATAAACTGTTTTGCAAATCATTTTTAAAAGTATTTTTTTCCCTCAAAAAGCCACAGAGTCAACAGAAACAACTATTTCAGTTCTAAAGTCTGTTGAGTGTTGATATGTGCCCCTATGCCTTCAATCCAAATTGCAGAGTTAGCTGCACCATAAGTATATATTAATATGGACAAGAAATGATAAATATGATAATTATTAATGTTGTAAATAGAAATTTACCTGATGTTATGCACATAAAATGCTGCAGAGTAGTGCCTGTGGGATTTATGTACAAACAGAACAAAAAGCACCAGAACAACAAGAAAAAAAGACTAGATGCTTTGTGCATCAGGATCCATAAAGCATGAATCGTAGCATTTCTAAATCACAGCGTTTTCTGAACATTTTAACTAAAACTCAAAGAGGGACCACTGCTTTACATTTATCAAGCAACAAAGCACAATTTATATAAAGCACACATTTAAGTAAGAAATCAAAATTTGAAGGATATATTTTATGCTCACGCTAAAAACTGTGCAGATGCACACAGATCCTTGTCAGGATCTACTCCTTTATGTTGCTAACGAAGTAGCTCTACATGTATCCAAAAGACAACAGTTGGTTTCTGCTAATATTCAGCTGCAGATATCCCCCACTGACTCTATTCTCCATTCCTCACCACTGTCATAATCTCCCGGATTCTTACAGGTGATTATCTCCAGATTTAGTTTCCTCCGAGGATGTTTATGGGGCTCAGTGCCATCGGTACAATCCTCTCTGCGTGCAATAGGAAAGGACAATTTCTCTGACATGACATGCTGGAATGTCTAATAATAGATGTTGGGTTACCTATTACTTACAGTGCTTCTAACGAAAGCCTAAGTCGTGACCTCAAGCTTAAAAGCCGAGCCAATGTGCTGTGCTATATGCAGAGTCTCTTCATAGTACAACCCTGATCTAATCTCCGCAGACTCCAGAGCTAGTCTGAGTCCTATTTTTTACTGAATGGCACACATGCACATGCTCAACATGCATTTCTCCTGGGAGAAAAAAACAATCATATATATCGATATATATGTATGAATGTGAGAGCTGGCAGACAGAGTTCACTTGTGCTCTTGGGTTCTGTGGTTATGTCTGGTTTCATTCAGGTCCGAAACACAAACATATCCTTAGAGTGAGGAGACAGAGGGCCATAAATGTGTCCTGCTTTTCTTCGGTTTACGTTTATCCAGCGTTCATTACTGACTCAAGCCTCCTGTGGTTACACGGCCGTGGAGTTTGTCACTCTCACTGTAAAAGCAGTTCCCCGTCAACAGTCTACTACTCTCCAACATTTTGCTTTTCTATTTGTCAATGTGAATTCAATTATGCAACCTTTTTATTCTCATTTGCTTCTCTTTTTTGACTTGTGGGTTCATTTTGTTGTCTGTTGCTCTTTTTGTGTGGTGGCATATAAAAAAAAAGAAGATATTTTTTATCTATGTAAATGAACATTTTTTAAAATTGTGTAAAATCAAGGGTAGAGAGTTGAAATATAATAGCAGAAAAATATGTTCTATTTCCTCCCTTGCCAAAACGATATGCAAAGTTTAGTTCATTTACAAAGATCTTTTTTTGACTGCATGTGTGAAGGCTATTGTTAGCATGTTTCTATGTTTTCTTCTACAGAACCTTTAAGGAAAAAACTTTTATAGTCCAAGTTATGGAGCGAGGCTGTTATGTCTTGATGCCAAGTGCATATTTTAAGGCTACAGGTCGTTTGATCCCTTCTCTATTTTGTTCATTTCGTACCCAACTTTTCCAGGTTCAAAGTGTTGCTATCTAATTTTAAGATTAAACTCATAGTCTTATGAGTAAGAGATTATATGAATCCAGTCACTCTCATCTACCTGCAGCAGGTCACTCAGGAAATATTTTGGTTTGATTTGGGGCGACCAGTGACCAGAATAAATGCAAATACAAAGTTTTCTGAAAATATTATGCAAAAGAGTTTAATTATATGAGATTTTTTAATTTTATGACTGGTTCTAAATTCTTTAATTACTTCAGTATAAAGTAATATAAACATTTGTTGTGGGTATGAAATGGCAACATGCTGGTGCAAACTGGTGAGGGGACGAACTGACTCTGAGCTGTACTTTAAACATCCGATTGTTCAGACCGCAGAGTCAGGCAGATTATACCAAAACAGTGATGTTAAAGCTACCTTTCCCACAAAACATAGATAACTTATTCATACAGTTAATGTTCTTTGTGGAATTTGCACATAAATATATATATAGACATATATATATATATAGACATATATATATATATATATATATATATATATATATATATATATATATATATATATATATATATATATAACTTTAAAAGAGTAGTAAAAGATGTTGTATATTTATAAACCAGTTGCTGAAATGATTTACTGTAAAAACACAGGGTACATACCAATATATAGTCAGTATAAAGGTAAATGACTGGCACTGGTAGATGTCAGACATTAGAACATTCCAAGGTTTCGCTTTGAGCACAATCTGCATTTTTACCTACAGTTTGTAGAGTTTTAGTTAAAGAATAAATCCTCAGTGAAGTATCCTAAGGACAAATTGTTAGAGTACTGTTCACATACAGCAGACTCAGGAACAAAAACAGTATTAATCTGTCAAAATGCTGTTTCCACTTTTCACGATATCTTGCACTAAGCCCACACATGTAAACTGTCCTCTAGCCTGAGCTTTTGCTCACTGGTGCTTTTTTGACCTTGGACCCACTGAGACACATTTCCTTCAGTCCAGCTAAGTACTGCCCAAATATACAGGTCATGTAGCAATGGAAGCCTCCTTAAAACACACACACACATACACACCCCCCCCCCCCCCCCACACACACACACACAAAGCAATCAGGCTTTTTCATTTTGACTGTTACTAACCAGTGGGCTTATTGCATTATAGCCTGCAGCAGGTAATGTAATTTTCATCCATCTCTTCAGTTAATTTATACTGCAGCACAGTAGCAAACCATTTGAATCCTCAGGAATGCGACATAATGAGCTGTCTCATTCATTAACACGGATTGTACTGCTCATTCCACGTTACTCTTTAAGCTGCTGCCAGGAGGACCTTAGATTAATTTAATAATCACATTATGTAGCCAATCCTAAGGGCTCTCAGCAAGTTTTAAAAAAATGCCCGTCATTAAACGTCAAAGGGCTTCTTATTCATTCCAAACTAAAAAGCCATATTAAAAAAATTTAAATCAAACTTGACTCGCCACATTATTTTGAAAGAGCACAATGTGAGTCAAGATTAATCACAATCATTTGTGGTCGGACATTGAAAATTTCTTCGTATTTAAACGAGAAATTAGATATCTTGTTTAACGTGAAAAGCTTTATTACGTGCTTTAATTAATGGGGAAAAAAGTCATTAAAAAAACTTCTTTATACAAACATTGAGATTTATATTTCATCATACTGTCAAACAAAAAGCTGCCATCTCTCCTCTACAGCCCTAACGTGCAGCGCCTTGCACAACTACTCTTACCTCTTGAACTTTTCCACATTTTGTCATGTTAAACTACAAACTTCAGTGCATTTAATTGGAATTTCATGTAATGGACCAACAAAAGTAGTGCATATTTGTCAAATGGAAGGAGTAGAGTATGGTTTTAACAGATTTTTGCAAAGAAAAATCTGATTCAATTTAAACAGAATAATATGCTGTGAACTGAAGCATCCCATTGGAGAGTTGAGGTCACTTTTCTTGCTAGATGTTGAACCTCCACTCCAGTCCCAAGTTTTTTGCAGTCTAGTAATTCCTCTTGTTTCCCCCCACCAATCACACCATGATGCTGCCACCACCATGTTTCAGTGTGGGGATGGTGTCTTCAGAGTATTGTGTTTGTTTTTTCTCCACTGATCAGAAATCTTTCTTCCATGTTTGCTGCTTTCTTATAGTTTTCTTTCAACTGTGTTTTTTCTCTACTTGACAAATGTGCAAAACCAATAATCATCCATCAACAGGATGCTTCCCTCTCCACTTAAAAATTAGGATGGAGCTCCAACTTTAAAAAATGCGATAATTTGCCATAAGTAATTGAATGAAGTTTGTCAAATTTACTGTAATTGCATTAGTTTAACTTGACAACTTAATAAACTTAATAATAATGCAACATATTTAAGTTGAATCACTTGTTCCATTTTGTAAATGATTTTCCATTGATGTAAATGATTTTGTAACGTTCTCCATGCCACAGTTCTTACATTTTTAGCTGTGATTAAGAAATTTTAAGAAACCGCCAATCATTCTCCTTCCACTTAACTTGTATGTGCTACTTTTTAGCACCCACATGTCAAATGTTCAGCATGTCATATAGGTTATTTGGATATGAATATATTTGCAAGGCGCTGCATACTGATGCTCACAGGCTCAATTGTAACCCTTTCAGCATTCAGGAATCCACCCTCTAAGCTAATCTGCTATGACATCAGTTTTGATTTTTTTGTCTTTTTACACTAACTGCAGAGGATGTGAGAGCGCACTTTAAATCACTGCCCAGATCTCACCATGCAGCTTTTACCCTCTGTAAAATCAAATGGTTAGTTTTTGAGACATTGATCCTAAATATTCCTCAGGTCAAATCTCACCTTTTTTGACCATGGGATCACAAACCCCAGAGCACGGTACCTTTGTGTCACACCGTGAATATCGACGGGATGAAGACCTGAATGGTTACATGTGAGGGAAGCCGGGGAGCAAAGTGAAATGTGGCCAATATTTGGCGTCCTGACAGGTGAATATTTAGGATATGTGAAAGAAGAGATAGATTTCAACCCTTGGAAATTACATTTATCTGCGACATCTGCTTGGATGTAAAACTTGGACTGAACACACAAACGATGTACTGCACACAAACACGCTCACGCTTTGTGACCTTCATTAAAAAGATTTAACGTTCATGACTGCAGATTAGATAATGTAAGCAACAGACCTTTGTTAAAGGTCCACTGTATATTTCTGACTGGTGTACGTATGGAAAGCCTCAATAAAACCTTGAATGTTATTTCAAGCCTGAGGTGAACTTGTGTTTACTGATTTATGACCTTTAAGAGGCAACCATTTTTATCGGTATTCCCTGTAAAAATGCTCCAAAATGATTGAAACAAATGCATGTTTTCTTGCAGCAGCACAATTTAAAATTGTTTATTAAGTGGTGAGAATATTGCATGTGTCTTTCCGTGCGAGTCCCTGCATGGCATCAGGGATTCTTTGAAAACTGGAACTGTAAACTGAAAATTAGATAGACTTTTAGGGTGCATTCACAACATGGCTGTTTATTCTACTTTAATTCGTTTGTCTAGAAAGTCCGATTTGTTTGGGGAGTGCAAATGCAAATTTAAATTCTAATGCAGACTGAAAAAGCGAACTCTGACCCGTCTATAAACCAATGTCTCGGCATGTAGGTGTTTCTGAAGTGAACAATGATGCGTTGTGAAGGCAGTTTGAATGGGCATTCTGGTCAATATATTATTCTATGTTGATATAATATAAATTAGGAATGCTGTAATTTAAGCTATATTTATAGAAATGGGGTAAGAAATAAGGGCGATGAGAAATTATGCAGCTGCAATAAAATTTCATATATTTAAGAAATTCAGTGAGCTAAGCTGGTACTGTATGTATTATTTTTATACCAGTGTATGTTTGAGATTGTGGTAATTCCTGCACAATGCTAACGATTATGGAGAGAACGTGAGTGTGTGGGAGTGATGTGATTGAAAAAAGTAACAAAAAAAAAAGAATAAAAACATTCAGAGCTGTAAAAGGAAACGGAGTCAGGTGACATTAGCTTGTATTGATACCGGTCTAAATATAGCAGACAGAAAGCAGTACTTGCAGGGAGATGTGTGCAGCACAGCTGGTTGGCGTAATGACATTTCTGAACTCAGTAGGTGACTCTGAAACGTTTCAGCGGGATTAAAACCTTTCCACCGTGCCACTGATGGGAGGACAGGAACCATATCTATGTGTGCAGTCGCATGCTTTTTATGACCTCCTGTTTTTAGGAACACACAGTTCATACACAGCTGCTACAATGTGAGTGCATCCATAAAACACACGGCGTGTAGGTGTTTCCCATTTCGAAACCTGCGAGTGTCCAAGCCCCATCCACCCCCTCTCATGCGAGGTCACATGGTGGCTCCGCTCGACTAGGATTGAAGGCTTGTTGCCACGGCGATAAGCCAGCTGGTAATATCTCTAAGCACAGCCAGGATTAATCTGCGGACAGATGGCTGGCTGCGCGGTGTCAGTTCCTGAAACAGGCACATGCATGGGATTCATATTCTCCTCCATCACCATTGTCCCCTTTATCTTCACATTTCCCCCACTGCTGTGGAAATACACACACACGCACACACACACACACACGTCATCATCTGCCTCCTTCATAAACATGAAGTTTTAATCGGTCTCATTATCATCGCAACCATCATGGCCGACCTTGGTCTGTTCCCTCCCGTTGTCAAATCCATGACACCATGGTTAAATCAGTGAGGTTAGTATTCATCACTACAACATAATGATAATAAAAAAGAGAGAACATTATTTCATGGGTAAGAGGCTTTACATATCATCCACACCAGGAGTTCTGGTTTTACTCACTAGACAATTTACAGATATTTAGAGTGGAGCATGATATCCAGAAACACACTCACCTTTAAGATTTCATGTGCTGCACTCAAATCTGAAGAGTTATGCTTTTCAAGTACCTGCTAAAAATAGGGTTATTTTTTGCACTTCAAAGTTATCTCCAGATGCTTTGGGAGTTTTTTTTAGAGTCACTGTCAAAAATAGTCAAGCACCCAGAAGAATAGGTATGGATTTGGATTTAAAGGGGGGCTATTATGTAAAAATTGACTTTTTAGCTTCATATTGTGTTGTAATATTATTCACTCATCAAAATCATGCCTGGATCCATGTTAAAGAAATCCTTTAATTGCCTATGGGAGCCATTCAGGGAAGACTAAATGCTTGCTCTCAAAAAAGTGCTGCCTATTTCCACAACCCTCCTCTGAGGAGCTACAGTCTCCAGCTGAGCTTCTGCCTCATAGAGCACCCCACACCCCTCAGCTCCTTCAGACTACCACCAGCATCCACCTGGTGGAACTATACATCTGCTGAACTTATCATAGAAACTGCTTCACAGTCCAACGCTCCAAAGAACACTTGAAAATGGCATAATGGAGGAGTGCTGTTGCAACGATGTAATGAAGGTGGGGTGTCAGAAAGAGCAGAAGCTTCTTAAAGATAAACTAGGATTTTAATAACTGTAGACCAAACTATCAACAAACACCCTGGGTTTGTGATGCTGGTTATAAACCATCCCATATCATAAATTATTACAACATCTGACTTAAGCTCTAGGGATAGAAAGAAGTGATGAAACTTCTCATGCAATTATTCCAACTTGGTCATAGGTTTAAATGTTAATCACTTTATTTACCATAATATTTGCAGATTCCTATGCATTGCACATGCAGTATTTATTTTCTTATGCTGATATCACAGTCACCTCCGTGTTTCTGTCAATCAGGGCACTTCACTTGTGCAGAAATTCAGAGAGTTAAGATCAATATTTTAGTGTGTATACATTAGAACCATTTACAGTAGATACCATAAATTTACTTTTGCATCCCTGCATGTCCTGACAGCAGCATTAATATTCTCTTTTTTTGTTTCCTGCCAGATTTCTGTATAAATATTTATGGTATTCTAAATTGTTGCTACTATAATTCTCATCCTCCCAATTGTGACTGCAAGAATCAATCGAGATACAGAAGACATTTTTAAACAGGTGTATAGTGGTCAGAGAATGTCTTTCACTGTTATTTAACATAATGAATACTTTTGGTTTAAGTTTTCTTCATATCTAGTTTATATATAGTCATATATAGTTTGGTACAGATTTAAAAACTATTAGCATAAAGCTTTCTCATTTTGACTTTAGACAAATTGAAATCTTTCTTTTTTGATAAAACCATAATGCCAGAATAAATTTGCATCATTTTGCCTCTTATAACCTTAAGGAAACCTGACGAGCACAGAGTGAAAACCAATGAGCTTTCTGTCTGAGAGCATAGCAGCTAAAGCAGTTCATCCGAATGTTATTTATTGTAATTCAGGATGTTCCTAGTTCCCTGCAAAATCCAGGACAAGATATAAAGCTCTTAATGACCAAACTGTATTGTATCTTAAAGACCTTATATTGACATATAATCCTAACAGAGTGCTTTGCTCTGAGAGTGCAGACTTACTTGTGGTCCAAGAGTTTCTAAAAGTAGAACAGGATGCAGAGATTTTAGTTGCAGAATTCTGCTTAACCAGCAGCAAGCTTGTATTTGAGGAGACAGTCTTTACTTTTTTATATTAGGACAGATAACTATATTTTTAATGCATAGTGCATTTCCAGCATTGATGTCTCTTAAATGTTTTTGTATTTTGTCACGCAGCCACAAAACATTTGGAAATGTCAGTTAAGGATGATGAGTGTGTGATTTTCAACATCTTCAAAAATATTTCACAAATAAAAATTGGAAAAATGAGTAGTCACTCACCTTTAACCTATCGCCCCTAAATAAAATCCAGTATAACCAATTGCCTTCAAAAGTCACCTAATTGGAAAGTAGAAAGTAAACAGGGTATCTGTGAGTAATTTCATCTAATTTATAATCCTGTGAAGGCCTCAGAGGTTTGTGAGAGAACATTAGAACAAACAGCATCATAAACACCAAGCAACATATCAGACAGTTTTACAGATAAAGTTACTGAGAAGGTTAAACCCTAACCCAACAGCTTTGAACATCTAATGCGATCTGGAAATGGATAAAGTACAGTATGGCTGTAATCCTAACAAAACATGGCTACCGACCTAAACTGACTAACTGGGTAAGAAGAAGCGCATTCATGAGAGAAGCAGTCAAGAGGTAAGCTAAAGCTACATGCAAAACCTAATTAAGCTAAACTAAGCTAAACAGTTTAAAGGAGTCAAATGATTGTGAAGAGGGGACATTTCTCAAACTTCACATTTTTTGTGAAGTTTGAGATCTTGGTTAAAAGTTTTGGTAGCACTTTATTTGATGGGTTGTAAATAAGTCTGTCATGACACCGTCTTTAAGTGTCATTCGGTAAATCATGACATTTTTAATACAAAGTTGACATTATTCAAAATGCCTTTATTATGACAACTTGACATTAACCAAGAAATCATGATCTGACACAAATTAGTTATAAAAATATTACTGATTAAACTTTAAAAATGATGTAACTTTATGTTATTAAAGCTACACGTCTAAGCAGGGTCACCCCCTTAAAAAACTTTGAAAGTTCCAGCAAGCAAAAATGTTGCATGGTTGATGTGAATAAATATATCTTATCACATTTCATTTAACCACTCATGTCTAATTCTCCTTTTTCATGGCTCTAAAGCAAAACAGCGGTATTCGCCATCTCATCAAAGAGGATTAGATACATGGGAATTAATACGCCATCTTTTGCCTGTAGTTATCTCCGAACGAAGCTGATGATGAAAGCTGGCTGAAGGCACATTTTTCTTCATTAGATGGGGGAAACATTTCCCAGATCACAGTTATGACTCTTATTGCGTTTGCATGTTTTTTAGTTATGCATCATATCTACATCCAACTACATCCAGGATTAGGTCTTGCAGTTCATACTGGTTATGGGTTTGTGACTACTTATAGAAGTGGACTGGGGTATTACATAGATTAACTAAAAAGGTGAATTACCTCCTCACATAACTGTGTTCCACATAATCCAAATCATGATTTAAATATTTGATTCAGGTAGGTTAAAGCTGAAGCGTCAAAAAGTTGAAGAACAGTGGCCCTTAAGGGTTGGTGTTTGACATCTGTGGTTTAAAATAGCATTCCCATAAATATCACAGATGTTTTTGAGGTTAGAGTTGCATTAAGGTAAATATGGAGAGGTGCATTTCAAGCATACATTTATAATGGACATCTCAACAGGACACAAAATTATGAAATTCCAACCCAACTTTTAAAAAAGCACACTGAAGAAAACTTAGATTTTCTGTATATAGAACATTTGGGTCACTTGTCGTTAAAGTGGGTCATAAGGTCTGGTAGTAGGCTGATTTCATGGCTTTAGTTAAGACTAGTCAGATGGGCAACTTCTCCTGCAGGGCTCCAAACTTTCCCAGTAAAACAAACAGAGAAAGCATTCATGCTGTAAAGAGTTTAGCATTGTATGTTTGGACCAGAATTCAACTCTGATGATCCAAGAAAGACAGTCACATGGTCACAGAGACTGACACAAGAGGGGAAAAAGATAATAAATGTCTTCAGAACTGAACTGAAATCTATTCATATTCAAATTTAACGGTTTTCATTTGATTACTTTATGTTCTAAGTACTCTGTCCTGCTGGTGTCTCCTCATTAGTGTGACCAGTAAAGTAGTTACAGTCACACTCATGACAGGAAAGGAAGTATTATATTAAATCAATATTTTTTAGCTCAGTATATCATGTTATAATGTTATTCTCTCACCAAAAGTGGAGCTTCTGCCTCACAGAGCACCCCCGAGTCATACCTTCCCAATCCAGTTCCTCCAGACTAGCCAGCAGCAATTAGTAAACACCTGGTGGAACGGCATGTTTTCTGAGCTCGTCATACAAACAACTTCTTAATGAAGAAGCATTGTTGTGGTGACATACTGAAGGCTAAGTGTCAGAAAAAGCAGGAACTTCTTAAAGAGACAGAGGCCAATTATAAGTCATCAGATTATGAAGTTACTTTTTTTTAAGTCAAGTTTGATATATTCTTAAAAACCTTTAACAGAACCTCTCTTTAAAATTCTGAACAATCCCTGAAGGATCCTTTAGCAAAGTGGGAAAACAGAAATGCCTTAAAGGGAAAAGAAAGGAGGGAGAGAAGATATGAAAGATGAAGCAGCAAAAGATGGAGAAACAGTAAGGCGATAAATTAAAAAGTAGCAAAAACATTGAAAGTGCATGTTAACATAATGTGTGCTGAGGCTGAGGAAAGGATGTATGTGCGAGAAACAGAGCGCTCTGCAGCAGAGATGGAGTAAGAGAATAGGGGAACATGCTGGCTGTTCTGCCTGGCTGACTCTGCTCTGTCTTCAGGGAGAGCAGCTGAGGAGGAGGGGGAGAGGAAGGGGCGAGGAAGATGAGGAGTAGGAAGTTTGAATGCAGAGTAGAAATGGAGGGAGAGAAAGAGGTCAGAAGAGGAGAGGGAGAAATTGGATGGTAGATAAGGAGAAAGAAACAGGGAGTAAAAGGCAAAGTGATGCTTCAATGCGGATGATGAACTGGCTGTCATGTTATTAAAACAAAAGTGGCCTTAGGAGAGCTGGGACGGACCGTAGAGATGGACAAATGGAGAAAAACGGGGGTGAAATAACCATTAAAATTAAACAAATAAAACCAAAAGGAGCTTAAAAAAAGGAGAAAATACAGTAAAATATGAGCAGAATCAGGAGGAATCTGAAGAAAAGTTGAACATTGAGACTGTGGGTAAGAGGGACACTAAGTCACGAGAAAAGAGGGTAGAAGAAGAAATAAGGAGAAGGGATGGAATGGTGTCAGAGTGATTGTGAGATGGCAAGGCAGTAGCTTTGGGCAGGGTGAGAGGAAGTGATGCGTACTCTAACAGGAAGGAGCAGATCTCAGCGGCATGCGCCAATCAAACACCAGTCCGGTTCTCCCAGGCGCCCTTCTTGACCGCCAGCATGAATGCAAAGATACTACCGGCATGGGAACACACACAGAAACTCATACTTATTAAAAAGGTTTGGAGGGGATCCTGGATCCACTTTGCCAATTAAACTGACATGTATTAAGAACTAGAAGAAGAAGAACATCTAAGCCCATTAAATGAAGAGACCATGCACTCACACACACAAATGTGCATTGGTCAGACAGAAAGATTACTGATTTAACGCAGTCAAGATCTTGTCTGTTTCCCGAGGCACGTTTCCTGTCATCTGACACATCTGAAACATTTAAGGTTTATTTGACTTAATTGTCAATTTTTGACAACCCAGCCAACAAATTAGAAAAGCAGGTGAAATGTTGATGAGGAGTTAGAATGCATCCACATCAGCCCTGTTTAGTCCACTTTATTTGAATTCTAGTTCATTTACCAAAAAGTCTGGTTTGTTTGGGGAGGTGTGGATGCGTAATTGCACTCTGCTAAGGAAGAAAAAAGTAAAATCTGGTTTGCCTGCAAACATGGTCTCGGTTCGGTTGCAGTGAACTCTGATGTGGTTCAAATGCAAATGTGAACTCCAAGCGGGCCTAAGACCGCTCCAAAAACAGGAAGTGGACTGTAGTGCAGAGCATTCTGGATAAATACAACAAAAACAAATGAACCATTTCTCACTAGTTGGAGAAATGGCTTTGCCAAAGACAGAAGAGTTGCGCTCAATGTCTTGTTCAGAATCGTTTGTGTTCTTTCCATGAGTGGTTGGTTTAAGATTTAAGATTTAAAAAATAAATTACTATTATTTGAAAATTTTCATGAGATCTGAACATCTTCATTTATCTCCATAAATCATTGAAGTCCTTACTATTAAAGAAAATAAAATTAAAGGCAATGGCTTCATAGATGGGTATAAAATAATTTGTTCATGGAAACAAAATAGAAGTGATTTGGAAAAAACTAGCAACATAGGGGTGTGAAATAGGAGTACGAAGAATTGGGTGTGTAAGGGGTGACGGCATAGTGGGATTATTGAACAAGCAGTATCTGGTTGCAAGAGCCAATTTATAGTCCCACTGCTCTCAACCTTTTACCAGCTCAGGTATGTGGTGACATTTGCTGTCATGTAAACACAAATTACTGTCATTTCTTGAGGAGGGACTGAATCCAAAAGCAGATGCTGAATGTTGTGATGAAGATTTATTTGAGAGACTCTGAGGACCTGGCACAAGAGGAACTGAGGCGCGTCTGACGGGAACTAACAAATGCCAGAAGGAGGACAGGCGAACCTGCATGAAGGGTGTGACAGGATCTGACAAAGAAGTACTAACCCTGACCACCTTTTCACTGCAGGGGAGGTGACTGAATGACATGAGAAACAGGAGAGTCTTATCAGCAGAATGTACATTCTGTTGACATTCAGCGAGGTCCTGAACTGAGGAGCTTTATCTTACAGTGGAACATTTTTATACTAATAGCTGTAAATTGTCAATTTATGTCTTGGACCTTTACATTTGGTGTCAGAAGTGGAATGGCCCACTATTGGAAAATAAAGTGGATGCAGTATTGGATTGGAACTATTGGATACAGTTTTTTTGTCTTGTATTTTTGACAAAGAAGAATGCTTCATTGTGGCAAAAATAACAAAAAGAAGGATCCACTAAGCAAATATGCAAACAACATAATCCTTTTTTGCTTTGTAAAAACATACAGGAATTGGTGTCTTCCAGGAAGAAGCAAACAGTTCATTAATGTGAACAGAGCTGCACACAGGGAAACAAACTTCCTCCAGATGTGAACAAAAAGAATCATGCCTCCATTTTTTAAATCATAGACTTAAGTTTGTATCTTTGAATTAGTAGTAATTAATCAATTATCATTGATGTTCATGCATGTCATGGATGCTGCTGTTATGTAGGATTTGAATGACAGACTGTACATGCCCTGTTTACCCAGGCTGTCCTTTAAAGCTGTTTTTAAATGTCATCAAAGTTATCATTTCTACATTCTTTTAAAATCTGATTAAGTCAGAGATTGTGCCGATGTTTCCCCAACATTTAAGTCCAAAAAAGGGTGAAGTCATTAAAGTATTTGACAGGCTCCTATTAAAGTAGTGGAGAAGCATAGAAGCAACTAAAATACAGCAACATTGAAACTATGTTTTTCTCTCCATTTAAAAGCTTTGGATTTTATGTTTTGTCTAAGACACAATTATAGACCAAAGCTAAAATGACTGTAGATTGGATGATGAATTCTAAATAGGTGTTTTTCCAATCGTGTGACTGCTACTTTATCTATATTTATATAGTCTTTAATGTGTTAATATACTGTTAAGACAAGTACAAATTAAACTTTCATGCATGCTTACTTGTTCTCGTTGAACAAAATCTATTTGTACCTACCTGTATACAGAAACCAGAGAACACCATCCATCTGTCTGGAAAGCGCCTTCTCTGTAATATCCAGTATTGAAGATCATTACCGGAGCTTTCGGAAAGAAATCACTCATTTTAACTGCCTCTCCAAGCATGGGTACTTTGTTTGAGACAACCTGACAGATGCATCATCAGGCAAAGAAGAAACTTGGAAGCTGGTGCTGTGACCGATGCCAGGAGACGTCTTGTCGTAGTGTTATTATTATGGTGCCATTGTGTGGACGTTGATCCAGTGCAGGAACAAAGGTACTAAAGCCTGATGGTTTATCATGTGTGAGTGGAACATTCAGGCAGCATCACACCGGAACAATCAGAGGGATTGTTTTTGTGTCGCAAGACTTTAGGGATGTGACAGATTGGACAGTTCTCATCACCTGCCATCATAAATCAGTCAGATTCTTTTGCTCCATGTCAGATATTTATGTTACCTGCCAAGCCAAACCACCAGTCTGTGTAACAATAGGTAATCTGAGGTCAATGTAGAAATGTGTGTGAGTTGAATATGCAGCTTTTAATAAGTCATTCTGGCTGCTCTGTATACAAGTTCAGTGCACTTACAGCATTTTAAAATAGCCAGCTAATCCAAACAAGATTGTGGTTAAATTTTTTTTATTCTTTTTTTTTTTTTATAGCATTTGTACTGGAACTTCTTTGACTTTTTTAAACACCCTATGTAAACATGTCTGCTTTTCTCTGGTCTATTCAGAGTGTCAATGACGTGGGAAACTACTCTTTGTTTCTTCAAAAAGTTTGTTACCCCAATATGAACCTTATCCAGGAGCCAGTTCTGATAGGGTGCGTTATTACATCCCAGGTTTTCCTCCGTACGAGGGTGAAAACTAAGCCCCACTGTACAAACATACTGTCGAAAAATACAGAAAAAATATGTGCAAAGAAGTTTATATTTGGTTGATTTATTGTAATTATTAAAATAGTGTGCAGCTCACACTGTTCAACAATTTCAATTTTTACATATGTTTTCATCTTTTCTGTAAATTGTCCATCCAAAGTAATGTTTCATGGTTTAAAGTCATTTATACTACTAAAAAAATAACCTCAATTCCTGTGGATCATTAAAAAGACTTTTTTACATGTTCTAAGTGAAACAATATGTGAATATTAAGGATTTATTGACTTAAAACAAGCTCCTATAACTTGCTGAAAAGTTACTTGTATGTTACTTTTGTCCTAATTCAAGTGTTCTAGAAACCAGACCAGATTAGCAGCGCTTCATTGTTCTTCAGGAGGTTTTAACTATATGACTTTTTCCTCTGAGAATGTTTCTTTACTGTCAGAGCTCTGATTTGACAAGTAACATGCCACCAAGTTTCAGCTGAAATGTGGCCCAGTCTAGCTTCTTCATACCTTTAAAAACACATGTGTGGACTGATGCCGCTACTACGATGGACTGGCAACCTGTCCAGGCTGTACCTTGCCTCTAGGTACCAGTGCTCCTCCTGACCCCAATGGGGTAAGGGATAAGATAATGGGATCTTCTTGGAAGATGAGGTATTTTATGAAAGTTAATAAAATACCTCTGTATTTTATGAGTAGAGGTGCATAAAATAAACTTTTTACATTGTTTGGATCAGTAAGATAAAAATTTTGCTGAAATTGTTGAAACTTCCAGGGTGGTGTAAGTTTTTGCTGTCACTTTTCCTCTCTGTTATGTCACAGTAACTCTGTCAGCATCAGCAGATAGTTATCTGACTGGATGGAGCCATGAGCCAAAGTGCCATCAATAATTCTTCTCCTTGAGGGTGACAGACGTTGGATCTGTGCACACGCGCACAGATGAGTCAGCTGGAGGAAAATGAAAAACTAACCATCAGAAAGAACTGCAATAAACATTTAGGAGATTTACATGTTATTGACCTGGGCTCAGGGTGGAATTAATATGGCTCATTTACAGAGCACAGACCACAACATTGAACAACACTGTTATCAAGGAGGCCAAAAAACGATATGCGAGTTTTAAATTTTTCTTTGCAGATGACTTTTTCTAGGTTTTACTGAACATATGAAAGCCTTCCAGTATCCTCCGTGTCAAAGAGGAAATCCCCAGCTGGAGGCACCACAGTCTGACCCCACTAGTGATAATCTGCATAGATGGTTCATTTATGTGCATGGATGCTTCTAAAAGATACCAATACCTTGCTGTTTTTAGTTATATAACTTAGTTAGGACACTGGAATAAGACTGCCTACTGTCTCTAAAACATGCCATATTTTAGAAATATGGCATGTTTATGGCATGTTCTAGTCGTGCTTTAGTGTACAATTGGACTCTCAGTATTTGCAGAAGTTAGGGACCACAGCTGCAGAATATCTGAAATCAGCAAATATTTGATAATCCATCTAAAAATGCTTCCAACAATCCGTTATAATAGTTCAAACACCAAATATATATTAATATGGAATAATATGTACTGTGGAAAACACCTTAGCATTATCAAAAGAACTAATACATACAGTTTTCTCCACCCTTTGGGGTACAGCCAATCAGTGCAAAGAAAAAACAGGTCACTCCTAGATTGTAATACCAGCCAATAGCCTGTCAAGTAACATTGCGCAAAGGAATTTCAGCTAAGCTGCATTTTCTTTGGAATGTTTTAGATATGATCTATGAAAATAGCTGCAAATAACTTGTAAAAACATTCCACAAAATAAGTGAATACACTGAAAGAGCAATTGTGATGTTTCCAGACTTTACCCGCCTCAGAGATTGTTTTCCTACTGCTTTCTCAGCCACCTCTCATAATTATACCACCACAGGTTTTGACATGTAGGTTATTGTTTCCTTACAATGTGCATGATTTCCCAATAGAGAGATATGAGAACTTAATTGATCAGATTTACTTTTTTGTCTTTTGCAACTCTCAAATTATAATTTCAGACAAATGCAACCCAAGAAAAAGCAAAAATAAATTCAGTTTCCAAAATCTGAATCTTTGCTGCAACCAGTGAGCCATGGGTTTTGTCTTTGACTGGAAAATACTAATAGAAAATGTCCAGCCATTACTTTCAGACCCTGAACCTAAACTTATTCCTCCTTAAATACTATTATTTGGCAGCCCAGATCTTTTTATTGCGTAGTCCGTATGATTCATGTTTGCACAAGGAAACTTCTCTGCTATACTTAGTATTTTCTACCATTCACAAAACAAATAGATATGACTGATTCAAAAATATTTCCATTGCAGCAGCTGACGTGAATAAATGATTCCAGGAAAGAAACGGAGATTAAATGAGTACAAACGTGTCCATTGGCTAAAAATAAATCATGAACTCACATTATTTTTAATGTGTAAAAATGCTGACTCTAATTAAAGAAAGACTCTATTATTCAACACAGATGGTGAAAGCAGTGCAGCCGCAAAAGAATGAGCTGCCTTTGAGAAAATACTATCCACCATGTCAATTTATTTCAAACCAAAATGAATTTCAAAGCCCAGTTTTGAATTAGCATGGTGATTTAATTTCATTTTTCCATCTCTCTCCAGTCACACATTAGTCGTTTCTGCTTGCTGTAATGACTTTCCTAATAGCCACTGTGGAAAACAACAAGAATAATTTACTGTAAGCCTACTCCGTAAAATTACTTTTTACGTCCACAGTTTTATTATTATAAATCTTTCCTTTAAGCTTGAATGGATGATGCAAAGGAAGTGAAAGTACCTTCACTATGAGGCTGCACTGGACCAATATAGCCTCATAGTGAAGGTGGCTCCAGAAGAAACGTGGGAAAGAAATGTGAGGAGGAGCAGAGTAGGGTGAATTAAAGGACAGTTGAACAAAATGAAGTAGTTCAAGGTGCTCTGCGGACATATCTGGTTTGTGTTTAACCTTTAGGGAGAATGAACACAGGATAAATAAATCAGATCATCCTAGCAGCTTAAACAATCCTCATGTTGTGTGATCAGTTATGTGGAAAGATGAGGGAACAAATGGATAAAACAGACTGCAGCCAGCTGTCCGAGGCTGTACAAGTTTCCAGTAACTATTGATAAATAAATATTCCAGGTTTGCAGGGTTCTTGAAAAACAGCATTTGTATATATATATTTTTTTAAATTACAGTGTTTGATAATACATAACAATCAAAAAAGTAAAAAAGTGATCCAGTTAATCAGCCCAGTTTATATTCCCTCGTTGTCATCTTTCAGCTCCGCAGTCCAGGGAACCAGCCATTAATTTGACTCAGCCGTGTTGGAGAAAGGTTGCAACTAAAAGTTGCAGAACAGAAACTCTCCAGTAATGGACCTGGCTGATAATCAGAAAGTTAAGTGCTCTGTTAATGCTAAAATTAAGGAAGCTACTATTAATTCTGCTGTTTGCGACATAGATTTCTCAGTTTTTTAAGCAAACCTCAGAAACAATTCATGCTTATGTTATATTTTCTTTACATTGGTTTATCACGTAAAATTCCAATGAAACATTTTGATGTGTCAGTTTATAACATAACTAAATGGGAAACTGTTAAACGTGTCCCATTTGCTTTGGGACACGATGTTTGCTTTACAAATGTTAATTGCTTTACAAATTAACATCTGCATGAAACGGTCCACCCCCCCACCTCTCCAAAAAAGATAGAAACAACGTAAATAAATCATGTACATGTTCTCCGACTTAAACCAAACACCAACATCTCTGTGTTAACTTTTCTGTTATTTTAGATGGGAAGAATTGATTCAGCTTCTGGCTGTGTTTTGAGTTAGTTGCACCAGGATCCCACTGACTGCTACAAAATTAACAACCCCTTAATAATTGAGCTTCCGTCAGCTGTTGCTTTACCTAATGGAGGCCAGCTTTAATGTTAAACACATTGCTGTGAAAAAGGATCTGAACTCTTACATATTTCTCATGATTTAGCTGTTTTGTTACAACTTTAATATAAAATTACAAAATTAGATGCAACATTTTGCTGTCAAATGATGAAAAGGTATCTAATGGCTGAATAGAATAGAATAGAATAGAATAGAATAGACTTTATATGCTGACAGCTACTCCATCCAAAGTGCTACATATTGGTAAATGCAAATATAACCATAAACACTATAAAATTTTAAATTTTATTATTTATCTTTCTGTGCCACTCTTGGCAGCAGAAGTTGACATCAAGAATTGTGATAACTGTCACTGTTCAACATCACTGGGAATGAAATTAGGCATAAACGCACACGAAAGTCACGGCATAGCATCTCAATTTGTTTTTTTTCCAGACTTTGCTTCACAACTTTTATGCAGTTTTTTGCTTTATGCTGCATGAGAGATATTCAGAGGTTGCTGGTGTGATTTAGATAATTATTTTGCTGTACAATCCAAAAGTAATATAGTTTAATGTGACACAGTCTCCTTCAAGACTCTCTGGTACAGCAAGTCGTTCAGATCCTGAAGCAGCCCCAGATAATCACACTAACACCACACAGTGTTTGACTGATGGCCTGATTTGCTTCATTTGGGAGTCCATAGAATATTTTCCCAACAGTTTTTAGGGTGGTTTTCTTTTTCGTTTTTGAAAATGTAAGGCAGGCCTTATGTTTTTTTGTTCGGCGAGGTTTTCAATCAGAAACTGTCTCACGGAGGCTGTTTTGCCCTGCTCATCTTTCTTATTTCTGAATCATAAACTCTGACCTTAATCGTGTTTACATTTTGTGTTTTTATGTTTTGAAATTTGCATCATCCATGTGTTTCAGGATCATTTTGTCGTTTGCTGTGCTTTACACCTGTTTGCAGCACATTTCCCTTTTCCTGTTGATCACCGTGACACTGATTAAAAAACAACCAACCAACCAAACATTCCAGCACTGCCATTAATTTTTAAGGCAACATCTTCAGCTCCTTCTTAGACCGATATGTTGCTGTAGAGTGGTCCAAATTTAGCTTTTTCGTGCTAACTAATGGATAGAGTAGAATAAATATGCACAGGGCTAATGAGAGAAGACAAGTCAGGAGGGACAGATGGAGGTGACATAAGACCATGAGGCGCAGAGGATGAGTAGATGCAGATGAGAAAAGCTCTACACTGTAATATTCGCTTCCTCTAATGTGAAACCACAGGCTGGTGGTCGCATGACATGATAATCATGGCAGAACCCTTATTAAGTTTGAGCCTCATTAATTAGCTTTCAACCTCTGTACTTCAACATGATGAAAGAGGCACTGACTGTATGCATGGAAGCAGGAAGCTGACTGATGAAGATGAGAACGAGAGCGCTGTGCTTAATGGTACTCTGATAGTGACTTTAAACATGCGAGCAGAGGACTGTTTTTTGCGATAGAGTCGTGGTTGTTAAAAATCAGCAGATTACAAAATGAATCTGGTTCTAATGATGTAATAGCTTCATTTAGTGATGATGAAGAAAGGACGGTGATTCACATGACTTAAGGTGGAGTTTTAAAGGATGGATGGGTGAATGTTCAGATGACGGGTGAAATCAAACATTTTGTAGTCATTTTTACATGGAAGGAAATCTATAAGGATGTAAAAAAGATCTCTGAAGGACAAAGACGGACAAATAATAGTACTGAAGAATCAAAAGGGGAAAGAGAACGCTGTTGGTTAAGGTGGGCTTTGTTTACATGCCTATTTGTATGCCAATCGCATCATACCATCATCATTATGAGTAATGCTGCAGCACAGAGTTGCTTCTTCTGCCGTGATGTATGAGGAACAAAGTAAAAACATTACTTTGATACTTACTTTGGTTTTGTGTGGAGTTCTTCTAGCTGTCACATAAAGGATCAGTGAATCACAGGAATGACACACAGCACTTCCTGAAGAGTAAAAAAAAAAAAAACAGATTGCTTTCCTGTTGGCTCATTTTTCTTCAGCTTTCCATTACTGCACATATTCTGCAGCTTTTCTCTGAATCATAACACTCACAACACAAAACAGGTCTTATTTCAAACAGCATCTTTCATAATAGACATTGGTGGGTTGCATGTTTGAGATCAACATCCCAACATGGAGGGTGGACTGGTTCACTTCACAAAATGTACAGCATCATTAGGACAGAATATAGCACCACTGCTTTACAGCAAGAAGGTCTGGAGTTTGAATCCTGGCATGTATTTGTTCAACCTGCATCTTCAAAATGGTGTTCAAATAATACAAAATAAAATTCAAACATGTAAATAACATATTTTTTATAAAAGTTACATATATTGCAGCTTTAGTGAATGGGTTAAAATGGCTATTGCCTCAAACCCAATCCAGACACATTCAAGAAACATTTCAAATAAATTCTGTAAAAAAAAGTCAGCATCAGCACTTGATGCTCCACAGTTGAGTGTCTGGTTTGTATGCTATATAAAAACGCACTGCTCCCTCCAGGCAGTGCAGAAGTGTACCAACAAATCAAGTCATTGTTATTTATAAAACCCCGCATCACAGGTTTGTCTCAGAGGGGTGTTATTGATGTCATTTCCAGTCAGTGACAGACGACTGTGCTGCCTCTTGCTGTCTATTTTGGGAATTTTTAAGAGGAGGGATGCGATTGTGATGGTAGGTACAGATGAGACATTTTAAGTGGTTATAATGCATAATCTATGAAGGCCTGACTGGGTCACACAGAGGTAAATATACTATGGTACAAAAGAGAGTGAAACAGGTCAGAATTTATGACATGAAACAAATGTTTGGTGGACATTGTGCTTTGCAAACAGAGTGACCATATTCTAATGATCTCCATCAAAATATAGGCATCTTTTTTTTTTCCTTTGGAGGTAAACCTGTAAGTAGGATAATCTTCAGCCAAACTCTCAGACATACACCCTGCAGCCAAATCAATTAATATTTTTAACATGCATTTGGCTCAGCTTCATCAGATCTCCTGCTGTGTGTCTGTCTGTGAGGTTGTATGAGGTTATCATCTCTGTAATCAGCTTATTACCTGAAAGTGCACGGGGTCCTGATTTAGATAAGTGGTAGACGGGAAGATAGGAAGCTTATCTAAATAGCTCACTGCTAAGAAAATTTGATCTATTTATGGAAAGTTGATTTTTTTGAAAGCGTGACTCTAAAGCCGCGTGCTAAGGCGGTTATTTCTCCGGGCATTAAAACAGCTACTTTGATGGACGTCCACCTTTGTCTCTATTGATTTCTTCTCTTTGCTCAGTCTGTTCTTTTTTAACCAATTTTTTTCTGCATCTGACTATATGTATTTCTCCTGACTCGAAAGATTTTTATCTCCAGCCTACTGCATACAATTAAAAAGAGTGCAGTATATTGATTAATGAATTTCACATAATGATTTTTATTAAAATTTTATCTGATGAAAAAAACATAAGGAAGTGCATAAGTTAAAATCTTAACTCACCTTCATTCTTCTCCACAACTTCCTCTTTGTTGTGTTTGTTGTGTGCCATAGACTTCAGGATGATGTTTGTTTCCTGGTGTTCGCTAACGAACCTCTAGTACAGTTTCATGCGGTGTCACTTTGCAGTCAGCATCGGCTTTTGCTCTGCAAGATGTAAAATGGGTCTCTCAAGTCAAGCTGAGCCACACCAAAGAGTGTTCATGGTTTCAGTTTCTTTCTAAGCAAAGTGTTTTTTACTCTGCATACCTAATTTTAAAACCTATTCTGTTACATCATAAGTTATCCAAGATTTTGGATGTTCCTAACTAAGGCTGTACTAGTGAAAGTAATCCAAGTTTGCAAAGACATTTGTGAAATAAATTTTAAGGTGTTCAGACCTAGAAATAGTCTTAGCTGCTTGACGAGATTATTTAATCATAGTTTGATCAGAGGCAGAGAGGACCTGCGTCGCCTTCAGCCCAGAGTCCATTATCAGCTTGAACCATGGAGTACAGGAGCAAGGTTGTGACTGATGACACCAAGAAGGGACTGCCTGAAACCAGAATGGACATATTTAGTATTCATGATTTGCAACTCATTCTTGGAGTCATTCTGAATTCTCTTTCTTTCTTCTCAGTCTTTTTTTTTCTGTTTTTCTTCATGTATTTTTGTGTTTGTCACACATTTGAGCTTTAAAATTGGTGTTCTTTACCACAAGCAGGCATGGCTCTATATTCTGCTGACAAAGATAGAGGAGGGGGATGAATGTGAACAGAAATAAAAGTGTGCGGGTTTAGATTTTGCATTAAAAATCCTGACAAGTGTGTGCTGTTGTGTGAAAATGTACAGGTGTCAGCCTGAAGAAGAAACCTTTTTTTATGCTGAGTGCAAGAAGAGCAAATGATGTTAAAAGAAAGATGAGCGTTAAGAAAGTAAGAGGGGGACAAATTGGAATCTATTATTGTGACATAATATCAAATGACTCAAATGTATAATTTGTAGCTCTTAATTTGGCCTTAATCTATTTATAAACCAAAAGCATTACATGGCTTTTTAAAAAATGGCAAATGCAATGCTTTGCATAATATAAAGGCTTATAAATAATCAAAATATCCCTCCCAGGTCTTTCTTTCTCAAACGCAAGCTTTTGTTTGCTTCCATTAATTAAACTTATTCATAGAAAAATTGTCAGAAAACACAACAAATAACTCAGAGTTATTTGTACAGAACATGCAAAATGTCATTGTTGTGGACAACATACATCATTCATAGACAATGCAAGTCAAGCAGAAGTTTGGAGGTTGGAAGCAGTTTACAAAGAACATGTGATTATCATTAGCTCTTGTGGAGGCAAAGTAGAAAACCTCTTTATTTCCCTTTGTATTATTTATTTTCTGCCATGTAGCTAACACTTTGAAAAACTGCCTCCAGCCTAATGGGAATTCAGCGTGTTCAAGCTTTGCTTTGCTCTGTGACAGAGCAATGTTTTGATAAACATCTAAATGTCTTCTTCTATTATGCCTACAGGGGAAGTGATGATGCATTCAGTTCTCAAGATATTAGGTTTTGGGATAAGTCGAGTTTTTAGAAAAATTAGTGGGTACAGTTAGAGTTACAGTCACAAACAAAGATGGATTAAAAGGAGTGATTTAAACAATCCGAAATGTCCGTGTTTTCAAGCTTTAAACATGCTCCTTTTGAACAGGAATAAAAAATGTTACAACAATGATGATGACAATGATGAACAACCAGATGTTTTATAAAAGCATTACAGAAGGATTTGAAAACTTGCTCTTGTTTCTGGTTTAAATTCTGAAAGGAAAAGCCAAACCTAACCTTGAGCTAGTTTTTTAATCATCTCCCTCCCTGCTGGTTGTTCTCGTGTGGAGACATGCAGCCCCTATCAAACATATCTGCAAACTGAAGCACTTATCTGTGACTGCACATGCATGAAATAGATTCTGCTTCTGCACAACACACTGTCCAACATCTCATAAAGATTTGAGTGACTAGCACTGATTTTTACACATATCAACCTCCTCTTGTCAGGGAAGCCTTTATCTAATGACATGCTTTGCTCAGCTTGTGCTATTTTTGGCTGATGTGCTATTCTAAGTCCCATCTCCCGACAAGATAAGTGTGCTGGGTAGAGCAAGGTTGGGTCCGCGTTTCATCACCACGCTGATTAATTCTGTCAATGAAAATTGGTGCAACAGAACAGAAAGATAACAAGATGACGATCCTGTGCTTTTGTGCAGGCATGCACATTACCATTATGTAAAGCCTTCTGAATAAGATGAGACAGTACACATGACATTACTGGACTAGAAATTGTATTTGCCCTTAATTTCAGCAGATCACCCATTAAAATCAGGTTTCTAATTCACTCTCTCTTGTGAAAGATTTATTTGACACAGAAGAAGCTGGAAAATTAGGAGGCATTTTTATTTGTAGCTTGAGTTATATTGTGCTTTACAAAGGTTTTTATAAAGAAATAATTACATTTTCTGATATTCTTTTTATCTGAAATGGGTGATTATAACAAAAAAACTTTATGAGATGTTGTTCTGATTCCAACCCCAGGTACTGGCACTGAGTCACAGTCATAGTTTTTAGAAGACTGGTTTCAGCATCCTTGATGTTCCACATTTACTATATAATTATGGTTGTTCTCCTTATGATCAAAGAGTTTCCCCAGACTGAGATATATACTGTACTCAGGTATCCCCAGCTGTTGTCTGAGAGCAGCTGAAACCCTTAGCACTCAAAGTTACAACGCTCAAAGCAAAACCAAATAGTTTATAAAGCAGGAGAAATATTTTTGTCCAACCATCAAGAACTGTAAATGCATAGCAACATTGTGCTTCGTTAATTTCATATCAGGAGCACAATATGAAATTATTGAGACTGTAGTTAAATGTTTTGAGCGTGGTATGTATTTAAGAACAAATGAGCTATTCATGCTTTAGGTGGCACATTGTTATTGTGGCACCTTTCTTGACTGAGTTGGGGCAGAATATTAAAGCTGTCCTGAAACCTCCAGCTGGATAAATATTTGTTATGGACAAGAAACAATTAAACACATTTTAATGTCAGTAGCATGTAATTGTGAACAAACCGAACTATTCCTCTAGTAACAGTTAAACAATGACAGTTTGAACTTTTACAAAAAAAACTTACCAATTCCTTCAAAACTCAAATTTAAATTTTAAAGGCATTTATTTGATCAATGCTGAAAATCAAATTAAATTTAACGTTATTCTTGTTTTCATGAAACAAATTTACAAATTTAGATCTAAGGCCTGATTTAAAATTCAAGCATTTATGAGAGGCCCTGGTATATATATGTAGAATTTATTTGTAGAAAATGAGAAATAGTCAAAATAATGACAAATATGCAGTGGCTTCAGACCTCAAATAATGCAAAGAAAACAAGTTCATATTCATTTATACTTAAGTACTTATACTTAAGTATGTTAAGCTTCCAGCTTAAGATACTGGTCTTAAGATGGAAGCACTCATTAGAGCTGTTGTAAAATCCAGTTTTTTCCATTTAAGGCAACTGGCCAAAGTAAAACCTATTCTTTCCAGACAGCACTTCGAAACAGTGATCTATGCATTTGTTACCACATGGCTGGACTACTGTAATGCACTTTATATAGGAGTCAGTGATTTATATATTTCCCAGCTCTAGAAGATAAAAAATGCTGCTGCACATCTTTTAACAGGTACCCGAAAATTTTATCATATTTTTCCTAATTTAGCTTCCTTACACTGGCTCCCAGTACATTTTAGGATTCATTTTAAAATCCTTTTATTTGTTTTTAAAGCTCTTAATGGCCTCGCCCCTCCCTATCTGTCTGAGCTGTTACATTCTTACTCACCCTCTCATTCCCTCAGGTCAGCGGATCAGTTGCTTCTTAAGGTGCCAAAGACAAAGTGCAGCTCAGAAGGGACCGTCCTTTTTCTGTGGCAGCTCCCAAGCTATGGAATGATCTTCCTTTGGGCATAAGACAGGCCTCTTCAGTCATTGTTTTTAAGTCCCTTCTTAAGACTCATCTTTTTTCTGAGATGTTTCACTTTGTTTTACTGTGTCTGTATATTAATATGTATTTTATATTTGATCTTTTCTATTTTATAATTGCCTTGTATTTTATGATTACAGCACTTTGGTCCTGTCTGTGTATAAAGTGCTTCATAAATAAAGTTGTTGATGATGATGATGATTTATAAACAACAATACTAATGTTTTAACTCAGGAAGAGTTCAGAAATCAACATTTGGTGGAAAAACCAGTACGTTTTTAATGGGGTTCTCTTCTTTAATTATTTATATATATATATATATATATATATATATATATATATATATATATATATATATATATATATATATATATATATATATATATATATATATATAAATAAATTGATATATGCATGTGTGCATGTTTGTGTGTTTGTGAACCTTTGTTTCATCTCTGTAAAAACAGAAGGGGTAGCGTCTAAAGATACAGCTAATGGTAACGGTTCTCCCTCAGGGCCATCACTCACTGCAGTTTTAGGAAAGAGAAAGGAGCCGTGCAGAAGCCATTAGAAAATCCTCTGACTTCATCTGCAAAAAAAGACTGTGGAAGCACTTTTGCTCTGTGCCATTTAACAGAAATACAGTTGTCACAGTGAAAAGCCACTGACCAAATGCTCTTACTATCAGCTTCTAATGGAGAGCGCCATCTTGTGGTGTCATCATAAACGTCCACACAGAAGTTTGTGTGGAAAGTTAAAGTTAGAGTCATAGTCTATTGAAAAAAGTGAGGAACACACAAAAAGAGAACAAACCTATTGAAAGATTTTCCAGTGATTTTCAACAAAATGGATGGCATGTGATTTTTCAACATTTAAGAGATATTTTGATGTTCTTCTCAACAGTTTACAGACCACATGAACTTTTCATGGTCAGAATAAAAGCCTGAGCTACTTTGTTTTGTTGACCTTCAACTTCAGGTTAACGCAAGGTTTGTTTTTCTAAAGTCCATTCAGATGGACTTTAGAAAGCCCATCCATTCAGATACAATCAAAAATTCATGAATGTGAACAAACATAAAACCAGGACATCAAAGCAGGTAAAAGTTCTCAAAACCTTATCAATTATTCAGTAACACAATTTCAAAACACAGAAGCTTTTGATCAGGTGACGGTGATGTTTTGAGTAGTTTGGCAGAGAATTGGACACAGATTTTTTTTTTCCAAGATAAGTATAAAGCAGAATCTATGATACATCTGTTAATTCAGAGGTTGGATGACATCTGTGTCATTCAGTATAGATGTCATAAAGTCTACACTCCATAAACTCCAACAGAAATCATCTTTTCCTAACTACTGGAAGCTACTTACATCAGTATGAATCTACTGAAGCACATGCTTACTATACTCCTCAGAAATCAGTATGTGTTGTTCTTTACCAACATGGATCCAAGGCAGATGAGACTGAGGATCAGCTGAGGATTTGTTTTTACAGAAATAGATTTCCTGTAAAAACAGGAATTAAACCAAAATTATTCTTTGGTTTAATTTTGTTTACATTTACAGTATTTTCAGTAATATTTACAGTATTTAGATTTTCCGTCACAGTTTGAAAACCTGATTTGAGCCATATTCTCAAACAACCCAGTGAAACACAGCATGCACTTACACACATTAACTCCCAAGAATAATTTAAAGTGGCTAATTAATCTTCTATGCATGTTTTTGGGTGGTGGAGCAAGGTGGAGTACCTGGAAGGAACTCACACATCCACAGGGAGAACTCCACACAGAAAAGCATCAAACTCAGTGCTAAAACTGTTCGGTGGCCACATGTCCTAATGTAATCCAAAGTTGAGTTGACCTAAGGCAGGAGTGTAAAAAAGTGAGGCCAGGGATCCAAAATTTCTGAGTTTTTGGCAGAAATATACTCCTTTTTTCTATCTAAAATGGCCCTAACACACAGTTGTAAAATCCCTTCCAGGTTTCGGATCTACAATAAATATCAGGCGTCTTTATTATTAACCTAAAATCTTTATTTGATTTTAGGTTGTTGTTTTTGGCCTGTGACTACATTTGTGTCTACAGTTTTGGCCAACTGCTTGCGGACCAAATTACATCCAGAAAAAAAAAACATTCTTCCTTCTGTTGAACTGGGTTTGTACAGTTTTTAATTTTATAACTCCCAGAAAGCAAGCCACTTAGATTGTGTTTTGTCACTTGCAGTCCAATCTGGTGACAAAGTACATTTGTGACTTGGCAAACAGTGGCAAGGAAGAACTCCCCTTTAGGAAGAAACCTTGGGAGGAACCAGGCTCTCTGGGGTGTGCCCCTCCTCCTGAGGGCTGGGTCCTCATTCAAGAGCGGGCTACTTCTAAAAACAGACAAAAATATAATGACATGTAGTGAAGTGAAATAAACTAACCAGCTTCATGGTGTGGATTGTCTTACCCTCCTCTGGTAGACAAGGATATAAGACTCCTCTGTGCACATCTCAGAAATGACTGTTCCACTTATCTCTGTCACATAAATGTCATTAAAGTGGAGCCATCGATCGTTTCCATCCTCCAAGGATGGGTCCGGGTGTAGCCCATCGCTGACGTAGTGTCCTAATAGAAAAGGAATAGATGAGAAGTGTAGGATTTAAAGTATAGCCAGGTGTACAGGCTTTTTTTTAGCTTAAAATTTGAAGGTTAGATTTAAACTCTAGTCTTGTAAGATGTTGTCTGACCTATCTTCGGTGAAGAACCTACGTGGCTGATGACGCTGACCAGGCTGTACTGTAAAGATCCAGAGGCAAAAACTGTGAGCATCACACACAACTGTCATGTCACAATCACACATTGTCTACACAGTACCTTTCAATTTTTGATTTTGAGTTATACAAATCTGTGTACCTGATGGCCATCTACTGTCATCTCCCTGCACAAAACGATGGGGTCTTCCAGTTTGACCGTCACCAGGTTCTCTGTGAAAGTGAACCTCTTTAGTTGCAAAATCAAATATCTGTAGATGAGAAACTTATGCTTTAGACTTTAATGTACAGAAACACATCTATATTTTTATAATAACTTCACATTTTGCAGAGGACGTTTGGAAAATGGTGTTGCCACTCACTTGGGAAGGGTCAGAAATCCAGACCGCACAACTGATGTGTTTCCTCCACACATGCACTTAAACTCTAGCTGTCTTTCCTGTGGATAAAACAAACTGTGAGTTATTTACAGTACGAAAAGTACTAGGCGTCATAAAAACATTGTCTGAATGGTGGGTGGATGAAATAGATGAGTTTCTTATACCTTCTCATGCATGTTGAGCATGGTCTGCACTGAACCTCCAGCAATCAGGTCCAGAGAAAGCATGATGAAATCCTCCTCTCTTATGGACTTAAAACCACAACTGCAGGTAAGAAGCAGAAAATATTACACTTGTTTCTTATTGAAATAATGAACATTGCTCAGGACAAGCAGGAAAAAATTTATGTTTAGTTCTGTGTAGAAGAGTGCTTTTACCCTTTGCACATCCTTGTGTTCTGCATTTTGAACTGTAGATGGGTCTGAACTGGACACACGTATCTTTTCCCTATAGTGGCTGCAGTCTTTGTCAGAAGGGACTGCAGGTTCTTCATCTGATTCAACACAGCTGTAAGGAACTCATGGGCGTCCTAAATGCACAAGAACACGCAGAAAATTAATTAATTAATGTCAAACACTGCAGTCAGGTAAAACACGGATCCACGTGAAGCAGCTGACTAACTTTCATGCCTTCATATCCAAACTCTGGCGCCTGTAAAGAGAGGACCTTCTTAAACCTTATAACCACCTCCAGTTTCAACCTTGAATCAGGTGAGCAGTGACATTTCACAATGTCTAGGAAGCATCTGGAAAATAAAGGCTGCTGTTTGATTTTATCTTCAACTCACAGATATCTCTATGTGTGTTTGTGCATGTGTTCTTGCTGTACCTCATGAGCTGAGCCTCGGGACACAGTGCCAACACGTCCTCCTGGGATTTGATGTCTTCCACGAACTCCTTGAGCGTAAGCAAAGTCTGCAGGCTAGAGTTCATGTAGCAGGTCATATTGATGTTTGGGAATCTGATACAAAAAGCACAATTGCATTAGCATTATGGCATTTCATGACAGATCATTTTCAATTTCATTGTTCCTGGTGGTTATGTGCGTAATTACAGGTTGCAGACGTTTTTTTACCCAAGTAACATTGCATTCTGATGTTTCATACAAGTGGACTGGACCTGGATTGTAGTGAATCTGCACAAACACAAACAAACAGAGTTGTTCAGTATGATTATAACAATTGCTATTTTCATACTTAATGTGTTGTGGTGGAGGTACTTTGTGGGAACGTTCTGGTTGTGGTTCAAGGAAGTGTTCTCTTGTTTATAGCTCCTATACTGCTGCGTCTTACTTTCCGTTTGAAGTGGGCTGCAAAGTACAAAGAAATCATTTAGAAAACCTCTTAAATAACAGAAAAACTTATCTAAACAATTTAAATTAAAGAGTGACCAATTACCTTCAGAAGTCACTTCATTAGTAATTAGGTGACAACTGAAGCCAATGGGCTCCACTTTACTTAATTTAAGGTTGAATGCACAGCACTTTTTTTTTTTCTTATTTGTGAAGCGTTATTAACCCTCTCAGGCTCAAATTAAGTTGTAGTTGCAGGAAAAATCTGATATTTTCTGCAACATCTGCCTGGAGAGGGTTAAGGAACTAGAATCCTGAAGAATTACACCAAGATTAGTGGTTGTCATGTGTCAAAATGTAGGAGACGTTACAAACACTCTAAGAACAGAAGTTGGTTACCTTCTCTTTTGATCCTGAGAATCATCATCAGAATCAGGACACACTTGTATTATTCTCTGTCAGACAAACAACAAGCTCATTATAATAAAAAAGATGAACCTGCAGAGCTTCAGTAGAATCAAGTCCAAAATCAAGCATATAAAGTGTTAGATTTACCATGAAGCAATCAAATAGTCCCCAGAAAATTTTCTTCTTCTGTCTGTTGTTTTTCTCCTGAGGCGAATAGCTTGTTTGAGTGCTTTCACTTGTTGGAAATCCAATATGTTTAAGCTTTGATGTAAAAAAAAAACAACAACAAACAAACAAAAAATAAAGAAATAACTAAAATAAATCAACAGAATAAATTCCAGACAGTCCAGATTTTCCCAAACTTCTACATTAGTTGTATGGATAAAAAGCAGGGACTTACCAAATTGTACAAGCGCTGCAGCCAATAATTTATCCAGCTGCTGTTATTGTTGTTATTGTTGCTGTTGTTGTTGTTGTTGTGTGAGCCCTGATCTTCAACTTTTTCACAAATTATATGCTTTTTATGTGAAAGACAAGGAAAAGGAAAAATATAATATGCAAACTGATAACAACTGTCCTTAATGAGTACTGTACATCCAAACAGAGAAATCTGGAGTAGAGTGAATTTAATCTGTGAACAATATCAAAAATCTAGGAGAGACAATTACATGGTCAGCAACACAGACCTTATTTTGATGATGAAACATCTCTGGGTCCCTCTTGGATTGTAAAATGCATCTTAACTCAAGTAGAAAGTGATGAGTGTGGAGACTTCAGAGAATATTCTAAATCACCTTGTAGCACCAAAGAACAATTCTAGAAAGTAACTGACATCAGTGAATGTAACAACAACAATCACATTTCAAAAATATACAACTTGTATTTAGAACTAAAATACTCTAAATATTTGTAAAATATCAACAGAAATTGTACAAAAGTTGAAAAGTTGTTATATTTGGAGTTACATAGAACTGTCTTTGTTTATTATTATTATTATTATTATTATTATTATTATTATTATTATTATTATTATTATTATTATTATTATTTCACCCAAATTTCACATTAAATCAAAGATTGTCTTACAAAAAGTTAATTTAAGTTATTCACATTTAAAAACTGGCAACATGTTGGATGACAAACAATATGTTAAAAAGTCTTTTTTTTTTCCTATTTTAATTTGTTTGTGGTAAATATTCACAGTTTACCTGTCTGTATTGTGATAAATCTGCAGGTTCAACCAAATTCTTTTTTTCTGGTTTTATGTAACTTTGAAACAGCTACAAAAAATTTTAAATGATCACATTTTGAGACTCAAATGATATCAGAAAGTCTATTAAATTCTTTTTCAGTGACATTTTTTAAACATGAATGATTTAAGTATTATGCTTAACACTTAACTAAGAAAGCTGTTATGTGAACTTTTAGTAACTTTCAAATAATTCCGTAAATTTGCCTTTCAGAAGCATTCAATTTGCTCCACCTGGTGGTGACCAGAAGAAAAACGGCTCTGAAAAAAATCCCACAGGCGGAAGCGGAAGGTTTGTCCTACACGGCTTACTGTTGGAAGTTGCTGTCATGTCGGCACCATTGATAGTGAGTTATTCTTCAAATTTCTGCTAAACCCAGGGAGAAATATGATATATATAAAGAAAAAGTCGGTTTCACTCTTGGAGTGTGTGTTTTGTAGAAAGGCCGCATTTACTCTGAGCCAATTGTTTCGTTATAAACTGCATTAATTTAGGATTAAGTAATGGGTTAGCTAATGGCCTGGTAAAATGACCTCAGACAACAGGACTGAAGGTTCCTTAATTATTTAATATTGCTGAACACAGCACAGCGTGGTTGCCTTTATTATTATACTATTATAATAATTTCTCCTTTATTTTTTATTTTTTTTATGTTTCCATTTTTGCCAGCACCGTGTTTGTTCATGCCCCCTTTTCATCAGATCGTCTGTATCTTTTCAGTCTTTACACAGGTGCTGCCAGCGGGCTCCTGGCCTCATGGTTGCTAGACGACATTGGAGCTCGAGCTCAGCATCTCCTCCTTCTCTCGTATTCAGGTCTATTAACTTCCTCGCCCAGCGTTTCTATGATGTAGAGGCGCTCCTAAACTGGAAATCCCGGATTGGGAAGGACCAGCTCCGAAAGAAGAACCTGTAAGATTAACAAAGTTTTATGTGTCAAAAACACATTTGGTACATTTTGAGCAACATAACAGTGGAACAATTAGAGTTTTTATATGATCTTGAGTTCAATTTTCAAGATAAATGTGAGAAATCAGCTTGGTACCATTATTTCTATTGGCCTACATATTAGAACATGTATGTAAAGGGTTTTTTTCATGAATCCTTTTCATCAGTATAGACCTGAAAATCATTATTCCATCATTATTGTAGTCTTTTTACATTTTAGTGACTTTCTTTGCAGATTAGTAATGTACATCCAAATTTGTACTTATTTTTTCCAAGTTTTGTATTTATATTTTAACCTCTAAAGTCTTGCAAGGCGTTGAGGTCCAGAGGTAACTCAGGATAGAAACATCTATGCACAGCATTGACATTGTCATTGTTTTCTGTTTTTCAAGTAGTAAGCAATGTTTGCAGCATTTGTCCCTATTAAAAATGCAAACATATGAGACTACAGTAGAAATGTTTGATCAAAATGCACAGCACCAAATTTGGAGACGGTGCCCTTAATTTGGGGTTATGATGATTTGGGCTTGTTTAGCAGCCACAGGAACTGGACACCTTGCAATCACACTGCAAAAAACACAAAATCTTACCAATTATTTTTGTGTTTTTCTAATTCGCTTGTAATAAGACACATAACTTACAAGTAACTTTTCAGGAATATATAGCATAAGTCAGTTAGTTTAATTTAAATCAATAATTTCTTATTAGTGATGGAAATGTACTGATTCCACTGGCAGATTATTTCACTTGTAATATTGGAAAATACCTTTTTTGTAAGTGAAAGTCTTGCATTTGAATTAGTACTGTTTCATCATCCAGTAATGAATTATTGACTTAAAACAAGCTTCTATATCTTGCTAAACCTGGACTTTGGTAACCAAGTCGTGCCTAATCCCAATTTTTTCTTCTGTCTTTTACAGTTACTATGGTTACACCCACAAGCTTTATGGCCCAGACATAGCATCTGCCTATTATATTCTAAATCTAGGAGGAGGATTTAGGTAAGTGGGTCCTCCTCACATCCCGTTGCATTATTTTTAGTTGTTCTGTAAATGCTTCGTCAGGTAACTGGATGTTTTCCACTTTTATTATGACAGATTCATTCTAACAAGATTGTGCTCCTTCTGATTAAATGTTTATTATGAACTTGTCAACACATGACCTGGAAAGGCCCCTTTGCAGGCCCCAAGGCCAGAGAACATTTTTGAAACTTGAGACTAAGTTTATCAAATTCTTTTAATACTTGCCTTAAGCGATGAAATCCAAAGACATTTTTGTTGAAAATTAAAGTTTTTACTCTGAAAATTATAGACATTTTTGTAGAAAAAAATATTCAAATTATTTGAGAAATGAGTACCTTTGAAATTATTCTTTAAAGCTATCAACAAAGAACTATAAGTTCTGCAACAAGCTGCTGCTCTCTCTAAAAAGCTCATATGGACAGCTCACATATGAACTGCTTTTCGAATCATCAGCCTTGTTTCTCTGTTCATAACTTTTGTTACTTCTGCAGGTTTGTGGGCCAGTCTGAGTGGTTCCGCGCCAACTCAAGGGACAAATTCAACTGGGATTTCCAGAACTACAAGGACACACCTGTGGAAGAAGTAGATATGAGTCACACCATCATCAACTACGTAGGCCTGTCTAACCTGGGTAATATGCTGCGATGCAGATGATTTCTCTCTGCTCTTATGACTTTTTTCTGAGTCACTGAATGTGCTAGTCCTGTTTTTGATCTGATTTATCAATACCTGCAGAGAGGCAACATCTGCGGACTCTAAAGCTACAAGGCTGTCCTGAGGTGGATGACTGGTTCCTGGCAGGACTCCACAAGTTCCAGGACTCTCTGGAGGAGCTGGACATCTCTCACTGTCCAAGGATAACTGTGGGCGGCCTGCCTGCTCTCAGGAATCTCAGGTGAGCTCTATACTCAGTGTAGCCTACAGTCTGCACCGCGGTAGTCCAAACCTTTCTCTTTTATATTCCAAAATTACCAAGTCAAATGTACTTTTTTTCTTTAACTAAAATAATCTTTTTAGTCTGCTCAACAGTAAACTAAGCTTATAAATTTCTTATAGGAAAATAATATTTCAATCATTGTAAATCCAAAGTTTTGCATATTTTCCTTATTAAAGAAAGGCATCTGGTTTGCAACTTCTTTTGGGCTCAATTGGAGAAAAGACTTTTAAAGTTTCTTATTCTCAGCACTAACAACAGGATTTGGGTCCCTCTTTCTCTGACATGACACAACAGTCGTAGCTCTGCAAATAGAAATACTGTTCTTGAAAACATACCCATTTGTAAATCACTTCTTTAGGATCCCAGTCATTTAAATAAGTGTATCACTAAACTACACAGTAAGTGAATTTAATCCTGTTTTCAAATTTACTGGTATTTATTTTGAAATGTAAAAATAAGAGTATCATAAATATAATACTCCCCTTGAATAAACAGTAGAGAAGAAAGTAAAACAATATGGTTGGTTTTGTTTTTATAAACATAATTAATTTGAATTTTTCTCGACAATGATTAATCAAAGTTCTTGTCATAAGAAATTTATTTAAGACAGTAATTAACGATATGATAAATGCAGAACCCTAGTAGTTTTATTCACTATAAAATTAAGGAAATAGAAAAAGTGTAGTACTTAAAATATGTGTTGTACCTAACAGTTTTCATTGCAAGACTCTAATGTGGTGGTAAAAATGTCGCCTCAATTTAAAAAACTCTCCATCTTTATCAACCTCAATCTTTATCAACCTCAATCTGAATAATCAAATTCAGATTATTCTCACAAAAGAGTTGCGAGCCAAACAAAATCCATCCAGGATGCACAAATGGCCTTTATGCCACACTTTCAACACCATTATTCTAAAGCAAAGTAACCAGTTGTGTAATGATATTCTCCTTTTTCTGTATCTACTTACTGAAGGCAGCTAAAGCATCTGAATGTGTCCTCCCTCCCGAGGATTTCAAATCCAGGGTTGGTGATCATCCTGCTGGAGGAGATGCTACCTCAATGCCAGATCACAGCAGATGGCTACGACCTCAGTCTGCCTCAGGGTGGAGGGGAGAAGCCAGAGGAGCGCCTGGAAGCAGAGAGGTAGTGGGTCGATTACAACTAGAATCACTGCAGAAAGACTTGGAGGCTTTTGGTGTTCTCTTCTTTTTTCAAAGAGCTCATGATAAGCTTATTTGATTGAAGAATCATGACATAAGGCACAATAAATCCAGGACAAATAAGAAAAGCAGAAACATACAACAGATGTGGGCGAAGAAACATGTCACACACAAGTTGAAATATATGTCTGAATGCCCTGTGTGTTTCTCAGTTTGTGAGTAAGGCTGCACATTGATCCTGTGAATGTTCATATTTAGAAAATCTCTGTACATGTCCAACTTCAATTTGCTGGGACTTTGTCAATGAATGTAAAAATGGGTGTACATAATAAAGATTTCATTCTTCAAAGTAAGGATTATTGTAAACCTCATTATGTGTATTCTTTTGTATTTGACTTGCAAAAATAACAAACGTGTCTGACAAATCTATTTGAAACCCAAAATGCAGCTCAGTTTTTTGCAGTTGTCTAAAACTGAGCTTTGGAGATTTTTACTTTCTTTACCATCCTGTTCACTCCGTCCATGGTGGTGAGATAAATAACGGTCCTCAACAATGCAATGGTCAATAGCTGAAATAAACTTGCTTCTCTCACTTGTGATATTTATACTTTTATTTGCTAGTGGTACAAACAACTATTCCACGTGTAATTTTGCAGTAATATAAATAACCTTAAATTAATTTCTTTATTTGCTTATATTTCCTTTTGGTGTTTATTGCCTTTATTTGGTTGTAGCTATGATTAATTTCCTGTTTTAATATTTTCTACTTTTATTTTGAAGGGACGACATCCGGTCTAACTGGACTGACCATAAGTTGTAACGTAGACGATTAAAATGTTTCTTGTTTGAAGCGGCCCCTTGATAGAGGCGCAAGGTATGTGTGTATGATGTAAGTGAGTACATGTCTTAAATATTATGTAAATAAAACTGTGCATTTGCTTATATGCTAAAACCGAAGTAAGTTTTTGGTTGTAGCATTATTTTAAGTTATAAACTTTAAGTTACAAACGTAAACCGTTGTAAAAGTATGTATTTTTGTTGTTGCATTTTGACTTGCACTGTTTTTTTTCAGTGCACATCCCTTACGGTGAGACCAGCGGTTAGTGCTTATCAATAAAGTCTCATCCTTAACGTGGAGCGGAGAGGGCATGATGCAAGTGTTCATCATATATTCATTCACTCTTTCATTTATTGTTAATGTATTTTAAACATTATGCTATGTAGTTAATTGCCAATACAGTGTCCGCGTGTGTATGTATTTGTAATCTGCACTGTGGAAGCTTATATGAATAGCCAAAGCCCATAATCCAGTGTGAGCCTGTTCTGCAGCAAATACACAACAAACTAATGAAGATACCAAGAAATAAAATAAACAGTAATAGTCGCTTCTGCAGTATCTTAATTGGCAGATGTGAAAATTAAACATTGTTAAAATAGTGCTATGTTTGACTCAAATTATGTTCTACAACGAAATAAATTGTTGATACGTTTAATTGCAACTTTTGCTTATTAACGGTGGGGTAAGTTGATATCAAGAGTTTTAGAGTATTATTTTTTTGTAATAAGGGAAGCGAGCATTAACGGGAACTAATGTTTCCTTTGAACGCGGTAGCGGTTCACGCGGACGTAATTTTCTGACGGACAACAACAAGAGGAACAGCTGGGTACATTTAAAGCGTCGGGTTCCTGTATATTTTCTCCGATTTTAGCGATTTTCATTTAATGTCAACCAAAACAGTGTAGTGTTGGAGTCCTACCAGGTGGATAAATGTCTGAACCATCAGGTAGGACGGCTGTCTGATCCAGAAAGGAGACACAGTTACATCTTTGTCCCTTTAAAACAAGACTGCCGAGTCTTAAATCATGGTGATTTCATTTTCAGAGTACCCTAAAAAAGAAGAACAACAGGGGGAGGCTGCCGCTGGACCCGAGGTGGGAGTCACTGTTTTCTGTCAAGCTTGAGTTGTTTTTTAGCTGCTGTCAGATGTAGTGAGACCCAGAGGATTGTTAGCATCATAACAAAGAGCTGCTCTGTTTCTGGCTCATAGCAGTCACCAATCAGTGAGCTGTTTCTACAAGTCACACATTGTTTTCTCTGCAGGATCGGTCAGAGAACAGCAGTGAAGACGAAGCTACAGGAGAAGCAGAGAGTACGTTTAAATGTACTGCTTACACTCATATACAGCGGTGGAGAAAATACTCAAGCGCTGTACTTAAGTACATTACTGTAGTAATGGTACAAAGGCGATTCCACCTAATTTTTCACTACCTTCTGCATCGTTAATCGACTCTAGTTTAAAAACTATAATACCAAGACTCTTCAAACCTGGGCTGGTTTATTCTGCTGCAGTAGCAGACTATTTAGAACCATGTTTGAAATTTGTTAAACTTTTTTTCTTTTGTGAAACTTCAATAAAGGTTGATTTTATCAATTGTTTGGCATCTGGATTGTACTGGAACTGCTCCAACTCCAGAACTACAACTCATAGACTCTTCAAACCTGGACTGGATTAATCTACTCTAAAAGCAGAATATTTATAACCATGTTTGGGGTTAGGGATTTGTGAAACCTTTATCTGATTTGTGAAACTACAATTTTGGAATTAGAGCAGATCTAGTATGAGGCATCTAGTATGAGGCATTTGCCTCATACTAGATTTACAGATTTACAAAACAGTGGTAAAATCAACCTTTATTGAAGTTTCACAAATCAGAAAAAAACTGCCGTACTCCAGGCATTGCGCCAGTTACTTTAAGGATGCTTATTGATCCCCGAAAAACAATAAAAGCCCAGACATAATCATAAATCAATAAAAATTCTCTCAGAGCGAACTTGAAAATGCTGCTAACACTTTCAAGTGCACTAAATAAAACATAAATTAACTTGAGGCAGATAAATTTTCCACAACGAGTTTTAATAATCGAGGTACCCAAATCACTTGAGGAATCGTTTTAGCCCTACTTGAATAAGTTTTTGATTACTTTCAAACTTATAAATAACAACCACAAAAAATTAATGTGTAACACAATATATTATAGAAATGTAGTGGCATAGAAAGTACAGATACTTAATGTGAAAACGAGAATAAACTGTTCTTGTTTTTCCTTTTCTCTCCTGTCCTTTCCAGTGGACCTCTTACGCGGCCTCTTCTCCAGTGCGCTGGGGTTTGGCTCTTCAGAGAAAGTTTTGGATGAGTTGTCTCTGGAGGGCGTGGCACGCTACATAAACAGCGGCAAATGTGAGCTTTGTCTTGTTATGTTTTACTTTATTTCTGGATATTTGCAGGGTTATAAACTCACTGAAAATGATAGTAATAATAATAAAAAAAATATTTAATCTGAGTACATTCATCCAGAAAAAGAAAATGCGTTTTAGAGAGTGCTAAATTATCCTTAATAGATTCATGACTGAATCATGAATCCATTTTTCATGAATGTTTTTACCTGTCTCTGTCATAGGCAAAAATATCATTTGCATGGTCGGAGCAGGAATATCAACATGTAAGTATATCCCATTCATTTTGAGAAAATAAAGCATTTATCGATTATTATTAAACAGCCTTTGTCCTGTTTGAGTAATTTCTCATGATTTCTTCCTGCACAGCTGCTGGGATCCCGGATTTTCGTTCTCCAGAAACTGGTCTCTATGCAAACCTGCAAAAGTACAACCTGCCTTACCCGGAGGCCATCTTCCAGATCGATTATTTTAAGGTCTGTTCAAGATTACTGATCAAGATTCAAGATCGCATCTCTCAAAACAGTGACATGTGAAAATGTAAGAATTTTCCATAATTTTGTCACAGAAACATCCAGAACCATTCTTCGCTTTGGCCAGGGAGCTGTACCCAGGACAGTTTAAGGTACAACAAGCAGCCTGCAGATTGGGAAAAGGCAGTTCTTACCAAATACTGAGAGTTGTTTTTTACCCTCATGCTTGGTTTTAGCCCACAATCTGCCACTACTTCATAAAGATGCTGAAGGACAAGGGGTTCTGAGACGATGCTACACGCAGGTGGGGGAGAGAAATAACATGTTGCTGCACACAGAATAAATAATTCAACTTACTTTAAGTTCCTGTATCCATGTTGGTCTGTTCAGAACATCGACACCCTGGAGCGAGTCGCAGGGCTGGAAGGAGACGATCTGATCGAAGCGCATGGAACGTTCTACACCTCTCACTGTGTCAAATTCCTCTGCAAAAAGGAGTACAACCTGGACTGGATGAAAGGTGCTGCGACATTTTTAGACTCCTGTGATCTCCTGAGATTTGAGATTCTAATTTTGTCTGTGTTTTAGAAAAAATCTTCTCTGACGAGATTCCAAAGTGTGAAAAATGCAGCAGTTTGGTCAAACCAGGTAAGTCGATCATTACGTTTATTCATTTAAAATTTAGCCTTATTCATCTTAGTTCTGCAAATTTTGTTGCTACAGCATTTATTTTATTTATACTTGCAGATATATCCCAGGTCTTTTCTCACCGTTTGTCCTTATCTCACTTTCCTCAGACATAGTATTTTTTGGAGAGAACCTGCCAACCCGTTTCTTCACTTCCATGAAAATGGTGAGCACATAACGGTGATTTGTTTAGGATTTAACCTCTGCAAAAAGATAAACAAATTAATGTTTCACCTTTGCTTCCCTGTCAGGATTTTCCTCGATGCGATCTCCTCATTGTCATGGGCACGTCTCTGCAGGTTCAACCGTTTGCAAGTTTAGTCAGCAGGTACTCCACATCTAGTAGCATTTATAATCTGATTGTGTAAAGTAACTTAGTCATTTCTGAAACTGTCCTGCTTTGGCTTTCCTGTTGGATTCTTTTATCTTCCATTTTTGTCATTTAGGGTTTCAAAAAGTTGCCCCAGGTTGCTCATTAACATGGAGAAAACAGGACAGGTGAGTTTTTACTGCTTTATCACCTTTACATGACCTACTTTCTTCACACAACCTTGTCTGAGCCACTGCAGCTGGAAAGGTTTATTTGTTTCTGTGTGCAGGCAGATCCTATGTTGGGGTTGCTTGGCTTTGGAGGAGGGATGGACTTTGACTCAGACAAGGCATACAGGTAATGCTGAGATTCTGTCATATTATTTGATAAACTGGCTTAGATGTTGATCACTGCCTGTTGAGGATACTTTTATTTTTATTAGAGGTGATCTGAAGAACTGACAGTTTCCAGATTGACCAGCCAGTTGGAAACATTTTACATAAATGGTGTGAAAATTCAGTGCAGATTCTGCTGACAGCAAGTTATCTATTTTCATAGTAAAAGAAATACAGAGACGTAAGAAACTATTTTAAAGGAAATTGTATTTTGAACGACACATTAAGACATGTATGTTATCCATAAAGCCAGCAGAAAGATTGAGACATTCAGCAGACAACAGGAACACTGAACTAAATTTTTTTTTTTGAGTTTGTTTACATGTTTTATTGTCATGTGCTTCATTTAAGAATGATGGCAGCATTTTTTACATTTTAAAGCTCCTCATCTACGTTCTCCAGAAAATACTCAAATATGTGGCTGCTTTTACAATGACACCAAGTAATTTCTAGAAGGAAATATTTTGATTACTGTCATAACTTATGTTATATTTCTTAAAAACAAATGGTATTTATTAAGAATTACATTAAGACTTACAATTCTGATCAGTCCATCTCTTTTTATGATCCTAATTATTCACGTCATATTTTCTGGATTAGGGGTATTATTTAACCACCAGGGGGCAGTGAACTATCATGCATAATTTAGGTAGAAATGACTGAATATAAATATCAGAATAGCATCCTGAAAAAGTTGCCATCAGTGTTTTTCTATTTCTCTTCACATAAAGCCAAGAATAGAACACAAGTATATATTTTATTCTCCCAAAAGGGAGATTTGTCTTGAACATAGTTCTACACAGTTGCAAGTAAAAGCATTAAAACACCACAGACTGATAAAACACAGACTCAAACCAACAGTGCAACAAGTGGTGTGTATAGGTTTTAGTGGTGAAAAGCAACATGCTAAGGTGATGATGTGCCATGGAACAGACTGATTGAGCCTGGAACAAATGACAGTTTCAGTTTGTTGGTCCCACACTGTGGCGCCCTCAGGCTCCTTCATATTCAGTGAACTGTGGGTGTTCATAGTCACACTCTCATCACTGCTTGTTCATTTATAGTCTGTCTGGTTCAAAGTGTTTCAGGATGATTATTTTTATGATGGCTATATAAATGTAAGCCTGCCCCTAAATTGGACAGTTAAGTTACTAAACCGGGCTGTGATCCGGTACCGTGTAATGCTTTTCAGAGCGGCACCATGAGAAGAAATTAGCAACCATATGCAATCTTATTCTTCTTATAAAGTATAGTCTTTACTGCAGTTATGTGTACAAAAAGTCAGTGCTACATAGTTACATCTATCATCAGAATAACAAGTACAAATAAATAAAATTTCCATTTTTAATTCTAGAGTCTGGAAGACAGATGTGTGTGCAAAGTGTACAGCTATTTGTCTTATTTGAATTGTTTTGTTCTTTAGTTTATTTGTACCAAGAGATTTTAAGCTAACTACTTTGTAATTAATAAAATTAACATCAAGAATCAACATTGATATATACAGTATAATCTTAGACATAACTAAATATTTGTTCATTGTATATTTGGGTCGGGTTTTCTTGTGTTTTTATGCTCTGATCCACTTGCGAAAAAGTTTTTTTTCTGAAACGTTTTTTTTATGCCTTTAATAATAAATCCACTGAAATAAACAAAAGTGCTTGGAAAATCTAAATTTAACAACGATGGATTGATTAAAGACATAGATTGTGTTTTTTGATTTGTTTTGTTTTGATGGGATATAAAAGCCTGTCTTGAAAACATCTCCGCATCCAACATGTCGTATTTTTTCCTGGTTTCAGAGACGTAGCTCAGATCAGTACATGTGATGGCGGCTGCTTGGCTCTCGCTGACTTGCTAGGTTGGAAGGTGAGGCCCACAGTTTTCTCATTGAAATCTTGTATGCCTGCTGCTTTGCAGTATTTACAGCTGAGCTCCATCAGTAAAGAATGAGCACATAATCATAAAGCTACTGTGTCACTGTTTATCTAAAATGCATTTCATGTGGGTCTAACTATGAAGAAATGAGCGTTTTGTGAAACATCAAGTCTTTCTTGTCAAATTTGAAGTCGACATGTTGCTTATAATGAGCCCCTCTTTTGTGCAATGCATGTATATTAGGATGTAAATGTGTGACATTTAAAGTGTTTTATGTATAATGACAAAAGTATGCTATTTTCAGGTTGATATGATTCTCTCATCCACCAAAGTTTATAACTGCTGACCATCTTTGTCTGAAAGTTTGGTGTTTTTATTTACAGTCTACAAAATCATCTAATTGGTCATAAAATTAAGCGACAGTAGGTCAGGCTGCTGTCAGTTGGTGAAAATATTCAGAAACACATTATTCGTTTAACACCATAAAACTTGTATCTCTTACTTTTTAGTGCTCATTTGTCCTCTATTATGTTTCTATTCTGTATTCATCCCCGTTTTGTTTTCCACATCCGCCCAGGCGGAGCTGGAAGAGCTTGTGAAGAAGGAGCATACCAGGATCGACAGTGAGGACAAGCAGGAGAAACCCGGAGGAAGCAAAGGAGCTGCAGCCAAAGGCGCTCCGGCTTCAGCTGAACCAAAGTCCAAAACAGAGGAGTGACCTGCTTTTAATTAACAAAACAAAAGAGCAATGAGACAGTTTAAAGCTTACCCAGAGGTTAATATATAAGGGTTTGATGTTCAGAAATGAAGCTCTGTTGGATTTCTCTAATTGTATATTCTCAGATCTTGAGGACTATTCTTTCCCATAACTATACTTTTGTTTATGTCAGTCATTTTGCACTTTACTAACTTCTCTGTATTTTCCACAAGCTCCTATTTGCCCCAGCTGAAGATAACATTTTCCCTCTGATCGATTTAATTTCATTGTATGTAGATTTTAGCCCCATGCGTTCCTTCTAAGCATATCCAATTCTTAATGATAAGCGTGTGCTTAAGAGCTGCATTTTAATGAAAACCGGATTTGGATTTGACATAACGAAGTTCTGTTAGGTGGCCAAACATTCCCTCCCCCCAGACTAAAAGTAGTTCATCTGATAAAGCTGTCACAATGTTTCCGTCAGAGAATGAATTTCCTGTTTGGTAAAAATTTTGATACGTTTGATAGATAGCTTACTAGAACCATCACTGGTTAACTTTTGTTCAACTTTTAGTCATTTTATTTTAATTGTTTTGTCATTTATGCAAGACTATAAGACAAAATAATATTTTTATGTAATGTTCATCTTGGAACAGCAGAAAGAATTGAAGTAACCACTTTTCAGTCAAGCTCTTTGCGAGTTTAATTTTAATAGCCAATAAATTTAGATTCAAAGCAACATAAAAAAACAGACATGATTCGTACGGGGAAAAAAAGCTGGATGAAAGATTTCTGAGAGCAAGAAGGATTGTGTTAAAAAAAAAAAAAAAGTAAAATACTCACCTGGACTTAAATACTTTGACATGTACTAATTCTAACAACCGGTGCAAATTCGTGTAATAAATGTTCCCTTTATTAAACTGATCAAGTTCACTTTGTGTCAGTGGAGCAACGTGTCATTCTATTTTCTTCTTATGAATGCAGTTGATAAAAAATGATAGTGGAAATGTCAGACTGAAACTCTAGTTACCGCACTTTGCTCCGTCTGTCATTCATCTGCCTAATAACGATTTACTCAGGATTTCCTCCTTTTTAGAAGTTTAAACTCCGTACGATCAGGTCAAAGGTCATTCAACCCCCCTGCAGATGGGGGGTTTCTAAAAAGAAATCAGATTGGCATCTGTAGTTTTTTTGTACTTGAGTACTTTTGTATTCAAGTACAAAAAAAACTTGTAGCACAGTGAAGTACACTTCACTTTGAGTAGCATCTTTTTGGTTTTTTGGGAAACCTTTTTCTCATTCTTATTTGTAAAACTTTCATTTCATTCACAGTGAATGTTGAAAACAATGTGTCATGTTTGCTTTGCAGTTGGTTTAATTTATGACTGCCAAGTTCGGCATCTCTATGTAATGGTATTAGACACAACATATTTTACTTGTGCTAAGTTGTCTCCACTCCCAATTTCAGTTGTTTCTCTGCTGGAGTTTGCTGAGTTCAGGTGGGTTTGAAGCAAAAACAAGCAGAGGAATGAAGCTGCTATACTGTATTTTATTGTGATAAAACGGGTAAATAAATCCACAATTGAAGCACAGATGATTAGAAATACACAGATTCTTCCTCTGGCAGATTTATTTCCTTAATTTTGGGAGATCGGCGATCAGCTCATGCTTAGATGTGAAACAGATATTCACATCTAATCAATCAACAGTGTTTGATTGGTCTAAAAATCAACCACTGTCCTCTTTTGCTCTCCAATGAGAGAGGTTTGACTGACAGACGGTCCCACAAGGTCGTGTCTGCACGTTTTCAGCTAGAAATAGTTGCACCACTGTTACCAACATTTCAGACAAAATCATTTTATCGTCCATAAACAGAATTGGCAGGTCAAGCTTCTTAAAGATTGGTAATCAGTGCACGCCTACAAATGAAGCTTAATTTTTGTATTTGATGCCTTTAATCCACTGGCGTGTTTAAACACAATCAGGACTTTTATTTAAAGAGGTACAGCGTTCTCAATGTTTAATGGTAACCATAATAAAGTCTTATTGGACACGTCCCAAATTTCCTTTTGGACAGTTAAAACAGGGGAGTGAATCATTTAAAGTAATGTGTGAAACTTCATTCATGAAGTTCTATTATTTTATCATGTAATAGAGTAGAGCTCTCTTTACATTTTATGGTATACAATAAAAACAAAGATTTATTTAAAAATATATATAAAATATTTTTTTATGATAATTTGTTAGTTGGAATAATGGTTAAATATGAAACTTTGCTCCATGCGTCCACTCCAGCAGTCGATGAGCGAGCATCAAGGTCAGCAGTGGAAAGGTCACCAGTCCATCACTGGACAATAAAGAAAGATACAGGACAGACAACCAACCACACAGTCCTGTACTTGATCCTTCAATCAACACTTGGTTTGAGATTAAGATGTAGGTTAGCACCTTTTCTGATTTAAAAATGGCCATTAATCTTTTTTGCCATGGAAACGCTGACCTATCAACAACACCTCAAAGCGAGCGGTTTCTGAGACATGCAGAGCTGTGAAAGCTTTGTCTATCCAGTCCACTCGCAGAGACCACAAAATAACCTCAAACCTTTGTTAAATTGTCTTTTTTTCTTCTTCTGTAAGATTTTAAATCTTCTTCCTCTCATGTGTGACATGTAGTGCCCTATTCACAGATCATCTTAGCATTTAAAGGTTGTAAAAGTTGCCCAGCAGAGGAGCTCCGGAGTTACACATAAATATAGCCTCACGGTGCATTTAGAGAACATGCAGTCTTTTTGCTGTTCACAATGTGCTCAGAGTTTTGGTTAACCACAGGCTGACTCGAGAAAAGGGCAGGGTATAAGAAGCTGCTGTGAGTTTTCTAATGGAACCCGAAGTTGTTTCAGTTGTCATGTGAAATGGGACAGAAGTGAAAAAGTTTCTTGTCAGCAGCACGGGTCGTCGATACAATGTTGAAATGTGGAAAATCTGGCACATTAATGCAGGAAATCTCTTGGGGTTGTGTTGCAGAGACGAAAGTGAACTTCCTATTTTAGCCCTGCTGGTATTTTGAGCTCTTAAGTAACACGTTCTCTGCAAGAAGGAAAGTGGAGTTCAAGAGTGAAAAAACTGAAAAATGTGCAGAAATTTTTGAGGAAAGGAAGAAAGACATGTAAGTACAATTTGATTACTTGTCTTTAATTATTTTTGAAAATTTTGAAGAAGTCAAAATACAAAAAAAAAAAAGGAACCAAAAACTTACACCTATGATTGTTCTCAGCCTGTAAAGTTTTTTTTGCAGAGGTGTCAAACTGTTGCTCTCTGTGCATAAATATGCTGTGCATGCAGGTCATGATGTTTGTGTGTTGGTGTCCAGGGCAGTGCATGCTCCTATTAACGGGACGACAGCAATCCCGTGGAGAAGCAGCAGGCGGAGACTCTCGCTGCTGGAGAAACTCAGGGGCTGTCAGGATGCCTGGTGTCCCGGGGCCCCCTGGGACAGAGAGGGGACCCATGCTGCTATCCATGGAGCACCAGCGGGGTAAGAGAGGAAGTATTGAGTGACGACAAGTTTGTCACTCAAGTTCTCTAAATGCACTGTTGTTCAGAGCATATTTTTTTTCTTGAATTAATTCCTATTTTGAGAAGTAATAACCAGACCACTTATTTACTTTTTTGTGTTTATATATATAAATAAATTCTGTTGTTGCCCTGCCCTTTAAAAACAGGGCAAAAAAAGAAAAAAGCCTTTTAGGTTTTATCTCAAAATGGAAACAAAAGATGACAAACTTTTAAGAAATGTCCTCAACCAAGTTTCTGAGACTCAGATATGTCCAGATGTTAGAGAATTTAAAAACCTGTGTGACATGAATGGATACATGTCGCTTAGTTAGATTCTATTTGCTGTTGCCTTCTTTCTCTAACGCTACTTGTGATATTCATCTTCATTAAAATCAACAATCATTTGTAAGTTTCTGTTTTTAAACTTACCTTCAGTCGGAAAAAATTGAGAAACCTTTTTGTCAAAATTACAAGAAGTGTGGCTCCTACAATTGTTTGTAGGAAATATTGTAAAAAAAAAAGAAGTTCTCATTTTAGAAAACGAGGCTCATGTAACGTTATGCACAGGGTGAAATATTTCCTCCCTTTGTTTCTTGTAATTTTGATGTATAAGAAAACCCAAAACTCTGAATATTACATAAGATCAGCCTTCTGAGAGGCTCATTTCGATGCATTAAATTCTTTTTTTTTTATTGTTGACCCAATTAACGCACCAGTGCGTCATGGCACGGAGGTGATCAGGTAACAGTGTTATGGAGGTCCAGATTTCTTTGATATCTGCCTTCAGTTTCATCTACCTTGGTGCATTTCTTATTTTCCTCTTGACAATAGTTAATAGATTTTCTATGGGTTAAAGGTCAGGAAAGTTTGCTGATGCATCAAGCTCAGTATCACTGAAGCAGCTTTTGGTAGCTTTGGCACTGTGCCAGGTCCTCCTGGAAAATTAAACCAGCAACTCCGTACAGCTTGCCGGCAGCAGCTTTACTTACTGTGGTCTTTGGAAACCCAGCGGACCAGAACCAACAGATGATCCCCCAAACCACAGCCAATTTCACTGGCTATAGAAACTTCACACTTCTGTGCCGCTCCACTCTTCCTCCAGACAACTTGGACCTCGATTTCTAAATGAAATGCAGAGCTTACTTTCATCTGAAAACTGGACTTTGGACCACTGAGCAACAGTGGTCCAGTCCAGGTAAGACACCTCTGATATTGAGTGGTCTGACATGTGGAATGCAACATTTGCAACCCATATGTAGGACTCGTCTGTTCATAATGACTCGGGCTCAGTCCACTACTGGTGAAGCTGCTTGATGATCCTCAGCAGCTACCCCTGCTGCCTTTGCACCTTTTTCTTCTACACGTCTTTCTTTTTCTCAGCTTTCGATGGAAATCCTTGGACACAGCCCAAGTTAATTGGGCTGTGTCCTCATTTGTTGTAGCAATGACCTTTTGTAGCTTACTCTTTTAGTGGAGGGGATCAATGACCTCCTGTTGGACAACTGACAAGTCAGCCATCTTCCAAACTCTGTAAGCTACAATTTGCAATTTGTGGATTCTACAAATATAATTTTTAATTGATATTTTATTGATCATCTGTATTTCTGAGGCCTTAAATTTTGTTTTTAACAATCAGCAAGCTGTAAACATCAAAATTACAAGAAAGAAAACCTCGTAATATTTAACTCTGTTGGTCATATTATGTAGGAGCTTCACTTTTAGAAGCGAGTGACACCAAATCTTGAACTTTTTCACAGTATTCCAATCTTTTGAGCTTTACCCGTGTATTATAATGTTTGAACATTTACACTTTAAATTGGGTATGGACTTGACACTCATAACAGTTCACTTCCATGTCCACAGTTTATAAATATGCAAAAAGATGTGAAACTAAGAATTCAAACCACATGTAGTCTGAGAATAGAACTGAAAGCAATGGCATTTAATTTTCTCCTCTGCATTTGGGCATCAATGCATCACAGTGTGGGCCCAGTATGTAACCCTACTAAGACATGAAAGTTCTCCCTGAAGCTCAGCCGAGCTTTAATTTGCCACACTAAAGATCAAGATCTGTTTTTGTTTATTCTTTTGTCTAAGCCAGTGTATTTTTAATCCTCAGGACCCATTGTAATGCATGTTCTATTTCTTTCCCCTCATCCACACTCCTGACTTAAATAATTAGATGATTAGCAGGATTCTTTAACACCTAATGGTGTGTTGAAGAGGTAATTCACTCATTTGTTTCAGATGTGCTGGTTCAGGAAAACCTGTAAAAAATGAAGGACAAAGCGTCTTGAGGACCAGGCTTTAAAACTACTGGTTTTCAAGTCACACTGCCCTGACTTTCTTTTGCTGTTCCCCTGCTCGAATACATCTGGTTCAAATGATTATGGTTAAACAAAAGCTGGCTAACCAGTCATCAATTAAAACCAGGCATGCTGAAGCAGGAAAGCATGTAAAACGTGAAGGACAATTTGTCTTAAGGACCAGGGCTGAGCCACTCTGGTCTTGATCGCCTGACCAGAGGCTGAGTCTAGAAGACCAAACCAATTTCAGGCCTGTAATAATATTATAGTGGTTGTGGCAAACATAAGCAAGAAGGTGTCCAATAAATTAGCTCTCCATTTTTACACTGTAAAAATCCATGACACTCCTGGATGTTTCTCCAAGTTGCAGTAAAGAAAACAACGTGATTCTGACTTTTCTTGTGGAAATAAAATGAGTCCAGCTGATCTGAGATCAACACAGGATGGACTGAAAATGTACTCAAGACCAAAACTTTAAAAATGGGGTCTCGAGACCAAATCCACTCAAGTAACGCCAAACTAGGACATGGTCATGGGGTTTTTGTTTCACAGAAACATTACTCTATTTCTTTGCTACAGATGATCCAACCGTTTATCATCTTTACACTTTTTATTTAGATATGTTCTCCGTGAATCTTTACTAATCATCTAATTGTTTAATGTGAGAAATGAAGTAATTTCTCCTCTAAAAGACATGCTAAATTTTAGCCTTTTCAGTGCCTCCTACATCTGATGTGATGAAACTATGCAGTTCACATCGTGGTCTCTCTGTGTTATATTTGCATGAATAAAATTATTATGCTGCTCAGTTTTATGAATATTTCAGCTCTTCTTGACATTATAAACCAATGTAAGAAGTTTCTAAAACAGAATATGCTCCTCCCTTGGTATTCAGAGTAATTTCTGATCACTTTGGGCATTTTGTGCCCAAAGTGATATTTATGCCTTTGTTGCTACGTTTTGCATATCATCATCAACCTTTTGGTTCTCTTATGCAATCTAAATATTTTCTGAAACTTGATATTTTAAATTTGCACCTAAAACACAAAAAACGTTTTGCTTTCAGCCAAAGGTTGTTTTTTAAAAAAAAATCCTGATCAGCACTTGCTCTCTCCGAGGCATCAGGAGTTCCCTTTTCTGTTTTACATCTGAAAATACAAAGAATGCTTTTTAAGCTAAATGCAGAAGTACTGTTGAATAATAGCGAAAGCGTATCAGGGAAATGACTTTACAAAATGGATGCACCAGCTGCAGAGAAGCTCTGTGAGTAGCTTTTAGCTTTCTACATGATGATGTTTTAAATTTATACTAACTGGAAGCATCTGGTTATTAACCCATGAAAGAGGAAGAAGGCTTTTTTGGCACAGTTTTCCGGTGTGTTGTGGAGTTTGTGGTATGACATAGATGTAGAACAAAAAAAAAAAATTACTCGGCGGTTGGGTTGTTGTGAATCACCTGAAAAAGTGGACGTCATTTGTCCATTTCCTAAAAGCTACATCCTACATTTTTTTTGAGTGATCTTGGCTTTATTTCTAAGCACTATGAGCCTAAAAGCCACATACTGCATGTATGTCTACAATTTTTTTCATCCTATTGTGTGGGATTAGAGGTAGTAATGTCACCTCTGAGCTGAGCTGACATTGCTACATGAGTGAGCGGTTGCTCTGGACTCACTGTGCTTCGTGTTGCTCAAGTCCACCGTGACTCAACCAACCTTGCAAAGAAAATGCAAAGGTGATCTGACTGATAGCAGCAGTCTCTAAGCAGCATCTCAGTTTTGTAATCTTTTGGTAAAAACATCAAAAATGCTTCTTGAGATGATGAAAAGAAACCTCTTTTAGATAAAACTTTTGAGAGCTTCCTCTATTTTTGTTAGTAATGCTCTGCACGCATATACTGAGAACCTTTGCTTTCAGATTTCAATTCAAATGTTGCTGAATCCTGATTGGTGCATACAAGTCTGACATCACATTTTTGCTTTTACACATATTCGAGTAACCTGGAAGAGATAACAGGATGCCGTGTCAATTAAAAGGATTAACCTCTGGCATTGTGTTAAAATTACTAAAGAGGTCATGTGAATGTAATAAATGTTTATAGGTCCTTTGCTTTGTTTTGGAATGAATGAACCATTAACCATAAAGAACCATAAAGTTAGTTTCTGAAAGACAGCATGTCAGTCACAGGTTTATGAGAACAGAATTTAAAGGAAACACTTCCTAGACTTTGTGTCACAAGTAAATTTTTATCATTTATATCAAATGTAGGGGTGATTTCAGGTCATGTCATGACCTGACACGATAATAAATTGTCCGGATAAGTTAAATGGTAAAATATTGAATATTAATATTAATATTAAAATATTAAAATCTAATATTTTAATAAATATTAAAATATTTAAAGATAACCATCAAATTCTCATGTTATAACTCCAGCCTAAGGACTGAAGTTCTAACCTACAACAATGTGGGGTTAGAAGTGACCTTGATGTTGTAAATTTGATTTGCAACTTGAGACTTCAAGTTGCAAATCAACTTGCCTCAGTTCACTCTGAACTAAGGCAACTTGAGACTTGGCTTGGACTTTTCCCTCAAATATTTGAGAGACTTGGACTTTTAAAAATTGACTTACAAACATGTGTGTGTGTTTGGTCCTGACTCCAGCTGCAGTGCCAAAACAAACCTTCCTCAAACTGTTTAATTAGCTTTTTCCAAAATCCTCTCCTGACTGTGGTTATTACTGGTGCTTGTGTACCTTTTTCTGACACATTTTTTTCTTCCACTTCACTTTTCACCCAGATTCCACAGCCACTAATTTCTCAGGCACTTCTTCTCAGGCACTTTCTCAGGAACCTTTTACTCACTTACCTTCCTGATGGAGGATTTTGAAGTCAAGCTGGCAGTCTTCCCCTTGATCATAAAAACTAACTTGTTTGTAAAATCCATTTTTATTGTTCATGTAAGGTGAATGATTTTTGTTTTTAGGCCAACAGTCGATTAGCAGAATAGAATCTGCAAATTTAGATCAATCTTGCCATAAGATCTACCACGTAGAACTGCTGAGACAAACTGAGCTATGTCTGGGTCGCAGGCACATCATAGTAAACTTCACCACAGACAATATCTTCACATGTTAACGCTTAGAAAAATGTATTTGAGTCTTTGAGAGATCAGAACGACACCATGTTGCTTAAAAGATTAACTGCTGTAGCTTCCAAAGACCACACTTTGAAATCGTCAGTGTTTTATATCCACGCCTCAGTGTCTCTCTTCTTGTGGCCTGGTTGCCATGGAGCCCCGCTGCGAGGTTTGTGTGTGTTGGAGTTTCAGAGGAAACGTCTTACTTCTCAGCAGGCTTCAATCACACTTCAGCTAAATTAGTTACTTTGTGTTTCCCTGCAGAGCTTCCTGGTTGTGCGGGACTCTGTGACGTCTCAGCCCTGCCTACTGTGTGTGTCTGCAGGGGACCAGAATGAAGACGTTCTCGATTATAAAATCAACTGCAAGGGAACAGGTATGAAACAGCAGTTACAAACATTTATCTGGGTGGAGCCCAGTTAAATGAGGTCCTTTGAGTTTTTCTTTGCTGATTTGTTACTTCTGATAAACACTGCAAACAAACACGTCAATAAGTCAATATTATGACAAGGCCAATGATACCATAAAGTTTAACTATAGCTACATATGTTCAAATATCCACCCAGTTATACTTGGTTAAAAAGTATAACTTTTGCATTTGAAGGGTTAAAGTATAACTCAGTTATAACTCAATCATTTTTTCGTAGCCATCGAAAATGACTGTCAGGTTAATTGGTCTCTCTAAATTCTCCGTAGGTGTGAGTGTGTGTGGGGTGTGTGTGTGTGGGTGTGTGTGTGTGTGTGTGTGTGGGGTGTGTGTGTGTGTGTGTGCATGGTTGTTTGTCCTGTTTGTCTCTGTGTTGCCTGGCGACAGACTGGCGACCTGTCCAGGGTGTACCCGGCCTCTCGCCCAGAAGCTAGCTGGAGAGGCACCAGCAACTCCCGACCCCACTAGGGACAAGGGTGTAAGAAAATGGATGGATGGATGGATGGTTTTCTGACATAGACACTGCTGCTTTTAAACATATTTAGAAACGTATCTGTACATTTGAGATAAAGGCCTTCCAAAAGCTTCACATTAACCTACTTTATCTATCACAAAACTAGTTTCTATATATGTGTTTAGGAGGATATTTCCTTTGTGACACCAAGTTGTGCTAAATTCAGTCATCTCTGTGTTGATTTTTTGATAGCCTGGTAAAAAAAACAGTTTCTCTGTTGAAGTTTAAAATGTTACCCAATTGCTATCATTTGGCCATGACATAAGTAAAGCACCAGTTCAACGCTATGAAGCTTACTGAAAATTGCCTACAACCCTCCTCCGCCACTGACCACTGTTACTGTCAATTCAATATTTGGAAGCGAGGCCAAAATGGACTGAACGATTGCGTTCACTTCTTCTGCTGCCGTTGCTAAAACAACAGGCAGACTACAAATCTAAAACAGCACAGAAAATGGATGTCGTCATTCACAACTTCTCTTTCTGCTCTCTGATTGGCTCAGTAGAAAATCTACAGCAGGAATCCACTTCAAAGGGAGAAATCCCACAGGCTAGTAACGTAGAAGGCAATAACCAGGCTAATATTTTGAAGAGGTTGATGAATTTTAAGATAGTCTAACATTCCATCTGTTATATGCAACAAACCACAACAGTTGGCAGTAAAACTCAGGCCTCATTATGTCCCACCACCATGTATGACAGTATGTACTGTCATGTATGACAGTACGTACTGTCATACATGTACAGTATGACATGTATGACATGTCATACATGTCATACATGACAGTATGACAGTATGACAGTATGTACATGTCATACAGTACATACTGTCATACAGTACATACTGTCATACAGTACATACTGTCATACTGTCATACAGTACATACTGTCATACTGTATGACAGTATCTGCTGTCATACTGTATGACAGTATCTGCTGTCATACTGTATGACAGTATCTGCTGTCATACTGTATGACAGTATCTGCTGTCATACTGTATGACAGTATCTGCTGTCATACTGTATGACAGTATCTGCTGTCATACTGTATGACAGTATCTGCTGTCATACTGTATGACAGTATCTACTGTCATGTATGACAGTATCTACTGTCATGTATGACAGTATCTACTGTCATGTATGACAGTATCTACTGTCATGTATGACAGTATCTACTGTCATGTATGACAGTATCTACTGTCATGTATGACAGTATCTACTGTCATGTATGACAGTATCTACTGTCATGTATGACAGTATCTACTGTCATGTATGACAGTATCTACTGTCATGTATGACAGTATCTACTGTCATGTATGACAGTATCTACTGTCATGTATGACAGTATCTACTGTCATGTATGACAGTATCTACTGTATACATGGTGACCTAAAAACTTATTTTTAGGTTTTGAACATACTTCACATTGACTATGTTTTTAGTTCACAACAGACTTGAATCTTTTAGAGTTGTTGTTGTTGTTGTTGTTGTTGTTGTTTCCTTGCTTCTGATCATTTGACAGCCTTTAACTGGTGGTGGCTGTTTCACTTAAATGTTCACACATGGTTGGGTTTTCCAGCAGGGGGAAAAAAATCCCAAATGGAGGAATTCAGGCTGACATTAACCTTTTGCAAAATCCTCATTAGTATGGTTGCAGGTACTTTCTGTGTCTGTGCAAACTATTAACTCATATTGTTTGAACTTGTGTACCTGCTGCCTGTTGCTTGATAAATTAAAGTTTTCTTATATGATTATTCTACTCCAGAGAAATAGATTTAAGATATGTGATAATAAAACACGACACTGTTTCTCACTCAAAACTGAATCTGCTGACCTGCTGAAACGTGTTGATAATAAACAGTCCACTGTCAGGAAAATAGTGAATGACTGAGAAAAGCAGCAAACACACTTACTTCAGCAGTGACAGCTAATTTTCTACAGAAGTCCCTTTTATAGAAGAAGTCTTCCTTATTTAAAGCACATTCTCCGAATGTGCCTCACTTTCATGACTTTAACATGTAATGGCACTGAGCTGTTCACTCATTCTCTGTTTTTTTATGATAGCCTTCCAGCTCTCTGAGTCTCGTCTGTCTTTCTCTGATTTGCCTCAGCTGGTGCTCTTCTACTCTCTGACCAGGTAGGAACATACTTTACTGCTTTTCCCGTATTTACAATTATGAGCTGAACCTTTTTGTTATCTGATTATGATATATAGACACAAATAAAGTCAAATGGAGATTTTAAATCCTATTAAAAACCTTATAGGATATACAGGTAACGGCAACTTTAAAGTCTTACCAAACCTCTTAAGCAAATTTAAACATTGTATTGTTGCAATGCCTTCAAAAGTATTCATACCACTTGAATTTTACACATTTCCTGGATAGGAGTACAACATGTTTACATATTGTACAGTGTGTTATTCCTTTTTTTCTTTTGATATTTTATGTACTTATCTTTGTGTGAATCTACATGCTTTGATTGCCATTTATTTTGCTGTTGCACTAAAATCTCCCCCCTGTGGGGCAATAAAATATATAATCGATCCTGTTCTGCTCTATTACCAGTCATGGAACCTGTGGTCCAGATACATTTATTGTTCAGAGCAGCATCTAAATTAATTAGCTGTGCCAAATGCATCTCTTGGCTTTTTCCCCGATCAATTCAATCAATTCTCTTCTGTTCAGATATCTAAACTGCTGTTCTGTTTAGGTATCAGAGCATATGTTGATAAGTTTGCAGTCGTTCCTTCCTGCTCTGTTAGAAGTTTAAAAAATGGTAAATTGTTTTTTGACCTAAGCATTGCTTTAAACCTAAAGACCTTCCTCCCTGACCTCTCTGCTGCACTCCTTGGTCTTTATGACATTATTTGTTTTCTAAATCACATTTTAGTGGACTCTTAGATAATTAGGGAGCCTGAAATCAGACTAATCAATACCCAATGTATACTTTTTTGGTAAAAAAAAAAAAAAACACAAAACAAAACATTATTTTTCTTTCACTTCACTGTTATGTCAAGCATTGTGTTGCTGTATAATATTAAATCTATTAGTTCTGTGAAATTCTTTTATGGTTCCTTTCCTGCATACATTCAAGATATATTACCAAGGGTTGTGAATATTTTTACATGTCTCTTTCTCTCTCCGTATCAGAGATGTGCTGGCTGTCTGCCTGTCCATCCCCCGTTGGATCTATAGTCCATCTGAGATGAATCAAGATCGCCTCTCTGAGCTTGAACCTAGTGAGTCCTTGCTTCCAGTCTCCAGCATCAAAAATACAAAACTACAGTAATTTTAAAACCATGTTGAGTAATGATTTCTGCTCTACAGAAATGTGGTTGTCCACACCACCTGAACAACAAGCAGAAGAAATGCCCAACAAGGAGCCAAGCCATGTGATGTGCTCTATTCAGGTATGTTATTTTGTAAGTGTGAATAAGCATACCCGCCAAAGGAACAAGTTCCCTTTTTTAACTTGGTGAGGAAGTTCAAAGTAATGTAATCCTCTCAAAAGCTATAGCAGCACAAAACAAAACATTCACTGAGCAACTTGAGGAGGAACTTTGAAAGTTAAATTCATGCTAAAAATAATTCACTTTCTAGAGATGTAGAATTGGATAGCTTGTGACATTAGTTAGCCACTTAGTAAAAATAGTTCCAAGTTGTTGTTTGTCAACCTGGTGGGTAGTTCCAAATTTTTTCTCCAAGTAAACAAAACAGAAAAGTTGGAAACAGAAATGTTGCTCTTTGTACAGTCTTTGCAGGCCCTCAATAGATACAATTATAGTTATTTTCTGAAACAATTAGAACATTTGTCAGACTGCCGTGCTTTTAGACCCACTTCAAGCATTTGACATGCTGTGGTGAGTGAATCTTCTTTAAATCAAATAGGAGTGTCTGCATGGTGTTTGTTAACAATTGTGTTTTATAAAAGCATTTTCTGTAATGGAGAATTTGCTAACTTTGCGTTATGTCTACATGGACTGAATTTCTGGAAAGTTTTAAAGGTTATTTATGTTGGAGCCCTCTTCATGCCCTCCACACTATTACAACATTAGTAAAACTGTTTTACAATTTTATTTTTCTCACATCCATCATGATTTCTCCTGTCTTTATCTCCATTTAATTTCAAATGTAATGAAACATTGACTCTGACCTGAATATGACCTCTAAGAGGTCATATTGCTGAGTCAAAATGGTAAACAGTGTCACATTTTAATCACATTTGCTTAAATTCTAGTGTAAGTTTGTGGGCTTAGTTGAGGATCACACAATGTATGCTACGGTATCAGAAGAATACAGAGCTATTGAAATTAATTGTGAGAGCAAGTGGAAATTAAATACATGGGTCTAAAAGATCAAATGAAGACATCATTGCAGCTGCAAATAAAAGCAAATAAAAATTACCTTAGCAAAGAGCAAAGTGGAATTTCAAATGACTGTTTGGATGCAGTATTTGTCTATAATGTTTCCAATGGGATGCCTTAAAAGTCTGCTTTGCTGTCATATTTTTTGAGTTGAATTACCTTGGTGGTCAACCCTGGTGTTGAGCTTAGTGACCAAGATGCTAAGTTCATTAACACGATGAGAGGAAAGACATAGTAAGGAAAATGAAGTTAATTGCAGTTGATACTATCCTATCTAATATTATTATAATATTGCAATTTGATATTTTTATTTCATTGTTACTGTGCAGCGTTAGAGCTGAGCAGCTGTTGTGTAAATATTGTTTTTCTATTGGTCTCTGCAAGAGATTTACCCAAAAAGGTCTCCATTTCTGTGAAAACCATGTAATAAAAGGGTTTAGTGTTAATAATAACAATGCAATTGTTCTCCCTTCTAAAATGCTTGGTATTCACAGATGTGGGGATTAAAAAGCGGAAAATATCTGCCTAAATATATGAGACGGACCAGTCAATCTTTCCAATCTTATTTTTTGCTCATTTGCTTGTTCTTCTGAAGCTGACTTCTGCCAATGGTGCCCTGTGCATCATAAATCCCCTCTACGTTCATGAACATGGAGATGAGTGGTTGACTCACCGGCCAGCGGCTTTACAGTTATCAACTATCAGGCGAGAGCGACGCCTGAGCACCACCCGGACTTGGGCAGGGGCTGGGATACAAAGCAAACGAGCCATCTCACTGGACCAGGAATCCACTGTTGCCAGTACAGAGGGATCAGGTCAGAGTCAAATGCATAGACACACAAAGATTGCTTTTTAAGCAGGTGGTTAAGCTTTTATTAAAAAGACAGTGGATTTTTCATTGAGCAGGTCTGACGAGAGCCAGGTCCGCTGATTCCCCTTTCATCACACAAACGCCAACAGAAGTGGTCCTCAGGAGGCCCAGCCGGGATTTAACGTGTGGCATCCCTCAAAGAGCGAGCACGGGGAGCCTTTCCACGCCCACCACACCAGGAACACCTGAGCAGCACCGCCACAGCAGCCCCGTGCCTCAATCTCCACACAGGGTGTCCTGGATTGAAGATGGAGTTTGGTTGCCTCCACCCAGGCCTTCGTCTTTGCTCCAGCCCCCATCGCTGGAGCTTGACTCACTGTCAATCAGCAGCATAGAGGAGGAGCAGGAGAGTCAACTAACAGGCCCAGTGCCCCTCCACCCTTCAGCGCACCGCTTGGCTGGTAAGGTCATCAACCGTCTGTCGGCTGTGGGCCAGGCGCTTGGTGGTCTGGTGTCTCAGAAGAAGAGGCTGACCAATCGGGTGGTGGAGATGAGCGAGAGGAAAGGAAACGCCTTTGGAGAGGCAGTTAAAGGATTTGTAGAGATGACCCTGAAGGGAGGTTCTGACCCCACTGGGCCTGTGGGAGCAGAGTACCTACAGGAAGTGAGGTCATCACTTTCATCGCTCAGGGAGATCCTGTTGGATTATCCAGATATTCAGGCCATACTGGACAGCATCACTGACTTAAATGACTCTGAGATTGGTGAGAGACATCTAAAATTCTCAAATACCCTTTTGTTGCCAAGATGCATTTTATTCTTGTGTATATTTCTCATCATTTGTCTGTAAATTCTCCTCTAGATTCTCTGGTGGAGCTCGCTCTTCACAAAGTGGCCTTGAAGCCTGTCTCCTCCCATCTCTACTCCTGCATTCACACCTCCAGGACCAACGACAGCAGCTTTCAGCGTCTCCAGGGAAACTTCCTGTTGCTAGAAAAGAACGGAGTTGAAGAACTTGGTGGATCAGAAGGAGTCGGAGTCCCTGATTCTGTCACATTGGAGAGAATTCAGCAGAGATGGGCCAGTATGCATGAGGCCTACTCCCCAAACAAGAAGAACCAGATCCTCCTCAAGGTCTGCAAGATCATTTACCTCAGCATGAGCACTAATGCTACTTCTAATGCTGGTAATGTATGTTTCTTAATGTCCCAGTACTGAGTGAGGATGGGCTGGTATCTGAAACTCTTCTCTATTGCAGATGCCGTGTTTGGAGCGGATGATTTCCTGCCTTGTTTGACCTGGGTTCTCCTCCGTAGCAACTTGGTCAGCTTACAGGTGGACACGGACTACATGATGGAGCTGCTGGACCCCACACAGCTACAAGGAGAAGGTGAAACCAATAAGTGCCGTATTTTCCAGACTATAAATAGCATCATTCAAAAAATGTGTCAAGAAAAGAAAAAAAAACATGTATAAATTGCATTTATTTAAAAAATTTTAAACTGGTTGGGAAACTTTTCAATGTTAATGATTTGATCTGGTGACACATTGTGTTCAGTTGCTTTTCAGAACCTAGACCAGGTATTTTGGACTAGGTTCTAGTGCAAATATTTTTAAGAACTTTTAAGAAGACATTTTTTACCATATTATATGTGAAATAATCTTCCAGTGGTATTTTTTCATCAGTATTGAGGAATTATTGACATAAAGGACAGGGAAGCTGGTCAAAGTTGAAAAGACATGAGACTCACCTTCCAGCAGGACTGTAAGCATACATAAGTATCTATTTGAACGACCTATTCAAAGCATAGATCAAAATCCAGTAGAGAATCTGTGCCAAGATTTAATAAAATAATGTTACCTCATCTAGTCTGATGGCATTGTTTTCAAAAGAATAAATCAGTTTCCAGACCACCAAGAGGCTTCCAGGTGGTTCCACAAAGCCTCAATGGAGTTAAACAGAAATGCACTCCACACCTTTCAGATTTTTGCTTGTAATGTCTGTTTCCACTTCTCTATCACTTCAAATCCTAACAAAAAATGGTTATGTTTTTGGATTCAACAGTGAAATGTGCCAATCTCAACACTTTTACAAGGAAATATTCACTGAAATACAAAACCACAGCTTTAGTACAGTGTTGTCTAAAGTTTGTCAGTGTTGCTAAGACTTTTTTTTATATCTTCTTTACAGGTGGCTACTATCTTACAACTCTATATGCCTCTCTCTTCTACATCACTAGCTTCCAGCCACGGCTGGCTGCCCGCCAGCTCAGTGTGGAGGCCCAACACTCTATTAACCAATGGCATCGCAGACGCACGCTCCACTGCAACAAGTCCCGTCGCAGCGTGCACAGACGGACAATTCGCAGGCAGACAGCCAAGCAGAACTTGGGTGAAAGTGGGGAAGAGAATGAGTCTGAAAATGCTGATGTTTTAGAACGGTACACAGAAACTAGCGCAAATGCTGAGTGGCAGCCAAGTGAGAACACAGAGTGTGAACAGGAACTAGGAGACCAGCCACAGACCACGGTGCAGACAGAATTTCAACCTGCAACGCAGCAAGAGGTGATGACCAGCGAACAGGAAGACAAGCTGAGTGTTTGCATAGAAACAGAGGAGGCCCAAGACGATTCTGATGGAGAGCTGAGAGAAGACCTGAGGTGACAATATGGGACAGTTTGTCAGTCTTCCCCCAGGTCAAACAAACCCTTCCTAAACCCACATTAATCACTCCTCTAAAATAGCACCATAGTACCATATGCATTTTTACAATAAGAAAGTCCCTGATGTAGGTCTCAGTTGAAGGTGTTCAGTGATGCTTTCTTTTTTGGCCCATGCCTCTGTGCGTTTCCGCTCTGTGTATCGACTTTATCTTCCTGTTTAGATGGTGATTCTAATTTAACCTGTGTACATGTTTGTATTAGACCTGATGCACAATGCTTCTCGCTCTCTGAAACCGGACATTAGGTCAACTTCTCCTCAACTCTGAACATCGAAAAGCCGAGTCAGCGAATTAGACAGCGATCTTAAATTCTAGTTTGTCTATCAATATAGCTTTGCAAAATTATTCATACCTTGCGAACTTTTTCGCATTTTCTGACTTTACAACAATGTATCTGTCATACGTTAGGATGGCCTGGTCACAATTTAGATGTAAATTCAAATGAGAAGCAATGGCAAAGCTGTTTTTGATATTTCCCAGTGGGACCACTGACAGGTGACCTGAGATGGAGTTATCTAATATGTCAACTAAGCTTCTACCATTTTTAATATGCAAATGCAAGAAATATCAAATACATTGCTGTGATCAGATTAAAATTATACACTTGTCATTTCCTTTCAAATAGGCAACTGCTTCCTAGCTAGAAGCAGCATTAGCTTGTTTCTTTATCACTGTACCTCAAACACATTGTTACCAGAGGGGGTTTGCTGTAGGTCAGTAATATTTAACTGAGATTTCTATCTTCAAGATTATATCTGTGTAGCACACACAAGCTTTTATTTATCAGACAGCAATAATGTTCAATGAATGTGTAGCACTGCTTGCTTTTAAATAAAGATCTCTTCTCCTCCCTGCTAACCTGCCTGGCATCCAACAGTTAATTAATTTAAAAATAAATTTCTATGGTTTTCAGTTCCCTACAAAAACCTTAACCCAATCAAAATTTTAAATGATTAAAATAGTAACATTTTGTTAACCCAATAGTTCAACAAAAATGATTTTGACCTGCACCACTAGATGGCAGCATTACACCTTCGATAACGTCTTAATTGTTTAGAAGCACGGCTTATAGTTTATCTAAAAATCATGTTTTATGAGTTTGGGTCTATTTAGAATACTAAGTAATTGTAAAGCATGATCTAGAAGCAACTATTCTAATTAAAGCTGGAAGGTTGGTGAACATTACATGATTCCCATGATCATTAAAAACAACCTGAAAATGTACACAGATTATTATCAGTGAGAACAAAAGCACATCTTGAAAGGCTCTAATAAATGTGAGAAAAAATTTTGTAATTGTATTTGGCTTGTTGTTTAAAATAAACATAGTATGCATTTTTAGTTTGTAGAAACTCCCTTATTACAAAGGGGAAATGCCAGAAGTAGTTTGAGATGTACGTTGCTCCACCTGACAGCAAACTTTGTAGACCTTGTGATTTCTTTATTTTATGTTCCACTTTTGCCCCTAGGACACTATTTTACCTGTTAAAAGAGTGTCATGGAAATATGCTTTTCAAATATCTTTAATTAATTCATTGACTTTGGTATTCACCGTGCTAAACAAATATAGTCATAAAATTTCAGAAATTGTAAAAACAAATTAACTGAATTACTCCCTCATGTTCTCCTGAGTCCTGCTAATGACCTGATTATTTGACTCAGCTGTGTTGAAGCAGAGACGCTTCTAAAAGTTGTCAAGGACCAGAATTGAAAGGTTTGGGGCTCATCACAAAATGCAAAATACTAGGACTATATATAAACTACTACACATAAATTTGTTAGGTTTAAAGCTAAGTTGTTCCAGTAAAATTAAGTTGTAGTAAAGAAGAGGCTGAAAACACGTCAAGTTCCAACTGAGGAGGGAAAAATTATTAATCAAGCGGTCCCTCGTAAGTGTTTAAGGAGCTTAAAGTTGAAGGTTAATAGATGCTGTTGAATTTGAAGCACAAGCTAAAGTAGCTACTTGAGCTTTAGTCTGTGAACTGAATGTTGTGACACTCAAAACGCAGATCCTGAATAAACTCCCAAGATCTGCAGATGTTAAAGGCTAAAAAGCTCTAAGGACTTTTTCTGGCTGCATTTCTTCATATCGAATTATTGCATAGTTATTTTTTTATTGCCTTTTAATCAACAGCCTGTAAATCCAAGGGTTCCAGCACAGGCTAATGAATGCACATGCACTGAGAATGCACACATGTAAATAGTTATCCAGGGGCCCTCTTATGTAAATGTACACACTCGAAGTCATGGACACTCGCATATGGAACTATCTCGCCTCTGCCTCCTGAACGCCCGAGCCAATCAAATTTGCCTAATGAGACATCTGGCATTCTGCCTGCATGTGGATGCTGAGCCCAGAAACAGCTGGGTCGTCTCACATACACACACGCACGCACACACTTCGGCCTAAATCTGAGGAAAGTGCTGTGGTCCAGACTAAACTAGCCAGAACCCAACCTCACACTCTGACTCTCCTCTGAAACGTACTTCTTTTACACATGTGATATATTATGCATACATGAGTCTGTTACACACTCAGCATGGCCATAAATTAGATATATGGCAGCAGTGACTGCTGGAGGACAGGGTGCACTGAGAAGAGAGGAGTGGATGTGAAGTAAGGAGGAGGGGGGCAGATGGCTGTGGCCTGAGGCATTAGAGGTACTGGCAACTAAACATTGAGACTGCTGCAAATACACACATACCTCTTATATATCTATAGATATATATCTATATATATCTATAGATATATATCTATATACACACATATATATATATATGTGTGTGTTTTTGAGTACTGTTCAGCATAAGTCAACGTAACTTTGCATCTAGTGAGAGCTAATTAAGTGAAACCTCCTTTAAATGTTTCTCTGAGTTTCTGCTTTTTCAAATGACGCAGAATCAAACACAATCATCTTGCAAATTGTTGTCTCTTCTTTCACATTTTTAACCTTAATACTGTCTACCTCTGTTAGACATGTGCAATACTGCATAGTTTGGCATTGATCCAATACTATGTAAATACAAGATCAGCATCTTCGATACCAATACTTAGTATTATTTAAAGTTTATATATAATCAAACTCCTGATCTTCAGGTGTTTTTCTGTATTTTTTTAATTCTTGGACACAATTTTGATGACGTTTATAGGTGTCTGCAAAACATGTTAATAAAGTATTTACAAGATAAAGGAAACATTTTATCTTTGTCTTTTAAATGCAATGCAAAAAAATATCATTAGAGAGCAAATCAAAGCAAAATCCTTATTTATAGTAGAGTTAAGAAATTATGTTTTTTATTGTGTGTTATTTAAGTATATCTAAAAGCCTGGGAGATATTTGTAAAACACTGACAGAAACAATTAAAATCTGGTGCTGCTTTTATTGTCAAATTTGACAGAAAATCAAATTTTATTTTAACCTGAAAATCTGAAGACAATTATTGTAAATGCTGCTTGTTATAATAAAATACAATAAAATCATTATCCTCACATGAGGGATTCTCACAAAAGGGAAACTAGATTTGCCCTGGAAAACTGTAATCAATGCAGCTCACTAAGCTTCTTTTGATCCAAAGTTTATTGAATATTTCTGTTTTAATCCAAGTAAAGCCTCCCTCATGTTTCAGCCTCTTATTTCATATTTTTTAAATTGTGTTGTTTTCTTGTTTGCAGCCCTTAAATCAGTCCAGGTGATACACACAAACACACGCACACACACAGTTTGGTTGCATCTTTACCATCCTGCACTGCTTTGTTCTTATCTGCCACATGTTCCCTACTCTACATGTTTGTGTCTTTGTCTTTCCATCGGCCTTTCAGAGACTTTAACCATCCAGCAGCTTGCCTCAGTCACAGCTTGTCCACACACAGACAATGAGGTTTTCCCCCTGTTGCTTCTCTACTCCTTTCAGGCCTACTATAGCTTCGGTATTCCCTCCAAAGTCATTCAGTTCCTCCCTGTTCTCTTCCTCCTTTCCCCGCTGCATTCCTCTGTTTCTTTTTTACTTACTCCACCCCTCCCTTTTCTCCCCCTTGTCTAAACTCTGACAGGTGTGTAATTGAATGATTAATGATCAGAAGAGTGACCCTCCTCCTACGCACACACACAAACTGATTATGTTAAAATGTGATTTTACATATTTATATGCACACTCACACACACACACACACACCCACAAACTCCCAGTTTCACACAAGGTGTGCACATTTCCACATCTCACACATTCATATTACCCCAACAGCCCGAATGGCCAAAACCAGTAGGCGTCTTCAAACGAAATGAAACATAATCAGGACTGTTGCGATTCGCTGAGAGTGAAATATATGGAGACGTGTCGACACAGTGGCAGCGCTGCACTTTTTCCTTAAAATGACAATCATATGGTTTTCATTTTACAGAGCTGTTTCCTTCAGAACTGGTGAAAATGTGCTTCACACTTCAATGTCTTTTAGATGTTCAGCTAAAAGCTCAGGTGATTGAATTTGTAGAATTAGATCCTCAAAGAATATATCGGTCTCTCCAGGAAGTTGCGATGTTGCACATCCCTTAATTATCAGTAAATGTTGTTCAACTTGCAATTTTCTCCAACAGCAAGTTGGGGAAATTGTCATCCCTTCTTTTTCTGCAAATCTGACCGATCACCTTAACGTTTTATACATTTTCTTGTTTTCTGACCAATCACTGCTTAATTTTGACCAGTCCAAAAATAACGAAAGTGACCAAAAAAGACCTCAGAGAGGTGACTATGGTTGAGTTAATAGGTTGAGTTCTTGACTCATTCCATACAATGAGTTTCATTTACAGTCAGTGAACCAGATATTGTCACTTAGTGGAAAACAATAAAACATGAGATTCTAATAGGATTACAATGCAAAGGATTTAAAAAGAAATTAAATCAGACATATAATAATTTCTAATAGCAGGTTATCACTCTGAGGTTTAACTGGGGGTCACAATATCTCACACATTTTATAAGTTGATTAGTTAAAAAATATAGATTGTAGCCGTAATCAAGAGAAGCAGGATGCGATATGAAAACCTCAGCTAATTATTTACAGAAAAAAAATATAAGTATGGTGATTTACTAAAATACCTAGCTAGCCATTGGAATCCCAAACCCTTAGAAATGTCTTTCCAGACTAAATGAGACACTTTCTTTCTCATCTGTCATGCAAGAGGTGTTACTTTTAGCCACTTCATGTTGTCCAAGAGGTCCTTGTGGTTTGTTGATTCTACAAGTGTATGTTAACAGTCACAAGGCCTTTGGTTTGTGAAATTAAGCCAAAACGTCTGCCTATTCACACAAATCCTTGATTTACAAAGGCATATATGTCGTAATGATCTGGAACATTAGATAGTGATAAAACAATTTAAAATAAGATTTATCTAGCCGTGATATAAAGCCAATGCTGGGAAAATAAAAATCAATAGTCATTTTAGAGAATTCCTAATAAAAATAGTTCAAAATTAGATATAATTTCTTTCCTGATCTCCTCTGGGTAAAATCTTTTAAATCATCTGTATTTGTTGTTTTAAATCTTTAACGTCCAAATTAATGAACAAAAAAAGACAAATTTTCTTGTTTGTCACCAACAAGCTTTGCAACAAGCCGGAGTTCAGCCTGCAGCTCTTGGAGGTCACAGTGAAGCAAACACTCCTCTGCTTTACATGACAGTGTGTTGGGAAACATGACGGGGAAAACAATCCGGCGAGGAGTTGGAGGAGTAAAAGTGAGGCCAGCGTGGTCGAGGACTGAGCGTGTGAGGGGACAAAGAAATGAAAAGTAGAGGGCCGCCGAGGTCAGGACCTGGTGCCAAGGAGAACAACCATTTCCTGTTGACCTCCTACTGAACTCTGGCCCCTGATCCCTCCCTCCTTCTCCAGGCTGACTGGGGGCAGGGAGGAGAGGGTGTGCTGTTCAGGGTTTGTTGTGTGGTTGCAGTGCTGTGGATGGATGATGGAGGACGTATCAATGGACGTCTAATGGAAGAAGAAAACTAGAATAGAAACACCAAGTGTAGAATGGCATGCTTGAGGAAAGAAGTGTAAAAACAAAAAATTCTGAGGTTGGTTTAGGATTAGGAATAATGATCTGAGAGCTACTCTGTGCTTTAAAGCGTTTGGAGAAACTCAGTCTCCTGACTGTGAAGATCCAGTGTGTGTGACAGATCGCTGCAGCTGCAGCCTGAGGCCTCCATCAGAGATAAAACAGATAGTTATGGAGCAGGGAGGGACATGACTTATGACTGCAGAAAAGGAGGAAGATCACACTATTTTTCAGGGAAAGATGCTTTTGAAGTGAATGGCTGAGATGTTTATCATGAATGTTTTAATATCTCAGGGGTGGAAAAAAAATCCCAGCCGTGTGAAGGGCTGTAAATTCAGAGCAAACACAAACATGAAGTCTATTTTATATTTTCAGGGTGTTAGAGTTTTGGCTTTAAGCATTTCTGCAACATTTCTATCAGTTTTAGCACAACGATCCTCTCAGTTCATCATCAAAAATAACAGTTGCTTATTCTTCTGAGTTTGTGACACTCAGTCATATTCAAGAAATAATTATATTATTTAAGAGTTTATTTAGTTTAGGTAACTCAGTGCAGAAATTGGAGCTTATTTAAAAGTGTTTTGTACTGTTTAATGGGTTAGTGTTTTGAAAAGGTACTTTTAATCTGATGTTGCCTCATTAAAACACAGATTCTAATGAGCTAAATATGAATGTAGGGAGTGCCCATGAATTGCGAGAATCTATTTAATCTCTGTTTTGTTTTATTTTTTCCTAACTAATTAAATAGAATTACAACTAACGATTGTATGCTTAGCTAAACAACACTTATTCTACTAAATAGGTAGGCTTCACTGAAAATATGTAAGCTCTCCCCAAACACTTGAGTGTTTTCTCCTCTTACATTTTCTAAAGCAAGTAGAATGTCAACCTTTGTTTAATTAATTTTAATGTTTCTGAATTAAAATGTGGTAAACTGTAAACCAGTCATGCTGTTGCCTGTTTTTTTTGTTGGCTTTTTTTGTACTCTGGATACTGACATTTGGTTTTACTGAGCAAAAATATCCACAAGGTGAAAGAATAAGAAACAGAGAATTTATTACCCATCTTTGATGCAGTCATAAAAATGATGTTGTGGCCAATGAGAGGTGTTCCTTCATGCTGTTTCATTTGCTGTTCTGTGATTTTTAAAGCTATTCACACATCTGCAACTTTTCACATTTTGTCACACATCCCAGTAGTTCAGCAGTTCCTCAATCTGAGTCCATCTGGCACCAACCACTGCGCCCTGAAAGCCACTTTCAGCAAATCTTGTTTCCTGATACTTAGATTTAACGTCATCACATCTAGAGTTGCCACCATGTGATTGGCTAATTGTGTCTACTTGCAATTCAAATGGGGATGACTCTAAAGTAGGATTGTGTAGGAATCCCAGTTAAATGACGTTATATATATAAGGTAATATATATATAATCCTATTTTCTATTTTTCTCGAAACGTGCCTTGAGATTATGGGGGGTTTTGTTCATCAATTCTGTATACCAGGGGAAAAATGTAAAAAAATAATAATAATAAAAAAAAAAAATAGAAGTTACTGTAATAATTTATTTTTCTTGAACTCTGAGCCTGATATTTGTTCTGCCTGCTGTTGAATTGGACTCTTAAAGTGAGTTTATGCACATTTCTTTCCTGGAGAATGTCTGGAGCTGCAGTGACTGATCAGCAGGTGGAAATATCATTTCATTCAAAAATAAGAGGCTCACTATTTTCACCAGCTAAACCGATCATATCAAACAAACAGATGACAAGTGACAAGGCTTACAAAAAACATTTTAATACTTTAAGTTTTTTTTTCACCATCATGATCATTCAGAAATTCTTCAGCGGTCCAAGCAAGAGCAGAGAAGGAGCCGAATGTGTGAAGAGTCCTTTGGCTGCAGCTTCCCTCTCACAGCTGTGACAGTTGACGGAGGACTAGAAATGCTTGCAGAAGTCCTTCTGTATATGTGTGTGTGTGTGTAGGGGTGTGTGTGCTTGTGTTGGAATGGCTTCCTGTGTCGTGTCTGTTGCTTGATCTACCAGTGAGTTGGAGGAAAGCTTCTAACGGACGGCTGCTGGCGCCTTAAGGAGGTCAGTGGTGCGAGAGCGAGGCAGACTGGAAGTCATTCAGAGTGTTTAGCTTCATGCTGAGGAAGAGCACTAACATTTCAACAAGCTCACATGAAGCTGCATCTGCCTGGAGTGGCACACAGAAATATAAAAATATTTTAAAAAAACTAAAAAGAAAGCTTTAAATAAAGTGTGTGTGGATGTGTGTGTGTTTCTGATAGTCAGCGTGTGCAGGAAGACGGGGCGGCTGTGAAGAAGGTTTGGCTCGCAGGATCGAGTCCCGTCCAGGAACATCCAGGTGGTTGTGTTTCTGAGCCTGTCATCCTGTGGTTCACGAGGCATGATGGGAAGTGTAGTTTAAAGCATGTGTCTCACCCACAGGACACAGTGGAGACATTTGAAGAGGAGGAAGCACTTCTACTCAGAGAGGTATGGCTTAAACCTGTGGGTCCAGACTCAGGAGTGTGTCGGTGAAATGTTTGAGCATGTGTGTGTGTGTGTGTTTGTCAGTCGATCAGCTACATTAAGGTCAGTGTCTCTCAGTGAGGAATGTAAACTTTTGGAGCAGTTTGTCTTTAAATAGGGTACTGGAACAGCCATTACACACACACTCCACACACTCACATTCATACTGTAACTCTTTTACACCCACACACACACGCCCTCTGCTCCCCCAGATAGCTAGTGTGCGTGTATGTCCAGTCCTTGGGTGATGAGCGGCTCCGCGGGGTGTGCATGCGGCGGCGGGTGAAGCAGCATGGCGGGGTGGGGGTGTGGGCCAGGGTACGAGTGGAGGGACGTTCCTGGGTGGGGGGGGTAGCCCGGCTGGGACAGCAGAGCGGTGGGGTACTCGCCCTGAAGAGAGGACATTCCTGGTAGACCTGGTGGAAAGTAAAAAATATATATTTAAGATTTAGACTGCATGATGTGAAAGCAACACCTGAGCCATCATATTTTATGTCCATGACATAAACCACAATTACTTAGCTAAGAACTGGTAGTCTGCATCTGGCAATTAAAGCAGTAAGGTTCAATGGACTGCAAGAAGATAAACATTCAAGTGAGTTTTGTGACCCTAAGTATGATTTTATATTTTGCTGTTCTTTGTTTTATGATTTGACAATTAATCTGCATATGAAGGTACAACACAAAAACCCTGATTTGTTTTGACTGAACATAGAGAAGCAGAATTCAGTTTTTATGATTCACTAATCTGGAACAAAGGTCCAGAAAACTGAAAAACTGCTGAAACGCTGAGTTTCTTTAGAGTTGCCTTTGATTAAAAATAACTGGAAAATTGATCAATAAATTTGATGTATGTTTGGTTGATGAATTTGATTTTGGCATTTGACAAAGTGTAATGTTTATTTATGTTTCACTAACGATTATAGTTTACTTTGAACTGGCTTGTAGCTGAAATTTACTAATTGATATTTTGGCTATTTAATGAAGAAATGTTTCTTTCAGCAACATTTATTGAACATGTTTTGCAGCCAAAAAGAGGATTTTGTATCATCTATGGTACATTTTTATTATGGAATTTAGTTTGTGTTAATGTTTTACAATATTTTGTTTTGGTGTCTGTTTTGACATCCTGTATGTATTTATGTAATGTAAATAAACCAAGGAAGGCTGGGAACCATGCAACAGTGCATGACACACAAATAAACAATTGCCGAATTTATTTTTAGGAACAATTCAGAATTTTTGAAGTAAGGTTATGTTGAAATATTACAGCAGGAAAAGTATTTGTGTTTTTATACTTATACTTTATGCTGGTCCTCAAGGCTGAAGCTAAATGTTATAGAAAGTAGTGGCTCGCTGACACTTTGGATAGCCTGAAAAAAAAGTATTCGCTCCACCTGTTACAAATTCACAGATTTATGTGTGAGGTCATTGTGCTTCACCCTGCTGGACCTCAGAGAGGAATCATGGATGCCAGGAGGGGCCACATGCAGATGAGGACCAAGATTTCTCCCAGGTTCAAAGTTCAATCTCTGTCAACATTCTAGCCGAAGAGTTACAGTGCAGCTAACCTACGCAGTTCACCAAAGCTGAAGATTCCCAGAACTCTGCTGAGAGGTCAACCGTCTCACAGATAACCCTGATATAGGAGGTAGAGACTCTTTTGTTGATTTAGAACGGACGCTGAATGTTGGTGAAGATGTCTGCTTGTTGTTCTTATTCTTACAAGAATTATTTAAAGTGTAGGTTGAGTTCCCAACTTTACTTGGTGATTCAGAGTCCAAGCTGGACTTTTAGCCATGTTATGTATTTTCCAGACAAATTGTGCCATTTTATAGCACAATAAAGTAACTATGTTATCATCAGTTGTTATAAAAGGATGTATATGTCAAATATGACTTAAAAGAAGTTTGACTTTGTAAATTTAAATTGGGTCTCTGTCTCTTTAAGAAGCTGCTGATTAATCTGACATTCGTCACAACAATGCTTCTCATGATGTCCTTTACAGCCGTTCTTTGGAGCGTTGGACTGAGAAATTGTTCGTCTGATGAGCTCATCAGTGGGGCTTTTCTGAGAGCAGTTGTTGAGGTAATGCCGAATGGTTGCCTGTGGAGATTCACAGCTTTCTAAAACATGCATAAAAGAATAAAAGCAGCACTCCAGGTATGTTTTTGATGAGGCAACAACATCACATGAAAAAATGTCTCCACCTCCCTTTATGACAAACATCAGTGATCTATATAAATGCCGTTTCATCTGTATCCCATCTGCATGGGGCAGCTGTTTACACCTGACGATTACTCACACAAGAATAAAAAAGGAGTCAGTATGCCACCTATGATCTAAAATCCAAAAAATATTCAGTTTTTTTTAATAACTGGGTTGTGGTATGTGATCTTAACAGCTGTAAGAGGGGACAAAATTGAAGAAGATGGATATTTTTCACTTTAAGAAAAAGAAAATATTTCCTCAGATATCGTCGAGAAAACTGCAGTAAAATGTGTATCAGTCAGGGTCTATTTTCAGCTGCAGATAATCTCACGGTCAGCGCTCTGGTGAATATTTTCAGCGGCAGCCTGGTGTCTTAGGCGCTGAGTCACATTAAACTAAAGAGCCTCACAGTAAGTGTGTGACTCATATTTACGCGTTAAACTGCATGTAGATGAAAGCATTCTTTACATCAGAGGGGTTGAATCAGCCGGCTGTACCTGCCGTTCGGAGCCCCAAATGAGCCTGTCCGTCGAGGCTGTAGCCTCCCAGTGCAGCTCCCTCTGGACTGTAGGGACCACCCTGACCTGGGAGACCACACACACACACCTTCAGACACAAATACACACTCAGACACATCACATATATACACAAAGACTGGTTGAACACTGACCTGAGCGGTTTGACTGATCAATCATCGGCTGAACTATTCTCCTCCGGGCGTTGATGAACCTGGATGAAGTAAGAGACGTGAAGACAGGATGTGGAGAGAGAGAAAGAGAAAGAAATGGACAAGGTCGACCGTTAATGGAGAAAAAGGGAAAGAGGGAGACTATTAACCTTTTCCCTTTTACAAGCACTTAACCCTTACAGAGAGCAGAGTAAATCAACGTTAGGGCAGAGAGTGAATTGATCCGCCCTCTGATAATTGATTGATCTGCATTGATCTGTTCACTTTGTGTGCTGCTGCTGCTGTGGTGAAGGTACACATAAAAACATGCAAGCTGCAACATAAAGGAAATCCTTTGATCGGCGTGAAACAAAATAAAAAATTCTTATACACAGAAAATGAGCCACTTGGAAAAAGCTTTCTGGAAAGCAGAACTGCATTTAAGTCTGCGGCCATGAAAAGGAAATGGAGAAGCAGTAAATAATCTGATTATTGGATATTGATCCGTAGTTTCGTTTTATGGGCAACAGGATTTTACTAGACTGCAGCTTGAGGGAAAAAATGCTTTACAGGGCGTTTTTCTCTGCGTCATAAACTATGCTTCAGTGAACTAGATTATAATGATCTTTGTGAAAGTCTTGTAAAGCTGTGACCTTTTTTTTATCGACACTGAATGTGAGCATTATAAAACACTTCGTATCGACTTTAAAGTATTCCTACCCCTTGAACTTTTTCCATCAACTTATAATGGGATGCTTTTTATTGGGATTGTATATCATAGTGCATAATTGTGAATAAGATAGAAAATGATCCCTGGGTTTCAACATGTTTTGCTATACAAATTAAAATGTTTCATGCACTTTCCTAAGTCTGCACTTCACAGCTACAGCTTCTCTAACAGCTTTGTTTATTTAGAGATTGAGAATCTGCCCTATTTTTCTTTGTTTAATAGTTAAATCTCAGTCAAATTGACTTGAAAACGTCCTTGAACATTAGTTTTCAAGTCTTTCTCAGTTGGATTCAGATCTGGACTTTGACTGCGAGATGAATATGATTTAAACAATATTATTTAAACTATAACATTGGATGGTGATGTGCACAAATACCAGCAGAAATACTTGTAACATTTTCTTAGGCGTGAAGCTCGAAGTTATTCCACACTCTTTCCATTTTCAGATGAAGGACTGAACATGCTTTAAATGCTTTAATTTTATAAATTAAGTTTGGCACAGTTACATTAAATTGTATTTTTGAACTTTTCATGGTGCCATTTATGTAGCTCTTTCTGCTCTGATGCCTAAACCCAATCTTGAACATGGCAGCTCCACTAAGCATGTTACAAAAACCTATTACAATGAACCTTTAAGAACTGTTACGGCCAGAAATCATTTCTGTGTTTTTAGTAAATCATAGAATGGCAACATATGACTGAAACATCTACCTATCATATAACTGCTGCTTTTTCCCTATTTTTTAAAATTTGTATCTGTCTTTCTGTAGTATATATTATTGTGATGTAATGTTGGATAGCTGTGTTTTTCCATATTCCACAGAACAGAAACCTGGAGGAAAATAACAATTATGCGGAGGGAGGCCTGTTTTCTTTAATTTTTTACTGCTTAAAAATTAAATAAATAAAAAATGAATAGCATTTCTCATCTGTGAGATGTTAAACGTACTGAGGTAACCTTACTTTAAACATCTCCACAACTTTCTTCTTGCTTGTTTACATGATGCTTTTTGTTCACTAATGCTCTCCAATAAACCTGGATTTATACTGAGTTAAATCATATTGTTGTTATATATGTTTATGTTTTCTGGATATAATTCATTTTATTTAAGTGGATCATGATGTACAGGGGTTGACCATAAATGCAAGACCACACTTTTTATTTGTAAAATATTTTAATAACCATGTGTAATTCTCCTTCCATCTTACAGTTATGCACTACTTTGTGTTGATCTCTCACATAAAAAAGAACAATAAATTACACTGAAATTGTAATTTAACTAAATGTGAAGAGGTTCAGCTGGTATGAATGCTTGTGCAAGGTGAAGAAAATTCATCATTTCCTCTTAAACAAGAGAGTTTAACTGATTATTGGAAAGCCGTGGGGCTGGGATTAGTGTATTGATCGAGCAGAGCACTGACCAGTTGTTGACCTGTAAGATGGTCAGCCCCGTGTCCTGTGACAGTTGCTTCTTCTGCTCCTCCGATGGGTACGGGTGCTGGAAACATGGAGACACACACACACACAGATGGCGAGTGGAAAGTTAAGCAAATCAAAGCCAGGCCCTGAGGTGTGTTGCTGGCAGCAGTGAGATGACTGATGGGAGAATCCTCCCAGAGAAACATGAAGCCGCACCTTAAACCCAGACTGAAATAATGTGTGTGAACTCTGAGTGTGGATTCTGAAGACCCTTCATCTAAATTCCCGTCTGCTCTCACATTTAAAGCCTCACTAAGCCCACTAACTCTGTCTCTTTTTCCCTTTCCACCGCGCACACAGACACATACTGCAATAATTGGAGTGAAGCAACATTTGACCTGCCTCATTTAGTAGCTAATTACTAATCTAACCACCTTAGCAACAATTACACACTCCATTTCTATCACTTCTAATATGAGCATATTCACATAATCACTTAATCCCCCAGTTTTTCATTTAATTTAATTGACCTCCATCGCACACTCGCTTCCCTTCTTTGTCTTTCCTCGCACATGACGTTTTTCCCACAGTAAATCCTCTGCGTAGTAATCACTCTCCCACCACTGTACACAGCCGTCTTTGTTTGCCTATATGTCTGCAGGGGTGGCCCCAATGAATGCATTTCAAATCTAATGGATAATTTTGACAATATGTGATCGAAAAAGGAAAATGAGAAGCTCACCGACAGGTGCTGGAAGAGCCACGCTCTCATGATGTTTGTGGCCACTTTGGGGAAGATGCCCCTCTTTTTGTTGTTCCTCCTGTCTCGGTCGCTCTCGTCCTCCTCCCCCGTGCTGGGGGAGGCCACTCCCCCATCGAGACCGTCTCCTGCAAGAGCGACCTTGGCGTCATTGCATGCCAGCAAACGACGTATTCATACACGTCCAGCTGATATGCAGCTCTGGAAAAAATGAAGAGACCACTGCGAAATGATCAGTTTCTCTGATTTTACTCTTTATAGGTATATGTTTTTTACTCTATGAACTACATAGCTCCCAAATTCCAAGTAAGAATTTAGTGTTTTTGCAGAAAATGATAAATGGTAAAAAATAATGACAAATGCAGTGCTTTCAGACCTTGAATAACGCAAAGAAAACAAGGTCATATTCATTTAGAAACAACAATTCAAGTTTTTTAACTCAAGAAGAGTTCAGAAATCAATATTTGATGGAATAATCATGAGGTTTTCAATGGGGTTCAATGCAGTGGGCTCTTAATTGTTTCCAAAGCTGTATGGAGGATTTTGTTTTTATGGCACGACTTACAAAGTCATCTGATTGGCACGGACTGCCTGCAGAACTAACATGTACATTCATATCCATTAAAGTAAAATATTCATTCACATGAGACCCATTTGTCATATTAAAGTATCTTTTCTTAAAGCTGCAGAACGTAACTTTTATTATGTTTTTTATTTATGTTTGTGAGTTCTTGTTGTTCAGGGGACGTCAGATTTATGAATTTTATCCAACAGCAGCTCCATTGTCATTGATGAATGGTTTATACAAACATAAAGGCTAAAATTTGCTATAGAAATGCAGATCATCAAACAGTTTACAAGACTTACTGGTTATGTCAGACATTTACCAAACATCTGGTCACATCTTTGTTTGCAGTATTTTCCAGCAGAACTTGTGTGAACATGTGTGCAAACCTGCGTCGCTGCAGTTGTCCCCTGTGCTGTGTGAGGGCAGCCCACAGGTGCCTGGCGTTCCTAGAGGCGTAGTGGCACATTCATCTGGCTCCCGTAACCACGATGCATTCTGCAGCGCAGAGAAAAGGATGGAGAAGAGAATGCTAGACAGAAACTGCTGCAAGGGACCATGTAAATGACTGGGTGTCTCACCTGTTCTGACAGACTGGTGCAGGAGCCGCCAAAGTCCTCCATGTCCGACTTGGAGCCGCCCTCCCGCTCATCCAGCACTAAGTCAGTGGGCATCTTTCCCTTCAGGCAGGTGATGTAGCGATGGCAGAAGTTATCACACAGGTCGTGCACCTTCAGAATCAAAATTATGTCTTATTATGGTTGACATCAGCATGTGCCAGGAATATGCTGAGTATGTCAAAGCAGAGTCTCTCTGTTTTATCATTTTGAGCTTTCAATAACATCTTGTTAGAAAATCTGCCAGGTTTGGAAATTTTAGGTTTTCATTTTTATTGAAAATACACATGAAGACTGATGTTTACATTTAGTTATGCTGACCACAATGAGAACTAGACGAGATGCTAAAGACAATTCAGAGCGGCAATTCTATTATCTCTTCACCCGCAAACTGTTTTACAGAAAATCGCCTGAAACTTCAGTTTTATTGTATAAAAAACAATGGCTGCTCATGGCAGGAAGGTAAGAAAGAGAAATGTTAAACATGGTTAAATTCTTAGGGAAATTAGCTAGTGCAAAAACACAAACACCAGAAATCTTCCTCAAATTTCAAATAATGTTTGTTGATGCGTTCACAGACCAAATTATGGACCTGAAATGCAAATCCATAAATACATATACACAAAATGAAACTAAAGAGTTATTTAAAATCTGAGCAAAATTAGTATATTTTAACAACATGTTGGGATTTGACCAACCTTCTCTAGCTCCAGTAAATGAAAGCGAAGAACCTGTATGGCCTGGATCATCTGTTGGAGAGGATTATCATGTTAACATTTCTCACAAAGTTCATTTTAAATTCTAGCAAGTTGTCAGTTCATGAGTCATACCAAGTTGTCCAGCTCAGGATTGGAAGAAAAAATTGGCTTCTCAGAGCGAATCTGCAACACACATTCAGGATCTCAGCACAAAATGCTTCAACAACAACAACAACAACAACAAAAAACGCTTTGCTGTTCCCCTGTTTCCTGGTCGGTGCTCACCCACCTGCTTGGCGAAGGCGGCGATGTCGTCGTTGAAGGACTCAGAGGAGCAGACGTCGCTGTGGTTGGCCATGCCGGGGAGGTGGGAGGTGGCTGAGAGGGAGGAGGAGGAGTCCCGAGGGGAGCAGGTGGCCAGCTCACACTTCTCAAACACTAAGGCCAGCAGTGGAAAGAGTGGGTGACTGCCCACACCCACACACACACACACACACACATGAACATAAACAGTTAACATACGGGACATAAACACCGTAACAGTTGGTATAGAGAACACATGATATACAAACTGTACACAACAGTATGTAGGAAGCACACAGCTGTAAACACTTCACACATATTTTCACATTTAGCATGCACTGTAAATACACACTGCATGTCGGTCTGCTGCCAGGGCTCATAAATCCTCCTACCCATAGATCTGGTCCTTGTGGTGTTTAAGAGAGTCAGGGATGGCAGGGCCGTACTGCGGCGGAGGAAGCGCCCTGACGTCGTCCCCATACCCCACCACCGGCATGCCCTCCGACCCTGAGTAGTGCACCAGTTCTTCATACTGAAACACAATTAGACGGAGAGACAGAAAGAGTGAGACACACTCAACATCTGCAGCCGTGTGACACAAAATCTCTCTTTTATTTTATTATGTGACCGATCTGTCAGGGGGACCAGAGCTACACGGCTTACTGGACTGCTGTACCGTTGGTAAACATGATGTGATTTTATAATTTAGGAGCTTTTGTGTGTGTGTATTCCTCTGCAGGGACTTTGAGCTGTGGTTTGATCAAAAATTAACTATTGCCACTGCTTTTTATGTTGCTTGCAATGCTGTTCTTTGTGTGCAAGTTTACCCATTTTTCATGTCCTGCAACACACTGAACTTTTTCCCATTTTGGCACATTACAGACACAAACCTTTAAGGTATGTTATTGAGCTTTATGGGTGAGAGCTGGAGTCAGCAACCTTTACAATCCAAAGAATAATTTTTGACCTCAGACCAGAAAAATAAAACTAACTTAAAGCTGCAAAGGTCACACTACCTTTTGAAAAAAGACAACTTGTAATTTTAGATAATAATCGACTAAAGAAAATTTGCTGTCATTTTTAAAGAACCACCATTTTATTTTACATTTTTAGATTTCTAAATAAAGAAAAAACATCAAACTTTTGAAAACGTGGATGAATATAGTAACACCGTAACAATATTGTTGAAAAGGTAAACAAAAAAACACTTTGTTCTCAACCAAATGCAAGAAAAATTGATCTCAGAGATATCACCAGTACTTTTAGAGTTGTTCTGTTGTGGAAATTAAATGCAATTAATCCATGAAGAAAACAATAAACTGCTAAAACCTGAATTTATTATCATAACTATACTTATAAGCATTAGTCTGGCTGTGAGGCTGGAAGCTCCTGTGTTAGCTCAACACAGAGTGGCACATCATTATGACATGGAAAGGAAATTTCATGACTTTAGATGTTAATGTTCTGTGTTATTTTCTAGTCAACCTTTTGCTACATTTATAGCTGAAAGTTTTTTGTGGTAATTCTATAACTTTTCATACTGAATCTTTTGCTCACTCTTCTTTGCAAAATACCTCAAGTTCAGTCAGACTGTTTGGATGAGGAAGCATCCATGAACAGCAAATTTAATGTCTTGAACAAACCTATGGATTTAGCTCTGAACTTTGACTGGGACATTTTAACATATAAATGAGCTTTGGGTGGTGTGCTTAGAGTCTCTGGTCCTTCTAGAAAGTGAATATCTACTGTAGCCTCAGCTTTTTTGCAACCTCCCAGAGCTAAACATCTTCCAGGACAGATATGTATTTTTCCTTCATCTATCTTGGCTTTCGCTTGGAGTGGCTTCCCTGTCTCTGCTGAAGGTTTTGCCATCTTTTAGGGATGGTGTGTTCAGGATGATGTACAGTGTTAGTTTTCTGCCACACGTTCTGCTATGCATGCAGGCCGAGAAGTCCAAATTAGGTCTTCTCTGAGGAGAGGACCTTCCTCCACCGCTGTGTCCCCTACAAGGCACACTGCAAACTGGCTGTTTATGGATTTCCTTCAACAATTGTCTGTGGCAACAAATTTTACGAACTCCTTCCTAAAATCTAAACCAGACGAAGCCGCGCTGAGACATCCCCCATGACCCCGCTGCGAGACCCTCACATAGGGCCTGCTCAAACACAAGCAAAAACCACCATGACACAATGAATCAGACGCACACATGGCACGCTCTCAGGCACATGGCACAGACAAATTCATAAGGAAAACACACGCTCAGCAGCAGGCCGTCAGGGCGCACGTTTCATGAATAAACACATCAGTCTGAGTGTGTTATGGAGCTAATCTGAGCCTGTTCTCTGTTCCTGCATGTCTGTGCTCAGGTCAGCAGATCTGCTTCTGTTTCTCTTTCTGATGGATTAAAGGGACATAGGTCACAGTCCCACAGGACTGCCGGGATCACAGGCGCACAACTCAAACGCACACCTTTTACTTCACTGTTGTTTTAACCAAGCCACGGTGTGCTGACTCTGACTTTCTTCTGTGGAGTCTAGATGAAGAATATTGCAGCGGCTTACAGCTGAAATATGAGGCTCAAAAAGACAGCTTCTCTACAGCCGCTGGCCTGTTTGGAGCCATTAAACATTTCAACAAAGCTCAGAGACAAGGACATTTTGAATCAAACTGTCTGATTTCTGCTCATTTTGACTCCTTGACTGTACAACCTTTGGTGGAGCAAAAGTTACACTGAACATTAAAAGCTATTTTCTCTCTTTTTTTAAAACTGAACTAAAATCCTCCACATCCACGCACTGCAACCCTGCTAGCCTTCTGCTGAACCCTACTTCTGTCCTAAATGGCTAATCCAATGGTTCAGGGCCCCATATGGTCACAGAAAGCACCTGCTCTGAAGCCCAGTCCCGGGACACCTTCTCATTTTTATGGTGGCCGGCTATTAAAACAATCACCGCTATCAGATTGCGCGTCTCTTTTTACGCACGGAGCGGCTCGGGTTTCTGTGCGTCAGGAGGATCAAAGCGCGCGAGCTCCGGCGCTGAATTTCAGAAATTTGTCTGTATAAGAAAATAAAAATAAAACAACAAAACTGGTTAACAACTGTGTTGTTTTCAACGGAAAAGTTATTAAAAGCAAATTAGGCTTGATGAAGCTGCGTCAGCTGCTGTAACGACATCGGGATCAGAGCGTCTGCTAGAGAATAACGCAAATATACGTCTCAGTGCTCGGCTTAATGTCGCGTTTAATGAAAGAGGACCAGAGCTAATAAACGAAACGTAGTTCTTAACAGGAAATACTTCAGTAAAAATCAGTTAGTCGGAAGGCATCATTATGCGTCATGATGTGGCTCAGATTTTAAGAAAAATGGCGGAATAACTATCCGATTTGACGTTTATTTCACACGCAGAAAACGTTAGAGTATATTTCGAGATTTTCACCTCTATTTATCACATATTGAAGTGTAGAAACTAACATTTCAATCCCTGCTTAATAAGCTAAAAAAAAAAAGGAAAGAAAAAAAACTGGAATAAATTCAAACCTAAAGTCTAAAAGCTTCGGGATGAAGGGAAAACATCTTCACGTAAATACTGTTGGAGTAATAAATCATGCTGATTATTAAAATCTATGAATTTAAGCTCATAGACATATAATAGGCACATTAGAAATTAAGACATTCTTAATAAACTGGAAAAGATGGAACACACACAAAGGAACCTGTTGCCGTCTGGAGCGTCTCCAAACAAGATTTTACGCAGCGTTTTATCCATGGAGACAAGGCTATTTATCCAAATAAGATTAATCCAGCATGACTAGATGCATTTTTGTCCCTACAAAAAATTGCAGACTTGTGTTCCTGAATTAGCTGGCCTGGATAAAATCTCAGCAATTAGTTTTAAATATCACGCATGCACTATAAAAAAAACTATTTTTGTACAGCATTCAATATTATAAATCTAAACTATAAAAAAAAATTAAACAAATATTAGTTTCTAAATGTCATTTTCAATCATGGTTAAAGTCTCACAACATTGATTTCCATCAATACTTTGAGACTTTTAAATCAAACTTTCACTGAAATTGTTGCTTCATTTGTTTTCATCGTGTTCCCAGCAGAGATCAGGAAGGTTGCTATGTTTATATTGGTGATTTTATGAATAATTTATCAGCTTAGTAAAACTTAACAACTATTAGATGACTTATGGCTGAGAAAGTAGGTAGAAAAACTAGTTATTTGAGCCTTAACTCTGGGAATCTTCATTCACCCCATCTGTGGCTCACAGGTAAAATGTTTCCACATCTCCTTGATGGAGCAGCTAAACAAATGCTTATTACTTCACGAACATTTTGTACCTTCATCACAAGCCAGTTATTTTCCCATGTTTCTTGTTTGCAGGAGGCAAAGCGCTTAAAAGTAGTTTTGTCAGGCGTTTTAGATTCAGTGGGTGTTCACATCTACTTTTTAAAATCCCTGCCTGTTTTCACACAGCAGTGGTTTTCTGTCTGCACACCCTCCATCCTCTAATTGCTCTGTTCTTAGTAAGAGGAGCTCAGTCCGCCTGCTGCCCCTTCAGCCTCAGCCCGTTCCTCCTCCTCCTCCTCCTCCTCCTCCTCCTCCTCCTCCTCCACCACCACCGAGCCTCTGAATCAGTGTAGCAAAAAAACTGACCTACATACCGAGCTGAAGAGCTGTATCTCCTCTGCTCTGCCCTGCCTCTTAATGACCAACTCTCTAACCTTTAACTGACTGGCATCAAACAGTCTGAAATCAGGGCCTTTTATTTCAAGTTGCCTCATCCATAATCGCCACTGAATTGAAGTTTATGGCTAAAAGTGATTTTAAAAGTGCTTGAGAATGAAATTTCTTGGCTTATTTTGGAGGTTTGTGATCACGCTTCCAAGCATAAAGTAATAAACACTCCTTTTACGGCGTTTCCCCCCCCTAAACATAAACTGATGCATGCCACTTCCAGCCCACTGGTCTCCACTGGGCCTTGTGTGTTTTTGTGGCGGCTGTCCACTGCAAACAAACCTCCCAGGCAAGGTGCTCCGGTTCTGATGCTTTAAACCCGATCAGACTGTTCTTACCCACACCTACTCACATGAACTAATAAAGAAGCCGATCAGACCTACCCTTTTCTCCATGCGACTCGACAGCCAGACCTACACCGGAGAGGATGATGCGCTGCTCGGCTGTGCTCCAGCGATCCTTCCCCCCTCCCTTCCTCTCTGTCTCCGGGCTCCTGGAAATCAGAGTGCATTTGCTTTTATTTATTTAATTTTATTTTTCTTCTTCTTTTTCTTCTTCTTCTTCATAAACGAATCAGTAATTAAGTTGCGAGCACGATCAACGCGGAGACAGAACAGCCCGCAAGGAGTCAACACAAACATTAAGTGAGCGGAGAGCCGCTGTGTTTACTCCCTGTCCATCGCGTTTTATGTTACAACATAATGATGGCACTGGAGGTTTTATATGGGCGGCTGATGACCGCCTGTGTAAAGCCTAATGGTTTATAATGCGCTCAAAGGTAATAAAGGCTTTAACTGATTCCCGCTGCCTATTAAATGCTACTGCTTGGCGAGTAGGAAGCCTACGGAGCTCCGGTAGAAAGCGTGAAATGTCCCACCGAGACGTGAATATCCAGTCCGGTTCGGGCCGTGTCCGGTGTAGGATTTCGGGGAGGTGAAAGGGGAGCAGCGGCTTCCTGCAGCGCCTCGCCTCCGCTTGGTGCGCCTCCCGCTCCGGATGGTGGAGGGATGATGCTCGGTGCTTCTCTTAACGGCGTCCTCCCCCCCCCTGCGCTCTCCTGCTTTTTGGCTCTCTGCGCTCGCTGTCCGCGCAGCAGCATACGGCGACAAGCTGGAAAATGTCACGGCCCGGAATGAGCGATGGTGTTTTCACCCTCAAGAGGAGAGAAAGAAGAGGCGGAGGAGGAGGATGAAGAGAAGAAGAGGAGGAGAAGGAGGGGGAGGAGGAGGAGGAGGAGTGACACTGGTGGTGGCAGGGCGGGTTGCGGGAAGGTTTCGGGGGGTCAAAACGCGACGGGATCTCTTTCCCCTCGCTCCCCCCCACCATCCACGCACTCCACCCATCCCTCCCTCTATTCCACCATCCCACTCATCCCTCCCCACTATCACACACAAGAGTAGGAAGCCTAAGAAAAAAAAAAAAAAATATATATATATATATATATATATATTATTATTTTTATTTTTTTTTTTTATTTGTTACCGATATTTCGCCTGTTGATCTCATGAGTTGATCTATACTGATATTCCACCTGCATCAAAGCATTAACATAGCATGACGCTGCCACCTCCATGCTGCACAGTTGGGTGGTGAAATTATGTGTACAACTTTAATCTTACTTTTTTTGTTGTTTTGGAGTAGATAGATTCTTGGTCTCTGAGTGACTTTTCAGCTCAGGACATTTTGGATAACGACATTTCAAACCAACTTTAAGCTGCTTCTTTAGTAAGTCTTTTTTTTTTAACCACAGGGTTGTTTTTTCTTACACATTTCACACAAAATCAGGCTCATATCTTTAAAGCAGAACTTTTAACTTCCTTAGCTGCATGATGGTTGAACATTCCCATAATGTTTACTCTTTCTGAACCTGTATTCATCTGTACGAGGCAGAACGAGACTTATGCAGTTATTTTCCTGGTAGTTCCACTGATTTGTTTTGATTGTCATTGTGTACATCCACATGTCTTCATTTATCTTAACTGTCGCCAATGAATTGTTTTACTCTAGTAGATTAAATGAAAGAATTACGGCTGAAGTGTTATGTTTACTAGGATTTATATTTATTTAACTAATTACATCACCTGGATTTTCCCAAGTGTTTCAGAGACAGACTAAACTTAACGTATGTAAACTTCAGATTTTAAGAAAATAACTAAAAAATCTCTAAAAACTGAATGCCGCAGAGTATTAGTGATTCTAACTGACCAACAAGCTGAAAAGTTTATTCAGATATATTTATAGGTCTTTGACCACCTATTCATTTATCAGCAAGTCCCAAAGCATAATACTGCCTCTGATGGTTCACCTTCTTCCCATGGTGCATCTTGGTGCCATGTGTTCTGATTTAAGAGGAAACCTGACCTTGTTGGTCCTGTTCTGATGTTCTGATGTTTCTGGTCACCTCCAACTTCTCAGCACTTCCCTTGACCCATCAACGACTCTGGCTGAGGTGAGAGTAGCGAAATAACCCTCTAATCTGGTGTTAGTTGGATGCACAGAAAGCAACAAAAAGAAATGAGTCCCAATTTATCAATAATCTTTTCTTTATTTTTGACTTCTTGTGCTGCCCTCATGAAAAGGACACCCTGGACCGAGAGCCATATCACTCATTCTACTTTTGCAGCTCTCTGCTGATTTGATCCCTTCATCTGCTCCTCCCTTCTTTCTCGTTCTCCCTGCAGCTGTGAGAGATTCATCAGGCTGAAGCTCCAGAGGAGAATCGTAATAATTCTCTCTGTAGAGCTTGATGTTGAAGAGACTCCAGGAAAATCTGGACTGGACAATCAATTCGGTGATTAGGCTGTAGCTTTACATCCAACACACACAAACCCACAGCCTGCAAAAATCAGGACTTTACCCATAAATTAAAACGAAAATACTTTGTTTGGTGATTTATGCACCTTTAGAGAATGGTTGTTTTCATGCCTGATGGCTCGTTTAAGCTTCATTTTAAGGCTAATTAAAGAATTTTAATTAGGTCACTCCTAATCTAAGGTCATAAATAAATCTGAAACGTGTTTGTTGACTGACAGAGAGCTTTCAAACTGTTTTTTGTTTTTGTAGACATTCATTAAAGACCAGCCTTTTGACACATCTCCAAATGTCACCCTTTGGTCTTCTTGTTTATTGAAAAGAAAAAAAAAAAGAAATGAAAGAAAAAACAAAACCCTGAAAGTGGGAGAGTTTAATTTTAACCAAAGAGACACAGTAGGTGAGAAAAAGACCTTTCACATGTTAGTGAGGCAGCCAAACTTCCAGGCTTGTGTTGCAAATGACACCTAAGTAACATAATAATTATCCAAAACGCAGCTCTTTGACGGGCCCTGTTGTGAGGGGTTGCTGCACTTCAATCAGCAGCAACGTGGAGGGGATCAGCGGGCCGGGACAGGAGTCTCCGTGGGCGGCATGCTGTTTGACGGAGGGGCCGTCTGTGACCGGGGCCCCTGCACCGTCCCGTCCGTGCTGCCATGGGGTCTTTTAACTCCGCGGGGTGCGGGTTTCCTGCGGGGCTGATCACAGCGCTCGACCCCTCCTACACCGAGCCGCTATAATGCAGCCATGGAGCTGCGTCAGTGATCTGGAAAAGGCGATCCCAGGCGTGTTTTTTTACTCCAACAGGTTGAAATGGAAAGGATTAACGCTGAAGCAAAGTTCATGTTTACAAGGATTTACATTTATCTCCCGTATGGAAACGTCCTGCGCAGAGCTGATTGTTTTATTGAGACGAATCGGACCATAAATTTCCCACATTTATCTAACAGGCTATAATATAGACGCGACGATTAGTCTCATTACCATAAAAAGGATGAGTCGGTTTTATCAGAAACCTGCTCCTACATTAATAAAACACATTATTAGAGGTTAACAAATAACATTGTTGTAACCAGAATGTGCAAACACATTCTGTGTGCAAAGTGTATTTGCACCGATTTCATTTGGGTAGATCTAAATCAGTATTTATTTTAAATTAAAAACTATCAAATTTAATACCAATGTTTAAAATGTTCTGCTTTAATTTTCAATATATTTTAAAGATGTTCAATTAATCTAATAACCAAAAAAAAAAAAAAAAAAAAAAAAAAAAGGGTTTAGCCACTATGTGTGCATTCTAAACTTTAGATTTTGTAGATTTATAATATTGTAATTACATAGACGTTATATAAAAAAAATGTTCATAACCAAAAATGGCTTATAAGCATTTTCAAGCCAAAGTGATCAAAAATTATATGTAAAACCTACAAGTTGTGGTCAGTTAATAGCTGCAGACATTGCATTAAAATATGCAGAAACAGGTTTTACGGATGCAGAGAATCCACTTCTGCTACAGAATCAGTGCAAACAATCACCTTCACTGCTGTTTCCATGAAATTATCTGGTTTATTGTTCAAGTTACAAATAAAATTGGAAATATTTGTGCCTAAATTTATGATTTGCACATGACACATTACCAAAACATTAACAATGTGAGATGTAAACACAACTTGGCTCAGGTTTTAGTTTGACTTTAACAGTAGCGCTGTGACTAAGGAAACTGAGGACAAACTTACATTTCTGCTTCAAAATAGAAACTTCCTCAAACAGGAGCTCAAGCTTCTACTAAGCTTATGTATTTATTCATGTATACAACCATGTCAACCTTACTGTTCTCTTTTATCAATCATTTGACAACAAAGGTTACACTGAAATAAGATGAAAGTCAGGTGTATAATATTAGCCTATAAAACAACTCTGGTTAAGTCAATTTGTTGTTGTTTTCGTCCATGATTGACGGCAACAAGCCAATGTAATAAGAAAGGCACTGTAAGTTATGAAATATATGTGTGCTCAATTATTAAAATGCTTTGATATTTTAGAGTTGAGGTTCAAACAAACTATCATATCAGCATAATCAAAATTACCTTTTTATTAGAAATGTTATAATTGTTCAACAGTAATGAGAAAATTGACTGCTAACACCTACCAAAATGCCTGTAAAAGTGATTATCTTTAAATTAAAAAGTTTAAAAAGTTTAAATTACTTCCTGAAACAAAACAAATTATTTAATTTTGGGTTTTTAAATGCCCCCCCCAAAAAAAGTTTAACTTTGTTACAATTCTGAAGCCTAATTACATAAAACATCTCCAAAGGTTTCAGCCTTTATTCTTATTCTTATCATTGTTGTGGGAAAGGCAATAGACAAAGGAAGATTGGTGTTGGAAGACAGGAAACGGACAGTGCCAGAAGAAACCAAGCCAAACTAAAGTTCACTGGGCACTGATGCAAATTTGTTTTACGACGTAGTGGAAGTTGTGCCATGCTGACGAGGGGATTTTCTTATTATCGCAAACAAATCAAAGATTGATCAAATAAAATAAAATAAAAAATCTTGGAGGGCTACAAGAAATTCTCAGATGCTGGGATGGATGCCGTAAAATGGTTAATGAGAAGTGTGAAAATATATTAGCTTATTTTATTGAAAGGGAAGGTGGTGTTGCATAGCCAATTATGGGTTATGCAGTATGTGCAAAAGTAAACCTTAAAGTAGCCATAAATTTGTTGATGTAAAAACTAAATTTTTTCTGAAGTTTGGACCTCATCTCCGTCCATTGTTCTACGGTTTCAATTTTTACCACCACTCAGAAATCCAACCTTTCAAAGTATTTTCCATATGTTAGCTTAACATGTTTACTGGTTCATACAGTCGTTCTGTATGTGATTCTGACACATATAAATATTGGAAACTTCTTTTTTTGTAAGATCATGTGTAAAAAATTAAATCTCAAAAAACATGTTGCACTTTGACTGCAACATTTAGAGAACTCTGCTGCAAAACAAGACTTTATGTGGAAATAAAACAAAAAAAACAACTCACAAGTCAATAACAAAACTACCCAGGTTTTAGATTGTTTTTGTTTTTTTTAGAAGTATTTCAAAGAATAAATAGTTTTTAAGCACAAATCTTCAATGTGACATCTGTAATATTATGAACAACATTTGCTTGTGACAACTTCAGATGAAGGTGATTCTTGAGTCGGAGCAAACACACAGGTTTATTCAGGCTTACAGGGGGTTTTGCATTCTATTTCAGAAACCCCCTGTTAAAAAAAAATAGGCTCATTTTCTGCACCACAGAGTTGAATATCAGTCAGCCAGGTCCTCTGTGCAGGGCCATTCTGCATGTCAAGGCTGCTGCAGTTATTTGTCACTTCCTGTCAAGGCTTGAACGCTCGCTGCTCTACGCCCACCAAGGCCAGGTGAGTGTGTGTGCCCACACCAGCATAAATGTGTGTTCACAACAGCAGACTCTGGAATGCATGCACTGTAATTTGTGTGTCTGTGTGTGTGTGTGGGCTCTGCTTGCCTGCTGGAAGGTCAGTGTCCTGCTGTTCCCTTTCTAAGTTGGGAGTCCCTCCAGGCGATTCCCAGGGCTACAAAACATGACACAACAAGCACAGAACTAGATGTGTGTGCTTATGACTCTATTTTCCTCTTATTTAAAGATGCATCATCTTTCATTTCATTTTATGTCGTGAAATGTTAGATTTAGCTGATATTCAAGCAACTCTTTTCCTTCTGTAGATTCTTCTCAGCATGATTCTGTTTCTTCAAACATACACGGTTCCAGCTGTTTCACATGGTAATCCATCCTCCACAGTTTGATCATCTTGCCATAAAGGTGTAGTTTTACTGAACTTCAGAAGGCCACCCAGCCTTGTTGACTTTGGTGACTCCGCCATAAAAGAAATCTGGCTGCCATGACCCCTGGCAGCAACGACCAAGCAGCCGAAACACCAGACAACTGAGCCTGGCTGCGTTAGTAACAGAGTGGTGGGGATCAGACTAATGGAGGGATGTAAAAGGAGAAAGGGAGGATGAAGAAAAAGAAAGTGGGGTGAATACAGAGAGAAATGGAAGTGTTGCCAGATTTTGTGTATTCTTGTTAAATATTGGAATACATTTCGCCCCCTTCCCCCCACAGCTCCCCTGAAGCTCTCTCCAGGCTTTTCCTCCCTTATTGAACTGCTCTTGCAGCCTGTTTGCAAACTTTCCCCTCCAGATTCTCTCATTGCAGCCACCTGGGTCATTTATCTTCAGATGTTTTTACCTGCTGAAGTGAAACATGTGACCAATTTTCCACTCCTTCTGCCTTCCCCTTTACTTTTTTTTTTTTTTTTTTTTTTAGTTTTTAGTATTATTTTCTTCTCCACTATCCCTCCCTCCTTTCCTCCTCTTCCCTCTCTTACTCGCTCTCCTCCCTCATAGATGGAGATTAACTGGGGAGTGCAGCACCATCCGTCCTCATGACTGTTTGTTGTTAAGGAGATGGATGGAGGCTGCCTCTGCCAGCCCCACGCAGCCGCAATTACACCAGCCGCCATGATGGATGGGATGGAGGGAGCAGGGGGATTGGGTGGGTGGTGGGGGTGGGGAGAGGGAGATACAGAGAGGGGCATCTATCACCCCCCTTAATCTACCTGCCACTGCTCAGGCCAGGATGTGGAGGGGAAGGGTGGGAGGGTTGGAGAGAATTGGCTTTTCCTTGACTCCTGGTCAAAGGTGTCTTCCCTTCTTCTTCCCAGTTTCAGTGAATTTAGTGTGCAGGGGCTCGGCATATTAAATACCCTGAACTGAACAATTGATTTTCCAGAACTGATTGGATTCCTTAAAGCTCCCCGGTTCTGTCTGAGTGTGTGTGTTTAGAACCGACATCACCTTGATTAGGACACAATCTTTTGACTGAACACCAAAAGAGTAAGAGTGTGTCACTGCCAGTTTAACATGCAGGCTGGAGAACAGGGCACAGAGACTCATATAACAAGTTATTCTTTCAGCTGAATACCCAATATCTTTCAAAAGATTTCACATGCCTTCCCTTTTTCTGCATTTTTGTCACATTACAACCACAAACTTCAATGCATTTAATTGTGATTTTATGTGATAGCTCAACATGAAGTAGTATAAGACGAAGAGCAACAACAATTTTCAAAGGTTTTTACAATTAAAATCTTGTGGTGTGCATTTGTACTTAGCTCCTATCTGTTGCCCCAAAATAAAATCTAGTGCAACCAAATGCCATCAAAAATCACCTGATTAGTACAGAATAAATTAGTAAATAGACCCCACCTGTGTGTAATGTAGGATGTATTCACATTAGTGCTGTTCATTCCGCTTTAATCAAACTCTGGTTTGTTTTCAAGTCCTATTCACTTGGGGATGTGTGAATTGGACTCTGATGAAACCAAAAATGCTAGCTCTGGTGAGTTTGCCGAGGTCTCAGTTCGGTCAAAGTTAATATGTGAATGCAAGCAGACCAGCGATCGCTCCAAAAGCGGAAAGTGAACTTTAGCTCAGGACATTCTGGGAAAATACAACCAAAAAAAAAACTGCATTTCTAATGGCAAAAGAGAAATCCAACAATCACTGAAATCTGACACCGCTTAATTCTTAATTCATTTTGTTAAGAAGGATGTTGCGTTCAGGTTCTACTTCAGAGATTGTTGTTGTTTCCTTCAGTGGTTCTTGGTGCAAAATGAGATATTGCAGCTCATCAATCATTATTTAATTCTCCTTCAAACTTGTAAGATCGTAATGGTTATTCCTCTCTGCCATGATCACTGTCTTAACTAAACCAGTCAAAACACTGTGATGTATTCTCTGGCACAAATTTTAGAAAAGGTTTACAGGGGCAGTAGCTCAGGGCTCCTGGTTTTCTGGGAGGCAAAGAAGGTTGAAATGTTTTTTTATGAATTTACTTTTTTGTTTTTCTTAATCAATGCATCTTGTGCAAAAATCATTCTGTATATAAACTCATAGGTTGAAATTAGATCAGTTCTATTAATACCTTGGGATTTCATATATATATATATATATATATATATATATATATATATATATATATATATATATATATATATATATATATATATATATATATATATATATATATATATATATATATATATAAACAATATTCAAATATTTGAAAAATTATGAAGTTATAATCAATATTTTTGAAAACAACATAAAACTACTCAAAATCACTTTTGGCAACAAAAAAAAAGACAGGTCATTATTTTAGGAAAATAAAGATTAGTAAAAATAAAAAAAGAAAAGAAAATGTCATAAGTGGATATAGCACCAAAATTGGCTCCAGCCCTCGGGCACAAATCCTTGTATATCCGGCCCTGGATATTCTGAAGAGGAGGGAGTTTTGCAGGAGCTCGGCACAGTGTGTGTTGTGTGTTGTGGAGGGGGTTCAACTTCCAACAGGAGAACGATCCGAAACATACAGAAAGAGCTACAATGTAGTCAAAGCACATCCATGTTCTGGAATGGCCTTGTATAATTGAGAATAGATGTTCTTCACCCAATCCTTCTGAGCGGGAGCAATGCTGCAAAAGAAACTGAGCAAATAGTTCAGTCCACAGATGTTGAAAATTCCCACAATAAAGTGCTTCAACAAAGTATTGAGTCACAAGAAGCTGAAGATACACCGCACTTTTCAGATTTATTCATACTAAAAATTTTGAAATCTAGATGTTTTTATTCCTCTTCACTGTTATGTACTAATATATGTTGATCTGCAGCATAAAATCCTAATAAAATACATTGATCGTTATTGTCATTGATTGAAAAAACTGTGAAAAGGTTCAAGTCTAAATATTTCCACACAGCACTGCATGTTGAACCAGCGCAAAATTATCCCCGCATGTACCTGTTGAAGGTACAAACACCTGCCATGCCTCATCATAATTTCCCACAATGCTACAGAAATGTTATGAAAAGTAATCGGAGGGCTCCTACCCTCTACCCCTCCTCCAGGTCACATTTTTCTCCTCCACCTTCTCATCTGTCCACAGGAGTGAGAGATGGGATGGCGGGATTAATACTCTTCCGCTCAAACCAAGCCGGGGAATGATGGATGGACGGGCGCAGGAAGGGAGAGGAGGAGGAGAGACAGATTAAAGGAGAGAAGTCTGAGGGGTTCATAAATCCAAAACATGGGGTTGGAGAAAGGAGGGGAGACCTGCATCGTATCAGACTCTAATAACATCTGCAAGAAATCTATGAGGAGGTAGACAGAGGTGCAATGAGGGGATCGGAGGGGGAGAGATGGGAGCAGCGTAATAGCATTAGATGTAATCCAATCATGGCAATAAGATGTGAATGGATGAGTGTGAGCAACTGTGATTATGCAGACAAGAGACGGTGGCGAATTGAGGAAGGACAGGTCTTGGTGTGAGGAAAAGTTCTCACAGGAGCTTTCTGCTGCAGAGACACCAAGAAAACACAGTTTACTCACTGGAGTTTTGTTATTTTGACTCAGAAAATTTAATCACACTGCTCTATCATGAAACCCATGAACTCTGTGTGTGTAGAGGCCGACTCCATGTTAAGAGCGGTTGTGCAGCGGTGACCTGACTCAGTTCAGATGGAGTGCTTCTTCACCTCCCTCCTCTTCTTCACGACCCCATCGCTGCCCCCCTCGCTCCACCTCCCAACCTCCTCCCCTTCATCCACCAGGGCCACATTTTTCATGGCCCAGCTGTCGGAGAGCCGTGATTGGTTGGCTCAGCGGACAGATAGCCGATAGGCTCTGATTAATAGTTGAAGCCCAAGAACTTCCTCATTGATCAACAGGACAGGCTGCAGAGAGAGAGGAGGAGGAGGAGGAGGAAGAGCGGTGGTGAGGAGAGAAAAAGCATTCCCTGTCGCTCTGCAAGTGCTGGTTGATAATCCAGATAGCAGCTTGTGGAGTTTGTACAAGTGTGTGTGTGTGTGTGTGTGTAAGCTTGCTTTATTGAGGGGATAAAGATTGTTTGAAACAAGATGCAAAATAAAGAAATGCTTTTTAAAACTCCTTCCTTCTCGTCAACTGACCCCTGTTGTGAGATAACATCTGAGCTTTAGGTGGAAGAGCAAACATTTACTCTCAACATAGGTCAAATTCTAGTTTTTATTCCATGAGATCAGTTTTTGCTATTGTCAAGCCATAATTTAAATTAGCTTTTTTAACATGTTCAATCCCAGATCTGCGTTTCTCTGTGTGTGTTACAGTATCAGTGTGTGTTATAAAGCCTGCGTGCCTGTGTGTGCCCCCCTGCTGTTCTGTCCAACCTCTAGTTGATTGATGAGCTTCACTCCCACGGAGGTCAGCAGGGTCATGACCTCCCACTTTTGACCCCCCTGTTGAGAGGTGCACGCATACATGCACATGTATACACACACACACACACACACACACACACACACGGGGAAACAGATGGCCTTGGGACAACTGGTTCTCCCCTCACCTTTTCTCCTCAAACACACCCCAAATCTTCATGATTCCTCTTGATGTTAGAAATTCAACTGTGTCGCCTCCTTGGAAAAAGTCAGACACAGCATCCTGGTTTATTTTCAGTTTTTATTTTTTCTTACACAGAAAAACGAAACAAATCTGACCAAAATGTTCCATCATGACAGGCTTACTGCATTTAATCAAAAACAGCAGATTAACGGCTCCGAACTTTAATATTGGGTGTTTTTCAGAGGAGTTTTCTTAGAAAGTTACAACACCACACCCTAGTGATAAAATAGTGTAATAGCAGCAAGTGAATCTTGTAAAAACCACACAATAAGATTTTTTTAATATCACAAAATGCTAACGACAGCATCCAAATCACACAAGGGCAGAGGCTGACTGCAGAGCTGAGATTATTATGGACACAACAAGAGGATATGCAGGGAAACAGTCAGATTCTCTCAGTTTCAGAAAATATTGATAAGAGCTGATCTGGCTTTAATATCACTGATCACAATTATGCTTCTGATTTTGCCATCTTCTCCAGGGCGGCTGCCCTCAACCAGTGGGCGATATGGTTCTCAATTTCCTGAGAGATGAAAAGCAGAAAAATATTGTGCTTAAAATGTCCGTATATATAAGATTAATTTTTATGTTTAATATTAAAGTAAAAAATGCTGACATTTCCAGTGACTCTAAGAGTATGTTTTTTTCTGATATTATTACATTTTATCAGATCCAAATTAATTGTGACTCTTTTCTAGAGCAAAAGTTAATATTTGATTTTCACAATGTGGCAAAACCAAAATAAAGGCTACTGAGATGAGGCCACAGGTGATGTTGTTTTGTTCATTATATGTAAATTATGGATTTTATTTAGAATATCAGAGAGAAAGCAGTTGAATACTTCTAGAGTTTTATTTGCAAAAAGAAAAATAAGTGTAAATCATGTAAACTTTTAAATATGACCAACAAAACATATTTATGCACTACCTTATGTTGATCGAGCATAGGAATGGGCCAATGTGAAAACTTGGACTAATATCAATATCTGACATTCACATAGCTTTTATGGTCAATAACCAATATTTAATGATGGTCACCATCACATCACACTATCATTATCATATGACCATCCCCCTTCAGCAACACGATAGAAACAAACATTGGTTGTTAATATTGGCCCAGTTTCTTTTATCGCACTAATATCGATAAGTGAAAAAATGGCTAAATCTACTCATACTGATAGTAGCACCAATATATCGAGTCTCTAGCTATTTAGTCCTGAGCAAATACATTGAAGTTTATGGTAGTAAATTAATATGGTTTGAATATTTTTCCAAGGTACAGTATTATACTCAGTACTGATAGCAATCAGGAGATCGTACCTGCCTTGCCTTCCTGAGTGAGTGGCGGTCTGTTAGTCTTTCCTTCGACATGTCGGCACAGTGTGCAGTGTCCTTAATGAAAACTGTCTGAGATCCCTCACTGCTGTCCTGAACCACTGACAGCTCCTTCCATGGGTCCACTCCACCTGCGGTGATGATGATACAAATGTATTTAATGACCCTACTTCGCTGTTTTCTTATCTAATCTTGTCACAACAGACAGCTTTCTTGCTGCGGTTGACTGTCCAGAAAATGGGTCTGTTTCTGCTCACTGTGGTGTGCAGCTTCAATCATTTGCTGCATGCTTTTTCATTTTTCCTTCAATGAAGAGTGTCTTACCATTAACATAAAGGACCCTGTATGTGTTGGGGTTGTCTCCTCCGTAGTAACTGTTTGTGAAGGCGATGCGTGAAGACAAAGATTGATGGGAAATACCAAACACCTTGGTACAGATCTTAGTCAGAGCCTGTAGGGTTACCATGCCAGAGAATGGACAGGTATTGTCCTCACAAGTCTGATCTATAAGAGCAACAGAAAAGAATGTTTAATATACAGGAGGAGTGACATTTGAGTGATTATTTGAGTGTGTATGTTGTACAAAAGCCAAATTCAGTGCAGGTCTGGTAAGTCCACTGTCTCTCTGCTCTTCTACGGTTCTTGTGAGACGAGTCCTTCAGGTCCTTCACCGTTTTCTCATGAGAAACGTCCAGACACGATTCATCAGAGTTGGAGTGGTACATCTACACATATTTACACATAAATCATTTTGCCTTAGAGCTACTCTTTTACAGGTACATCTATAAAAAATTAAATATTGCACAAAAGTGCAAAATCTCTTGCCATTTTATGAAAATTTATGAAAGAAATCCTAAAAATTCAGTGTCTCAGAAAGTTAGAATGCTACATGAGTCCAATCAAAAATCAATGTTTTAAATGCTAATGTTATGATTATAGAAAATATGGACATATGCACTCAGTACTTGGTCTATGCTCCTTTTGCATTCATTACTGTATCAATGTGCCATAGCATAGAGGCAATCAGCCTGTGACACTGTCTAGTTTTAGAGGAAACCCAGATTGCTTTGATATCTGCCTTCAGGTCATCTGCCTCATCTTCCTCTTGATAACACCCCGTAGATTTTCTAAGGGGTTAAAGGTCAGGGGAGTTTGGTATCTCCCAATCAAGAACAGCAACACTATGGTCACAGAACCAGCTTTTGGTACCATTGGTTGTGTGGATGGCACCAAGTCATGCTGGAAAATAAAATCATCATGTTGTGCTCTGGAATTTCCAGGTACACAGCTACACTGACTGTGGATTTCAGAAAACCCAGCGGACCAAAACCAGCAGATGACACAGCAACCAAAACCATCACTGACTGTGGAAACTTCACAGTGGTCTTAAAGCAGCGTGGTTTCTGTTCCTCTTCACTCTTCTTATATACTCTGGGACCTTGACTTTTAAATTTACTTTAATCTGAAAATAAGACTCTGGACCATTGTGCAACAGTCCAGTTCCTTTTCTATTCAGCCAGCGTAAGACACCTCTGATGTTTTTTCCAGTTCCCCGTACCAAGGCACAGAGAATGTGGCATTTGTAGCTCATGTCTAGTATTTGTCTGTGTGTGGTCACAAAGCTCCCAGGGCAGAGGTTCTTCCTGTTGCTGGTGCACTTTTTCCATCCACTCAATTTTCTGTTAATGTGCTGAGATACAGAACTCTGCGAGCAACCAGGTTCTTCAGGAACGATCTTTTGTGGTATTGGACATCTGTCCAGTCAGCAGTTTTCCCCATACTTTTGCAGCCTACTGACCCAGTGTAACAGATTATTCAAAGGAAACTGTTGCAGGTGTTTTGAGTTAATTAGCTGATTAGGATGTGACACCATGTTTTTATTAATGGGCTTTGTTAAATTTGTTGAGCCACTGGATTTTGGGTTTTCATAATCATAAGAAATAAAACTTCACATCACTTTCTGAGACGACTGGCAAGAAATATTGCACTTTTACAAAACATTCCATTATTTATTATCTCTACCTGTAATATCCACATTTTCTAAAATGATTTCTTACTGGCACCACCACATTTTAAGCCTAAGTGGCTTGGGTGATGTATTCACTGAAATGATTCGGTGCTGACCTCTAGTGGTCATTTATAAACATGAACATTTAAAAAAGACCTTAAAAAGCCATTTGAACCTGTGAGAGTTTCACAAGGCGGTTGTAGGCCTCCATCTCTGCCTCCTGTGTGGCGTTATGACTTGTTTCAGTCATAACACCACACAGCTCCTTTATCGACATCAACACTCCTTCTTCGTTGTACTGCACACTTCCCATGATGATGTCAGCCAAGTTTTGCATCAACTCCATCTGAAGAAAGAAAGATTTGGGCAAAGTGTTCTGTATGAGCATTTATCTGTCACATGTATCTTAATCAGGATATTGCAAAATAAAGTGTGGGGATGAAACAACTAAAATACATCAAGCTAAACTAATGAGACTACATGGGCTAAATCACTCTTGGTCATTTTTTCATTTTTTTAATTTGCCTATCAATAAATCATGTTCTACCCATGTACATTGTTAAGCTGATTTTTATTACTTTAAAAATCAACTTAACTCAACATTTTTTGACATATTTATATAGTCAACGTAACTGTTTTCTGAATCTCTTGAATTCAGTCTTATTTTGAGGTTTTTTGGTTTAGATTAATTAACTTCCTTGAAATATAACAAATTGTTCTCCAAACTTTAAGGAGATTTCCTTTAAACAGCCGGTTTGTTATTTAATTGAATCATAGCGTCGCATTTTATTACAGTAGATCAGAAATTATTTGTTGAAAATTATGTTTGTCATTTGTCAAAATGGGAAGAAGTAAATATTACATTTTGTAGCATCAAATTTTCAATTATTCCCAAAAACTAAGGAACGAAATTAGACTTTCTCAAAGTAGCAATGAGATTAAATAACCAGTGCCCAATGTAAAGTCATTTGAAAAGTTGATCAAATTTTCCAGCTATCTTTATTGTATTGAAATAATTAGTAATTAGTCTAAATATCCACATTACAGCTTAAATAAAAAGCTAATTAACTTGCTTCAACCCAGAGTTGAAGCGATCAAGTGTTTTGTTTTTGATGAGTCATCACCTGATCATCAGGAGTTTTGGGAGTCTGACAGCAGCCAAAGTCTCCAGCTACCTTGGTGAAATTTCCATCCAACAGCGTTGCTTCGACAAGAACAAATGCCTCCCGCACTTTAGCCAGACACTGCAGACAGAAGATGGAGCTGAATATCGCCACACAAACACAGAGAGGAAGTTAATGATTCTCATATGATGAATAGACAACCAGGTGGCAGCCTTCACACCTTCTCAGAGCCACCAACTGCCTCATTCATCAGGCCCAAGCCGATAACCTGAGACGGAGGGAATGGCAGGCGTGAGTAAGGAGGAAACACAAAGTTCCAGACTGGAATCTGGAAACACTTCTGTTATTTCTGCTGCAGTCACAGGCCGGGAATCCAAAGTTATATTGTTAAATCAGTTTCTTATAAAGTAGTTTTAAGGTTCACTTGGTAGATTGTAAATCACAGATTCCTTACATTGCTGTACTCAGAAAAATCCAACTTTGCCTTCACAGGAGCAGAGGAAGCCACAGCTCCAAACACCAGATTTGGAAACTGCGAAACAAGAAGAATGGACACAGAAAACCTATTAAATAATTATGTTGCATTTATCCACAGTTTTTTTTTTCACCTGTGAAGCCTATATGGAAAGAAAATGTGTCAAGTTTCATTCATTATGAAACATAAAACAGGTAAAAGGAGTTTTTCCACAGACGTTTGGTCAACACTTAACATGTTTCCTGCCAAACAACCGTACTATCATAAAATGTCCAGTTACATTTTTCTTGTTTTTTAGTCCAGAAACATGAGCTAAAATGAGACTTTGGACATAAAAAGATATCTTGTTCAGCTTTACAAACAATAAACTAACAGTAGAAACAATAGCAAGTAACATTTGTTAAGGCCTCTATGATCCGTTTTTATCACTGCATTAAATGGCAACTGAAGATACATTTTACTAAAATTATACAATTAGAAATTAGAATATAACCAGAAAACAGCAGAGAATATTGAACAAAGGACTAGAAGAAACTGTTGATCAAAGTCATTTTAATAGGCTGCTATTGAGTCTTTCCATGTGATGTCAGATTATATTCATGCTGGTAAAGAAAATAAAGACTAGAAGTCTCAACACGCTGTCCACAATATCACAAACAGCTCAAAACATTAAATATTTCTCATTAATCACATCTGGATAAGATGAAAATTATAACATTGCAAGAATTATTCCAGAAAGAGGTTTAGAATTAATTTATAAATGTCTCTTTCCCTTTTTTTATAATTTGCCATTTTAAAGTAACATTTATGAAACCACAACACTGATTGATGTGAGAGATTTATTTGTGAAGTGCTGCACCTTTCCTCTAAACCAGGCAGATAGAGATCCTGAGTATGAGCCTCCAAAGCTGATCCAGGTGTTTCTGCTGCTTAGATTGAAGCTCTGACTGATGTACTGATGAAATACAGCCAAGTCGGCAAGTCTGAACCAAAGAGAATAAAAGTACAAAGTGAAAATGACCCAAATGTGCTCTTTTTCTGTTGTTTTGTCTCAGATTATAAAACTAAACAAAGATAGTCTGAATAAATACAAATGCAGTTTCTGAAGGATGATATTCATGGGAAAAAAAGTAATCTGATTGTGTGCATCATAAGAAAACACAATGACCTCCTAAGTAAATCATGAATTAACAGTGACTAGCCAAAGAATTTTGAAAGCTGAGTTCAGTTTCATCAGCAACATTGATTACTACTAGAAACCAAAATCTAAAAAAAAAACTACATGAAGTGTTCTGATATAAAAATAAACATCAAGAACGGATTAAGTTATTGACATCCTTCAATCAGAAAAGGTAGTGTATTCATTGCTAATGTATATGTTGGTCTTTCTGAGTCGAATGAATCAAAAATAAGAGCCACAATCTAAAAATCTGGACAAAATGTCCAAAATTACTCTAAGAAGACATCATGACTCATTAAGGAACCCTTAAGCATGTTAAACCTCACTTGACTCCATTAAAGTCAGTGTTTATGAGTCACTAATAAGAAAGAGAAACTGTGTAAAAATGACATCAATGTAAGGGTTTAAAGGTGTTTTGTTACATCAGACATAAAACAAAAGTAGCATTTCAGAAAGAGAAATGCTAGGAAATGATAGGTTCAGTCAAACATGGAGATGGAGATGGAGGTGTGGTAGTGTGGTAGAGTGGTAGTGTGGCACTACTTTGCTTCCTTATGATGTCTTTCATGCTCCAAAACCCTTTTAAATGGTTGACTTCAAACAATTTTGCAAACAAGACTAATTGCCACCTAAGTTTAGGGGGAATTTCCCTTTTTATACAGAACCAGGTGAGGTTGCAGATATTTACTGAAGTTATTTTTAGATCTATATACTAGACCTGAAATATGTCTACATACTGTATAAGTTACAGTATGTAAACATCTGAAGATACATGCAAAAGCAGACGAATCTATAATGACAGCGTAATATTAAGGATGTGGAAAAACACAGATACTTTCACACACATAGCTTCACAGTGAACACTGAGTGGCTTTAACAAGGCTGGAACTTGTCCCGATTAAAGGAGAGTGCTCCTATTTTTGAATTACTGTCCTGGAAAATGAGCTTGGTAATTTGAATCTATTAGAGTAGCTGAAAATGACTTTATGTCCGTCATTTCCCAAGGAGTTGGAACTCTTCATATAAGAATGGTAAATGTAACACCCAAAAATCTTCCAATAGGCTATGAGCTATGAGCTATAGACAACATTTGGTTAGAAATCTAAAAAGTGCAATTAGATGGTGGAAAACACACACACACATGCAGACACACACACTGGTGAAGAATCAACACTAACGCCTGCTGGCTGCTCAGGTCTTTCAGGTTCTCTGTTTTTAGGCCATCAGAATTGATGCTGTCGCCATAGAAACGATGCTCCACAGCCAGCAGCAGAGCCCTGTGCTCTTGAGCCATGTCAACATGATGACCTGGGAAAACATGGTAAACACCGCAAAGACTCAGTGTGAAAGTAGTTAAACAAGAAACAGAACAGAGCTGAATAGACCTGAGTTTTCAAAGCTGTTAAAACGAGTAAAAAATGATTTTGAAAGTGGAACTAAAAAGTGACTTTAAAAGTGAAATTATATTTGCTCATGAATCTGAAATTACGCCTGTCTAGCTATTATTCTGAAGTTTGGTCTATAATTACTTATGCTGTAAATTGTGATTTTCATTCAAGTATTCCTGAACAACATGCCTTTTGACATGAAGTTCTTCCACCATTATGTGGAAAGGAAAGCAAGCCTGGAGAAAGTTTGTACAGAGTTATAAAGGAGTTGTTAATCAGATGCTAAGTGTTCCAAATAGGTTTTATTATTACCTCACACATAATATTTAATGACAGGTTTAGTGTCCTCTTTGTTTGTACTCGGTCTTTAACATTTTAAAGTCTGGTTTAAACCAGTGTTTTGACATTTTAATCAAACTCTGTTTGAGCACAGTTTCACCTGAATCTGCTAATTTATTCAAGAAGCTGAATTAAACAATGAAATAAAAATTTTATATTTTACAAAAAGGATTCTTTTAACAAATGTATAAATGAGCTAACTTTACGCTGCACAAATCATTTTAAAAATAGCATCCCTAAATGAATTTTCTGACTATGACAAAGAAATAGAAAATATACATATTACTATGTTAAGCTGAATCCAAAAGATTACAGTAAAGTTAAAGATTTAAAATCTAAAATGAGTTTCAATATATAACTATTTTCAACATGCAGGGTTTTTTTTTTGTTTTTTTTCACTATTTCAATTAGTTAAAATGAAAATAGTGGTTTTTCAAGAATTATGTTTGGCCCATTTTGAGTTTTAAAACAAGCTGATCTTTCCCTGTCCTTTTATAAGATTGACATTTTAATATAATATTGTGCAAAAGCTACATTTAGAAGTCATCAATAAAAATGTATAGATCACATTTCTGGCTTAACATAATTTTTCAAAGTAAAAGAGATTAAAGATCAAATTATTAGCATACAATTAAATTTTTGTCTTGCCTTTTTCACTTCCTGGTGCTGTTTAGCCAATTTGTGGTAAGTTTAGTGGTAAATTTAGCACAAATTTACCACTGTACAAACTTGCTCCAGGCTCACAGTATCATTTCTGATATTATAGGACTTTTACTGACATCCATTTGTCAAAAATACACTTCTTTACTTGTAAAACGAGGACAGAGTGTTACATGAACAGATAAAGACTTCTGTGTCCTACGGTACCTGCAAGAACATCAAAGTTATAGATGGGACCTTCTCCACCAATGTAGAGAAACACTGGACCATCGGGCCGTTGCCAATACGCCTCGTTTACAAAGAATCTCTGTGACCCAGACAGACACAAGCAGGCAGAAATAAACAAAGTAATAAATATACAATAATACTTAAAACAGAAGCATGTTTAGTTTTTATTTAAACTACAAAAAGCCAAATTTGTAGCTGTTGCTTGGATGCAGCATTCTGTGTGAGTGAGGTCCTGTGATCTGGCTGACTAAAAATAAATCTCACTTAGTAGATTAATTCACACCTGGCAGTTAAATCTGTCCTGTGCAATCAGATCACAGTTATAAACTTAACATGCAAATAAACACGCGTTAATGTCATTTACTGAATTGTCAGCTGAGCAAACTATTTTGAGGAAAAAGGTTAATTTAATGCCATGTGGAAAAAAGCTGTAACATATCAACATTTGGAAAAAGTGAAGCTTTTCCAAATGCTTCACTTTGGAAAGTTCATCTGCACTGTATGTTCAGTCACCACTTGAACTATATAATTATTCAAACAATGGCACTCCTGAGATTCCATTTTTATTATTTGAATTCAGCAACAAATCTCTCAGTGAGCTTGATTCCAGATTAAAAGGCACATTGTGAGGAAACAAAATATCTCAAGTAGAAACTTTTTCAGCAGTAAAGTGGCAGCTGTGAGTGCTCACTCTGATCATTGCATTAATATTTATACACATGAAACATTGCTGTGGCATATGGAATATTTTCAGAACGCAGTTACCATAGCGACCTGCTTGAAAAGCCATTGCACCACACAGAAAAGTTAACCATTCAGCCATCCATGTCTTCACATAATACTGAGACGTAACTCCTCTTTACTTTACAGGAAATTCACTATTTCCTGTTAAGTTATTTTAAATAACCATGTGCGATTGCGTATTACTTTAACAGAGGAATGTCCACAAAACTACTAACTCTATAAGTTAAGCAAAGATGTTTCTTGGATAAAAATTATTAAAAATGCAGTGTATAAAAATAAGTTTTTTTATATATTTGTACAAAAATATAGAGCAATGGCAGAGTCAACAAATATTTAAGTTACCTGAGTAAAGGTCTTGACATTTTGTCGATTGAAGTGGTCCAGCAGCTGGTGAATCCGGCCCTCCTTCACATGTTGAAGAGGTTTACTTTTGCTAGCAAGGAGCGACAGGAAAAACTCTTTGTGTTTCCGAGCCTGGAGATCACGGAAGCGCTGATTAATCTTTGACAGAATACGTCCTGCCAATAAAAAAGTGAAAAAAACAAAGACTGAAAATGAGAGAATCCACCAAATAACAAATCTGAGCTGTGTGTGGGAGCTAACCCAATTGTTCTAGGTGTTAAACTTGGGGCAACAAATTTTTTTTTGTTTTTTTTTGTTTTTTTGTTGACCAAAAAAATTCAGTTGTGCCCTGAAACATGTTTACTCACCAGAATCTACAATATTCAGAAGAAACAAAAGGACAAAACCGCAGGCCGGAGAGAAAAGCATCTTTGATCACATTCAGATATTCAAACTGAGCTGGACACATTTCCAGGATTCAAAGGGATCTCATTATTCTGCAACTTGTTATATACCACCTGAAATGGGTTGCACCTCACTGTCACTTTAGCGTTACTGTGTGTGGAAAATAGACTGTTCAGCATAAAGGAGCATCAATTTGGTCATGTTATTGGATATTTTTGCTTTGTAATGGCTTTTTTTGGAAAGCTTCAGTTACAGGTGCTGAGAGGCCGTGTCTTCTTTCACACAGTGCACAAAGATTTATTGAGTTTTGTTAATTTTCTTTTCTTATATATTACACAACTTACAGAGACAAACAGAACAATAAATAAGTACAAATGGTTGCTACAGTACTTAATTACCTCTTCAAAGTGATAGTTTGCTTTTTTTCACAAATAAGTATCTGGAAAGTATGGAGTATGGAAATACAGCTATGAATCTTTTGTGTTTCTACCAGCTTTTCATAACTACTGACCTACGAGCAGCTTTTGACACAGTCGATCACAAAATATTACTTAATAGATTCACAACAGTATCTGCAGAACAGTTTTCAGGTGGTTCAAATTATATTTTAGTTTTCTTTTCTATTCTAAACTCTGTATCTAAATGTAGTTGAGATACAGAGTTCAACAAAGCTCCCTCTTAGGTCTCACACTTTTTAATTTATTCATGCTGCCAGTGTGAAAGATCAGCTTTAATTTTTATGGCTAAGCTAATGACAAACAGCTTTACATCCATGTGCCTCAGGACAACCTGCAGCCAATTAATACACTTTTTACACTTAAGATGGTAATTATTTAAACTTTTGTCAAATTTGGATACAAATACTTTTTATTTAACTACAAAGTTTGTCTCTGATCGAGTTACAAACAGTAAGACCAGGTATATGGGGAGACCAGTAAGTGAAAATAAAAAAAGGAACAGAAAAGATAAACAGGAAATAAAACAGCAAGCTAACCAGAATAACTTAAAAAAAAAAAAAAAAAAAACGGCAACAGATCATCAATAGAGTCCAAAACAGCAGATGGCGAGTTGAAAGCTTTGTCTGCAATTCTAAAACAGGCCAGAAACGGTATTTTCTGGGAACAAAGTACTGAATTGTCATAACATAAAACTATGAACTATTTCAGACACATTAAAGATTTAATCTGAGCAGGTTTTTTTGTCATGTTTCAGATTTTGACTGGACTTAGGGAAAAGACGGCGCATTGGGAGAAATACTTTGGATTATTTAGCGGGGCTTCCAGATTATGAGAAATATCTAGTGATCAATCTACTTTTCTTAGCCAATATGCAGATAAAAATTTCCAAGATTACTTAATTAAGTAAGTAAATTAAGTTCTTTAATTTACTTACTTAATTAAGTAAATTAAACAACTATCCTCTCCCAAGAATATCCAAATTATTATCACAGAAGTGATAATCAACAAAATAGTGCCAAAAAGAGTAAATGGTTAAATAACAGGTAAACAACAGAACCTTCCTCTTTAAATGTAAAAGCAGAAAATTAAGTCAACAGGGGCTTTTGTGGTTTTAAGAAACATAAATCCAGCCTATTTCACTGACTGGTTTGATCTGGCTTCAGCAGAGTGCACGCAAAGGTTAAAGCTGTTTTCTAAGGAGGACAGTGTTGCCACATTGCACACTTCTATAAAAACAAGAACTTGAGAAAGCACTTCCTGTTAATTCACTATTAAATCCTGTGAGCAATATGCTGTTCACACATTGCCTAATTCTTTAAACACAAGCAGCATCATTATTGCTGAGGAGAAACTTTAATTTGGAGGTCAAATGTGGAGGTTTGCAAGCCTGAGAAAATCCCCATCTGTGATGTATGGGGGCGGCTCCACCGAGTTCTGTGAATGCTTTGCAACAAGAAGAACTTCACAAAGCAGATGCATCAAGAGGAAGGAAAATTATATGGAAAATAAAGTTATTTCTATTCTTGAAGAAGGCAATGAGCAACTTTCTAAATGTTGTTTCGACAATCTGGCAGGCAGTATTAAGGATGTTTTCTTTAATTTACAAATATCTGACTATTTAATTCTCTGCAGTTTAAGTTTATGTCCTATATTAGAAACCAAGAGAACATGTACACACATACAGTATATAAGTGAAATATTTGCACCCTCATGTATTTATGTTGTAGAAATCTGTGATAATTTGCAGTTTTTGGATCTGATTCTAAATGCCACAGAGTCAAATGAATCAGGCACATGAGGGCGAGTTATCTGAGGAGGTGTATTTTACACCACATTTGAAATGTGAGGCAGATACTCATCAGCAGAAAGGTGGTATAAGTGTGGGCGTATCAAGAGTAATATGAATGTTTTTTTACACTTCTGGAAAGTTTTGCTATAAATAAAACCTCTTTCCTTAGCAACTGTTTCTGTTTTAAATTTTAAAAAATCCTCAACATAATCTTCTTTTTTTACCTCAGATGCTGCAGAGATAGCAGACATTCGGTGAAATAATGTAAAACTAAATGTGAGATTAATGCACTTATCCAGCAGTACCGAGTCCTGAAATAAACAAAAATGAAATTTATTTTGTTTGAAAATGTTATACATCACAGAGGAAGGCATTGTTTTGTAATTACTTTAAGAAATAATATCCATGAAAAACAAACAAATTATTTTCAAAGTTCTTTTTAATTTCTTCGAGTTCTTTTCTATGTAAGTATTTGCTACCCAAAACTTAAACCCCTCCCAAAGATCTGATTTCAGATATGTCTTAGCCTCTTCCTCTTACCGTACAGAACACTGAAAGGTTTTTTAGGGTACGTCAGAGAGACCACAACTTATGCTTAGCCACATAAATTTCCTGTCACTTGCCTTCAAGTCATTTCTCACAGATGAAGAGCAGGGAGAGGAACCGCTCCTTCAACGCCTAGATTGCGACATTTTTCTGTAAACAGCGAAATCATGGCCGTGTTTTATGCTGTGGTTTTTGGCTGTATTCTGGTTTTTGGTCTGCCTCTCAATGCCGTGTCACTGTGGATTCTGCTTTTCCACCATGGTCTGAGATCACCCAACGCAGTTTTCATGATCAACCTGGCAATCTCAGACTTGATGCTTGCCATTACTTTGCCTATGAGGGTCTACTTCTATGCCACAGAGAGTTGGCCTTTGAGTAACTTTACCTGTGTCTTTGTCACAATGCTGTTTCGCAACAACATTCGTTCCAGTTCCATCTTCATCACTTTCATCAGCGTGGACCGGCTGCTGGCTGTGGTTTATCCACTGAGGACACGGCACATACGAACCCTGTCCAATGCTGTGAAAGGAGTTCTCGTGGTTTGGCTCTTTGTGTTGGTGCTCAATATCCCGGAGGGTATCCGCTTCTCAAAACTTTTGAATAATATGAAAAACTCAACGTGTTTTGAATCTGTTTACTCTGATATAAAAGGAACCTCATCAACCCTCTACATTCAGTCCACGTTGGAGTTCATCTTGCTGGCAGTCAATGTTGGATGCACCGTCATGGTATTCTGGACCCTGCGTCATCACCTCGGTGAGTCTGCAAAGGTCAACAGCAAGGTGAATGTGATGGTGATTTTTGCCCTGAACTTGGTCATGTTTAGCGTATGCTTCCTGCCTTTGTCCATCACTGCATTAACGAGGTCTAAAGGGTCTGAACTCACACCCATGATATGTCTCGCCACTGTGAACTGCTGCTTGGATCCACTGTGTTATTACTTTTCCCTCGATGCCTTCTGGAAGAAAAGAGAGGAAGATGACATAAGAAGAGATCAGAGGACAAATGAAACTGAGTTAAATTTATGATGCTTCACTTCACTTTTTAGTTGTGACTGATTCTTTATTGTTAGCATGTTATATTTTGTGCTACGTTGTTTGGTCTGTCTTGTCTTCCTTTCTCCAAACATGCTTTTTTTTTTTCTTCTTCTTATGGTAGAAGGATGTCACATTGTACTGTTGAACTTAGAATCTGATGAATTGAGAAATTTCAAAGCAAAAAAACATATCAGAAAACTGCAAGAGACATATAAAACACAAAAAAAACACTTTTTTGTTAAACATTTTTGTGATAAACAAAATAAAGAGATAACCTGACAGAACAAAACATGTACATTTGTGATCACATGTAGATAACATATATGATGACCAGGGGAATATGTGGTGCCACTACAAGTACTTGTGTACTTTTAGCTAGTTTAGTGGAAATGTGTTTTTATCTTGTTTAACATGGGAATTTGCATGCGTTTCACAAGTCATTTTCACATAACTTTTCTTAAACCACATCTGTTTTCACATATGCAGTGTGATTTTGCATCTGATATTTTCCCACTTATAAAGTTGCAGACAGAGAACACAAGCTGTGTCTTGTCAATGGTTACTTCTCTAGAAACTCAGCTTTTCTTGGTAAGTGTTGGCAATGACGTTACAAAATGTACATACTAGGAATCTTTGAGGACAAGCAGTGAGAGTAACCATGGTGACAGATGCAGGAATGACGAAAGCCAGTATCAAAAGCAGTTATTAAGGGCATGAAGGTTACATATTTATGTCTCTGTGACACATCTTAGCTGAGACCTACAGAGAAATGCGCAATGTGCTCACATTTCAGAGCTGCAGGCTGCCACATATTGAGATGGGTCTCAGAAAAGACCAATGTATACAAGTGTTGCTTAATCATAATAATGCCAAATATGAGGAACTGTGGCCTCCACCAGTATAAAGAGTCAGTGACTTTTGGGGAGAGGCTTTGTCCCCTCCAGACCTGGCTGTAAATTTTGTCTTGCTTATAAAAATTTTTATTTATTTAAATTTGTCTTACAGAGTTTTTACTTATTCATCTCACAAATACATATTATAATCAACCCCCAATGTGCTTCAATCCTTTCAGGGAAAATTAAAAATTTAATCCATTGGCTAAACTCATATCAGATACCAAATAGTAAATGTAGTCTGAATTATGACTTCTTAGGGAACCAAAAGTTCACCTGCAATGCAAAAGTTTTTGTTTTTGTTTCTGTTTTGTTTTTGGTGGCCTTAAGCTACCATGCCACCAGGGTATCAGTCTGCAAAAACTGATAAAAATTACAATTACTGTTTGTAAGACATTATTTTTCAAAACTAGACACCATGCTCATGCTCACATCTAAACCGATATCCAGCTCCAGAAGCTCCAACCTGGGCTAAATAAACCAGTCTTGATTCAGGAAATACATAATATGAAATGATGAAATAATAAACAATAAATAATAAATGTTGCATTTAATCAATTCTCCTTGATCATTTTACCAGAGCTAGAAACTCACTCTAGCTATGTACTTAGCCAGAACAGAAGGTCTGAAGTAACTAACAGAGCAAAATTGATAATCTCTTCTTACTTTCTGCAAAGTTTGCACGTCGAACTAAATATATCTTTGTTCTTTGATTAGTCTAATAAGATCAGAATGATAGCCACATCTATTTAAGACTCAATTAGCAAACAGTGTGAATTAACCATACAGTGAGCAGTGAAGATAGCTCGGATTCTGCTGTTATGTTATTCATATCAACAGCTGTTACTGTTATGAATAACATAAAAGTTTTACTTTGAGTTTACATTACTTACAAACATACATTCTAGGACATAATCTTAATACATTAGAGTGTCTTTTTGTTCTCAAACATTTGTGAGTTTGTGGCCTCTAACAGATTAGATCTTGGTTAGAAACCAAACCGAACCAAACCAGGTTAGGTTTGGTATATTTCTAAACCAGAACCTTATGCTGAGAGTCACAAAGAAAAAAGCAAGGTATGTTAGCCATACGCTAAGGCTAAGGGATGCTTTAGAAAAGATTGTATTTAAAGCTAGAGCCATACCCTGGGAAATGCCAAATATGTTACATGTGGAACTCTTCTCAGTTTGTCTCAGGTCCAATAGATTGACTTTACAATAGAACACATTTAGGTTCATTGTACTTATTCTAAGAAAAGAGGAAATCAACTTAGTGGTTAACATCAGTCCAGCAGCTTCTACCCCACAGTTACAGACAGCAACAGCAAAAGCGCTGATTGTGATGGCAAAGTAGTAGTTAACATAAATTCATATCATTAATCCACATAACCTCACCTTTAACATAAATGACAATAAATATATATTTTTAGAACTGGAAATAAAATCACACGTAACATTCAAAGACTACCACAGTTGATAACTGAAACATTACTTTCCATCAAAAATTAAAACATACCTAAGAAAAGAGGAAATCAACTTGGTGGTTAACATCAGTTCAGCAGCTTCTGTTGTTATGCATTACATAAGATAATAAATAACCCTAAACAAACTACAAAGCAATAGCTCCCTATGAGCAGATAGCAGCAGTTAACATTTGTATAATTAAACATAGCTAAATTGAACAACATTAAGAATGACAACGATTAAAAACATATACAAAACACAGCAAAATTACTTATGAAACACTGTATATTATTAGGTTTGTCTAAACTATATGTTAAAATATAATATTTGTAAAGAAAACACAGACCTGATTCTAATACATACCAGTTACAGTAACAGGAAGAAGGGGGAGGAGCTGTCAGTTACCGGTTACTATGGCAACCACCAACTGTCAAAGAACAGAACAACAGAACAACAGAACTTAAAACAGCAATAAATGTATACAGAAACAACTTGTTGACTAAACAAAATAAATTTAAAGAATAAAAAACAAATTGTTTTGACAAAATTCACATCTATAATGTTTTTAAATTAAACCCTGTTACACATGTACTGTGGAGAAGTCGAAGAAAGAGATTAAATTCAAAGATCAACAGGGATTCTTCAACATTCGGCTGAATTGATGCACAGACATGGGGCTGGGAAACAAAATCCTCTTTTGTTCAGCAAAGTCCATGCCAAAAAAGTCAGTAGTTTGAAGGTGACTAACCTATCAAGCACAACAATTGTTTATTTAATTAGATCATTACTGTACAGCAGTTACTGCTTTTGTATTGCTTAATATGACATTGTTCAACTCTTTTGTTGCTGTTTGTAATAGATTGTCTGTAGTATTAAGGGTTCTGTTTTTTCTGTGACTTTCTCAGTGGTTGAACCAGTAGCTCAAGTCTTTGAGCATCACCAGATGGAGGACCAGCAGAATAAGCCTACAGCAGACTGTAAGGATGGATTACTTCAGATTTGAAATGATCCAAAACAAATGGCTGTAAGCTTAGCAGAATCTATCCCTCTATTGCAGTGCAAATTTAGCTGCTAATTCAGCACACACCACTTTTTGGGTGCAACACCATGACTGCTCTTTTTGCAGAGGTAATCTTTCTGATGAGAGAAGTGGAAAGCCGGTGATGTTAGATAATAAGTTCAAGTTTAAGTCAATGTCATACAAATGCAAGAAATAAACCTTGGTGCAGAATTAAAATGAAAAGACATGTGAACATATCTTATTCATATGGGGAAGAGGTTGTGCTATCCTACTTATGGAACTAATCCTTTGGATAATGTCTTGCTGAGAAAAGGTTCACTCTGGTATTTAAAATGACACTAATTTGCTGTGTTAAGATAATATCAGTGGTGAGGTTTAGCAAGAACATTGCTTTACGGAAACAGAATTTTATGTTACTGCAGCTACCCACCAGTAACCTTCTAATAATGTTCAAGAACTCCAACAATGCAAGTGAAGTGTTAAATTCTAATTTTTATTCTCTTGCTCTCTGAGCTTCTGTTTATAGTAGAGCTGGTCGCTTGTTGAACTTTCAGAAGTTCAACAGAAGTTCCCCTTTGTTGCACCACAACAAAGGGGAAATTAATGCAGAAAAACAGGTGAAGAACAACTCAAAACCACTCATATGTTTCTTGTTACTGTCTCTGCATCAGCTCTACTCATACGCATACACACATTGTAGCAACTGACTGACAGACAGCTCTACAAGCCGACAGAGAAATTACATTAAAGTGTCTCAACCCCAAACCATGGAAACAATTGTCACTCAAAAAGCATAAACAACATAACCGCATCAAACAGAACAGAAAGTTCATTACAGTATTATGTAATAACATGACAGGCACCTCTTATTCTTCACCACGGACTCTTTAATATTTATTTTTGTTCCGTTACTATTACAGCTACTTTGCCCTTTACATGACTGGTATAATCCAAACACTGTGAACACATTGGCTTTGTGTGGCGTTTTAAAATGCAGCTTATGAAAAATTTCAAAATAAAAGCTTCACTGTTCCTTGTCCAATCTCTACATATTAAGCTGAGAAGAGAGTTCAATGGGATATTGTCTTAGGACCACACATTCTAACGACAGGGTCAACTCATAAAATGGACACTAGAAATCAAGACGGGATTTCTTGGAGCTTCCAAACAAGGTCTTGATTTGTCATCTTTGATTTTGAGCGAACTTAAAGGGCTGAATAAGTTCCTTAATTTGACATTTACAGAGGACAATCAGATGATAATGGTCCCACCATGAAAGGGGAGAAAAGAGGAATTCAAGCCAGGATTCTTGACATGAATCCTTGTGAGCTTTATGCTTCATGTGGGGCTCATTCCCTAAATCTGGTGATGGCTGAAACTGAAAAGCTTCAGCTGAAGTTATCTAGTTTGGCAATGAACAGACACAGTACAGCCTTTTTTCAGCAGGCAATCCTAAGGGAACGTCTCACTGTTGCTCTTAGGATTTGAGTGACAAATAATAGCAGAGTCGCATTAAAAACGCTGATATTGTGCCGTACAATGTTTCCAATACAAGAGATGTATTGTTGGAGCCTGCAGTTCAGGGAAAGAGTGAAACCCACAAAAGTACTACCAATTTTGATTTGGCCTGATTTTGTATGTTATGAGATTGTAAATCATGTTGACCATTTCAGAAAGATCCTGCAGTCTACCAAAATGCACCTTGATGTGACCCTGGACCTCCTTCCTGGGCCAAAAACATCTCTGACACAGGAAATGGCTTTGCTTTCAGAACAGGCCTTTGATACAGACATGTACAAGGAAATGAATGTGCAGGCTGTACAGAAAAAGGAAGGACTAAGGAACATAAAAAAGCACTTTTCCAATGAAATCCCAGAAGAACCTGTTGAAGTTGCCTTGGAACAGCCATTGAATCCTTAAAGGATAGGTTTGAAACACTGGTGAAGTGAGTTCCAGATTTGGAGTGCTTCTCTTTCCAGGAAATAATAGCACTCTTTTTTATATTTTTGAGGAGTGGTGTCTGCAGTGGTACTTTGGATTGCTCTGGGGCAGCACCATAGCAGCAATGTGTTTTTGTTTTTTGTTTGTTTGTTTTCTTTTTCCAACGTTATGAGTTGGAAAACTCATAATGTTTTCTAACAAAAGTGGATGATCAGGAAATGTGCAAAGAGTACAACAACCTCTGTAGGACCTTATACACTGAATATGAAAGGAAGATTGATGGGAAGGAGCTCACTGTGCAGATCAAAAACTCAACAGGCTTGACTTCTGATAACATGACTTCTCTTGATTTCCTCATTTTCATCCACAAAAAACATTTGAAAGAACAAGAACTGTGTCCCAAGAGTTTCCTTCACTGTCTTTGAATGTGGCGTTAGTAGAAAGGAGCTTCTTGAAGCTGAAGCTCATCCGGACCTACCAAAGGTCATCCACAGAACAGGATTTCCTCAAAGGTCTTCCAATAATCAGAATCAATCATGAAATGGGCAAGCAGCTATCACATGAGGACATCATTGATGACTTCGCAAGTGTTACTTTGAAGTTTGTCAGGTACTATGGTAATAAGTTTGAGATTTTATAAGCATTTAGTGTTTTTTATTGTTGCACTTTAAAATTGATGTTGGCTTGAAACCTTTTTCTTATTTACTGGCCTAAATCAATTACTCCACAGTATGAAGGAATAAATAGAAAGTAATAAATAGAAGGGGGCCTAATACAGAGCCCTGTGGCGCCCCCTTGTGGACTGAAACAAATTAAGAACACAGACCATAACAGTTCATGCCCAGAGATGGTTGCTGAGGTAATATGAAAACTTTGAAGTTTCTCAGTTACATTTCTCAAATGGTTTCTCAGAGTCAGAAGCTTTAAATGCCGTTTTTAAGACAAAACAAATACACTTGCAGACAAAAGTGTAGAAGCAGTGACACATCCAAAATGCAGTAATCTAAAGCAATATGTTGGGATTCACGAAAAAGTAAGGCAGTAAATGCAAAATTAAGAAACTTCCTTTCACAAAATTCCAATTTGAATTGTGTTACAAGACAAATAACTTAATTTTTATGATAGATTCTTTAAGAAAAGAAGAGCTAGACTCTTAGTTTAGTCATTTTTATTGAATTCACAGACAGGTGCCATTTGGCAGACAAACTATACAGATCAAAGTTGTCAGGTAATGCGCTCCTTTCGTGTCTTTTTGACTTTAGCCCAGTTTCTGATCTGGTCTAAGGCTTTAAATTCATTTCACCAAAAACACTAAGGTTTCCTCTTCTCTCTTATAGCTAAACACATGCAAGATAAAACTATGTTTAATGAAAAATGAATTTGGCATACTTTTCAGAAATATTTAAATTAAGAATGAGATGTGCGTCTTCACCTGGCTGACTAATGGAACATCTTAAACCTAATATATGCAGCCTAAGTACTAATGCAGTGTTCTCTGCATTTACATCATGATGGTGCTTTTGAAAAAAATGAAAGGCATAAAAAGGAGCAAGAAGCATCAAGCATATAAGAAAAGATGCAAGCAAGCAACTAGCAGTTAAAGTTTTACATTTCACAAAACAGAAAAATATTTGATTCACAACTGAAAATCCAAAGGATGACGTTTGTTGAGCAATGTAAGACTTTGTGCTCCTAGTAGCGGATTGTTAGTGAAGCTAAAACACAAATTGACCTCCAGAGCTTTAGGAAAAAGAAGCACTGCCACCTTAATGACACGTAGATACAGTAACCATCGCACAGAACAAATCCCCACAGAGGTAGAGGAGAGATGTTGAAATGAGCTTTTATTATTGGCTTAAGGAATTGCTACAAGGAAAAATCCTGTGATAAAACAGTTTAGTATTGCATCACAACTGTAGGGGTAAATACCATTAACTAAAAAAAAAAAGAAATAAGGGCAGCAACAACAAAACAGATAGTGGAAAACCATGTTTATCCAAGAACAGCAGTAGTAAAGTGCAACTGAGATATGATCAGATCCACCGAAGGGATGGGGGTGCTACAGTGGCTGGGGTAGTGAGTGGAGATGTGCAATCAGGTGTTTACGCCCCGTCACAGATCACTGTCTCCACCACAAACGTGTTCTCAAAGTGGCGGATGTGGTGGCAGTCCTTCGCCTCTCGCTTGTTGAGGCCTGCGAGGAGGAACGCAAAACAGACAAGTCAGTGAAAAGTGGGTCTGGTTTCAGAAACACTTCTTCTCATCCAAACTTACGTCTGCGGGTGACGCGGCGCGTCAGGCGGTACGTATCCTTCCCATTGCACAGGCGGTAGATGAAAGGCCCCAGCTGACGCATGTTGTGCACTTTGCCAGTCACCACCATCTCTTCATGAATGATGTAAGTCTGAGGCAGGTATGTTCCCTTCTGAAAGAAACAAAAACAGAGGAAATTTCTCAGGGGAATGGAGTTACCAAGGGGTTTATAACGAGGTAAAGGGAAGAAGATGTATGATGAGTTTTCATGGCTACGTTAGCTCATGTCAACAGATAAATTCATAGAGGACTTATCATGCAAAGTCCACTTTTTGTTCTTCCAATTGCATCCACTGCCTCTAAAAACAGTCCAACCACCAAGTAAGTTACAATTGGTAGGTACTGCTATATTACCTAACAACCTCAGCCTGTCACTTAGCAACCCAAGAGGAACTACAGCATGTTTAGGCAGCTGTATTTTTGTATGCGCCGTACAATGGTTGCTGGAAACAACTCATATTTTGTTATTTTCTTATTATTCAGAAACCGCATCCTTAATGGATGTGCAGGAGGATCTGCTTCTCAGTCAGACTTAAAGATTTATCGTTTTGCAGAGATTTTCATGTGTACAAAGTGCAAGTGTAAACATTGAGTTGTTGGACATGACCAGCAGATTATTTTGATTTAAAGTGGCCTTAAAACAACTGGAAGGAGCTCAAAATAAGCAAAGCTGACCAGACTAAAATCTTATCTGAGAATAATTTGATTCACAAAATGTAATGAACATGTTTTGTGTAGCATAATACCATTTCCCCTTTAACATGAAATTCTGCAGGCTTCTGGGACATCAGACAGGTTCATGATGACAGCGGCGTTACCTTGACGTTGATAAGAAGTTCCCAAAGATTGCGAGGAGGCATCACAATGGTGGTGTTCAGCTCAATAACATAGCATTTGTCCAAAGCAATATCATGGTAGGCGGTTAATCCCTGAAAAAGGCGAGAAAAAACCCCCAATATAATCCAACAACAGGGATGCTACATTTTTGGATTTATTTTTAGTAACACTGCTTCTTTTTTTATTTTTTGATAAGCCTATGATGGAGACATGAAATGTGTGGAATTTTTTATTTGAGCTAAAACTTTTCAAGCCATCACTTGCAAAAAAGAATATTTACTTTCAGAAAAGCCTTCATTTCCACTTGAAACATGTTGCCTACAAAATTCAACGTATTTTATACGTATTAAATTTCATCCATATTTTCACAAGGCACAGTGAATGGAAAGAACAAGATAAAGAGATATCTAGTAATCAGTTAAAGAGATATGACTGTAAATGCAGTATGTGTGTGTGTGTGTGTGTGCGTGTTTGTTTGTCCTCACCCTGTGGAAATCATGGATTATATCAGCAGGGTCACTCCCTCCAAAGTGAGGCACAGGCACAGTGATCTTCTCATAATTGTCAGAAAGGTAGATGCCAACATTTTCCTCCAGCTCCTGGCGTCCACGGAGCGGGGCATAGACGGAGTCTTCAAAAAGAACCCTGCAGTGAAACAGATTCTCCTCTGGCATCTGTGTGCACACACATAAACACAAAGCTTAACATTCACATCAATAAATCGGCTCAGGAGCCGATCTTGGAGGAATTGCAGAAGAATCTTACATGAGGTATAAAGTAGTAGCGATACACATAGATGGAGGCCAGAACCAGACCGGCCATGAAGACCACCAGGCCGAACGTCAAGCAGCAAAGCCCGTTGAGGGGTGACTTTTTGGGGCGCAGCGGCAGCACCAGCTCATCCTCATCCTGGAGGAAAGAAAACGAAAAAGTAGAGATGGCTTGATGAGAGATTTGAGCCACATTTTAGATTTTCCTCAAGGACTTTTTTTGCCCCCCCCAGACCTCCTGCTTGGAGCAGCTAATCATTATTATTACAAGACGATGCAACATCACACATTTTGTAAAGGTTTTACTCATTGCAAAACAAAAAGAAAATGATTGAGCACATCATATTAGCACAATGGTGCCCACATTTTTGCCACAGGCCAAAATCACTAAGTTCAAAGTATTTCATTTTACTTTCCAATTAAAAAAAAAAACTATTTGACATAAAGCAAGCATGTTATATTTTAAGGAAACAAAGTTGAGAGGTCTGCAAATCATCTCTGAAACATAAAAAGTTTTGCACCTGCTGCCTTAATATGAAGGCAAACAGTTCTGTTTTGTTTCTTGGGGGCAGGGGTTGTTTTTTTCCTTTAGTAACAGTAACAGTGTATAGGCCACTTTTTATTCCAAATGCTTACTGCATTTAAAGTTGAGTAAAAGACACTGGTTCTATACTACAAATGTAAAGCAAAAATAAAAAATACATGCAAGTGACAGATGTACTTAACGTTTTAAGCTTAAAATTAAAATAAGCCACTAAAATTTCACTGTTAAGCATCTTTTGCTATCCAATTGTTAGTCCAAAAATAAAAAACTTTACACTGTATCGATAATAAATGGCAAATCAAGCAGAAAGGGCTAAGCTTTTAGTAACACTGGATGCATCCAGTGTTACTGAAGAAAAGCTGCTATTATATGTTAGGTGATAAAGTGCTTTATTTCTTATTTAAACAAAATAATTGGATCATTTGTTTATTGAACTTTTAATGCATTTCTAATATTGTATAAAAAAGGCTACAGTGACTACAGAAAAAAATTTGCAGAATGTGCCAATTTGTACATCGATCATCAGAACAATTGATGGACTCAATTGTTTGCTATAATAATCCTTAATTGCAGACCCAGTAACAACTTCCATACCAATAGTGTTTGGGTAGGCCTCTAGGGTACCTTGTTTAGAGAAAGTTTATGGTTAGCTAGTCAAGGGTCAGGGTGAAAAATCTTGTGATTCTGGATTATAACAACATTTCTTGGTGCATTTCTAAGCAAACACTTTACAAAAAGATGCTCAAGAAGAGCGCTAGGAGACAGCATCCGTTCTTCCCACTCATCTCCATAAAGACGAGGCGCTGAAAATAGTTTGAATCAAACAACTGCTTTTTAAAAAAAAAAAAAAAAAAAGAAAGAAATCCACAAAAAACAGAAACGCTGCATTTCAAGCAGGAATTATCAGGCGAGGCTCCATTCAGATGAAGGACTGTCATCAACCCTGCAAATGCAAACCCAGACTGGGATGGCGGTGAGTAATCTGCCAAAGTCGCCTCCAGTCTCGCAGTCCATCTGCTGGTGCCACACGCCTCAACCTGTGTGGGCAGAGTGGCACTACACACTCAGAGCGGGTCTTCCACTTGCAACTGTAATGATTACCTGCAGAAGTTATTCAGCGCCGATTGTGGAAGTGCTGCTGAGTGATTGCAGCAGGTAAACAACAAAAAGTGGCTATTCCTAGCCGAAGAAATGGGGGAAAAAGCAAGCAGGCAGCTCTTAGAAAGAAACATCAAAAGCAAATGACGACTATCCAGTGAGCTGTAAGGGGAATCAACACAAAAGACTTGGAAGCAGTGGCTTTGTTAGACAGTGCATGGTGCCATCAGTGCAGTATCTTCCACAGAGTTGACGTTCCCATCTCCTGCTGCTCTTCAAGGAAGCATTTGGAGAAAGAACACAACAGAACATGGTATGTGCGAACACACTTTTCTTTGGGTTCTTTGTGTTCCGTCGTCTCACCGAGGGAGGACAGTGTCTCTTTCACACCAGCTGACAGCGTGACACACCAACAGCCCTGTCCGTCCTCCGTTCAATACTTTTGGAACATCACAGGAGGACGTCGCAGAAGCAGCTCCGTCCTTCTGTCAGATCCACTTCCTGTGTCAGCGCAAGATCTTATCCACGCTGTCTTACATTACAGACCATCATCCTCAGAGCTCTGCCATGTATCATTGATATAGGGAAGGTTGCTGTCACAGCAAAGTTCAGGACTCCCTGCTCTGCTCGCTTTGTCAACTGTAACACATTATTTTGCATGCACTGCAAGATTATGCATCCCATCTGCCATTTTGATTGTCAAAGCAGTTTTTTTTTCTTCAACTTTACCCGTTTCCATTAAAACGTAAGGTTTGCACTTTAAAACGTCACTGAGGGGAGGAGGCGGTGATGGCAGCAAAGGCCTGAGACAAAAAATTGTCTTTTTTTTTTAACAATCCAATCAGTTTTGAACAAAGTGTGCATGTGAAAATCTTAAAATATAAAAAATAAAAAAACTTGCATGATGCGGAGAGGGGACAGAATTACATCTGCACCAGCAGATGTAATTCTGTTTGCAGGCAAATGGCGATTGATGCAAATAAATAAATAAATGTGCAGGAGTGCAGGTGCAGGCGGGTTTGCACCAACCGCAGATCGCAGTCTGGACAAAGCGGACATCGCGTTACGTAAGACAGCAAAGGACAAAGTGTTAGTGTGAGATAAATAAATAAAAAATAAATAAATAAAAACGGTATATATATATATAAAGAAAAAAAGGTCTCACCATCGGACGGGGGATGAGGATTTCAGTCTTGTCGCCGTCATTCTCCTTGTCCACTTTCTGTCCCGTCACAGGCTGGAAGCTGATCTTCACCATGATGTGTCCTCACCTCCTCCTCTGGACTGTCAACCTGGGTCAAATTTATCAAGTCTCACCAAACAGTGTCTGTAAGGCCGCCCTGCTCTCTTCTCCCCACCGCGGGGCCGTTCAGCTGTTTTTGTCTCTCTCCACCGGAAGTGCGAGGGGATCTTTTTTTTCTTTTTTTTTTTTCTCTTCCAATAAATTTGGTTCTTAAAGGACCAGTCCGGAGGGTTTTTTTCTGTTCTTTTTTCTTACATTTGAGCTCCAATCAATAAAACTACATTAAAATACCAATAATTAATACAATGTTCGCATTTTGTCTTCTTTTCCCGCCGTTCGGACACCGACTTGGACATTTTAAACACACAATTCTAGGTAGCAATAATCACATAACAACGGTGCATTAGTCAGACCCTGCTAAATGGGTCACATAGGAAATCTATTTGCAGCTCCTCTCTGCTACAAAACGCCTGTCACAGCGCCAGCATTTCCATCATTTGCAATCTGATCGGATTTATAAAAGTACGATCACGTGGTCTTGATATTCAGCATCCCGCTGAATATCCCACCTTGCACTTTCACACCAAGACCACAAACTTTGATGTGGCTCATAAATCAAAACAAAACTGCTGCTAGTTGTGAGATGGAAGGGAAAGGATGGTATCTGCAAAGTAACAAATGCTTTAGGGTATAACTTTAAGTATTTTCTGGCACAACTATTTTAATACATTTGAAAAAAGACAAAACTGACAATAACTTTTCAGCCAGATATATTAGCTTGTTTCAAATCAATAATGCCTTAATATTCATTTGATTAATATTGATAAAGTACTAGTTTCACTGGCAGATTATTTCACTATGAGCATGGGGAAAGGTCTTGCTATATGTGAAATAATCCGCCATTTATTTCAATTTTTCAATTTTTAAAATCGATATAAAGGAAATATTGACTTGAAACAAGCTCCTATAGCTTATTGAAAAGTTACTCATAAGTCAGTTTTCTCTTATTTCAAGTGTACTAAGATAATTGCACAAGTTCTAAATTGGATTTCTGTCTGGACTTGGACTTGGCCATTCTAGTTCAAGAACATACCTCGATCTAAACCAGAGGTGGATCAGATTAATGGCTTGTTACCAGCCCTTCCCAGCTGAATAAATGCTAATGAGGAGATTTAGTGATTTAATTCAGGTGTGTTGGAGAAGAAATGCACCTGAAAGTTGCAGGATATTTCTCAAGGGCTGGGCTTTAGCCCTCCTGATCCAAAGCACTGAGTTGGAGCTTTGGTTGACCCTTTGGAAGGTGAACATCCACTGCATTTTCAAGCCTTTTAGAGGTTTCAGCATGCTTCTTTCAGTATTGCCCAATTCTAAATTACTCCACCATCTTAGCACAAGACAAAATACAATGCTACCACTATGTTTCACTATCTGTTTCAATCATAGAGTGATTTTCATGAGGTCCAGACAATTAAATTTTGGACTCATTCAACTAGAACACATCCTCCCACACATTTCACATCCTCTAAATGATTTATGGTAAACTTTAAATGGTATTTTTAGTTGTTTTTTGGTATGCCTTTGTTTTCTTCTAGCCCTATCTGTGGAGTACACAACTATAAGTTGATCAAGACAGATACTACTTGGGTTCACAGTCAGAAAACTTATCAAATCTTCCCTCCAGTATACCATGGAGATTTCTTTTTGAACTTTAATTAAATTTATGAACTCTTATTTACCGGGTTATTTATATTTACATAAAATTATATAAAGTATGCTAAAAAAGTAAAAAATAAAAAGTCAGTCTCCAAACCTGTCAAAGTCCATCCCAACCTACCAGTAAAGAAGAATAAAAGCCCTATTAGTAGAATTTTAGAAAATAACTTCTAACTGCTTGTGTAACTTGGGAAAAATATTTACTTCATCTTGCAGGTTTATTGTATTTTTGCCTTTCTGGAACTCAGGGAGGGTTTAGAAAAGAACAGAGCGGTCCTCAATTGTCAAGGTTTCAAAGGTCTTTGTCAACATAATGCTGACCCAGAAATGCCGGTTCCCAGATTCACTGTGAGAAACTTTGTGACAAGATTCATATATGAAGGTATATGAAGGTATATGTATATTTTAGTTAGCTTTTTTTAGCTAACTAAAAAAAGGCTTTTAGTTAGCTGTAGACTGGAGTGACCATTTTATGCATAGTGGTCACTCCAGTCTACAGCTAACTAAAAGCCTTTTTTTTTTTTTTTTTTGTGCTTCATGTGGACTTTTATGTTATAAATGGATTTTTATGTTATAAATGCACAGATGCATCATAAAATACACTATCAATTACTGGTCATCAGCTGCAAATGCAAGAAATTATTAGAAATTATTTTTGTTAAATCCAATATGGCTGACAGACAAAAAAGCATGCCAACCGACCCAGTCCCTCCTTCTACGGTTGACGACTCTTGCAGGTAAAAAAATACTGTGACATCAGATAACAATAGTAACAATACTACTGATGTATTTTTCAAATAACTTTGTATTTGGAGAAAATTACAATGGATCACCCAAAAAAAATTAAATAAAAAAAAATGTCCCTACCTTTTTTTTATGCCTTAGGAAAATAAAAAATTGAAAAAAATCCTGACACAAAGGATCATAATTCATGCATGAAAAGTTCTAATTAGAACAGGACAGACTAAACAGACTCAGCATATCTGCTTCCTTCTCCCATTCTTTCAAAAATTAATAAAGTGCTGTTTGAGTGAAATATCAGCGATCTCTGCCTGGTAAGTAAAAGTGACAGTTCATTAGTGGAAACTCCTGTTTTCTTCCTTTAAATATTTCCCACCATTATCCCCTAAAAACCTGCAGGTGGTCCCAGAGGTAATTTTCTTCTCTTTCCTGTTTTAGCACAGTATTTTACAACATAGAAAATATTTAATTGTGATAGATTAAGCCTGTTAATATTGTAAAGGCCTACATAAAATAAAACAAAAACGGACAGAAAACACTCCAAAAACTTGAAAACTACAGGCACACTTCCAAAAATTGGAATATTGTAAAAAAAAAAAAAAAAATTGAAGAAAGAAAAAAAAGAAAAAAAGTGCGACACAGCTGCGTTTTATCTCAAATGTTTATTTAATTGTTGGGCCCAGGCCTTTGACACATCAGAAAGCTCCCACACACTCGCTGCCAAGACTGGAGATAAAGTCAACACACTACCGTAAACTGTCAAGGATTTGTTTTGTCATTTCAATACTGTCTGATGCTGGAAGGGAGACGGGTGAGGGGACAAATTCCAGTACAATCTTTAGTGCAGCATCATGCAGAACCAGTGAAGCAACATGCATGTTCAGAGTGAACGAAGGGGACACCAGGCTCTTACTGTAGTGTTTTCTGCTCTGAGATGCTTTTTAGAACGTCACTCACTGCAAATGAAGACAATATATGTGATTTAATCAGTTGTTCTCAGCTTCAGCAAACCCAAAAGCACTCTGCTACCCACAATGCTTTACGCTCACCATTGTACTGGAATTATAAAAAGGCTCAAAACACAAAGAGTAGGGTGACGGTGGGAGAGTTATAATCCGGTCCCACTTGAAGCTCACAAACTGTGGGTGGCCTAACATGACATGGCACTCTGATGTTACAAACCGAAGCGGTAAGAAAACAGGGAGCAGAAGAAAACCGCCCCGGTGAGGAGAAACAAATCACCCAGCACCTCGCAAAGTGCAAACACACACGCTTTAATGTTGCTGTTAATGCTCTGCTCTTCCCTCCACTCCCCATCTGCACTGCACCCCTGCACATTTTCTGCAGAGATCCTCAAAATGTAAATGAACAGACCCAGAGCTGTTACTATGACATTCCTCTGCTGTACAAATTGTTAAAGATCCTATAGGTTAGCTAAATGTGAGCTGGCCCTTTAAATTATGTACAAAGCAACCCAACCAGCAATCATTTCACCAGTAAAATGAAATGTGGAAACAATGTCACTTTTCTTATGCTCCAGAAAGTAACTTGATAACAACCAAAAACATTTTGTTTAAGGTGATATATATATAATATATATATTTATGTCAAGGTTAAACAAAAATCTACAAAGCAAAAAAAGGCATATGTACACAATCACCCTGTCCCAGATAATTAAAAAATAAAAATGACCCAAATCACGGGCTTTAACTACTTTATACCCTACAACTCTCCCTCCTCAGCTGTGCTTCAAGCTCTGTGTCATAAAGCGCACAGGAGGTAATAAATGGTTCTGATGGCATCTGGTTGCTTTGTTAGATGAAGGCCAAGATGCAAACTAAAGCGGCCGCTGTGATGCGCACGAATCCGAATGTGGCGGCCAGACGCTGCAGCACCAGCGCCGGCTACGGATCTGTCATATTTCAAGGCATGCAACAATAGTTCTGAAGCTCTTGTTCGTACCGTTTATCCCAATATCTTCAGTGGCGGCTTGTGTCTGCAAGTTTTATTATTATTATTATTTGCATGTGTGCGTATCTGTTTGATTATTGTCGCACCTCTCAGAAAGCCTGCCTTAGTTTGAATGTGTGGATTTGTTCATTATGTGTGATGAACTGTTGTGGCAACATAATAAATCAGCAGCATCTACTAGTATTTACTGACATCTTTTGAAACAAAGAATAAACAAAAAAAATCTTAAATGTTCTGAGGGGCAGAAGAGCTGGCGACTTCCTGGTGAGCTGACGTGGGTTTGTTTTGTTTTTGTTCCTCAGTTTTTGTTCAGAAATCAGAGCAGCTGCTGCCGATGGCTCCGTTAAGCAGACGCCGCCTGGATGGTTTCCAGACCGGGTCCTGGTGGCTCGGTCCTTGCCCTGCCGCTCGCCCCCTCAGGCCTCCTGCGGGGCAGGCCTCTTCAGGTCCCTGATCTGTTTGATTAAGTAAGTCTTTTCATCGTTGAACTGTTCGTCCTCTGTTCTGTCGTTCTGGAACTTGCTGAGAAACTCGATGAGTTTGGCCTGGTTCTTCAGCAGGATGTCCAGGATGGGCTGCGTCTTGTTGGGGTTGGCCACAAACACCTGGAGGTGGACGAGGACAAACAGACGAGAGTCAATACACTAGTGTTTTTGATGTCAGAAGAAGCTGTTTGTTCAGAGTTTTGTGTCCAAGAAAATTGAGTGGAAGAAAGAAATGTGGAAGGAGCCATAGCACTGGTTCAGCACAATAACCTGGATTTAAACCCTTCAGGTCACTAGTCATGTTTAAAGTGATTTTGTGTCTAGAGGAGCAGACAGTATCTAGTTTCTATGCTCTTCAGTTCTGAAAACATCATGGAAACCTGACCAACTAAAATATCTTTACAATTGTAGAAGTAAATAACTCTAGAGGTGTGAATATATTTACAAGGTACTGTTGATCAGACTGCCTTCATGAAAAAAAATATTATACAACTGCAGTCCTTTGTCATGGTTATCAGTTATCCCAGAAATGTCCACAGTAAAACAATGACGCATTCAGATGCAGATGAAGAAAAGTAAAAAACACTTCAGAGCTTTTAAATGCACAAAAAGCTGAGATTTTCCAGGTCCATAAATTGTGGGACATTTCACAAACATTCCCTAGAAAATAAAATATCTAATCCATCTTCTGCCCCTGACCAAGTATTGCTCATCTTTACCTTAAACACATGGAAAGCCTCAAACTGGATGTTGCGGCTCTTGTCCCGCAGCAGATTCATCATTAGCTTGAGATTCTCCGGCTTGCTGATATATTTCGTCATTATGGTAAAATTGTGCCTGTCGAGAAGCAACTCCCCGAGCAACTAGACAATTTTAGTGAGACAAAGAGAAGCACAAATTAAAAATGCTGCAATTCTGTTCATTAAGCCAAACTAGAGTAATTATTCAAATTTTACAACTGAATGTCCTCTCTGTGTGGTCAATAATGATCAATATTGATCAATAAATCTGTGTTGTGAACTAATAAGTTTATATTTTTAGTACTAACCATAATTCATTTATAGTCATAGTATTCACATATTAAGTCAAATAAACCTCCAAGGAATTAGCTTTAGTTAAAATAGTGAGGTTTTTTTTTTTGCCCAACCACTAGATGGCAGACATAAGGTGGCAGGGAAGGATGCATTCGAAGAAATCCAACACTCTTCCTTTAACTCTCTAAATAGAGTTCCCTCTCTCTGAGATCTTTTTATACGTGCAACTTACCTTGAGGGACTGCCGTTTAGTCACGTAGTTTTCTGAGTGTAGTAACTTTTCATATTCACTGAAAAACTGGAGGAAGTGGAGAGAAACGTGGCTGTGGTTAGAGACGAGAAGGAGATCAAGCACAGACTTTCACAGCATTCTCTCCGTCTGATATCGACACTCAAAAGACGTCTCCCACACAATCTGACAGTTACTTTGTGTTCTCATGCTGCAAACGGTGTCCCAAATGGCTGATTTGGACTTGTTAAGGAGGAAGTTGGTGACAATGGAAAAAGTGAACCTAAAAGTTCAACAAGCAGCTAGGCCTGTCATGATACCAAATTTTGCTGAGCGATTAATTGTCTCAAAAATTATTGCGATAAACGATAATATTGTTTGAAGACCTTTTTACACTGATTTAATGGAAATGGTGTAATAATGCATGCCGAAGGCAGATACACTTTATTTTCAAAAGAACACTTAACACTGGAACTGATAAACAAAACAACCAAAAATAAAATGGATTCTCAACAAAACATGTACTTGGATAAAAACTAAACAACATAAAGCCAAAGTGGAAATAAATACTGCAGTCAACCAAAAGAGTGCAGATTATGAAGTCTCTACACTATATCGCCCCGTAAACCTGGTAACTTTTCAGCTGTTCTTCGTTAACGTGACATAAATAGGTCATAATGATTTTTATTCAGTCAGGACTGACACTAGCCACATGCATTGCAGGTAGATTGTAGTAAAGCACTGATTAATGCCTGTTTTTAAAATTAGCTAACTGGCCTGTAGCCATTATTTTGCGCCCATTGTTGGACACTATGTAACAGTCATTATACAGCTTGTTTCCTAGAGATGAGTAGGTATCACCACAAGGGGGCGCCTATTCCCTTTTTCCTTAGTTGTATTATTGTGCGGAGTGAGAACTCTTGTTATAGAGAAGATGATCGGTGATGATGAGGTGCGGAGCGGTAAACTATCGTTACTTTTCTCATGTATGAGTCTATAATCTTAGTGCCGTGGAGATCTGGCTTTAAATGTTCAAAGCGAAATAAAGTGAAAGTGTGGAATACTTCCAACAGCGCGTCCTGCTGTTTTGGGTTAGCGTGGCTAACCGCCATTGCTAACTCCTTCTCCAACCTCTCACCGCACCGTCATAACCACACAGCACAATAGAACCCGATCGAACCGTTATACCTAGGATTTCTGTCGGCTAATGTGTGGTTTTCTCAAGTTTTGAAAATGGGTGGACAGCTCTAAGATTGTGTACTTGCGCTGGGACTTACACTAAGGAACTGAGGAAGGGAGGGTCAGTGGAAGCACCGGAGTTGAGCCTTTTTTCATTCAGTGTCACCAACAGAAAGAGAAAATGGCCGGAAGAAACGATAAAGCCGATAATTGAAATGAGGTCGATAGTTTTAATTTATCGTTCGATTAATTGATTTATCGTTTATCGCGACAGGCCTACAAGCAGCTACAGATTTCTTCTGGACACCTATTATCACTAAAGTTTAAATCAGTTAAACTGGTTTTGCGAAGTGTTTTCATATATTAAACCCTTAAAACTTCACTCTCTGCTTAGAGATTTGTGTGTGAACTCACTCTGTCATAATGCTGCTCCAGAAACTCAGCACTCAGTAGCTTGTGTCTTGTGAGGAGGTCCTGGAAACAAAAGTATATATTGTATGTTTACAGCAGTAGATGTTTCATTTGTTCTGCGAACATCAAACATGTTCAGCACTAGACGGCATCAAGGATCATGCTCAGAAATTTTGAGTCTGTATATTCCAGTTAACAATTAATTGATTACTAAATCAGCTGACAATTATTTCAATAACTGAGGCTGTGTTAATCTTAATCTTTAATACAGCATAAAATATTTTGGAAAGCAAAGTGGCAGTAAAAATGTGAAGCTGCCACAGATTTGATGCACTTTGTGTATTACTCCCAAAATGCATAAATCTGAGCCGCTCCAACAGAAAACCCAATTACAAACGTCTCATTGTAAAATTATCATCTGCTTTAATAAAACAAGTAAAACATCCTGCAGCAAAAGAATTTATAATAGTGATATTAGTAACCTCCGTTTTCATAAAATAACCTAGGCACAATTATAAGACTATTAGATAGAAGATGGGCTAATGATGCACTCAACTTCATTTCTGATCATCACTTAAAGTCATTTGAAAATAATATTTTTAGTCATTTTATAGTGTTCTTATTGAACATCAGAGCTAATGCTGCTTGACCTACTTTGAAAGTGGCAAATGCATCGGAGGCGATGTCGAACGTGGACATCTCCACGTATCTGAAGAAGTCGTAGAACTGCTCTGACCACAGTGTGATCTTGGCCAGCGGTTCATGTCTGATGCATTCCCTCAGCATGATGCCGCAGTTCAGGGCAATATCCGGAGACTCGTACCTGCAGGAAGCAGCGATTTACCGTTTAACACAGGGGTCTGCAACCTTTACAATCCAAAGAGATATTTTTACCCTCCATCAAGCTAAAAAGTCAGAGTCACAAATTGAGGATGACCGCTTGGAAAAAAGGCCATTTATAATTTCTGATGAATATCTACTACAGGAAAAGTGCTTTGGGCACCCCTGTTTTAAAATAAAGAAAATATGGATACATTTTCTTTTAGGGGATGTTGACATTTGCGAAAAATATGTAAATAAATAAAAGCACATTTGTTTTCTATCTACTATCTATACTTAAAAACAATAGTTGGCTCTTTAACAATTTAAGCTCTTGTGGAAAGTCCAGAGAGTCACTTTGTCAGACCCTTGGTTTAACAGATGCTAACTATCTGAATGCAATTATCTGATTAGCTACAATCTTTATCATGAGGTGTTTAAAAACAAAGTGTGAGGAAGAAGAGATCATAGAGAAGAAAGTATTTTACAGCACATCAAAACATGTCTGCAGATCATTTAGGCAGAAAGAGCAAAACTTCAGGAAACATCAAAAAGGCTGAACGCATTACAACAACATTAATTATTTAGAACAAATTTTAAATCATACTAAATATGGAACAAAAAAAAGTTTTCAAAACAACTGCCTAGACTCTTACCCTTTCAGCAGCATGAAAAGGATGTTTTGCTGGGTACACAGGTACTCTACAGTAGGTGTCCGAGTGCCAATCTGGCGCCTCAGGATGTTGTTGAAGATCTGGGCTACATCTTTTTTACCCTGTTAGCGACAGAAACATAAAAACATCAACTAATACCACAGATGCTTCAGACAAATCATGATGAAACTCAAGGTTCAAGATTTTGTGTTGTATTTTTGATGCTGTTAGAAGTTTTAAAATTATTAATATATTTACCAATATTAGTTTGACGATTTGAGAATGTCAGTAACGGTAAGTGTAGCACTGTTGTGTCATTTTTATGTTGTTTCAGATGCAAATCATAATGCAAGTTATTGTCATTCAGCACAGGAAACTAAAGCAACCATAGAGGAAGAGCTAATGGACACAAAACAAAAACAATTGTTTCATTCAGACCTTTTTCTTAGTCCCTCAAACCCTTTGTTGTTTCTGTGCAGCAACAACTACAACCATCTGCATCCAAAAGAAATGCTTATTTAGACATTTTAGCTGATATGCCAGTTTTGTCAGAATAACTTCTCTTTATTTTCAGTTCCTTGTAAAAGTTTTTGTACCCTTTGACCTTTGAAATTCATAATGTTTTAATCACACAACAGCCTATTTTAGAGGTAGGTATTATGTAACAAAACAATAAGAGGCTTTAACAGATTTTTTGAACTAAAAAGCTTAAAGTGAAAGTGTGGTGTGGCTGTACTTAGTCAACCAGGAAAGCTTGATGCTGCCACCATCATATTCCACCTCATGTAGGTGTTTATTAATACAACTACTTTAATTTTGGAGCCAACACTTGACAATATAATAATGACGTCAATGTGACTCATACATCACTCGTCTTATTCGATCATTATGTCAATTCATTTTTCTAATCCGCAGAGCAAAAATGTTTCTGGGGGACCCCCAGCTTTTTATCTGAAAGTGTCCATCATGCAACCAGAGGAAAGATGCAGGTTCACAAAGAAACACGAGAACTTTTAAATCCCTGTCATGCTTCTGTCTTGTATAATTTGTGATCCCTGATCAGCTCTTTGTCTGAAGTAAGGAGGATGTGCCAGTGTAAAAGAGGAAATGAGCGTTCTTTCAGCACAATGACTCATAGATAAGGTGAGTCAGAGAAGCCTGAAGCAGCTGCCTGACATTTTCCGAAGAAACATGAGTTTACACACGTATCAACACCGGCACATCAGTCATGAATAACCATATTTCTCTTCTGCAGTGTAGTAAATTATATCTCTACTCATGCAGGACTCTGTGTATGTTAAAGGAGCAGTATTGTGTGTTTTCCAGGCACATAGTGCCATTTTATAACACAATAAAGTAACTATGCTACTTTCAGTTGTTACAAAAATGTTGTATAGATCAAAAACAACTTAAAAGAAATTCTACTTTATAATTTGGAGCGCTGAAATTGAGCTTCTGTCTCTTTAAGAAGCTCCTGCTCTTTCCAACATGTCGCCTTTAGCATCACAACGATGCTACTCATTATGCCATTTATGTCATGAGAGATGCAAAGATTTCTCACAACAAAAAACAATTCTAGCCACAACAGGTATGTTGTTGATGAGGGGATAAAGTTATAACATGATGTAAAACTAAATAATGCTAATGTTAAACAATATTCCCTTTTAAATAGTAAAGAATCATTGAATATGTTCCTCTTTCCCGTTCCTTCCCTCTCACTGAGATAGGCCTGTCAAGATAACAAATTTGGCTGGACGAATGATTGTCCCAGAAGTTATTGCAATAAACAATAATATTGTTATTTTGAGACCATTTTCAAGTTCTGCAATAGAAATGTCATAATAAAGCATATCCTTAAAGATCAATAAACTTTATATTCTAATAAACATTTAACACTGGAACTGAAAGACATTTTAAATATTCAAAATTAAAAAACCCAGAAATAATTAAAATGAATTTTGAAGTTTCTGTAAATAAAATTGTTCTTCAAAAAAACAAAGGTCGAGTTGAGACGAAGGCATTGGACTGAAGACTTTTGTCATCCAGTTTTTGCTAAGAAGAGTAAAAGTTTAAATTATGCTAATGGAAATAATTGAAATGATTTAATTTATCATTTGATTAATTGATTTATTGTTTATTGTGACAGGCCTACACTCAAACCAATAAAACTAAACTCTCACCTCGAAGTCGATGAGCTGCAGGTCGGCGATCAGGGTGCTGAGCAGGCCGCTGTTGTAGAGCTCCTGGGCCAGCTGTGCCACTGCCTCTGTCTGCGGCTCCTTCTCGTTTGTCCCATATAGATCTCCTTCATCGCTACCAGGCTCTTCGACACCTCCTCTGCAGCCTGAAATATTGCAAACATCCACTCATGAAGCCGCTCCACTTACCAGATAAAAGGAAACTGGACGTATTACTGCTCTGGACTAGAACATTTTGTCAGGTTAGGATCTACAAACCATAAAAATGCTTTTAATTATCAGTAATGCTAACAGTGCTAACATCTATGAAGCATAACAAACTCCATTTTGCTTCAATTATTGATGGTGATTTCTTATCTAAACTGGGGGTTCAGCAGAGAGGAGTCTTTAGGACAAATTCTAAATGTCTTTCAGCGGCTCAGCAAGAAACCCGACCCGAGTCCTCTAGTCAGAGGTCTGAGAAAGACTGAGCGCCGATGTTTTCCATTTAAACTGATGGAGCTGTAGAAGAAATCGGCTGAAGATCGGCGTGCCAACATGATGCCATCATATTCAAGAAGATTTGAGGCAGTGATTATTGCTATCAGCACATCATCAGACTGTTAAACAAAGGCTGTGAATACTTATGTGATTTCTTAGTTTATTATTTATATTGTATGCTTCCAAAAAAAAACCAAACATGTAAAATACTGTAATGTGTAGAATTTTCGGAAAAAAACTGAATTAACCCATTTTGAACTCAGACTGTGAAGGACTGTCTGACGCACTGTGGCCTGGAAGTCATGGTTGCGGTTTTGAGTTCAAGTTTTGAGGTCAAGGCTCAGAACAGCAGCAAAAAGGAAACCAAATGAAAGAATAAAAATAAATAAAAAAATAATCACCTTATTTAAGAACCGAATCGGCTGATTAACACCACCAGGGAGTTCTAACACGTTGCCATAAATCTGATCTAATTTCAACCAAACACGAGACCTATAGATCATAAATCAAATAACTGAAGGCGACTGAAGCAGTAGGGAAGGAGTTGAGATCTTGCAGTCTGAAAGTTGTGAGTTCAGTTCCGGCTTCAATCCCCGCCAGATGTTGATGAGCCACTGAACACTAAGTCGCCTACCAATCTACTTATAAACGAGCGTGTTTATAAGCTGAATGAGTAAATAACAGAAAGCAGGCCAGGAACATCATGTAGTTTTGCACCAACTTCATGCATATTTATAAGGCGATAAAGATTTTAAGAGGTTCATTGTAAACAATAATAAAATGTTCAGGTTTTATTTATTTATGAGGTTAAACACCACCAGATGACTTATTTAGCGTCCACTGGAGTTATTAAATCAAAGGTGAAACATAATTTAGTTAATTATCAGAAGTTGCTAAGCAACAAGCGATATGACGCAATGGCTTCCTGATAGTTTTACAAACTGCTGATTAAAAACAAGCCGGTCCTGCGTGTCGTTCGCGTTTTGAAAGCCACACGCTCAGCTTCATACTGAGCATATTTACACAGCTGCTGTTGTGAACAGATTTAGACGTTTCCCTCTGGTCTCTCTAGCATTTCAAATAGGCGTGAAACTAATTCTTATCTGTACTGTGACGGTTCATATTAAAACATGTGTTGTGTTAATTAGGGCTGAGACAATTAATCGGATTAATCTTCAACTAATTTAGCAATCAATTAATCATTAACTTGGGTATATAGACTCTAAAACATGCTGTTAGCTGAAAGAACAAAGTCAGAGCAGTAAATTAAGTCAAAACTATGTAAGAAATACATAAATTTCACAGTTAATTGGAGAACCTTATTTGTCTGTAAAAATGTTCTACCCAGAGCCTCCTCTAATTTTAGCTTCACCTGTTTGAAATATTGAAAAAAATATATAAATGCATAAATAAAATCTCCTATTAAGCATTTTTTCTCTTATTATTTGGGTGATAAAAAAATAGTCAAGTCAGTACAATATGAAGAAAACCTTTCACATGTTGATGTTAGAAGATTTTGTTTTACTGCAGATGATCAAGTGTACACAAAGGAATGCTGTTAATGCATTTTAGCCAGTAAAATGTTCATTTTTTTATATGTTTGCATTTTTATAAATTTTTGATGTAAGAAAAGGCTTAAGTGGTTCATAGAAAATCTTCAAAATGTGCCAATTTATTAATTGATAGAATGAGTAGGACAAAGTAATCATTAGTTGCGGTTCTAGTTTCAATTCCTGAAACTACTGCCATAACAGAAACACGCGTTTAAAGATACAAGTCTATTGTTACTGTGATTTGATTAGAGATAATGACATTCAAATCTGATAAAGAGCGGACGTTTTTATATGATCTAATCATAGAAAACTCATTAACATTAATGAGAAATTAGGCTCAGAGTTGCATTAACAAATGTCTAAATGTAAACACTTTGGATCGGTATCAGACGAATGTTGATTCCAAACTTTAATGCATGAGCACAACATTCAGCAATTTCTTTTACCTTCTCTGCTTTTTTATCGGAGATGTCGTGCTTCTCCAGCACAGTCATGCTGTCCTTAAGGTTCTTGACGATGTCCGCAGGTGACTTGTGGGACTTGCCAAAAGGAAAAGGCATGGCGGAGAGTTACCACGAGTAACCAGGCAGCGGACTGTCCACCTGAGGAAAGAAATGTACAAAATTAGCAAATGTAGCGAACTTAGTATCCTGACACTGTATTTAACCTCTTGAAAAACACTATTAATATTCAATTTATGATTTAAATCAACACCTAATTCAATCAATGATTCAAGAATAAAAGGTGGGAGGGGTGTATCTTTTTACTTCCTGTACACATCACTTCTAAATCTCTCACATGTAGAGTTTAAACCTGGTCAATCACCTGGTTAAAATATAAATAATAACCCATGACATCATCTCAGACCTTTGTATGGGCCTGACGTCTCACTCAGAAATATAAGCCGTCAAGCTTTTATTAATAAAACACACCTGTAAGATTTTTCCATGATGGAAAACTTTGTAGTTCTGGATCAGATGTAGGAATTGCTGTTACAACAGAATCACCTACACAACCCCGATAACTTGCTAGATATTGAAAGTTTCAGTTTTCATGGATAAAAGGGTAAATATATTTACTCACAGGACATTTAAAGAACTGTGTACAATTAAAATAAGAAAAAATATGCAGACATAAAGAGTTAAGAGATCTGACAGAGTAGTAGTGAGCTTTGGAAAATAAAACTATGTGTTAGAGACCAACCGTTTGTTCTGCTGTGATCCTCTAAACGTGGAGCAGCCGACACTTTCTCCTCTGTCTGGACAGAGTTCACATTTAGAAAGCAAAGCTAGCTCCAGGAATATAATGTTTGAGTAGCAGCCAAGTGGGAGATGTATTTATAAATATATATGCATGTGTCATGGGTGACTAAGCTGTAATATAAGACCGCGTCTCACTAATGACCCGTGCACTTTGACATGCTAACATCTCTGCTGACCCAGACACACCTCGCCGTCAGCAGGCGGCCAAATCCGTCTTTTCCACGGGGCTAAAGCTCGTTAATGTAGTCATCAGGCTGTGGCACCGCCTCCCTACACCTTCCTGCCCCACTTCAGAAACAGTGACGCAAATAAGGAGGCAACACATATGGCAGGTTCAAGACCTGCAGGTCACCGCTTCCCCTCCACAGCTCTTGATCAAAACTGTGTGCTGTAGCAAACTAAGAAACCATTAATCCATCAGAAAAACTTATAACAGCTCGCTTCAGATGGTTGATGATCAATCATTGATGATTGTGTTTCTGCGCATTGATGATTGATGAATGATCTGATCAATCATTCAATATCAATATCAGCGATATTAAATGGCTGATCAAACTATCAATCATTTCAACTTAAAAACTTACATCATCAAATGGACCAAATCATAAAGTGATGTGAAAATGTTGGCTGCATTAGATAATGAAAACTGAGCACTGATCAATCTAAAGCAAACAAACATTACCAACTTACAGTTGTGAAACCACAGATGTCAGCAGCTAAAGATACACAAGCAATGAACTAAGGTATTTAAAAACTGTAGATTCCTATTTGGTGTTAAAAAAAAAAAAGTTAAATCCTGTGTTTAAAACCACCAACAAGCAGAGATATGGAAAGCAGTGAGTTTTGCTTTTAGTGGAGGATGCTTCCTGGTTTTAAATTAGCTTCACCAACGATAGAATTAAAGCTACACATCATTTTAAAAGAACACAAATAAAAACCTATTATAAAAAATGCACATTGCTGAAGTTAGTATTCAAAATGTGACGCTCCACCGGAAGAATCCAAACAAATCAGCGTGGCACAGTCGTAAGCAATTCAACCTGCAGCACGTTTCACATTAACTCAGCCCAAACTGACTTCATTCCTTGCAGAAACACAAGTCGCGGTGTTGGACTCAAGTGTCTGCATCTTCCTGAAAGCAAATAAAGCTGTGAGAAATCCCGTAAACCTTCCACCGTGGCGCACACACCCTTCAGTCCGGGCAGGAACAGGTTCTCCACACACCATGTGACTCAGAGATCAATTACTCATAGCTGGCGTTAACCTCATCAGTTTATCTTTAATTGTGCAGCGAAACCTTTCTCTGTTAAAACTGCAGCTACTAGCTGAAAAGACTGGCAAAAAAAGAGAGAAAGGAGAGGGCCTCGGTAGCTGACAGTGAGCACCGCCCATCCGTGATCTCCATGCCTGCTTTGTGATGGTGTGCAGCGCGAACAAAAACGCACCTGAGTCGATTCAGTGCCGCGTACGTTAACAACACAGTTAAAACACAGTGGTCTCTGCTGTTTAGCTTAACTTTGTTCAGAAGCTATCGTGGCCTTTCAATTACTGCCCAACAAACAGAGCTACTGCTGCAGCTGGGTAGCGTCCGAAAGCGTCTTAACTCGACCACCAGGATTGCTCGAAGCTCACAAATCTTTTACGACAGAAGTTAGGGTGACCCGTGTTAAAATGTATCTTGGTAAAGAAAAGAAAACTTAATTTAATGCGCAGTATATGTCAAGTTAGAAAGCTAACTAATTAGCCTAATGCTAACTAGGCCTACCAGCGGCTCCTCGCTGAAACCCATGCCTGCCTTTAGCAGCAGGCCAGCCGCACACAGCCCCTCTCTGCTCCCTGCTTATTTTCTTGTTATTACTTCATAACCGAATGTAAATACACAACTAAATACCTTGTAGATGATGTTGTCCCCACAACTGTTCGCACTGCAAAAGGCAATTCAGATAATCCGTAGATGAAAAGGGCTTTGTTTTGCTCGTCGACTCCCCTTATTTTCCTGCTGATAATTGTGCGGCCCCTGTTACCTCCTGGTTCTTTCTCTGAGCCCGATTGGTAACGCTGGCGGAGCAGCAGTCGTGGCTGCAGTGACGTCTTACCGCCACCTCTGGCCGTTCGGTGGTACAGCAACAACGCAGGTTTGTTTCTGTTATAATAGAACATAACCACACGAGGGCGCCATTATTCCGTTACTAAAGCGTTACTGGAAACGTGTTTCGTTTGTACGAAGAAAGACAATTTAGTTCTGGATATCCTGTTCAAGTGAAGAACTAATGTGGATATTTGTGGAATATTTTATCTACTTGTAGAAGGGTTATTAAATTGGAGATGTACTACTGCCAGACAACTCAACATTGTATCAAACATTCAAACTCCCTGAACTTTTTTAAAAATTTTATTTATTTATTTATTTTTTTTACCTTTTGTTATGTTACAACTACATATTTCAATGTATGTTTGGAAGATTTCATTTGATTGATCAAGACTAATTGCCACAAATTTCTATGGTGCTTCCACTACATTTAAAGTAGCAATTTTTTTCCAATAAAATTAGCTTATCCAGAGGCATTTTTTTGTTGTTGTTGTTTTTTTGTTTTTGTTTTTCTTTGCTAAATATTGCTTGCACATAAATTAAACCTTGCCATATATGCCTCCTTTGATTTAGTGTCTGCATTGACCCTGAATGGTTAATGCAGACATGGAAGATGTCTGCATTAAGATGGAAGATGAAATAATCTTTAAAAGATTCACAGCAACAGGTTTTGATAAAGGAATAACATAATTAAATGATGTAAAGCTCAAAAAAATAATTCTACATAATTCCACCCCTGTATATAGAGTTTGGTGACATTTTCATTAAATTAAGCTCCATTTGCATGTAATGCAAATTATGTCGTTTCTGTATACAACCTTTGTATAATGGTGTCACAAATGAATACCTCTACAGGCAGGGTAAGAATGCACTTTCACTACACGTTCAATTATATGGACTCAAGCTGCTGGAAAAAACTCCACTAAGGAACAGGTAAGGCATCATTTAGTTTAAATTACTGTAACTGTCAAGTTTCAATACAGTAATTTTTGACAGATTTAAAAGGCACAAACAACCAGAATTAAAGTTGACATACTTTTCATACCCTTCTAATATTAATGTATTTGTAATTATCTGTATAAACTATTTTGCTTTTTGTCATGTTTTAATATTCGTGCATTTTGAGGAACATCTTGTTGTTTTATATGTAAAAAGTTCTACAATAATAGAAAGTAATCACTTTTCCTACAGTTACAGTAGAATTTAAGAATAATAGTTCCACATTTTCTTTCAAAGGTGAAAAAACATAAAATGTTTAATTTTAGGTTTTTTGTGTTTTCTCCATTCTTCATTTTATTCTCAGGTCCTCACAGTTAACTTCTGTATGTATTATGGATGAAAACGCATTTAGATACATACTTTTCCTCGGTAAGTGTAACAGCTTTGTGGATTTTGTTTGAATTCTTATTCTTAGATAAGCATTAAATTTCCATATGTCATATGTAAAATGTTTTACTGCTTTCTATTTAAATAGTTTAGTTAGATAACATATCTTGTTTCCAGTAGTTTCACTCTTAGACACAATTGATTAAAAATTCTCACTTCATAAAGTGATATATAGAAAATCATTTTTTATTTTTGTGGAGTTCATTATTTTTGCGTTCTGAGTAACGAGCAGAGGTCTTTAACTTCACGCCTCGAGGGTCGGTATCCTGCTTCTTTTAGATGTGTTCCTGGTCCAGCACACCTGAATCAAATGGCTGAATTATCTCCTCAGTATGCAGCCAAGTTCTCCAGAGCAATCTGCAGTCTGATTATGGGACTCAGATGTGCTGAAGAAGAGATATATCTAGAAGTGACAGGACATCGCATCTCATCGCCAACACTACAGTTTTATCATAGGAAGCTTTTTACTTCTTCATTTAAGTAAAACAAAATACTACTTGTGAAATCTTTGTGAATAACAGGAGGAGTGCATGCTGTCAAAGAAATGCAAATTCACATAATTTTCCAAAAAACTATTACAAAAGATATTTCACAAGATATTTTTGCCAATTTGCCACTCATTTGCATCTCATTTGCAAATGAGTGGCAAATGAGCGAGACATGAAGCGAGACTGCGGTCCGCCATGAGTTATGTTCTATATAAGGATCTAATATTTACTAGAAAGTTTGCATGTGCATGACTACAATTTGGAAATCTAAACAAGAAAAAAAGAAAAGAAAAATAAAAAGAAACACTGACAGTTTCCCATAATTTTGCTCTGAAGGCTAGCGAAAAAGCACTAGCAAGCTCTAGACAGCAAGAGGGGATTCATGAGTTTCCGATAATCAATAAAAGAAAGATACATTCCTAGATCTGTGAAGAGTTGCTTTCCCTAAATGTCTTCTCTTTTTTTTTTTTTTACCTTTTTGTTCACCATTGTTTTATGTTTTCAACATTTAGAATTTTCAGAAAGCTAAACCAGGTGTAGCTTCTGAGAGAAAACAAAATGTTACAGTTGAAATAACAAATAAAGCAAATTGGAGAGTAGTAGGAGAAGAAAGTGAGAAAAAGTTGTTGGTTGGTCCTCCAGCAGCCTAAGCCTATATCAGCACAACAACAATGACAGCCCAGAATAACCCAAGGCAGCCTATAAGGAAAGTTTAAAGCCTTATCTTCTATTTTGAGTGCTATCATTTGTTGAAACTTGTTTTTGTTGTCTCAGGGTTGTGCATCCTCCCTCTGTGTTTTTCACAAGAGTATCGTGTTGTAAATGAAAGAAAGAGCTGGACTGAAGCTCAGAGGTACTGCAGGGAAAAATACACAGACCTGGTCACCATCAACAGCACTGAAGCCATGGCCCGGGTGAAGGACCTACTCAGAGACAAAACTGGTGAATTCTGGATTGGGTTGTATGGTGACGTTAATAACTGGAAGTGGTCTCTGGAAAAGGATGGATTTTATGAAAAAGGACAGGCTGATTTAAGACTGTGGAACCCAGGGGAACCAAACAATAAAGAAGATCATTTTCTGTGTGCTAATGTAGCACCAAATGCTTCATGGTCTGACTACTGGTGCACTAATGAAAGACAATTTGTCTGCTACAGCGGTAAGAGAATAGTAACGGCACTGTTTCAATGTTGTTTTCAACTCTCACCACAAATTAGGTTTGAAATCCATAGATTAAACAAAAATAGCATTGATATTTAAATAATACTAATATTGCAAAGAGCTTTTTTACATCCAAATTAAAACCTTACGTTTCACTCAAAATCATATTACATGATTTTGACTGAAACTGAAGGGATTACATCACTATTAATCTAAAAATATTAGAGTGCACTCTAAAATGTTCATAGCTGTATAAACCAGATATGTTGATGGATTTTGTTTTGTAAGACATGATGAATCAAAACTGGATCACTTGGAGCCTTTGGATCAGTCAGTATGTCTGGAGCAGAAAGAATGAAGTAAAGCTGGGGAGGCACATTTGGTAGAGGTGGAGATGGCGCCCCCTATAGAGGATTTTAGTCTTGCAACCATCCAGAATTCGATTTCCAACCCTACACGACTTCTCCTCTTCTCTCTCTCTCTACTCATGTCCTGCCTAATTTACAGCGAATAAAGGACACTGGTGCTACACAAACACCTCAATACAGTGAGGCACCGTAGTGGATCAGAGACGCTCTGGGGTTACTTTGCTTCCTGCGGTTCAGGAAACCTGCAGAATGTGGGCGGATAGATAGATTTACTCATTTATCAGAAAATTCTGGGCAAAAAATGTTTCCCTGTTTCTTGAGAAAGTTCAAGTTTGACCCTGAGTATATCTCAAGACTTGATGCTCAAAGAAACTCAGAAAGAAATTCTCACAGTTGTCTTACTGGAAGTCTATTGAAAATCTTTAGTGGGATTTCAAAAAAGTGATTGCAGCATGAAAAACAGAATATTAATTAACTGGAGACTTTTGCACTTAAGGAATGTCTTATCATATATATATATATATATATATATATATATATATATATATATATATATATATATATATATATATATATATATATATATATATATATATCATATATATATCAATATATATATATATATATATATATATATATATATATATATATATATATATATATATATATATATATATATATATATAATATATATATATATATATATATATACCCCACCAGACAAGACCCAAGGTGTAGGTTGTGCAAGGAGGCCCCTGAGACAGTCCAGCACATAACAACAGGGTGCAAGATACTGGCAGGGAAAGAGTACATGGAACGACATAACCAAGTGGCAGGCATAGTGTACAGAAACATCTGTGCAGAATATGGACTGGAAGCCCCAAGATCAAAGTTGGAAACACCCCCAAAGGTGGTGGAGAATGGCCGAGCTAAGATCCTGTGGGACTTCCAGATCCAGACAGACAAAATGGTAAAGTCGAACCAACCGGACATTGTCGTAGTGGATAAACAACAGAGGAAAGCCGTTGTGGTGGATATAGCAATACCGAGTGACTGCAACATCAGGAAAAAGGAGCACGAGAAACTGGAGAAATACCAGGGCCTCAGGGAGGAACTGGAGAGGGCCTGGAAGGTGAAGACCACAGTGGTGCCTGTGGTCATCGGGGCCCTTGGGGCAGTAACCCCCAAACTGGAGCAGTGACTACAACAGATCCCAGGAACAACATCAGACATCTCAGTCCAGAAATGTGCAGTTCTAGGCACAGCAAAGATACTGCGCAGAACCCTCAAGCTCCCAGGCCTCTGGTAGAGGACCCGAGCTCAGAGGATAAGAACCACCCGCGGTGGATGAGAAAGGAATTATTTTTTATTTAGGTTCTCTTATGGGCCATAAGAGCAGTCTTAATATGTGACATCAATGTCGACCCAATTTTCATATTGATGCATTCCTTGTTTATGATTAAGCATTGCATCTTTTGCATTTGTATTTCAGTAAATTTATGAGCACCTATTAGCTTCATAAAATATCTTGTGTTTGTTTTATAAAGATTCAGCTTCAAAATACATTGTTGTGACGACAAAGATGTCTTGGGACAAAGCTCAACTTCACTGCAGGAAAAAATACACAGATCTGGCCAGTGTGAGGAACAAATCTGAGAATGCCAAAATCAATAAACTTGTGACTGACTATTCATGGATTGGCTTGTACAGAGAGTCTTGGAAGTGGTCAGACGGTCAGCGCATGAAGATGACTTCATTCCGTAACTTCAATACGGGTCAAACAATAAATGTTCAAAGCTCCTGTGTGACTACAACAAACAGTATGTGGAATATAAGACTCTGCTCCAACACATATCCTTTCATCTGTAGTGGTGAGTCAAACATACCAGGAGAGCACTGTGTGCAACTGGCTATGAACACTGTTGTAATCAGACATGCACAGTAATTCACAAGGCTTTTCTGAAGATTATTACTTTGCCTTCTGTTTCCTGATTTGCTCCTTTTGAGCCATATTGTAGATTTATGCCTACTTTATAACTTTCACCTCCCCATCGGTCTCCAGATTTGTTCAAAATTAGAAAGCATTTTTTAGGATAAATTAATTCTCATTCTAATTAATTACAAAAAAAATTAAATCACTGGTGCCAAAACTCAAAACTTTCTCTCACCTGTAAATTTCTTTATAGACATCATCATGATTATTTTTTATTAATCCTTTAGGAACTTCTAGGAAGATGAGGGTGGTGAAAATTACGTTAGATTCCTCGTTGGACCTGGAAGAAGCACATGACGCCGTCTTGCAGCAAGTATTTAAGAGGCATTTCTGATTTCTAGAGGTTATGTTTTGTTGTGTAATTAATAACTTATGGGTAGTGCAAAACTTTCATGTCTTTTATTTTATGCAATATGTGCAACTGACATCCTATTTTAAAAATAAATGTCATGTTTGAGATGAACAGATGGCTGTTCTTTTGGATGTTTGGGGTTCAGGAGACTTTAAATCCTGTCCTCTTATTTCTTCCAGCTGGACCTCAAACTGAAGGGCTATGGCCTTGGAGATGTCAAACTGAAATGGATCAACCAGTCTGATGGAAAGACATTTCACTTGAAAAAGAAAGGAGACAAAAAGACAAAGGATAAAAACTAGGGGTGTACTGATTGCAGTTTTCTGGCCGATCACATATGAATTAGCTATTAAAACTCCTGACCTGACAATTTCTATTTTGGCCAATACCAATTTTATTTTATCTAAAATGTTGCTAAATGTAGCAAGAAAGTTGATGAGTTGCCAAAAGTGAGATGACTATTGTTAACAACAAACATATAGACCTGATCTGGTGGACCAGTCTACTGGTCAAAGCTCTCTCTCAGCAGAGTAGAAGAAGATAACAGTTGATTTAAATGTATTTCCTGAGGTAGATAAAATCAGTAGTTAAGTTCGGCCTCACATGTAAAAATCGATCGATCACCAATTTTCCAAGATTAGGGAAATCGGCACCGATAAATCGGATGGCCGATAAATTGGTGCATCCCTAGTAAAAACATGAGACTGAGAAAAACTTTGTTCTTTGAAAAAGATGGCAGAGTAGTTTTTGATTTTCTTAAAGATAATTCTCCGGACTGATATTCACTTTTAATGTTGTAGCTGCAGATCATAAGCGGTGATGGTCTAACAGTATCTCATGTTCCAACTTCAAAATAATTTAATTTCTCCTGATCTTTCTTGTCTTTGATTTTGTATTCTGATCTTTCTGTAAAGTTTGTTGAATTAATGTTTATGTGAATTCTGCCTTAATAAGCCAGGTTTGGTTGGCTGTTATTGCCTTGTGTTGCATTTTTTGGCATCTTCTTCCATGGGGAGGCTGTTAAAAGGAATGAAATTCAAGAAGATGGCAATCCATCTGTCCACCATCCATCCTGAAAACCCTCCTGGGGGCCAGCTTTCAGTCCAAAGAGAAATCATTGGTCACCCCTGTCATCCTCTCACTGCATGTGGGAGGGGCCTAAGTGAACAGGTGTCATGTGAAGTTGTGATTAAGTTGTGTGCCAGATTTTTTATAAAATTAAAAAATTCAAACTCCAAACTCCAAAGAAAACCCCAACTTTGATGTTAGTGGACTGGATGGTGGGAGGGAGTGAACGCCAAGACAACAAATTGGCATGGAGACAGAAGAGGCAGCAGCGCTCTGAATCAGCTGCAGCTGTCTGACTTTTTAAGGCGACCTGTGTGAAAACACTGTTGCAGAAATCGATCCAACTAAATATAAACGCATTGATGAGTTTCTCTAGATTCTCTAGATATTTATCCTTTAATCTTAATGTTCTTCAGGTGATAGAAGGCCAACTTTGCAAATGATTTCTTGTGTCTTTGAAAGTTCACGTCTGAGTTTTACATCCATTTGGGCCTCATTAGCTGTTTCTAGCTGTAATATCTGACCTATGTGCTGGACTTTGGTTGCTCCTCCTTTAGTTTTGTTTCTGTTCAGCTGAAGAAAGTTTTGCCACATTCATGCATTGATTTACCTTAAGCATCTGTTTACTGCTTTGGCTGGGTTCAGAGTCACCTGATGACATTATAATGGAGAGCTTTGTAGTATATCCACAGCTATGGTAGCTAATTGTCAGCAGTTATTGACCTAAGACTCTCTGATCATTTGTTATGGAAGATAAGAGGGTAATTTCAAAGACTATGCTCAAAATCATGCTTTTTATTTAAATTATGGTCATATAAATGTATGAATGGTGATGGATTTGTGGCCACAACACTTTCTAAGGACTCTGTCCTCCTTGGTCACCTGTCAGACCTCCAGCCTCCTCCTCCTGCTGGACTGTCCACCCACTTTGAAGGTTATTACTTTCTTCATGCTGATTAGGTTCAGATGAATGCACGCTTTTGTCCAGCCCAGTTTCCCACGACCCGGCGTCCGGCTGGCAGTCGCGTGGCTCTGATATAGGGGGCCCGAACTTTGAGGTGGGGTGAGGGAGTGAGTGAGATGAGGGGAGAGGACATCTGGTCGGACTGACATCTGCTAGCGGTAAATGTGACCCGAAATGTTTCAAAACTCAGAATATGATCAAAGCAAGAAGTGAAGACGTCCCTGATTCTTCCATCTGTGGATCAAGGTGGATTTCAAAGAGACACACAAAGTTGCCATAACTGTAAAGAAAAATGTTGTTTCAAATTTTTTGTACAAATAAAAATCTAAAAGTACAAGATGTTTGTTTTCACTCCCATGAGTTTTTACTTTAGGTTTCTATGAAAGTATTTGTCTATTCTTCTTTGCACTCAAACTCAATCAGCTTGGGCAAAGACGTCTTACCGATTCTCGAGAATGCCAGAAATTCTGATATTTAAGTCTGGACTTTGATTGGGCCATTTTAACACATAAGCAAGTCTTGATCTATGGTTAGAGTAGTTGTCCTCCTCAAAAGTTACCCTTCACCAATGTCTCCAGACTCCAGCAGAATTTCTTCCAGTATTTTTATGTTCATCTTGACATCTATTATGTGCATTTACTCTGGTCCTGCAAACTGAAGACATCCGCACAGTATGATGCTGCCACTGTCAGATTTCAGCTTGGGAAAAGCATGTTCAATATTTTTGATGAAGGTAGTTTAGGTCTCATCTGAACTTAGACTGAAAACTTTGAAAAAACTTATTTGAATAATGAACTTAACAATGTTTGGTAAAGGGGAACAATTGGAATGTGTGACTGAACTGGAATAACTTTTTTTTGGTAAATTTGTTGTAAATTGTTAATAAAGTGTAAAGTAAATACATAAATAAACTGAATTTAGACTTAGATCAAATTAAATGCAGGTGGTCTCTGATCATCAGGTTTAAAGTACATTGGTTTCACTGGATTTTATTTAGGAACATCAAATAAAAAAGGGGGCTAAATTAAAAATGTGCACATCACTGTAAATTGAAACACAGTAAAAACGGAGTTTGAGGCTGTATTGTTAGAAAACCTCACTATTTCAGTCTGTTAATAGGTGACCTGTCTCTCTCTTGTGTGGCAGTGAGCCTTGAGGAAGTAGGTTTTGGCCTTTCCTCAGACAGAGCAGTGTAATGTTGCTCTCGCTGTGAGAATGAGCCCGGGGCTCCCCAGGGTGAAACAAGGTAATTGCACCTTCTTGTTCAACACAGGGAGAAAAAGGGAAACGCAGGGGTTTTTTCTGCTGCTGTGTGGGGGGAAGGTCGTGCTTGGTTTCAGGCTGGACATCTGTCACTGCTGAGACTTTTTTTTTTTTTTCCTCTGGGCTCTGCCGGTCACTGAATGAAGCCAGTGACCTGTCAGACTTGACTGATGGGGACCCCGTGTGTGGGAAAATCCTGCAGGCAAAGAGTTGGGTCATTCACATGCAAATCGCGGCCTATAAATAAGAGGGTCGCGGCGCGCCGAGGACCCTAGAGACGCGCTGAGACTCAGAAGGGACGGAAGCACGCCGGGTTAAACATGACTGCATCTTCTGCGGCGCACAACGCTGAGAGACCCCCCAGAGCCAAGGAGGAGAGAAAGGTATTCCTCCGTTTAACGCGGTACCGTGTTTTTTATTCATTGCTGTGCTGTTTGGCTTCATAAAATGTTGTTGTTGCAGCTGAGGAAGCCGCTCATTGAGAGGAAACGACGGGAGAGGATAAACAACTGTCTGGATCAGCTGAAAGAAACTGTGATCGGAGCCTTTAGGCTGGATGTGAGCGCAAACACGTGTCTCCTGTCTGCTCTTTAAAGAAAACAAAGCAACGTTTTTTTTGTTGTTTTGTTTGTTTTTTATTTTAACGCCTCTTTCTTCTCCACAGCAATCCAAACTGGAAAAGGCAGACATCCTGGAGATGACGGTGAAACATTTACAGAACATCCAGAATACAACTCTGAATGGTGAGGAGGTTTTGGCTCGTTTTTGGCACGTGTGGGTTCACGTTTATTGTTTATTGTAAAAAAAACAACAGAAACATTATATTTTACTATATTTTCTGTAAAAAAGTTTCACTGTGTTCACTTGTAATAACTTAGAAAAATGTCCAACGAAAACAATCTGAGCTACAGCCACACTACTATTAGACAGCAGGGGGCAGCATAAGCACTTTACTAATGGCCCTTTAAATCCTTAAGCAAGAAAAAATATAAACGAGATGCTTAAATATATATATAAAAATATATATATTTTATATATATATATATAATATCTTAGGTTATTGTTTATTCCAAGCCATTAGAAAGTCAAATACAGCACGGTATTATGTTTTTTTTTTTTTACATTTGGTACGAATAAATATAGTGTAAAATACAGGAAGAAAAAATAAACATTCTTGAAAAAGGGTGGAATGAAGACAAACTTTTTCACTCTCGCCTTTTGATTTAATTTCTTAATAAAATGTGTGTTTGCTGCCATGTACTGCTTCATAACTATTTCTGTCTTATCAACGTAGCATTTTATATCAAATGTACAAAAATAAATCATCATATGCAATATATAGTTATCATAGCCGTAACATACAAATATTCATCACTGAGCCAATCAGATCCCCTGTCAGCAGCCATTATTATAACCAAACATTTCTTTATCTTGGTGTAAATTGCTGAATATTTGTACATTGCTTGAGCTTTGTTCCCAATTGGGTCCCAACTTAACAACACACACCTGCAGTTCATTTTACTACTTGTGAGGTGTAATACGTGGATCCTCCACCAGAGGGCAGGATTCGATACAACAGGATATTGAGGAAGATACTCATGTTGTGTAGATAATATGAAAAAAAAAAAATTATATATATTTTTTTATTCACACAAGCATATTGGGGTTTTATATAAATGTGACACTCAATGCTCATTGCAGCACTAACTCCCTCTGGTTTTCCGTCTCTTTCTCATCCAGACCCAACGTTGGGCTTGGAGGCCCAGCAGAGATACAGCACAGGCTACATCCAGTGCATGCATGAAGTCCACAACATGCTCCTGACCTGTGACTGGATGGACAAAACCCTCGGCTCCCGGCTCCTCAACCACCTTCTCAAGTCCCTTCCCAGATCCAACCGAGAGCTGAGCTGCCCCACACAGAGGCAGGACGTGTCACCCTTGACCAGCCAGGGTTTCCCTGCCTCACCCCTTCGCAGGGACGCCCCGGCTGGGAGGCAGCGTCAGAAAGAAGGTCCACCCAGTCAGGTTGCTGAGCTTCAGGAGAGGCCAGGACTCCACAGCTCACACCTGGGGATACTGGAGATGTGGAGGCCGTGGTGAACTGGTGGATCGACGATCTTAGTTGTCCGTTTTGTTAGACCATCCTCTGTTATGTATCTTATAGATATTCAGAAGACAAAGAAGTGGGGCGGTTTTGTTCCAGAGCTTTTAGGTGTGCTATGATGATTCAGACCTTTTCTCAGTACTTCCCTAAAGAAGTGGATTTCTTGTAGCCTGCATTATAGAAGGCTCTTATTAATCTTTCCTTAATTTATTGTATTAACATCTATTTATTTCTTAATATATGGCATGATTTTGCTTCTTTGACCTCTTGTTCGACATTGCATAGATTTCTGTCCTCATTTCTTTACTATTTAACCTAAGCATTAATATTAATAATAATAATAAAGTCTTTTACTTACTCATTAAAAGCTTAATCGACTGTTTTATTTGTCTTGTGTTCTTGTGTGTCGACAATAAGACTTTTCAAAAGGACATTGGACATGCCGCAGAAAGTCGTCTTCGCTGATTATTATTGTTACATTAGTTTAAATCTAACGTAAACATGCATTATTTTATTTTGAGTACAGTCTTTAATTTGTTTGACATAATTTAAAAAGTCAAGACCACTGAAACAAATCGACCATAGAGACTCCGATCCATTTGCATTTCTTTTTTTACTCTGTGACTCACTGTTTCCAATAACATAAACATATTACCAACCAAGAGTTGGTATCAAACAAGCAATTTTTCTTCCAATTAGCTCTTGCAGATAGTTACATTATGGAGCAAAAAGAGACTAATTTATTTTAATAAGTTAATTTTTAGTTACTCTGAGATCCAAAATGTGTTCTTACAGGGTGCAAACGGACACACTGTTCTTTGGAAGACAAAAAAATACTTTTCCTGCATCCCTTTTTTGTCAATGCAGAATGAAATAAGACATGGTGTCAAAATGATGTTGTATGGTTATGTTAATATCAAAGGGTTGTACTAATGCTTTCAGTTAACTAGCATTTAAGAGGTCGTTCACTAAATCTAAATTTAAACCTTTACCTTTTATATAGTTTGCACAGGTAAGGGAAATGTTTACCATATTAGTCATTGACCAAAATATTGGTGGTAAAGTCCATATAAACAGGCACCATTTAATGTTAATTTTCAACCTTCTTGTCTTAATGTAGACCTTAGTTACTCAAAATCATCTTTTCGATTGAATACTTAAACTAACATGTGTTAAACCCAAAACCGAGCCCGGTTCTGGTAAATCTATTTGTCCTCGGTCAGCAAAATACCCTAAACTTGTTTATTTTTAATACATAAGATGTGATGCATTTAATACAGTGTAAACGATCAGATAAATAACGAATCTCTCAGTTCCTGCTTGAAATATTTTGTGAATTGTTGATGTTTTTCTGTTTCATAAAGTCATTTCTTTCTGTTCATCTGCTATAAATAACATTTTTAATTAAAGCATGACATTTCTGGTGTCTTGATCAAATTTATAGCTTTATAGCCAAGAGCATATATTCACAAAAGAGTCGGTTATGAGCCGCAATGAGTTAATGAGTCATAATCGGATTGTATTTACACTTTAGAATAAAGTTATCAGAGGACTTACTATTGATTGTTTTCTGCGGGGATTTCTCAGTTTGGAAAAGGGTGATGTGAAAGCATCTCCGTTTGTAACCTGAGTTCTTAGATTATTATTCCCTTGTTGTTGTTATGATTCCCCAACGCATGCAGTCAGGTGGATGATCCAAAATAAGAGGGAGAAAGACGGAGAGGGGAAGGGGGCCGTCTGGTCCCTCAGTGCAGCTCCACAACAAAAGCAAGCCGAGACAGCTGCTCTCTCTCCCCTCTGCGCGCACCATTACAGCCCGGGAACAGTAATGTGAAGGTGGCGAGGTGCCAAAACACAGAACTCCACTTCAAAAGTCGGTTCGGTTGTTTCCAGACATTTTGCGCGCACACTGGACAAATACAGTGCTGTTTAAAAAATAAATAAATAAATAAAATAAAATAAAACGCACCTGGAAAACGAATCAATTCATTTACCTGCATGGCTTCACAGTTGCTTGCTGTCTTCTTTTTTTCCAAACAGACGGCTCTCCTCCATTATGGGGACGATTAGCATGATAATGGTGTGTACAGAACATGTATAATAAGGAGGGCAGAGGCCTGAGGGGCCTCGTTGGACAGAAACAAATAGACACTGTGCGTAAGTATCCAAACGTAGTACTGCACACATTTTACCAAAAAAAGCGAGAGAAAACAATAACATGCTATAAATAATCTGCAGGGTGCATGGTGCTTAATTTTTAACAGGACGTCTTCATATTTGTCACTGCACTCCGAGACACTGAGTCGCGGTCAGTGGAGCAGGTTATCAATAAAAATCATCTCTCACGCGGCGGGGGAAGAGACTACGTGAGAAAGCCGCTGCGCTCGAGTACGAAGACACCAAACAACAGAGAGAACAAACGAGGCGCGGGCCAACACCTGTCGCTTTCTTTTTGGAGAAGGGCCCTTAATTCCCCCGGCTGATTCAGTTCTGGCCGAGGGGCCGCCGGCAGCAGCTGCCAACTGAAGGCATCGAGTTACATCCGCCAAACAGCGGGGTGGATCTGCTGAGGCTCAGGCAACAACGCCCAGTGCAAACTGAGGCGGGAGGGCAGCGAATATTATGCACACTGATACAGATCTTGAAACTTTCAGAGAAATAGACTGAAGTACAGAGTGCATCTCGGTCACAATCATATACAGAATCGCATAATAATAAAACTGAATCAACCTGTGTGTGATTTAATCTAGGCATAAATCGGTCCACAGTACCACTATTTTCTGCTGGTCTTTTACATTAAATTCCAATTAAATACATTGAAACGTGAAGGGGAAAATGGAAAAACGTTGAACACAGTTAGTCCAGTGGAGTTGTGTTAAAAATGATGGAACATCCAGAATATTACTAACAGTCAGAGGTGGGGAGACTAACCACAAATTGTACTCAAGTAAGAGAAGCAAATTTGTTTCAAAACTAGAAACATGAAATACTAATTATAAGTATTTATGGTACTTCCAGGCACAATAGTGTTCACTTTGCTTAATCAAAGCCAGTCAGCAGGTAGAAACTAACTTTAGAACAACAATCTGATTCCAAACAAGTCTCACTTTTCTTGTGCAATGCAGTTACTCTTAGTATGACGAAAGTTTCCTTCAGTGATACTTCATCATCAACTGTAAGACACAAGTTGGTCCACATAGAAGCACTAATTAAAATATTAATAAATAATTTTTAAAAGATAGTAATGACATTACTCAAGTAAAAGTAAAAAAAAGTAAGGTGTAGTAAAAATACTTCTAAGATTTTCACACTAACTCAAATAAATATTACTGAGTAAATGTAACTTGTTGTCACCTCTACAAACAGTAATTGACTTAATGCATGCTTTATGTTATGCAGCGGATTTAAAGTGCCAGCTGCTCATTATGGGAGGAATAACTGCGCGGCCGTTCCCGTAACCCAACATATTGTGTGATTAAAGCCGGTCCATCTTCTCGGGGCGCTCACCGGGGTTGACCACGGACAAAGGAGCTGATCGCTCATTGGCTCCGGCCGTGTGCGCTCTGTTGGCCCCCAGCGCCTGCAGCTCCAGCCTCTATTCACATGTTAATAAGCCCCTATAAATACCAACAACAGCCAGTCAGCGCCAGCAACACGACACACAGGGGTGGTACAATAAACACAGGGCGCCTCGCCTGCTTTTCTCCCCTCCTCCGTCTGCCTGTAACCGGTTCTGTTCGCCAGCTGCCCCCCTTTCACGGACGACATAGAAGTGGAAGAAGCCACAGACGCGGCGTTCCGACCAACATGGCCCCCGCTGCCCGGCCCGGTACCGCCGGACTTTACATGGAGGAGGACGAGTCCTGCTACGGGATTCAGAAAGCTGACAGAAAGGTGCGGCAATGATGGTGTGGCGCACTTGTCACGCTGCGTGCAGAGACAAGGGGATGTTTCACTACATTTTTAAGTTAATTGCATTTATATTCTAGATGAATGTAAATGCTCGTTTTCTTTCTGGTGTCCTTTAGATCAGGAAACCTTTGGTGGAGAAGAAGAGACGAGCTCGCATCAACGAAAGTCTGCAGGAGCTGCGGACTCTGCTCGCGGACACAGACGTGAGTATGCAGAGCACACGTTGGACCGCAGTATCTTACTACAGGCCAATTTATTCCGTGGAGCTGATCTGACTTTTACTTCCCATTTCAAAAGCTCCATTCCAAAATGGAGAACGCAGAGGTTCTGGAGATGACAGTGAAGAAGGTGGAGGATGTTCTCAAGAACCGGTCTCAAGGTCAGAACCAAAATTATTCACCTTTCAGCAGGATGAGAGTTACAGCATGACACTGTTTTTATACTGCTGCTATGCTGGAAAAACAGATATATATCTATATATTTTTTTGATTTACTGATTCATTTCAGTTGTGATAGCATGTATTGATAATATTTGTATTCACATACCACTGACAATTTCTTCATTATCGGTCCATGTTAACAATCATTTGAGTTGACATGATAATAGACTTATTGGGATACATTTTATCATAAATAGTATCAAAAAAACATCAGCTACAGCATTGATATCTCAGCTCTTTAGTTCAGTTCAGACATAAGAGTCTTTCATAGTTTCTATATCTGTTTAAAAGAATAAAAGACAATGCTAAACCTAATTTAACTGCTTTAAATGGAGATTACTAAGTCGAATATGGGTGAATAACTGTTTGTTGGGTTTTTTTTTTTACTAAGCAAAATCATGAGCAAAGAACATTTTGGAGGATTACAAACTCCTGTACTGTTTTTCCAGCAACCTGCAGCAGGTTTTTACTGATATGTTTTAATCAAACCTAAAATAAAACTGTAGATCAGAAACACTGACCAGTTTATCTGTCAAATAGTTACGATGACATTTTATTTATTGTTGTTTTATTTTTGATTCAAAGACATAAACACAAACATGGAATAAATTCTGTGAGTTCTGAAATTGTCTTTGCATGTTATGTTATCCCTTTGGCTGGTTTGCTTTTTGGAAGAGTGCCACTTTTTTTAATTATTTTCCCACATTACTGTTAGATTTTTACTATCCACAATTTACTGTTAGGGAAAATTGCAGCCTTCTATTTTCAACCTGCTGACCTGCAGCATCATCTGGAAGAAGGGACAGCAGTGATATTCTGTTCATCCTGGCACTTTGTCTGGCATTTCATTAAAAACACTTTAGACCACAGCAATGACGTAATAGAAACTAGTGTGTGTTTTTTCTTCTTTATCAGTTTATTGCATGCAGAGCTGGGCTGCAGCAGAACTGTAATGTCATTTCCTTCAACTTTCCTCCCTCAGAGGCCGACGCACTCAGCCGGGAAGCCAGCGAGAGGTTCGCAGCCGGCTACATCCAGTGCATGCACGAGGTCCACATGTTTGTGTCCAACTGTCCGGGCATAGACGCCACGGTGGCAGCCGAGCTCCTCAACCACCTGCTGGAGTGCATGCCGCTGAATGAGGACCACCTCCAGGACGTCCTGATGGACCTGATCACGGACACTCCAGGGACCAACGGCAGCACTTGGCTCGGCGCCGCTGAGGGGCCCTGCCCGACCCCGGCCCTTTCCAACTCGTCCAACGATGAATTGTGCTCGGACCTGGACGAGACGGACAGCGAGCACAACCAGAGCTCGACGGAGGGAGCGGAGAGAGGGGAGGCCCTGAGCATGCCCACCGTTACATACCCTCAGAGTATGTGGAGGCCTTGGTAGGAAAGGTCTGTAGCTGCAGCTGGGATCTGCTGGAAACAGGAATTGTGGGATTTCATTAATGTGAAGCGCCACTGCACCTCCTTCAGAAAGAGAAAACTCCACCCTACAACACGTGAGCACCATTTGTTGCTGAAGCATTTCTGGACTTATTTAACCAATTCAAGAACTGCCAACTGACATGCACTGAAAGTCTTAAGATGATCGCCCCACGCTGATTTCCATTTCTATTAACGGGACCAAACCTAGCTTCTGTGGACCTGGATCTATTCGCTCTTATTGAGGTGCAGCTACTGTACATCCATTCTTCTGCATTCTGGGAAGTGTAGAAGTTCACTAAATAAATTACAAGGTTAAGCAGAGGGAGCAACATTTGACCCATAAACACATGTATAGTTCTTTTGGAAATCACAAAAAAAAACAAACAAAAAAAAACATAATAAGTGCACTAAAGGGTGGAGTTTTTCCTTTTTCTTATCAGCAGGGCCCCAATTCTTGTGGGCCGCTGCAGCTTGGGACCTCCTGAAAGGACTCTCCCCCTTCCTTCCTCAATCCTGACACCCTGGCTTTGAGTACTCTTAAGATTTCTCTTCACACCTGGAGGATAAAAGAACGTCCCCTCTCAACACTTAGAACCCAACAAAGGACAGAAAAGGACCAGTTGAAGGCGGTCACACTTATTCTGTGTGTAACTGTGTACATGGAGTTTGGATGAGGAGAAAAGCTCTTTTTAGCACCTGAGAGGTTTGGCAATGCCTCTGATTAATATAAATAATGGTATTTCGTGTATTGCTGTAGCTTATGAGACACATAGCCTCTTTACGTTGTAACAATGTTTAATTAAATGTCTGAATTTGCTGAATAAAATAATGTAGCTGAAATACTTGTGGCTGATGTAGTGTGAAACTAAACCAATGCACAAAATATGTGTGGCAATTCAAAGAACTTTTCAGATTTTGTCACATAAGAAAGACAAAATTTGGTGTGTTTTATTTGGATTAAGTCAATACAAACTAGTTCATTGAAGGATAGGTCTTAAATTAAAAATCTGAAACGTTTTTGTTTTTTTTCTGCAATTTTTGCTTGAAACCTCTGCATGCCCAGTCAGTATGTTCAGGTTGTCCTGTTGAAAGGCGAAACTCTGCTTCAGTCTCAAGCTGAACAAAAGCAGCCTCACATCATGAGGCTTCTCACACCTTGTTCCACTTGAAAAACTGTTTATTTATCTTGAGCTGAAATTAGTTTTCTGCTATGGATAGCATCATCAATATGGGCCATGGGTTGTGGCATCAAAGTGGACTTTCTGTGCTTTTCTACCAAAAATGTCGACCTTGTTCCACCTGAGCTGCAGTTATGTGCAGCACCTCAAGGGACAATATTTATCTCCTAGCTGCTTCTCTTAACATTGCTCTGTCAGGTTAGGTGACTTGTAATGACTTCTAGTTTTGTCTTCCAATTTTCAGATGATGAATTGAACAAAACTTAACTGGAATATTGTTGTACAGCAAAACTCTGCTTTGAATTTTAAACCACAATGTTCTTAGTGATCTACCTGCTGTGTCCCTCTGTCTTTACGATGCTGGGTTTTTTTTGTAATGTTCTCTAACAAATCGCTAAGACCTTCACAGAACAGCCGGATTTACATTGAGATAAAATTTTACGGAGCTGGACTCTTAACTGACTATTAAAGATGGCTGGTTGTACTGGGTTTTATTTACCAGCACTACAGCAAATAGGTTGAAATGTATATGCACATCATACTTATTAGATTACTATTAGTCAAAAATCATGAATACCTTTCCTTTTCGTCTTGCATCACTTTGTGTTGGTCGCACAAAATCCCATTACAATACATTGAAATTTGTGGTTGCAGTGCAATAAAATGGAATAAAGTTCAGCGGGTTTGGTGAGGTTCATTTTGCAAGATAGAGGAGACTCGATCAGGGGTCAGCAAGTTCAGTCCTTGAGTTCCTGCAGCGTTTGGCTGCATCCCTCCTCCACCACACCTCAATCAAATGAATGGTTTAATAATCCGCCATCTGCAAAATCTGCTGACACTCTAAAGAGGTAAGTTATTGGAACAGGGATGCATCCGAAAGTTGCATTTCTCGAGGATTTTAGTTGCTAACCCCAAGTTTAATCTGAAAAACAGTTCAGGATATAAACTTCTCTTTTTTGGCTTTTTAACACATCAATATACTTTAAGTTGTTCAAAGTGCGCTCCCCAGCATAATGCATGCTGAAACGGTCACACCTCCTCACAAGTGTTTTTAGTCTCACCCCTGCTACAATGAACGTTAACAAATTCCTGTTACATCCTGTCTGGACTAGTGGTGGTCCTCACAGCACTGCAGCCCCTTACTCCTGACTCCAGATTAGGGAGTTTACTAAATAGCCAGCCAGGCCTCACCTCTTAAAAACCCTTGGGAACCATCTTTTTCACAATGTACTTGTCATCCTTTTTCAGTTAGCATTGAATGTAAAGCATTTTGTTTAATATCTGATGGCCTTGTGAAGGGAACAGGGTAATTAGTTAACAGTGAAATGGGTGGAGGATGGAGGACCAGGGTGTGAAAGTGGAAGGAAACGCTCATGATTGGGATCAAAGTCAGTGGGTTATGTGTGACAGAATAGCTTCAAAGTCAGAGAAGGACAGTAAAACATTACAGTTCCTATTTAAAGGGATCAAGTTCTCTTTCTATCTTTTTTTCTCATATCTATATATACACACACCTTCCTTTTGAGCTTTATCCCAGAAATAATAGACTAGCAAAAATATAAAAGCATAGGTAGGTTTCTATTGCTGATCAACAACCAAAATGTTGTCTGGGGTTTTTCAATTGTTTTAGGGTCATTTTGAGGTGCTGAATCCAAAAATCACATTGGTTTTGCTCAATCAGATCAACTTTCTGAACTCTGGAGGCATCAGAATGCATGACCTGTTCTCAGAAATGGATCAGTTTCCTGATAATCTGGGATCAATAAGTGATGAGCAGGAGGAGAGATTCCATCAGGATGAATAGATATGGAGAATTTTACACAATGAAGACTTAATGTTGAATTCACATGTAGTTAGCCTTATCAATCTACAGAAATCCAAGTTTGTAACAGCTAGACTCTGACTGTTAAAAAACAATGTTTTTCTCTTAAAGCATTTTTGGATGAGAAATATTAACACAAATTAACTGAAAATGTCACAAAAATGTAATCAATACAGTCATAAGATTGGATTTCTTTAAATCAAACTAGAATTATAAACCTGATGTTATTGAGAAAAATTGATGTCATTTTTGGATTCAGTGGTGCAAAAAGGTCCTAATTCAGTTGAAAAAACATTTTCCAAAAACTTCCAAAAAATTGTTTTTGAAACCCAGTGTTATGCCTGATTTTCCTGAGTGTGAAAATAGTCCAACAGAATCTCAAAAGTGCACAAATTTTGGCAAATCTCTTTGTTTTAGCTAAAATGGAACATATAGTCTCTTAAATACACCAAAAGTGTAACACAATTTCATATAATCAAGAAATTTATAAAACCAAAAAGCCAAAATGTTCTACTTTATTACTGTCCATAAAAATAATCTAAAAATTGCACAAGTAGCCCTGGACTAATGACTGTGGGAAACTTTGCTCCATCAGACCCCAGCACATCGCTACAATCTGCTCACTTCAAGAGACGGATGAAAATCAGAGAAGTGGGGAGAATTTCTGATTCCAGGCCATCAGCTGTGAGTTTGTGAGCGACCATCTGAAGTGTGAGGTTGAAGGTCAGCGCAGTGCAACAGTTGGAGTGGTGGTGGGGAGGGTTCGTAGCAGAGCAGCATATGGTGCTGAAACAGATCCCCGGGGGATATCCGGCCATCCTTGGGTGCTTCTTAACCGCCATTGACTGTGAGAGAACAATGGCCTCCGCTAGGGCCACAGCACCTGCATCTGCAGACCGCTCACCAGCTTACTGCTTCTAAAAAGACGTTATGTTATCTTCTCTGCTCTATTTTCCACAAAATCATTGAAAATGTCTTCTGTGCACCAGACATGCTCAATCTTGTCCCTTTCCATAAAATACTATTAGATTGAATTAAAAGTCATACATCTTGTTTTCTCACTGTATGAAGTTAAACCAGGATAATTCTTATTTCTCATATGCCATTCACTGAACAGCACACAGATCATTTCCAAAACTTCATTCTACAACTATCAAAGGCACATTTTAAGTGAGTCAACAAGGCCTATGACAAGCACATTGTGCTTAAAATGAAACACAGAGGATTATTGGTGATTATCAGTAACACTGTGGGAAAATTTGCATCAATGTAGCGTGTTTCATTGCTGATATTATTGGCTGCTGGCAGGCTGTGCGTGGATTTCTAATTTAAGGTTTTGCTGTTCAGTGTATTTGTAACAAGGAATGCTATTAATTACAGCATTTTTCTTTTTTGATTATACAGTATTTTTTTTTAAAAAAATGCAGACATTTCCTCAGGAAATGCCCTTCCAAAGAAACGTCGTCAGGCTCCATCAGATAGGAGGCGCTTATGCGCCACCTTGTGGTGAACTTAGTGTAGACTTCGGACCATTTATGCATCCTTTGGCAGCAACAAGGCAGTTCAGAGTGGTTTACATCATAGTCATCAATTAAACATCACATTTTGTCAAACGTCATTAAAGCCATTTTGCAAACAAAAATCAAATTACGACTAATATTGTAGCATTTTTGCCTTGATAATCTTAAAGTTTTAATTCAGGTCATTTTAACATCCGTTGAACGTTTAACAGCGTTTTATTGTGATGCCCAGCTGCAAACTTCTCCAAACAGTGATGACAACGTTCAGGTGAAGTTACCTGAATGCAAACTTTTCTAATAAAAAGGCCAAGAGTGTATTAAGAAAGGAAAATAGCAGCAAGACCGTCGGGAGAAATATTCTCTGTAAAATTAGTAGAAATGTGTCAATAGCAGGCATTGCATATTGGTGCTGTGTAGTAATAAATTCAATTTTGCATTGTGTCATTATAAAAAAATTTTTAATCCAGTCTAGACTGCATGAATCAGTTACCATAGATTTTATGAGGAGTATTTACTTTGGGGGTTTTTGCACCTTATTTTTATTTAGGCAATTTATTTCAGAAAGACTCAAGGAGTAAAAGCTACTGGACCATCTTGTATTTGTAAGACGGTAATTTGAGATATAAGTTTATTTTTGCAAACATTTGGTTCACACTGCTTACCAGTCAAGGCGGTAAGGAATGTTTACACCACTTAACAAGAAGAAGAACCAATAATCCCTAGAAAACAGCATTACACTACCAATGGGATCAATCACACTGTTGACAAAGTTTCTCTCTCTAAGCAGCCGACTGAACCACTTAAGCCAAGACTCCTCGTTAAGAGTACAACTGAGAGTATTTGAAAATGCAGGACCTCAGAATACATCTCAAGTACAGATGTGTCTAGAACAATAAAGAAAATTCAGCATTTAATCTACACAACTAAATTCTACATGTTAGTTTAAAGAGAATACATTAAAATGATAGGCATTCAAATAAAAAACATAATCTAGGGGTTTTCAACTGAAGTCCTCAAGGGACGGTGTTCTGCAACTTTTAGATGTGTCCAACACATTAATGCAACGGCTGAATCGCCTCACTGTGGTCAAGTTCTCCTGAGTACTGCTAGCAAACTGATTGACTCTGGTGTAAAGACACATTTAAAAGTTGCACAACACCTGCCCTTGAGGACTTGAATTCAAGACCCTTGCTATAGTGCATTATGTAAAATGCTTAAAGGCAAACATTTGAGGACTGTCAGTCCTCAAACTGAGGACTGACAGTCAGTTTGAGTTTGAGTTTGAGACGTTTGAGTCAGTCCTCAAATGTCCAGTATTCCTGCATAATTTAGTTCTCTCTCTGGCTCAACACATCTGGATCAAATGATGGCTGCTTGGCAATACTGCACAATATTGACTTGCTGAGGAGGGAGTAACTACCACCAGGAAGTGAATTAAAACATGTAGAATACCAGCTCTTGCGGGCTGACTGTGGACACCTCGGCCCTAAGTTAAAGAGAAACATATCAATATGTAAAAACTGTATTTTATAATCACAAAAATATCCAACAAAAAACTCTGCAGCAGCACCTATAATTCCACTCATAGTCCTCAGTAGTTGCCAAAGAACTCACAGCTGAACACTTTCTCTAAGTTTTTTATTTCTACCTTCCTCTTACATTTCAAATATATATTTTTTAGTAAATCCCCTTTTCTCAAGCATTACAAGAAAAAAGTTTTTTCTGTGCGAATTCTCATGTCTCTTTAAACTTTATTGATCTCGACATCTGTATCTGCAAACATCACAACTTAAAAGGTTTCTCTTCTAGGTGGATTCTCATGTTTATGTTTAAATTTGTTCTGTTAAATATGTCTGTACACAATTCACGGGTTCATGTCCTGCTAGGGTTCTTGCATGTCTTTTTGATGCTTTTTTTTTTCACATATTTTATTATTGCCATCACAATAAACTTCATTTTGACCTGAACCTTCTTCATTGAGTCTAGGGTCTTCTTTGAAGTAAAGAATTTCATTTTATCATCAGATTGGAGAATCTTTACTTGAATGGCTCACCTTGCTGTCATTTCCCCTGCATTTACTTTTTAGTCTGCAAACTGGCAAAAGTTAGTCGACAGAAAACGTTGTTTACATCATCTTTATCCTCCTCCTCAATGAGTTCAGTCTCTGATGAGTTGGAATTATCTCTTTTTTCATCAAAAGATGATTTAGGCAAAGGCAAAAAAAAAAAAGACATCCTAAAAAAGTTATTTTTTTAAGGAAGGTAACGATATTTTATTTTGATGACAAAGTACTATTGAATTGATCAGCAGGCAGTTAATAGTCTACATGACTATGACCTGTGTTCAAGACTTTTTTCCCCACAAAAAATAGCACTTACAAATTTGACATGTATTTTTTTATTATTGTTTATACATAACGAAAATATAAAAGTAATATATAGCATACAGTCACTTTACTTTATTGAACAATAACCATGTAGGTCATGCAGATTTATAAAAAGAGTCTACATGACTATGACCTGTATTCTCAAATCCTAAAACTAGAATAGCTCAGTGACATCATTTTAGAAAAATTCTTAGAATTTTGCAAATATTTGGTTCACACTCCTTATCAGTCGAAAGAAGTGTTTACACCACTAAACAAGAAAAACCACCACCAATAATCCCTAGAAAATACTACACCAGCAAAGGGATCAAATACACTGTTGACTTCTCACTCAGTTTCTCTCTCAGCAGCTGACTGAACTACTTAAGCCAAGACTCCTTGGTAAGAGTAGGACTGAGAGAATTTAAAAATGCAGGACCCTGAGAACACATTTCTAATACAGAAAACCCATCATTTTAATCAACATTCCTAAATTATTTCACTTAGTGAGAAAACATTAAACTGTCAAGTATTAAAATGAAGAAACAGTGCAAGGATCTTCAACTCAAGTCCTCAAGGAAAAGTGTTCTGCAACTTTTAGATGTGTCCAACAAACCTAAAGCCACTGGATCTAATACCTCCTCGGTGCAGTAAAGTTCTCCTGAGTCCTGAAAGCAAACTTATTTGACTCTTTGCTTTGACATAGAAACCCATCTAAAAGTTGTACAACCTTGAGGAATTGAGTTCAATACCCTTGCTATATTATATTCAATAAAATACTTGCAGTAAAAAATAAAACAGAAACCCAAAATTAAACAGTCCTCAAGGGTCCAGTATTTCTGCATACTTTAGTTCTTTCCTTGGTTCCACAAATGTGAACTAAATGACAGCTCACAGGTAAGTCCCTGCAGAATATTGACTTGCTGAGGAGGGAGTAACTACAACCAGGCAGTGCATTAAAACATATAGGATACCGGCTCTTGAAGACCAACTGTGGACACCCCCGCCCTAAGTTAAAGAGTAATGCAGAAATAAAACTGTATTTTATTAACAGAAAAATATCCAACAAAAACCTCTGCAGTAGCACCTTTAATTCTACTCAGTCCTCAGTAGTTGTCTAAGAACTTGAAGTTGAACACTTTCTCTAAGAGTTTTTTTATTTTCACCTTCCTCCTATATTTCAAATAAGAGTTTTAGTTTATCCCCTTTCCTCAATCATTACAGGGGAAACATTTTTTCCTGAATGGATTCTCAGGGGTGTGTTTAAATGTAATTTCTGTCATAACAACAATCCACAAAGATCTCAAATTAAAGGTTTTTCGCCTGTGTGGATTTTCATGTGCCGTTTCAAGTGACTTTTCTGTCTAAATCTTTGTGAACAAACATCACAGCTAAAAGGTTTATACCCTGTGTGGATTCTTGTGTGTTTTTTTAAACTTGCTTTTACGCTACAATTATATCCACAAGCATCACAACTGAAAGGTTTTTCTCCCGTGTGGATTCTCATGTGTACGTTTAAATTTGATTTTACGTTACACTTGAATCCACAAAGATCACAACTGAAAGGTTTCTCTCCTGTGTGGATTTTCATGTGCTGGGTCAAGCGACCTTTCTGACTAAATCTTTGTGAACAAACTTCACAACTGAAAGGTTTATCCCTTGTGTAAACTCTCATGTGTTTGGTTAAACTTGATTTATCTCTGCATCTGTATCCACAAACATCACAACTAAAAGGTTTCTCTCCTGTGTGGATTCTCATATGTGTGTTTAAACTTGATTTTACGTTACACTTGTATCCACAAAGTTCACAACTGAAAGGTTTCTCTCCTGTGTGGACTCTCATGTGTATGTCTAAGTTTCTTTTGTTGAGAAATGAGCGTCCACACAATTTACAGTGAGTGTGTCCTGCTAGGATTCTTGCATGCCTTTTTGATGTTGGATTTCTATTACATTTTTTACCATTGTCATCACAGCAAATCTTCACTTCAACCTGAACTTTCCTCATTGAGTCTAGGGTTTTCTTTAAAGTAAAGAATTTCATTTTATCCTCAGAGTTTGGAGAACCTTTACTTGAATGGCTCACCTTGCTGTCATATCCACTGTATTTACTTTTTGGCCTGTAATTTGGCAATTGTTCAAGTTGACAGAAAACATTATTTACTTCAGCTTTATCCACGTCCTGTGTGGAGGAGGTGGATTCAGCTTTATCCACCTCTTCATCCTCGTCGTCAACGACTTCAGTCTCTGATGAGTTGGAATAATCTCCATGATCTTGATTCTTGATGGGTTCTGCTGCTTCACAGTGAACGTCTGGTAACTCTCTGTCTTGTATGTGGTGCTGATGAAGGTGAGAGCACAGGAGAAACTCTTCATCATCCTCATTCATGGTTGGTGGGAGAGACTCTGGTCTTTGTACGTCAAAACATGGACCATGTTCTTCAGGAGCATCTTCTTTAAGCAGCAACATCTGCTTAAGATCTGCAGGAACCATTGAAGCAAATTATGTACATTATAAACCACTGCAGCTTTATATTCACATCAACATTACTTGTGTTAAAAACCATCGCACATAAATGTTTGACTTTAGGTTAATCTGCAATGTTGTTCGCTCTTAGGCAACACCCCTCATCCCCAAATCTGTATTTTAAGCCTGTTTCTGATAGCGTCTCTTCACCAGTAACAGTAATACCAAAGACGAGTTTATAGTTGAAGCACTGAACTGAGCTGGGAGCGCGAGCCAATCACACAGTCCACACCTCCTTGCATTGACCACCTTGCAACAGCTACACCCGTAGTAGCATTTATATGAACCCTCTGTGTGGCTCATTGTTGGACAATACTGCACCACAGTAGGTGTTAGGTATTAAAGTCACACCACTTGTTTGGTTTACGCAAGCTTAATGTAAAACTCAAACGGGTCTGTCACGATAACACATTTTGCGTGGCAACTGATTGTCCCATAAATGATTGCAATAAACTGCTTTTATTTTTGGGCAAATCAATAGGATGAAAGTCCTCAAAGAGCTGGTTGTGGTAAAATATGTTGATAAAATCTATTAACAAAACTCTAAAATTTGAATAGTTGCCCTGCACCCAAGTAATTTTTTTTTACAGTTAAATAATCTTGAACATTATTTCATGATGTCATTCAGCAGTTTTGTGGCCAGTGAGGGGGGCCAGGGGTAAAGAATTCTGACTTTAATTTTTTGGGGTCAAAAGTCAAAGTTCTGACCATTTCTTCCTCAGAATTCTGACTTTTGATATTAGAATATTATAGTCAGAATTATGATGAATTCTGGAAAAAAAAACAAAAAAAACAAAAAAAAAAAACGAAGTCAACATTTTCAGAAAAAAGTCAAAACTATACAAAAACAAATTCAGAATTTCTTTTACTGTGTGCCTCATCCTCTTCTGTTAAAAACTTATTTCAGCTGACTGATCTAATATTATTAAAGCATACAGTGATTATTTACAAGGTTCTATTTAGGTCTCCTTCTGGACCACATAAAACTTTGTAGTGGGCCAGATGTGGCCAGCAGGCCTTGAATTTGTCATGTACATTAAATGATGACCTTTTTTTGATACAAGTGTTTACTAATAGTATAAAAATGAATGCTGTAACTGGAAGACATTTTAAATAATCAAATACAAAGTGCTGCTAGATTTATTGTAAAATACATCCTTTTTTATGCGCAGTAATGGTGATAATGAAGGTTGATGGAGTATTCCTGGTAAAAATCGTTGTTGAAGTCTTCTGAGAGCCGCAGCAATAAACATCAAACAAGCGGGTTCAACCAAAACTGGTTAGTTGAGCTGAAGCTCAGTAGGTGGCTTTACAAAACCGAATATGGTAAGCATGTTCTTTAGGGCCTTCATTGAAGCTCCTTGTTTTTAGGAAAATAATAATAATATAAAAAAAAAAAAAAAGACTTAAATTTTTTTAAAGCCGATTTGCAAGCATCTCTGTTGCTCTGAGCGTTTCACTGGCAGAGCAAATTTATTCCTAAAAGATAAGTTAATGGAAGATAGGTTTATAGTTTAAAACCAGAAGCGCACAGACCAATAACACCGCTGGCATTGCCACTTGCACTGCCACAGCTTGATGAAGTTTACCGCAGCAGGGATCATGTGCACCTCTTTTTACTCAACCTGTCTGGACATTTACATCAACTTCCTGTGAGGAATTCTATTTCTTTCCAGAGTTTTTGATAAAGGTAGGAGTTTAAAACCCACCTTATTAGCTCTGGTTGTGCAGCTCTATGTGAACCACAGGAATAACTTGTAATCGTGTTTTCTGAGGTGAGTGTTGAGAATGACTTGTCTTTGTGTGCGGCTTTTACATCTCAACATCTCTGCGCTAATAAGGTTTATGTCTATGGTCCCGGTTAGCCGGAATGTTAGTGGTTAACGAACCAGCGGTAACCTCTCATCACGGTAAGGAGCTTTTACGCTCGCCTTGTCGTTACGCTTCACGGTGGCTTAATATTATTTTATTATTATATTTAGTATTATTTTGCTGGTTACACAGTGCACCAAACCATACCAAACACTTTGTATACATAGCGAGCCAGAGTTAATGCACGCAGATGCTTGGAGATCACAAAAACTCGTCTCATAAACTCGCAACCAAAACAGTTTATTTGACACTTATTAAAAACTCAACAGACAAGAAATGGAAGAGCTACTGAAGCCACATTAGCAGCATTAAATTAAATCTCCTGTTCGTTCCACATCTCTGTACAGTGCAGCGGATTTAGCGCATCATGCAGGGCCAGTCCAAGACTTTATGAGGCCTGGAGCAGAATTTGACTTAGGGGCCCCTCTTGCTGCTAAAAACATCAGCATCTCCAACAGCCTCTGTCTTAAAAGAAATCTGGGAGAAGAGGAGTAGTTTAATTGGCCAACCTAAAAAGCAATCAGTTATAATTGCATTATACTCATTTGTATTTGTGGGCAACAAAGCTCAAACTCGAAGATTAAACTCATAGCATCAGATTGCAACTCTGGCAACAAAACAATCCAACTATGAATATTGTTCTTTGAACTTTTACAAGGTAAACTTGCCAGCTCCTTAAACAAGTTTACATTTTTTAATTTGTCTATTCTGAAACCATTTAATTAAACTTAGCAGCCTTGATAATCTACATTTATATATCTGATTGATAATAAAATATTAGCATTTATGGGGCACCTGAAATCCTGGGGCCTTGTGGAGTTGCCGACTTAATTTGGATTAAACAGAAGTGCAAATAAATGATATTCATCTTAATTGTACTTTTTGATTTGATGTTTTGATGTTTTTAAGACTAGTTGTAGGTTTAAGTAGCGGTTTACTGGCGATGTTTTCCTGTAACATAAAATTACCCAGTAATATTTTTACATTTTCTGTCTACGTAACAACTTTTAATGCAAAGACAAGATAAAGGACCACCTCTGTTAACAGTTATTTGCCTCATTTGGCAACCGCTCCTCTTCACAACCAGAGTGATGGGTGAACTGGTGGAGAGATCAACTTGTGGGCCCAGCTGGGAAAGACAGGAACCACAAAATGAACAAAGTTAAAAAGCTACACATCATTGTAAAATACAATCTCATTCTGTAACTCATCAATTATGATCTTTAGTTGGTCCCAGGAAAGTTATCCTCACAGGACAATAGGTGGGGTTCTTAATGTCCATTGGACAAAAAGAAATACAAGAGATGATATAAGAGAAACATGGCAGTGGCCTTTTACTGTACAAGCAATATACAAAAAGCTAAATTACGCAAAAGCAGTCATTTAAAGTGTGTACTACACTACATGCATTATTTGATCAATGTTTTAATTCCACTGCAGTATTTCAGCTCACCAGGAGGCTGGAGTTCACAGATGATCCCACAACTAATCCTACAAAGGAAATGGCCTCTGCGCCGCACACTCAGCTCTTCTTCACCATCCGTTTCTGAAATACACCATCCTGTTAAAATACTGCCTGCTCAACATTTTACTGCGAAGCTACAAACATATTTCAACAACCTATGAGAATATTTACCGTTTTCTTACCAGAATTATCATGTAAGCATGAAAACCAGGACGCGTTACCCCGCATGACCCAAGATGGAGAAACAGGAAATCCTGTGATGCTGTTTCTTCTTCTTGCGGTTTTTCTGAGAGGGGTTTTTGGGTTTTTGCGGGTTGCCAAAAAAAAAAAAAAAACTTTCCGGTGCGTATTGCCGCCACCTACTGGTGTAAGTAAAAATGTCTATTTTATTTAATTTGCAGAGAGAAAACTACATGATTTTAATTAGGACTGTGACAGTCAGATATTGAAACAAATATTGAGAACATTCATTTCTCGAGTTGTTTTGTAACAACTTTTCTCAGTCAAATTTCGCTTTTTAATATCAATTTTTTGGAAAAAATCACACATGTAAGGGTGATTCTTTTTTTGCGGCAACATTCCGTGTCTGCATGTTTTGCTTCGAATTATTTTTTTCTAAAATGTGCCAAATATTTACAACATCGTATTTTAATTATACATTTAGATGTTTGCCATCATTCCAATATAAATTAAATGCATTTTAAATATTATTTTGTACTTTACGCACTGTTTTGGTAACACACATGCTCAATTTCATAGTGTCCGCAGTGCAGTGTAATAGACTTCCACAAGAAGTTTAAACTATAAAATATACATATATATTGTTGTTTTTCTTCAATAAGTTGATGGACTGTACTAAACCCTATTATAATATTGAATCTGTTGAAACTATTTTTTTATTTGATATTTTCTCCATATTATACATGTCCCAGTACTAACTTTCCGTTCTGTCAGAATGTTTCCTTTTTGCCTTCAAAAAGACTAAAATTCTATCAAGGCCATTTAATGGAAGTGACGTCAATTGGTTTTGAGATAAATTCAACCATGGTAAGCTTCAACTGTCACCATCTCCTTACTTTTTCTTATGTTAAATATGTATGAGTCAATCTTAAAGTTCCACTCTGTTAAGATAGATTGTGGAAAATTTAAAAAACATTATATTCAATTTAGTCATTTGTTATTCTGTTGAAGGTTAGCTAGGTAAATGTTGATCACATAAAGAGCTACAGCAAGATTAGTTAGAAAAGTTTCACCCTGTTAGGTTCCACCCTGTTATGTTAATCAACCAAACAAGGTGGAAACAGGGGTGAAAAGTAATCATCTCAAGTAAAATAAAAAATTCAGATGATGGAATAGTGCTGCAAAGTAGTTTGAGGTATTAACAGACGTCTGTCTGTTTTCATTTCACTCTGTACCCTATTGACTCCATTGAGGGTAGCAAAGAGGATCCACCAGTACCAGTCAAGGCAAAATCCACTACAGGGATATCTTTGCCAAAGAGAGCGAGGAGAAATACTCTACCCATGCTTTGACTTGAAAGAGGCAATCTGCTCCAATGATGAAAATCAGCTGATTGCAGAATCAGATACATTGATTTTTCCACCCTGTTATAAAATGATCCACTGTGTGATGTTCCATCCCACTGTGTTTGAAAATATGTTTTTATTAAATATTATTACAGAGACATTAAGTACTGTGAATTTTTCTGTGCCATGTTGGGAATTGAAGACCAATAAATGAACACTTAGGTACAAGCTTTTAAAATAGATATTTTCTATGCTGTCCGTAATAATGGGTAAAAAAAAAGAAAAAGACTGTTTTTTTTTTTTTACAATGCAGACATAAATGATTCATAGCTACATGATGTGTTACAATTTCAAGAATAAAACATATTATATAGTAAAAGGGACACACTCTTTTTAAGAAAACATCATTATTTATCAGAATTTACATGTTTAACTATTTGTGGTTTATGTGTAAATGTTCCTAACAGGGTGGAACACATTCAGAGACGATTGTGGGGGGGGGGGGAAACCCATATGTAATTATTAATTTATCCAACCCCGAGCTTAAAACACTAACATTTTTTTTTTCAAAAGTCCTGAAGCCAAAATGTTGCCGCAAAAAAGAGAGAAAAGAATCACCCATACACAAATCCAATTGTAAGACGATGTCGCCTAAGTTTGGCATTTTCTCTCACCAGCTGGTGGCGGTAAAGCGCCATTTAGTTGTTTGCTAAACGCCAATAACTAAGAAAAGAAGAATAACTTTTTAGAAAAACAAACAAAAAAAAATATATTTTTATTTATTTAATGTAAACAGTTATTATTATTTAGAAGAAGAAGAAGCAGAAGAATAACTTTAATAATAATAATACTAACAACAAGAACAACAACTGCGGATAGTTAGCGCTGTAGCATCGAGATGTTGTGGTAACATGTAGCAGATAGAGTTTGTTTTCCAGGGTCAAAGATACGCCGAGGCTGCTGATACCAAGATGGCTGCCTTGGTGTGTGGAGCTGCGGTGTTTCCTGGGCTTTTCTTCAGCTTCAGGAAGACCTTAAAACTCACCAGGACGGAGTGGAGTGAAGCCGACGTCACCGTAGTCAGTGAGAGGTCAGCCTCCTCACAAATAGCAAGCTGCACTTTAATGATAGCGAGCTGCTGCTAAGGCTGTGGGGACTGAATTACTAATATTACAGGGATAGAAGAGCTGTTAAAGTCGGAACATTTAGCTTGTGTTTCAAATGAAGAGCCTGGTTATACTGGAACAGTCTGGCCACTTTATTAGGTACACTTGTAAACCAGTTAATGCCTGCAGCCCAACAGCTGTGGCATGAAGACTAAAGAGAACTTCCTTAAGTTCAAACCATAAATGAAAAAGGAGAGGGAAGTGGATGTAAATAACCTTTTAATCAGACATGCTGGTGTTAGTATTTCAGAAACTGACTCACTGAGATTTCTACCTACAACTATCAGAGGAAAACGGGAAGACTGTTTCAGTACCTTAGGGTGAACTCACAGCACTTTAAACCTTGAAGCAGATGGGCTACAGCAGCTGAAGACCTTACCAGATGTAAAAAGGCTCTCCAACAATGCACAAGATGCCTGATGAGTCTGGAGCAGCTGCAATATTAAGATGTTAAGGGTGAAAATTAGGTGTAAATAACATAAAAGCATGGATTTATCCTGATGTGTGGATCTGATGTATGGAGGATGTGATCCTCCATACAAGTGTACCCATCTTCTCATGGCCACTTCCAGCAGAATAATGCACCTCATCGCAAACCTGAAATGTAGTTGATATGGTACAACAGGAAATTTACATCATGAATGTAACCTCGAGAATATTTACTAAAATCTATGGGTGACAAAAAAGGCAGTTTTCAAAACTAATGTGTGTCCAGCCTGCTGCAGGCATAAAGTGACCTAAATGATTTTGGTAAACAAATTCACATAAAAAAAAATAAATAAATAAAATAAAAAACATGCATCAAATTTGTTCTTACTCTATGCTGTTCATTTCCTTGACTAACTCTTATAGTATCAATGGAAAATTGTTTAACTTTTCTTTGATTCTCCCTATTATTATTCACTAATCAAACCATCATAAGCTTGACAGGACTCAAAGGATTTTAAAGTAAAAATTTATGAAGAATAATACATTTTTCAAGCTTGAGTTGAACATACAGAGGCTGCTCCAGTTAAGTTTTTCAAAAGTATCCAGGAATATTTTAGTTTCCAGGCTAAAATATCAGCATTAGGATTCAGTTTTACAGTAAGAAGTTTCCAGTTTCATCTGGTCTGATGTGTTTCTACAGACTGACTTCTGCTGTCCATGGGTCGTTGGCCACTGCAGTTGGAGTCACAGTTGTTTCATCTTGCAGGGATGTGATGACTGACAGGTGAAGAACTCTTTATAAGCTACAGGGTCATTTTCATTGTAATATAGGAAAAGCAATCGAGTTAAAATGCTTCATGTCTCACAATGCACAGACACTGGCTGGTGAACAGTTTTGTCCTGTTTGGAGTTCCTTACATGGTGTTTGACATCTACACCATGTATCTTTGCTACTTCCACACTGAGAGGAGCAGAGCTGGGTCCGAAGCTCCCAGTGGACACTCGCTGCAGTCAGTCAGAGGTTTCCTTCGCAATGACTGGATGCTGGTTCTCCATCACACGGCCCTGGTTTTTATTTTCACACCAATCACACTGGTGAGATCAGTGACGAAACAGTCGTATTCAGTCAAACCTCTGCCGACCCAGATTTTCATTCATTTGGAAAATTTGTCACAGATCTAAAATCAATAACTTTGAATGAGATTCTTCTAATGTTGTGATGCAGATCTTCACTGTTTGGAAATATTTCTAGATCATCAAACAGTTTATTTAGGTGAAATATTCTTTCCAGCAAAGTCTTTAATCTATAGGATAGATTAAATCCTGATGCAAAGTGATGAAGGAAACAGATATCTATGACTGAAAAGAAACAAGTTGATTATTGACTGCATTATGCCTGTTTTTAGTTTTTCAGGAGAGGTTTGGGGGATTTCTTTATTGGCTGCATGCTCATCACAGAGCTCAGCACTCCCTTTGTCTCCCTAGGGAAGATCCTCATTCAGGTGAATAATGAAGGAAAAACATGATCTCTTTCCCATTCTTTGCATCATATCTTGATAGATTGCTCCAGTTTTTTCACTCGCATGTTTCTGTTCATCTGTTTGTTTACACACAGCTGCGCCTCGAAGGCACCAAGCTGCATAAAATCAACGGCCTCATCGTGCTACTGACGTTCTTCACATGTCGCATCCTCCTCTTCCCCTTCATGTACTGGATGTACGGCCGGCAGTTCGGCATTCCTCTGCACCGAGTGGCCTTCCACCTGCCTCTGCACTGTAACGTGGGGAACCTGGTGCTGCTGGCTCCACAGATCTACTGGTTCACCCTGCTGCTGAGGAAAGCACAGCGACTCTACCTGAGGCAGAGGAGGCCGCAAGATGTGACGAAGAAAGACTGAGGAACTCATTGGTCTGTTAAGACTCAGAGACCAGAAGTCATGGCTTCTGTGCCTGGTTTTACTAAAGATTTATTTGGACTGAAACTTTTTTACAACAAAGTATTAAGGCCAGTTTAAGAAAAAACTAAAAATAACAAGAACAAAGTCAAAATAATAAGAATAAAGTCATATTCTGAAAATAAAGTTGCAACGTTACCTGAATAAAGTTGTAATAAACACAACTTTATTCAGGTTGACTGATTATCTGTTACAGATTATTTCTTTATCTGTAAAACCATTATCAAAACATAATTCACAAGATGCTTAAAATTCTCATTTAACTTCATTCGAAAGACTGCTTTTTCATGTCAAAGTTCTCATAATAGACGGACTTTATTCTGGTAGTATGACTATATTATTTATTTTTCTTAGTCTGGCCCTAATATTCCATTGTAATTTTTCAACAGCATCAGGGTAATGGAAAACCATTTACATTATGGTAACATATTTTTTTATATACATTACAAGATTATTTATTTGATCATGTTGATCAAATAAATATGTTCAATAAACTGCTCAGTGGTAATTTTTCTCAGGTTTACTGATTACAATCTTGAAGTCATGCTAATGCTAACTAGAGGTTGCGCCTTAGTTTAACATGTTCCCATATTCAAATTATTTTCAATCTTTTCTACAACTACCATCATTTTCACCTTTGAAAAGTTTCTATTTTTTAAGTGATTCTGTTGAACCATAATTCTAAAGCAATGTCCCATTTTCATTTGATTTTCAGTAAATTTTTCTTAATTACTTTTATCTGTTTCAAAGTTATTTCAGAGACCTTTGTAGAATTTTTATTCATTAACAGAGGGCCACAAACAATTTTTTCACGTTTTTTCCATCAAATTGAACTTTATGAAAAGGTTTTCTAAGGTCCAGAAATTTATCACAAACATCTACAGCTGGACTTCAGATGATTTTAGCCTAAATAGTCTACTTAACACTGGTGGATGTTATTTAATGTTACAGTTTAAAAGAGCCAACCCTGCTGTATATATCAAGGATATTTCCCTGCTACAGGAACCTTATTTTCATATCTCCAAACAAAAATAATGAACAGATCATATCTTTACACTAGAAAATAACATTTATTTACTAGAGTTCAGTTTTTACACCGAAGTGTGGATTCGGATATTCAACGCATCTCATTATTTAGAAAGAATCTTCAATCAGCAGGTCGTCTCTAGTAGGAAACATACACATTGTCTGTTCAAGCTGCAGACGACACAAGCTGAGCGATCTTCTGCTGGAGCACTGCCTTCATGTGCTGGTTGCTCAGGTTGTCTGTAATGGTGGAGAAGAAGTGGCGTGTGTTGTCGCTCTCCGCGTGGCTGCAGCTATCTGGGAAAGCCGCCATGACGGCCTCATAATGGCTGAGGATCTCCAGACTGCACAGGAACAGAGGCTCAGACTGGCCTCCTGGCATCATCACCTGGAATAAACAAATGTATGTCAAATCTCAATATCAGTGCTCGCAATAACACAATAATGAGGAACCACTTGGATAAGATATTTCAGGGTGCACACATTAAAGACGTGCTTTCTTTTAATTATCTTCATCTTGATATGATTTTGTAACAATACCATCAACTCCCACAGCTGAATAAACTTTAAAAATTATCCATAAATTGCCCTTTCCATTATCATACATACTTCTGTAAATATTGCACAGCTGTGTGACATCAACATTCTTCTGTGCATGCAGGTTGCTTTGGGAACATAAACCGTTCACACAGAGGTGTCACTGCGGTCACATTTAATTAGCAGTATGAATGACAACCATGTGAGAGAAAAACAATGTGAATCAGTAAAGAAAAAAATGGAATTGAGCAATAAAATCTGCTTTTGTTCAGCTTATCTCCAGGCTGTCATGTCTGAAACTTCATAATCATTAAAAGCAGAATTTCCACACCAAACCTTTGCTGCAGCTATGTTGTTAGTGTGCTGAGGTAAAATCCAGATATAATAATTTAATTCCTACCTGGATGTGCTGAATGTGGCAGAAGAGCTGGCTGAGAACGAAGAGGACCTCTTGGCTCGGAGCTGCAGCCGCCTCCTCCTTCATGTGAGCATCTTCTGATTCCTGAGGAGAATCTTCTGCATGTTTCACAGGATTATGATCTCTTTTAGCAGCTTTAACAGACAGATTTAACTCTGAGGAATCAGAAGCTTTAGGACACTCTAAAGAAGAAGAATGAAGAGGCAGCTTGGCTTTCACACAGTTCATCATGTCCCTCACAGCATGGGCATACAGCCTGCAGATGTGGGCCCAGCCATCAGAGAACAGCCAGTTGGAGCAGCTGGAGCCGCAGAGCAGCTGCAGGACTCGCAACAGGAGAACCGACAGGCGCAGATCGCATGAGAACTGCCTCAGGTCCAGGAGGGGCAGGAAGTCCACGTACTCCAGAGAGAACGGGACGCTGAGGCGAGCCGACGTGATCAGCTCCCTGAGGACGCCCAGCAGCCGCTCCCACTGGGAGACGGAGCACCAGGGGAGGGTCTGCGTCAGCGCCACCAGCAGGCCTTTGCTGAACATGCTGACATGGTCGGGTCGGTGCCGGTCCAGAGAAAGAGAGGACAGCATGGTGGACCGCAGGGAGTCGGATAGGGAGCAGCACTCCATCCAGGCTAAAAGACCCGTTCCCTGGCCGTACTCAGGGAGGTCCAGGCCGGACCATTCCTACGGTGGGAACAAGGACAGGAACGTTGATACAGCCTGGTCCAAATATCCAAAGCCTTTGATCATCTTAGTCTCTTACATATATTTAATGAAGTTTAGCTTATTTGAATAGCACGTTTCAGCAACATGGCAGTTCAAAGTCACCAACTGAGAAACAATCAATAAATATTACATTTTGTCAAATACTGTCATCAAAACAATCAATGCACATCAAATATATTGATCAATGTTCTATTTATTACTAATCAAAAGCGACGCTGAACAGGTGGGTTTTTAAGACTTGATGTAAAGGAACTCAGTCCTTTACATCAAGTTTGGGTCAGTTTATGATTTTTTAGGCAGACATGTGAAGACACTGTTGCTTTAATTGATGCGACTAAAGATAAATACATGGATGAGATTCTGTAGAACTTGCTGGGACATTAATCCTTCAAACCTGGAAGTATTCTTCAAGTGATAGAAGGCCGACTTTGTAACTGTCTTTTTGTGGCTCTGAATGTTCAGAGACACTACATTCATTGACTTATTGTCAATAACTTATTGTTATTGACTTAAAATAAGCTTCTGTGTCTTGTTGACAAGTTAAATTTGTTTTATTTTGCACTAGATACCAGGCCAAAAATACTTAAGTGTTTTTGCAGTGTGAACATGATATGCCTACCTCTTCAGGAAGGTCACAGACTTCCAGTAGAGAGGAGGGCGCCTCATTTTTAAAGTGCTCTCCCCACACTGGCCTCAGATGGAAGCGAACGGTCCAATCCAAGGCCTCGGTCTTGTTGTAGAGCCAGAACAGAGCTCTGGACCAGCTGCTGGGGGCTGCCTCGATCTCTGCTCCCACCAGCTGCCCCAGAGTGGTCAGCACTGACACCAGCAGCTCCTTAGTGTCCATGGAGCGTAGTTGGACGGCACCCTCTGCTGGCTCCTCCCAACATCTATCAGATGATTCATAATGAAGTTAAAATATGGAAAAGTAGAAAATATAAAACATTAGAGACTGCACACACACCTGTAAGCCTGGTTGTAGAGTTGGGCCAAGACAAAGAGGAGGGGGAGTGGAGAGCAGTTCAACACCCAGTGAGGGGAAGGAGCTGCTTCCACTGACAGAGCAGCATGGAGAAGCTGCAGACTGAGCTCTGTGTCTATCATATCGTCACCTGGAGATACATGGAGAAATTACAGAGTGAATCCACCGGAAAATGTTTCAACATATCCTCCACCCAAATACATATAAATACTAGAAGACATAAGAATTGAAGTTAATGACTATGTATAAAAGTCAAATATTTCTAAAGCCTTGGAAATAAAATTAGTCATAGATTGTGCGACACTTTGTCAGATTATAACCACAAAGTTCAACGACTTGCTTTCCCTGACACGAAAAAAAACAACATATTTCCAGAAAACATCTGGGTGTTTTTTTTTAAGCAGTTTGACTGATTTTAGAAGTAGTTGAGACCCAAATGGAAGTACAAAAATGTGCAAAAAGACAATTTTCCTTTAAAGTTTATGGTTGTATCAGGACAAAATGTGAATAAATACAAATATGAATTCTTTCAAAGGCTCAATAAGTTTTCCAGAAGATTTTTTAAGAAAACCACCAACTCTTAGAGGGTTAAAATGATAACTAGAGCATCCTCACCCACAGCTGAGAGATTGGGCAAGACAAATGTGTTGACAACCTCCTGAGGCAACAGGAAACTTTGCTTTTTCTTCTCCTCAGTCATCACGTCTGGTGTCATCAGAAGACCCAGGAACTTGAGGAGTTGCTGCTTCTCACTGGCTGACATGGATTTGCTCCTGATTGTGTCCTGCAAGCACCTGCAAAGCAGACTCTTACCACTTGCAGCATTTACTTTATCATCTTTAGGTTCTCCTTCATTTTTTCCTCCCAGCTGAGCTTTGAGTCCAGGCAGCTGCTGCAGGATCTTGGCCATCAGGGAGAATGCTCCCTTGTTGAAAATGGCTGAGTGGCAGCAGGACTTTAACGCTTCCTCTGGGTTCTGAAACGCCACTCTTGCCACCAAGGAGACGGCGGTGGTCAGATTGCCTTGCGACACTGCTGCTGAGGCTCCGCCCCCTCCTTGGATGATGCAGTTGAAGGCCATGTTGAGCTCCTGTTGGAAGCCCTCTGTTAAAGCGCAGGGGACAGGCTGCTTGAAGAAGCCCCTGCTGGATAACCCCAACATGGCAGCAAGCGTCTGGTTCTTGTCTTCTAAAGAAAGTGCAGAAAAAATATCTGCGGCGATCTTCATCAGCTTCCTGCACTGGCTAACATCAGAGTTCTCAGCGTGTAGGAGATTCATGAGGGTAGAAGAGAGGCTGAGGAGGGTACGATGCTGCCGGAAAGCAGCTTGATTTTCCTCCAGGCAGTGAACCCAGACCTCAGTACGAGCCCATGATGCCTGGCCTGCAAACAGCTCTGCAAAGCTGTGGTAATCCTGCATGCGGTGAGCGATGATCACTGCGGTTACCTGAGCCTGAATGTCAGGAGTGTTCTCAGTAGCAGGAAGGTCCAGGGACTTGAGCAGATCTCTGAGCGTGTTCGACTCTGTCGCAGTTTCAGGAACTTCATCCAGAGCCATCAGGACTTTCTGGATGCTCCGTTGTAGTCGGACGGTAGAGAAACATGGAGTCAAAGGGTCGGTGACCACCAGAAGGCCTTTATCTTTCCAAAACTGTATGAGACATGTGATGATCTTCAAGGCTTCAGACAGCTTCATCGTGCTGGGCTGAAACGGAGACGGTGACAGAGAGGCACTCAAGTCTTTCTGAGCGTCTCGAATAAGTTCAGCACTGAGGGTCTCAATCTCTCCTCTGCAGTTGGCGATTTTACACAAAACGTCCAACTTTTCTGTTATAGCAAGAACGACTTCTTGCGTTATGAGGAAGGATGTGTACAGAGCATCAAGAGAAATGGATAGCGACCGAAAACACACATTTGTAGAAGCTACCAGATCCGCCATGTATTTCAGCGTATTAAAGAGAACATGCAGAATGTCAGTGTTTGGAGATGATGCTGTCATTTCTGCAGAGTCCAGCTTCAACCTCTTTGAAGTGTGAGGAGAATCTGAGGACAGACGGGCAAACTGATTGGCAAACATTGTCTCTATGGTTTCTTCGGTCTCTGATTTAAGTTCCTCTCTGCCTTTCCACAACTCCCACCAAACTTCCAGAAAAAATTGGACATCTTCTTCCCCAGCAGGATCGCTCCTGACGTGCTCCGTTAGCCTTCCCAGCTCCATGGCAATCTGATCTTGGGGAAGAAGAAGGAGGAAATGGGCAAAAATAGGCGCAGCAGCAGTTGACTTCACCAACTCCATCAGTACTACGTGGTTCACCTCAGGGAGGCTGTTCTGGAGGGAGAAGAACGGATTCTCCTTCCAAGCCTTTTCAACATCCTCTCTGGCTTCTCTGCTCAACAGCTTCAACCACACAACACAAACAATCCTCTTCTTCCAAGTTACAGCTTGAAGGTTGGGTCGGCTGTCAGATTCATCTAGTCCACAGATTTCTTTGAGTGCCAGTAAGATCGGGCGCCCGACACAGCTCCAGTTGGCTTTGGGAAGCGAGGACAGAGATGAGGGGATACACAGCTTCTCTGCCTGCAGGAAAGCCCCCTGAATAATGGCTGAATCTGAAAGAATCAGAAAGTCATAGCAATACTTTATGTTTTAGTTAATTAAACATCAGCCAGATTTATAACCAAGGCCATTTCTAGCTTTCTGGGGGACCCTAGTTCATCAAACTACAAGGAAGAGATTCCTAATCCTTTAAGTAACCTACTACTACATTTTACAAGTTGTTGAAATTATAAATCTTGATCGAGTTAAACTGATAAAAAACTATAATACAAGAAAATTGACAATCCTTTATCTGTCAGTAAATACAACAGATTTTGAAAGTTTCTAAAAACTCTGCTAAAATTTGAATAAACAGTTCTGGAGTCGTTTAACTTTTTTGATTGCATTTGTCTGGCCTCCTTCTCATGCTAACGAGAATGACGGATAGTTGTCAATCACTTCCGTCATACCTGCTAGTGTCTGCAACATAACTCCATGTGAGAGTATGTTCCAATAAAAATAAGCTAATAATGACAACAAACAAACAAACAAACAAAACAAAAACAGCCAAAGTTCATCTTTACAATTTATTTGGTTATGTCCTTTAATTTTATTAAAATAAATAAATAAAAAATTCAATATATGTGATTTCTAACAATAAATTTCAATGTGCCTGAAATGTGCCACTGGTGGTTAGGATCCTATAAACAATACCACGGCTTGTCAAAATTAACAAATGTGTAACTAATAAAAAAAGTTTCAAGAACAACTAATTGGCTTTGAAATCAAAATAAAACTAAGTTGATTGTCACAGGTTAAAGAAGATGATAACATTTATTACTTTGATTCACCAGCTATCCTTTTTCGAAATATACATTTACTCATTGCATTATTACCTTTTGTTTATTTATTATGTTATATTCAGCTTTGATACGTACTTATATATTCATTTATCTATTTTACTCATTTTAGGAATCATTTTGCATTTATTAATTACATTGTTTTTGGTTAATCGTTAACTCATTTATTCTGATTTCATCTTATACTAATATAACCAGAAATAAACAATTATCTGGTGGATAATGTTTTATTTATGAAGTATGAAGGTAATTTTTCTATACAGCAGACGATAAGCGTACTTCAAAGGGTATGAAAACAGTGGAAATATGTATTTACCTTTGCCCATAATGAGCGCCATGGCGATTGAGTGAGGAGAAAAGCAGCCCAGTCAGTAAAGGCAGCTTTAGAAACCAGACCAGCGGTTCTATGTCTCAGTATAATCCAGTTTACTGGTGTCGGCGTGCTGCAGTTATCCTAATGCTTTTTAAAAAGCATGTCAACACCTCAAGAGTCCAGCGCTTCCGCTTTTTTAACGGTCAGCAGTAGCCACAGCGACACCTCTGGACAACGCCGGTACTGCGGCTCCCACAGCCACATCGATATATAAATTAAAAAACTTTTTACAATCCTTAACTGCAGAAAAAATTTTGTCATTCTCTTAAGCATTTCATAAAGTATTTTGTATTTTTTTTGTCATGCAGTTTTAATAGTATTGTCACATGATCGAAGTTAAGCCGCGCGAAGGTTCTTTTCTTAGAAAATGAAAGCGAAAGCATCCTGACAAATATACAGTTCTACTCGGAGAACAAAGTGGAGATCACCAATGAACAATAACCATGGGTCTGCTGCTGGGGTTTTTTCTATGGTCTTTTATAGCAACAGGTATGTCGTTTAAAGGTGTTTGTGTATTTTGGTAAACATGGAGCCATTTTGTGTGGAGTACTGGGTTATACTATTTCATCATGTATCTTTCCACAGGTGTGCACTGTGTTCATCAGATCCAATGGCTACCCTGTCAGTTCACAGATGAGCATGTGAGCCTCAATAATGAGGGGCATGTTGAGACTCAGCTCATTCACAGGCAGGCCATGCTGCAGTTTGGTCAAAAAGGAGATGCTCCTGTTAATCCACATGCCATCACTTTCCTGATCACTGGTAAGTCACTACCTGCGGCCTGTAAGTCAAGGAAATGGAGCTGGAAACGATTGCATTTCAGGTTTTGTCCCTTCTGGTGTAGGATCCAAGCTGGACCTGCGGCGGTATCTGGATGGGGTGGAAGCAGAGCAACTGGAATGTGAGCTGAGAAGGTACAGCACAGAGGGTATGCACATCCACTGGCCCAGCCAGGAAGCGAAGGATTACAACCGGTGGTTCACCTGCACCCTGAAGCAAGACAAGGGCCTGTTCACGGTCACCGGCTTCCTCAGACATCCGTCTAACGAACCTCCACCGGGGCAGCAGGACTACCGCAGCTGGCCCCCTATCGCTGACACTGAGATCCTGACTACATCTGGTAAACCTCAACAGATGAGAAATACAGTATCTATCTTCCATTAGACACCTTTTGCTATTATTATTGCAACTATTAATTGTTTAATAAAAAAAAAATTCAACAGATCAGCACTACATTGTGTTGATGTTAACTCAAATAGTTTTTTTACACGTTGACCTAAGAAATAGCTGATCATTTCTTTACTACAAATGATCAAATGTAGGCTAAAGAAAAGCTGCATTTTTGCATTTTAGGCGATAAGCTATTTTATCATTTAGAAAAGGATTTGAAACATTTGCTCATTTGTATGTTATTCAATTAATTGTCAGAAAACCTACTGGCAGAGTTTCACTTAATGAAAGACATTTTTTAATTATCAAATTAGAATAAACTCCTATATGTTCCTGAAAAGTGACTTGCTAGTTTTGCCTTATTTTATGTGTTCTACAAAGACATCTGCTCTCAAAGTAAGACTAAAATACTTGGTAAGATTTTGTGTTTTTACAGTTTAATGGTTTTTCTGTAGATGGATTTTCCCACCTGAGCTGTAGATCTCTGCAGCTCCTCCAGAGTTACCGATTGGCTGCTGCTCTGATTAACGCTCATCTTGCCCAGCCTATCAATTTTGGAAATCTGTTGCCTTTTCCTTCCATTTCGCAGTAATATGACACTACAGTATATGTCGGCATATTGCATATGATTCCAATAAACTACATTAAAATGTGTGAAAAGTTAGAGGGATGTAAAAACCTTTGTAGTTATGAGGATCTCATGCTTCAAAATCTGAATAACGGTGTTCTCCAACCTAGTCACTCTTCACGTATTGATGTATGGTTAACTTTGTCCTGCAGTTGCCATGGTTACCAAAACACAGACTCCCTCTGTGAAAGCCACCCTTGGTTCTCAGCAGAGGCTCCACTGCCAGTTCGGCGTCGATCACCGGAGAGCAAACATCACGGTGGAGTGGCACTGGCAACGGCGTGGAGAGAGGTCCAAACTCTTCAGCCACTGCAGCCGGACGGGGCAGATCCAGGGCTCCGGAGTGGGGAAAAAGGCCCTCGCTGGAGGAGATGCCACCTACACACTGCCCTTCACCAAGATGAGCAGTGAAGGGACATACATTTGCTCTGTGCTTGTAAATCCACTGTTTGGGAATCAGGACGTAGTGCTGCATATCGAAGGTGAGAGAGAGAGCTTGTTGGTCAGGTCAGTAAATAATGTCGCCCGGTTTGGGTGTGAGTGAAAATAAAATTGACTTAAGAATAAATTCCAACAAAAAAAATGGGGATTGAATATTAAAAATAATCATTTTTATTCACAGTTATTAAAACCCCTTAACCTGCAACGGAACATCCGCATATCGTTTTTCATTGCATTTTCTGGGGGTGAGGGTTAAGGGGTTTAACCAGGCAATTAATTACATCCAGTACGGAAACCCAAACATTTCTCTCCTGGGCGATACGCTCCTCCTCAGGAGTTATAAATAATCCTCCCAACATAATCCAGGCTGTCCTCGCTGTGAGATGTTCCCAGAATGCATTCAAAGTGATTCACATTGGAGGAATCCTGTCCAACAGAACCACCTAAACTGATTTCTTCTGATGCAGAGGAGTAGCAGCTCTGGCTGATTTCTCACTCCACTATACCATCACTGTTAAGGCACTGAAACTCCTTTGAGTTTGAGACAAAGATTGACCTGGAGGGACTAGTCAAATGTTTCAAGTCTTAAAGCCTAAAATTCAGGGAAGCTGATGTCTTCATGAAATGTAAACAAAAATGGAGAGACGTCAGATTTTAGCCATTAAAGGATTTCTCTTTTGTCTTTGGTAAAAAGCCAGGAGCCATTTCTGAATGGCTCACCCATTTATTTCGGCTGCATTTACCCAGAATGCCGTCCACTATAGTCTATGTCCAGCATTTGGAGTGGTCCTCGATTCGCTTGCATTCACATATGCATTCGAACTGCCCCAGAGTTCACGTCAACCAAACTGAGACCAGAATTTGCATTTTTGGTCTTCAACAGAGTTTGATTAAGCATTCACACCTCACCAGATGAACTGGACTTTGTAGACAAACAAACTGGTCGATTAAAGCGGACTGAACAGGGCTGAGAATGAGCAAAATTTATATTTTGCATGTTTTTATGCTTCCATTTTGGTCTCAAACTGTTTCTAAAACCAGCCCACATAATTGCAATGTGGGCAGTTTTAGTCAGACAAATAGTGTCTTTTAATACATACATTTTAGACCTTTGGTTTGCATTAGTTAACACAGATTTGAATGCATGTCGCACTGCATACATGCTGCAATTTTATTTTACTGTCATATGTGTGTTTGTGAACAAATTTTAAGGAAGAAAGTGTTTGAGAGGCTGCTCCTAGAACCCTTTAATCATTTCTCATAACTGATTGAAAATCTATTTGCTCCAGCTCTTAAACACAAAGAAGCTTTTTCTTTTTAAAGAATCATTGTATATTTATCCAGTATTTCAACGGTTTTTCCCATTCAAAACTGAAAATTTCATCCTTTTAGAGCCTCCCCGTGTCAACCTGAACGTGGGCTCTGTTCTGTCTGTGCTGGCCGGCTCTGAACACAAGGTTATCTGCGAGGCAGAGAACTACTACCCTCTGGACGTGGAGATAAAGTGGTACGAGCAGGACCCGGCGGCGTCGGGTCAGCGGGTCGGGGCCCCGCTTCCCAAGATGCTGCAGAACATCCTGCTGTCCAGCCACAAGCACAACCAGGACATGACCTACTCCTTGTCGGGCTTCTTCTACCTCAAGGCTTCACTTGAGGCTTCTGGGAGGCAGTTCACATGCAGCGTCTCCCATAAGTCGCTAAGAATGCCCATCAAGAAAAGCTTTATCCTGCAAGTTGAAGGTGAGCCTAGTCCTGAGTAGCTGCAGAACCACGGTCCACCACCGGATGACAGCAGAGTGTTATGTCTGTGGCTTGTTCTCTCTGTTCAGAGCCAACCAGCTGGACCTTTTACCTCATGGTTTTCTTCATCTTGGCCTTCCTGCTCGTTATTCTGGTAGTGATGCTGTCTTCCTGCATACAGGTGACCAATCACTTTGAAACGATAAGAATATAAGACCTATGTGAATTTATTATCTAAATGAGACTTGCATTTTTTTTCTCCACAGCAATGAAAAAGTCTAAGCAGGTAAAGTTACACTGAATCTGAATAATTTTTGAGTCAATTACCAGTTTCAGTGTAAAATGTAGGAAAACCTGATGAGTATGTATGTTTTTTTTTTTTTTATCTTTGTGTTTTGAGCAGGATAAACCATACTGAGCAGCGATGGACCATGTAGGGAATTAAGACAACCAGCCTGGACTTCCTGACTCCTTCCTCCATGTGCATTTTATGATGATCATGATTATTTTGGACTTATGTGAAGCTTCTGTTTTCTACATTGCACTGAGTTTAATGTAATTTTAAGAAGGATAATTCCTGGATACGAAAACTTGACAAATTAAGAAACAAAAAGATTACCCAAGTTTTACAATTTAATGTCTTTTGCTATTAATTGAGGTGTAGACCTCCAGCATGTATCCTGAATAAATATTGAAGACAATGTATTTATTACCAGAGCTACAATTCCATGCAAAAGTTTTCAGCCCCTTTGCCTTTTTCACCCCCAGTTTGCAGCGGTACAGTCAATATTTCATGCTATGTTCAGGGTTTGATGGTGTAGAACAATTCAAAGAAGTGAATAAATCTCAAGAGGGAAAATGACGCAAGCATGGTTTGCAAAATTTTTACAAATAAAAATCATAAAGTGTGCCGTCCATTTGTATTTCTGCCTACTGAGTGAATATTTTGTAGAATCACCTTCAGATGATGCACTTGCAGCCCCAGATCTTTCCAAACCAAAACATTTACCTATTCTTCTGTTAAATAGTTCAAGCTCAGGCAGACTGGATGGAGAACATCTGTGAACAGCAGCGTTTAATTATTGCCAAAGATTCTCAATTGGATTTAGGTCTGGACTTTGACTGGACCACTCAAAAACATGAAAAAAAAATTCATTTTTTGTGGGTGGTGCAAAAAAAGTATATAGATTAAAATATAGTTACAAGGAAAACCAAAATTCAGAGCAAATATGAAAATAAATAGAAAAACCTGCATTTTACATTGTGGAAGATCCACTCGCTACTCTTCCAAGTATTTCTGGCTGTATGTTCAACAGCGTTACCTGCTAAAAGGTTTTTCTTACTCTGCACAATTGTGCACTTATTTGTGTTGGTTTTTTGCACGTACGAAAGCACCATAAACACAAAATCAGACCTAAATGTCATTTTGGGTAAATAGTTTACCCATCATGCAGGGTTTTATGCTCGTAAGAGTGGAAGTTATATTATCTGTGAAAGTGCTTAATTTGTCTCAGGAGCTAATCATCTTACACACAAAATATAGGAAGGCTTTCGATTTAGGAGTAAAATTTTGCACAGTGAAAGAAAACAGACAAATCTTTGCTTAAAAAATATTTAAAGTTAGACAGTCTGTGGCGAAACAAATCTCGCCATTATTTATCTGACAAAAACTGAAGTAGTGCAGAAAGTATGTTGGACAGTTTTACTCCTGTAAACAAGCAGAATACAGTTTTCTTTTGCTTGCTCCTTCTTGTAAAGCTATTTCATTTAATTAATGGAGGCTTTATTAATGCTATAGTGGGTTCTTTACACTTTATTTTCCAAACTTGACTTGAACCTGTTGGATGTTTTCTCCTGATAAGAATGGATCTAAACATGATTTAAAAAGGCAACCCAGGACAGGAATGAAATGAATAAAAGCTGTAATTCACTTCAAATAATAATAATAAAAAAAACTTTCAAAATAAAAAAAGTCTTTGTTGCAATATATACATTAGGATACATAATAAAAAAACACAATCATTCATCTAAATTTGGGTAAGAACAGTAAAATATTGACTCCACTGATGTGAGAGATAAACACCGCTACACAAGATTGTGATTGACAGCGCTAAGACCTGCCTCCTGGCTCTGATTGGTTGTTTCTAGTGGGACAAAGCAGACAAACTCAGTTTTTTTCATATTTAATCTGTCTTGTATCATACTGTATCAACATAGTGATATATTTTATAATGTACAACCAGATTTATTCTGTTTCTTTGAGGTTGCAGAACTCCGCATTGCCTCCATCACAGAAAAAAAAGCCAAGTCCAGCGTAGAGCGGCTGAGTGAAGGTGGTCTGGACTCTGTGGAGCAGAGTCATGGTTTCAGATACATCATAGAAAGCCAGAACACCTGCACTGTGATCCAGGTACACTCCTAGTTTGAGTGACTGAGGACCTGACACTGGAATATCTGCTTTGTTGTGGCAGAAAGTGTAACCAGTTCCTTTCAAACTCAAATTCTCAAAGTCACAGCGTAGCGCCCACGATTGATCATTAAACCCAAACAACGATTCATTTGCTCTCCCTCCTCTCTTTATGCTCTTGTATGCAACTGCTACAAAAATTCCTACTCCAGCCCATTTAAACTCAAAGTAGCATCGCCCGGTCAAGCTCTGCCTGCTCAACACTTGTCTGCATGAGCTGAACCTCTCCGGATTAGGAGTGTATGACTCATCCACGTACCACACCATTGCTTCTCTGTTCTTGTTGCTCAGTTTCAGCGTTCTGAAAGCTGTGTTTGGATCCAGAGTGATTTCACAGGCGTATTTCAGGAATTCAGCTCTGCTCTTTGGCTCCGGTTGGGAACTGGACACCGTCTGGAGGGTGTTTGTCCCAGCGTCTCTCATGATGTCCTGCAGTTTGTCTCGGAGCTCGGACGCAGCTGCTGTCACGTCCTCGAAGTGCCTCAGAGGACCGGCGTTGATGCCAGATGAGTCTGCAAGGTCAATGGGCGCCGACAGCGAGGCGTAGCTTTTCAGAAACTGGTTGTGATCTTCTGTCTGTGAAAGCTTCTCCAGCTCAGTGTCTCTCCTCTTCAGATCATTGAGCTCCTGCTCCAGCTTCTCCTGAACTTCCTTAACCCGAAACACCTGAGCTTCCTGCTGCGATCTGATCCACTGCTTCATATCAGAGCGTCTTTGTTGGAGGAGACTAATCACCTCAGTGAAGATCTTCTCCGTACTCTTCACTGCTTCATCAGCAGAGACACAGGCGTCCCTCACCTCCTGCTGGAGCCTCTTCAGCTCCTTCTCCTGGTCCTGGATTTTCTTCTGGATTTGCTGTCGATTCTCCTCCAGCTCCTTCTGCTTCTTCGCCCTCTCAGCTGCAGCTGGAGCCGTTTCATGGCCTTTGTGTTCATCCATGGTGCACAAAATGCAGATGCACTGCTGATCGGTGCGACAGAAAACCTTCATCACCTCATCGTGACGAGAACAGATGTTCTCCAGGAGCTTCTTGGAGGGCTCCACCAGCTTGTGTTTCTGCAGCGGAGCGGCGCTGTAGTGAGGCTGGAGGTGTTTCTCGCAGTAAGACGCCAAACAGATGAGACAGGACCTGATGGCCTTCCGCTTCCTCCCAGAGCACACGTCACAGGCCACATCTTCAGGTCCAGCATGATCAGCTGGAGCAGCCTGAAGTCCAGTCTGCTCCAGCTGCTCCACCAAAGCTGCTAACATTGTGTTTTTAACCAGAGCAGGCCTCGGTGCAAAGGTCTGCCTGCACTGAGGGCAGCTGTGGCGTTTCTTCTTACCCTTTTTATCCCAGAAGCTTTGAATGCAGCTCATGCAGTAGCTGTGGCCACAGGGAATGGCCACCGGATTGTCCAGTAGGTTCAGACAGATTGAACAGGAAAAAGTTTCAACATCCAGCTGAACGCCCTTCTGCGCCATTTCGGTTTGTTATATGTAGGAAGTTGCTCTGATCCACGAGTCACGTGACGTGAGCATGTTGATAGAGCAGTTCCGGTCACGAACCTTTCCTCCCACGCAAGCAAGGTGCGCACCATTTCTTATCCGGTAAAAAAATCCCAGGGCGGCGTGATTTCGTCACCGTAAAGACTAGCTTCACACGTAAGGGGTGCATTACCGTAATAGAGCAGCGGGGGTCAACAAATTAAAATATGTTATTGTCGAGTTTATGTATATACCACTTTTTAAAACAGATTATAACTTCACCAATTGCTGTACAAGGACACATAAAAACACACAATCAGAATTTAATCAAATGACTAAAATAAAACATGACAGATAGATAGATAGATAGATAGATAGATAGATAGATAGATAGATAGATAGATAGATAGATAGATAGATAGATAGATAGATAGATAGATAGATAGATAGATAGATAGATAGATAGATAGATAGAGCTATAACGACGCCCTCTGCGGACATAAATAAAGTTTGCATCTGTTTTGTAGAAGTTTCATGTTGTCAAACTAAAAGCTGTGATACCTCACATTTACCCTGTGAGGTTCCACTTGCAACACTTGGATAGCATTTCTTTTGATTTCCTTCTCCACATTGGATCATTTCAGCACAAATCTTTTTTAATTTTTATTTATTTTTATATGAACTCAAATTCGATTCTGTTGTCACTAAATTTAGGCTTGGTGGACATTGCATCATGCACAAATAGCCACGTCCAGCGTTCCAGACGTAATGTCCTCACTCTGACAATTTTCACACATTCCTTGGTTTCAGTCATGGTCATGAATCCAATTGTTATTGTTCAGCTGAGAGGTGGACTAAGAATTTTTAGAAAGTGAATTTTGCAGGTTTGAGAAAAGCACTTGCTGTTTTGGAATTGTCAAGAATGATTTGAGAAATGCACCAAAGCAACTGAGGAAAATTGCCAATTATAAACTTTGTCCAAATTCAAAGTTTATGTTTTGTTTTAACAAAACATTTTAATGGAAACACCAAAAAAACACCAAAAGGTCAGAAGTTTGATGATATGTCAAACTTGATTAAAAAGAATTGGTGCAGTATTTACATGGTATCAGATCGATACCAAAATATGCAGTGTCGCACATTTATATTATCCAGAAGTTTTACTCAAGTAAGAATAGTGATGCTCTTACAGAACATCTCTCTCAAACAGATACAATATGAAGTGTAGTGAACAGAGGGAGAGACTGGACATGGTGTCCTCTGTGGGATGTCATCAGGATTAGATAGGGCTGGAAGTGAGCAGGCCTCTAAAGTCAACAGCAAAGAGGATGCTGGAAGGACGTGACCTCAAGACCTGAGAGGAGCTCTGGGAAATAAATTGGCTGTCGATGAAGTGAAAGCATAAAAACAGATAGGCAGACAATATTACAATTTTTTTTTTTTTAGCTAAAAAAACAAAACAGATTTGTGGATTTCTTCATTGTTCTTCTGGAAGTACTTCAGAAAAGAATAAACAGCCTGGACACCAAGTCCAAATTCTGCACCTTTTCCAGGAAAAGAAACAGCTCAATCAGTTCATAACACACACTGATAGCTGGTTGTTGCGCAACACAATGATGTCACTCACCAACACTGAGCCAAAATCCATCTCAGTCATATCCATCAATTGTTCTTTCTCTGCAGCTTGAGCACACACACACACCCACACGCACCCACACACACGCACACACACAATGTCTGCTGTATCAAAGCGTTGCCACATCAGCTCCTTGGCTGGCAGAAGGGCTCTGCTATTGCATTACATCACCCTTTCCTCATCCAGGCCCTGGAGCTGAACACTCAGCAATCAGCCGCACACACACAGGCATTTGCCAGCTCCGTAACAGAACCCGTCCATCAAGACGAGACCATATTTTTCTTTTGCTTAAATTCTGGAAAGACGGCATCATTAGCTCTCAGCAAACAGCGGCGCAGCATGTAATCTGCGGCCGCTCATGGGAACGCAGAGGGAGATTTATTAAAGCTGCTGATTGCAAGCAGACGTCACAATCTGCAGCTCCACTTAGTCTGCTGCTGTTGAGTCGGCTGCACTGGAAACAGGGCAAACAAAAACACAAGTCAGTGTGACATATGGCAATACTGTACACCAATACTGTGGGTGTGTAATTTTATGTCAGATATTTTGACTCTTTCAAACCACAGCAGTTGATGTTCAGAAGAAATAAAGTGTCATGTATAGAAATCTACATAGAGCTTCAAAAAGTTAACTAAAACAGATAAAGTGCAGTGAAAAGATGTTGGATCCCTTACAGATTTCTTCTCCATTTGCTTTTTAGTCACTCTTGAATGTTCTGAATCAAATTATTTTTTATTTATTTAACCTTTATTTTACCAAGGAAAAGAACCAATTGAGATTAAATACCTCTTTTCAAGGGAGTCCTAGCCAAAAAAATACACAGTTAAGAAAATGTCAAGCCATAAAAAACAAGTACATGACATTGGATCCACCTCAAGAACGTTTAGTTTGGATTTAAATGCACTAAATGAGATAAATCCAGCGAATATTTATTGTAAGAAGTTCCAAGATGAGGGATTAGAAGCATTAGCAATTTAATCCAAGAAAAAGAGACAGAAAGAAGTAACAAATCAGGTGAGAGAAAAATGTTAAGAGTCAATAATTTCTAATTGCAGTTGCAGTTCAAATGTAGGCTGCCAGAGTCCAAGTTGTGCCTTGTACATAAAACCTAACCAATAGAAGATGTTTATTGGTGTTTTAAAATATCCTATGCTGCTCTTGACAGACGGTGGTTACCATAGAAACTGGTAACTGACAGCTCCTCCCCCTTTTTCTGTTGCTGTTTGTTATTAGAATCAACTCTGTGTTTTTTTTTTTTTTTCATTTTTACAAATATTATATTCTAACATATATTTTGGGCAAATTTCATACTACAGAGTTTCATGAGTAAATGTGCCATGATTTGTATATGTTTTTAACTGCTATCATTATTAATGTTGTCCATTTTTAGCTATGTTTAATTTCACAAATGTTAGCTGCTGCCAACTGCTCATTGGGAGCAGTCTGTTGGGGCTTGAGTTTGGCAGAAATCTCTTAATTTCATTCAGTTTTAAAAATTTTGGAGAACATTTATTCATGTTTATGTCTACTCTCAGATTTTACCTTCTACCATCCCAGTGAATATCAGTCCCACGTTGCTTTTCACCAAATGACCTTCAAGTTCACTTTGGATGAGTGTAGTTTTCTCTGCCGTGGTGCAGGATTCTTTTTGTCAGGTTTAAGTGTGATTAATTGTATCACCCAAACTCTGCTAACCACTTGGCCTGCGGGGGGAACACATTGGTTCTTGTTTTTGTGGTGACTTCCCAACGATTTAACATGTTGGTTACTGTGGGCAAATTACAGTGGCATCAGGAACAGAATGGAAATGATTTCTTTCTTGGAAAGCAACCAGAAGGAAGGCAGGCATGCAGAGCGCAAATAATTACTTTTGTGCTCCTGTACTTGTGTTTTAAACAGTGACAACTTGCACAAACACTAGCAGCTGTTATGTCTAAGTTTTAAATCTCTATTCAAGGACCACTGCAGCTTGTAGTGTTTGCAATGTCCCTGGGGGATTCCAGCAATGTTAAATTCCAGCCGGCACTCACTGAGAGCATCTGTAATCAGAACTGTGATGATAATAATAATAATAGTATTATTAATAATAATATTAATAATTAAGAATAAATTCTTAGAGTCAACGTTTTGCAGTCACATTGACTCACATCTTCAATGCGTTTCATTGTTCAGGTAGTGAAAGTTGCCACCTTTTATTCTGAGATGTCTTTGGCAATAACACTATTATCACAGCAACCTGGACCCACCATCCGGCAGTCATAGTAATAAACATAACACACTGTAGTTCAATTTACATTTCTTGACAGTGAAATGTGCATCATGCTTTCAACATTTGTCTTAGTTGAGGGTGAAAAGTAAGACAATTTTGCCAATTGACTTGTTCTGAAATAAGAAAATGACAAATCCCCATAAAGCTTCCCACACATTCAGTTACATCTAAAACTGAACTTCTTCACTTGATTCCTGAACAACTCCAACATTTGCTGTGCCTTGTGAACCAAAAACAGCACCAATGTTGGTTCAATCTTTTCAAGCTTACCTAAAAGTGGTCGTTTAGGTAAGTTAACCTTTGTTCTTGATGTTTGTTAAGAACAAAGGTTAAATTGTTCTTCACCTTCTTTTTCACATTTTGGAAAGTTATAATTACAAATTCACAGTGTTTTCTTTCGGAGTTACGTTGTACATAAATATTGGGTTTCAAAATGGTTTTCAAAAATACAAATCTAAGAAGTGTTGGGTGCATTTGTTTTAATAAGTCAGTGCTGAAGCAACGCATTCCCTCAGCATAATGCTGCCACCACCATGGGTGCAGCGTGTTGAGGGTAATGCATGCAAGTGTCAAAAAGTTACAAGAGCACTCTATATTTGCTGTGTATCTGTATCCAGCATGGCTTGTGACAAACTAAAGAGGTGGGAAGATACCCCAAAAAATGCAAGAGTAGCATTACTTCAACACATCTTTTCCTCCAGTAAAAATAAAAAAATATACTTTCAAGGCAAATAAACCAAAGTTTGATTAAAACTGACCCTATAGTTCATTTTAAAATTTGACAATTCAATTAAACTGAGAAGGGAAAGTGATAATGATAAAATAATGATTCAAGCAAACAATTGCTCAAAACGCAAGCTAGACACAAACCACAAAATCCATAAAGACAAACAGGAAATAACATAAATGTTAGTAGAAGAGGAGGCACAGCAAAGCAAACATGTCAGCAGTAAAACACAATTTTCTGCTATGATGATAAGCAGCGTCATTTCTAATCAACCAGCAGCGTTGCAAAAGAAACGCACACTTGCCAATTTTCATGTCAAAACACACAAATTACAGCACACGCAGTCACCAGTCATAGTCTCTGCTCCATCTTTCTGCAACATTTATGAGCTCACTCAGGATGAGTTTTATCAGAGCTCTGGAGAGCTAATAAATCAGTGCTGTGTTGCTTTCACATGAGGAGTGTGTGGGTCCATATGTGTGTGACACACACACACGTAAACGAAGGGAGAGTAATGACTGTATTTCCCTGAACACCCCTTCAGACTCTTTAACAGTCTGGGAATTTGTCTTGCTGACCTTTCCCGCGTTGCACTGTTTAGGAATCATGACTTAACTATATACACACACACATGCATCACACACACATATAAAAACCTTCACACATGTGGCCTCCTTGAAATCCCAGGTTGGGGAAGGGCTTACAGTGTGGTTTTGTACATACTGTACCGCCTCAAGCGTATTAATCCTGGTCATTTTAAGTCATATCTAAGTATAGATCCATTTTGAATAAAACCTTTTCAAAAAATTTGATATAGGTTGTTGGGCACGGTTACATTGTACCGCAGGAGTTTTCATCACTAGACCTTGAGATCTGCAGTCCTGCAGGTTTTACATGCATCCCTGCTCTAGCACAGGACCTGGCAGACTATTTTACATTTGGGAAAATTACAGATTTAAATATTCAAGCGCAGCAGAGAATGTTTTTTTTTTCCTCATGTTGAAAACATGGTTTTATTCAGATTTAATGACAGTAAATTAAACTAAAATTTTAATCAATACAATTTCTGTTAGAAAATATTTTATTGATCCCAGAACCAAAATAAATGTTGTTGTAGCTCATATTAACTAAAGATTCCTCACAGAGCTGTTGTAGATGCTGAAGGGGATACCCATAATTTTCTAAATTTTATGAAAAAAAAAAAAAAAAAAAAAATCAAGAAAATAGATTTTCTGCACAGTCATCTCCAGGGGATCTTCTTTTTAAAATCCCTGGTTCTGGTGCTGCCACCCCAGCAGATGATGTTAGAATAGATTATAACCTTCAAAATAGACTAAGGAGCTGCAGCATCTTAAAAAAAATTAAGTCTTTCAGTTTCAGCTAACTATTGTAGAGCTACATCAAGTAGAACCCAGAACTACTTTTAACTGTGTCTATGCATATAAGGACTGGGAGTAAACCAAGCACAGCTGGGAGTTAAACTGAGTATGATTTCAACAAATCCAGCTCCTTTTGGAAATGTCCTCCAAACAGTTTACTCAACAGCAACCAGAAGAGCTTAGCTGGATGATAAAATGCAGCACAGACATTTAAACAGGAAATAACAGAGGAGAAACAAATGTGAGCGAAAGAGGAGGAGCACAGAAGCAAACATGTCAGTACCAGAAAACAATTTAATGTTGTGATTATAAGCAGAGTCACTTCAAATCATCCAAAAACAAAAGTGTTGCAAAAGAGCACTCGTTTGCCAATTTTCATGTCAGAACACAATTGAATGCAAAGACAGTTAGAGCCTCTATAGTCTATCTCACTGGAATGAGTTCATTCAGGATGAGTTTTATCAAGGCCGTAGACAGCTCATAAATCAAAAGTGAGTTGTTTTTTACACTTTGTCTGGGTCTCTTCAGTTGAAATTATATGAATGTGCATGGCTGCATGTTGATGGATGGCTTGTTCAGGATGTGGGGCAGCTTTCTGCCCCACATCCTCTGGTGTTGTCTGTTTTTATACATGGCAATGAAACAGAACAAAAAAATAATAATTCAGATGAGGTAAACGTGGATAGAATAATCCACTGATCTAATATCCTCTGATTTTTCTGTTTATAGGTATATGTTTGAATGAAATGAACATTGTTCTTTTATTCTATGTTTTCCAAATTTCAAGCAATATCGTATTTATTTGCAGAACATAAGAAATGGTCAAAATAGTGGAAAAGATGCAACGCTTTCAGACCTCAAATAATGCAAAGAAAACAAGCTCATATTCATTTAGAAAGAACAAAACTGATGTTTTAACTCATGAAGAGTTCAGAAATCAACACTGAGGATAACCAAGAGATTTTCAATGGGGCTCAGTCTCTTAATTCTGTCTACAAATATTAATATCAGAACCAAGTTGGCATCAGTGTGTCATTTAATTTCAGATTCTCTTTTGGTTTTGTGGTTTCTCAACTCTACCTCTTCCTTTTCTATGCAGGAAAAAAAACGCACAAAAGTATGTTTTATTTTTCTGTTGTTTCTGTTCATCATTTTAATGTGTTATTAAAGTATTTTGCAATTCATTTTCTGACATTGATTTGAACAAAACATTTCCAAGATGAAAAAACACACAAAAACACGTAGATGTCAAATGCCTGATGACATATCAAAATTGCAGAAAAAGTATTGATATTGGAATCAGTATTGGTATCACAGATTTGAGTCTCTTATTACCCACTACCCTGTCGATTCACGATCAAATAAAGCAATCTAGAGCCAATAAAACCTTCAAAAAATAGTATGAACCACTACAGGCAGCCTCACTTCTATGCCTCTCTTGCTGTGTTTTGGTCTGGATAGGTTGAGGGTTCAGACAGGAGTGGCTCAAAGGTAGGCATCCCAGACAGAAACTGATTTCCCTTCTTAGGGATCGCCCACTCAGCAGAAAAAGCAGAGACCCAGGTTTATAGAATGAATGATGATTTTAATGGTGATAACAAGAGCACAGAGAAATCCAGGCAGCACATGTGAGCCTCAAGGCAAGGAACTCTAACACTGGTGGCAACTGGAACTGAACTGGGCAGCGAGGACAGAGACATGACATGACTGTAAAGACAAGACTCCCACAGGCAACAATAGACACAGGTGGGATTAAATACACCGGGAAGGTAATGAGGGAACATGAGACACAGCTGGGAGCAATCAGGGGTAGGCGACGACACAGGAAACAAATTAACAAAAAAAAAATTTTTTTTTAATCCTTATTTTTATTTAATAATCACATAACATTTGTGACTCTAAATCAGTTATATTTAGCTTGACTAAGAGGTAAAATGGTTCTTTGGATAATAAAGGTTTCAGATCCCTGCTATATGCCAAAAAAGTTATAGTTTTATATATTTATGCATAAATTTACATGGAAAAGTTCTGGCTAAATCTTATACCCACCCATAAAGTCAACAACAGTCATAGAGGTATATTTACATTCTTTGCAGAATACATGTAGATTTTGCCAGTAACAATGTGTATTGTTTAAACTGAGAATTTCAGTCACTGCGTGCATCTGATATGGTGATGTAAATATCAAAGCGACGTTCTTGACGTCAGAATTCCCTGAAACATGACTAAACAGCTCAGGAGTGTTGTTTGCTGCTTATCTGATTACCATTTTTATGTAAAACTGTGGTATCTTGGTGAACAATAACAAGAAGCCACACGCACGTCCTCCCCTCAGTGTTGCACATATCTATTTTTCCTAGAGAAAATCACACACAAGCACATAACAGAGCTCTGATGTCGTCTCAGAGTCTATGAGCTACGTGGTGAACCAGCTGGCACAGTTCAGCTTGCAGATGAAGATAACTGTAGAGGCAGGCCTGTTGCTGTTTGTCCACACACCACAACAAACACGCAGCATTAAAAAAACATGTGTTACCAAGGATCCTCATTATCTACTGGTCCTGTTGAACCCATCCTGGAACTGAGCCTTATCCTCAGAGTCTAACCATTCTGTTTGCGTAAATCCAGCAATCACTGAAGCTTTCGGCCGAGGAACATTACAGCGACTTGAAATTGATATGAAGTTGGCAGAAGCATGCCTCTACACTCCTTCACTGTTGTCTCCAAGGGCCACTATCATTTACTGGTACTCCCCTTCAGTTTCCATGTAAACATAAACAAGGAGACAAACAGATGGTAAGAATACAGCATCATTAACCTCTAAAAACCATCTCCTTGAAGTTGATGTTTGTTGACAGTCAGTACTTTTCTATCTCTACATCTCCACGATCTAGCTTGTTCTTTAGGGGAGTTTTATCCCAAAAAGATCTACATCTTCTGTCTGTGCCAAAAGTGCATTGTGTTTTTGTATTCAGTCCACCGACTTGGTACTTTGTAAAACTCCCTGGTGTGTCTCTCCCAGCTTTGCTTGTCTAGAGACTGAAATTTGTCTCTGTTGTTCTTTGCAAACTACCTCAAGCTCAGTCTGATTGGAAGAAGAGCATCAGGAACATAATCTTTAAAGTCTTGCCACAGATTATGAATTAGATTTAGCATGTTTTCGCACCTGATAAGAAGGTAGATTTGGTTCAGTTGTGGACCAAACGCAATGTTTGTTACATTTTCATTTGCTGTGGTTTGCTTCCACACTGCACTGTGTCAGATGAACCGAAAGCTTGTTCAACCCGTCGCCTGTGGTGGCGTTGCACCAAGAACCGCAGAAGGAAATGACATTAAAAACCTCTGAACAACACATGCGTGCAAATTTGTTTGTTGCAAATATAGACAAAAGTGTGGTGGCATCAGAATTCAGCAGTCGTGGATTTCGTGGACCACCAGCCATTCCTCCACTTGTTTTGGTTGCATTTACCCAGAGTGCTCTGCCCTGTCATCTGCTTCCTGCTTTTTGAGCGGTCCCTGGTCTGCCAGAGTTCACTTTAACCAAACTAGAGTTCAACTAAAGCTGACTAAACAGGGTTGGTGTGAATAAACCCTTAAATAGCAGCACCTCAGTTATGTTTCACTCTAACCTTCCTGGATTGCTATAATGTTTCTACAGATAGACCTTTAAACCCATGAAGTGTTCTGTGATATACTGGCTTGTAGAATAACTTTGACAGCCAGGCCAGACTCTGCAAGTATGAGCTCATGGCCTGCATGTAATTTTTTTCTTTATTATGTGCTAAAGTTTCTTGCAACTTGACCTTAGCAGCAGAACTGGCAAGGAAGAAAGTTAAGTTTGAAAACAAAGTGAAGGTCTGTTGGTGATATTAGAGAAATGATGCAATTATTATTTTTTTTTAACCCTGGGTATTGGAAATCTTTCTGGTGTTTTTCCATATCTGTCCCAACAGTTCAGGAGAAGAAGGCTGTCACAGCAAAATAAAAATAAATAAAGTTTAAAACTGAAAACCACCAAACACAAGTTCCAAAACAAACTTGAGTGAGGAAATTTTCCACTAACTGTACATAGATTATTATCATCATGCAGCACTATGCAGAAGTTAAATGTGAGCCAGTGGTTTGGCTTTAAAATCTAGGATCATTAGTCAAAAATACTCTCAGAGGGGCTTTCTACCAAAGTGGTTTTAGTGCTATGTTACTGCAAGGCCTAACTTAGTACTAGTTCTTGTAAATACTGTATAAAAGTCAGTGCTTTAGGCAATGAAACACTCATGCAAAAGGAGCAATATTCTCCTTAAGTATCTGAAAGCTTATGGATGACAAACCAAGCAACTGAGCTGATGAGCACCAGGGGTTGAAAATACAAATATAGTGTGGCACTGAGATAGCTTTAAAACATTTTTTATCACATCAGAAGAAGAAAACAATGAAATGAAATGTTTAACTTTTGCCAATTATTATCTCTGCCCTATATGTAGCACTAAGGTATTGCAGAAAGTGTTCACAAATTTTCTGGAAAAATCCAGAATACATAGAAGCAAAGTTGAAATCTTAACACTTCAGGACGTCAAATAATACACCCACCTATGCATATTTAGCAAAAATACTAGATCCACGATGGATAACTGAAATTGGTTTTACAAATATCTTTACATGGCATTTAGCTCCTAATATGTTCTGGGATTTTCTGGGATCATCAACAGATTAGTGTGACAGCTACTAATGCCAAGTTCACATGGCAAGACTCTTATGCTAGTTTCCATAGACAACATTTTGTGGAACAGCACAAAGGTGATTTTTATGTTTGTACTTCGTCTTTCCTCATCTGTGTAAAAAGTAAATTTTTTCAGACAAACTATGAAACAATAAACACATCATCAGCACTAAATAATTACCAAATGCTGCTCTTTATTCAGACACCTCGGTCAGCCAAATCATATCCTGACATGTTACAGCAAGCCTAGAGACATAACATCACAGGTAAGGAGAAGTCAAAGATGAATACAGTTAGATTAAATCATCATTAAATCATCTTCATGCTCGTGCAGTACGTTGAACTCATTGTTCTGAGTAATGTTTCCTGCATCCAGAGATTAGAGCTGTGTGTTTCAGTTTATTTAATGTGGTACCGGCCCTAACTTGCCTTCTGTCTAGCAAACCAACTGAATATCTTAATATATCTGAATAAAGTTGCTGCAGTCAGAAAGAAATCATGCAACACACCTAAATCAAAATAAATGGTTTGTTTTACGCAGAGCTGAGTGACATGTTGATTAGGGAAATCGATCAGTTGATTCAGGTGTGTTGGTGAAGAGATGCCTCTAAAAGTTGCAAAATCGTAGCTCTTGGTGACTGGATTTGAGAGATATTGTTGTAGGAGTTCACATCAAGCAGAAAATGTATTTGTTGAATCTGAGAGAATTTTATTTCGTGTTGTAATGTGAACTGTTTTGGGACTTTTCCACATTTCCTCCTCCATTTTCTAACACAATCGGGTCCTTGTGTTTCTGAAAGTGCATATTTTCCAAAGTAGCACTACAAGGAGTAGAAACTGTCTTAAAAATGTTTAAATAGAGATCTCCATTTGAATCCTATGAACCCATTCAGCCAAAAATTAATAAGTAATGCCCATGATTTTCTGAAAATCCAAACCCCATGAGGACAATCCTGGTTAGCTCTGAGTGTGGTGTCAATCACCAAGAAAAGGTCAAAAATGAATTTCCCTAAAATTCGATCATTTTCCAGGAATGATGTATTCAGCCAGGTCATTCTGTTTGACCTGGCTGAATACATTACACATGGTGTTGTGACTCAAAGTCAGTTGTTGCTTCTCTAGCTTGTCAGACACTGTACCTGCTGGCTTTAATCCCAGAAAACTGACACATTGTTCTGTTCCTGCCTACGTGTTAACATCAGACATCACATTTCACCCGAAAACCTGCCAAAAACGTTAAACACCCTAAACTAGTGACATAATAGTTTCAGTGGGAATCTGTCTTGTCTAAACTGGCTTGCAGTTTGCAGCCAAGTTATGATGTAATTAACACTTCAGAAGGTGACTTTAACAAGTTGCATGTGGAGCATGGAGAGGCAGAGCAAAAGAGAAACAATGTGAGACGTTTTGTGGATATTTTTTGTAAGTGTGTGAAAACTGTGCTGTGGTTCCTCATAAAGTACGGTTATTTTTCAGGGTGTTTTGGCAGATATAACTGCAATAAATCCCACACAAAAAGGGAAGATATTTTATTTGGTGTTGGTGCTGTGTTTCAAACATGTCGGGACATTTAGGATCTTTAACACACCAATGTTTTTTAAGAATTTGAAAAGGAAAGATTATCCCAATAAATCATTTGAAGTTAGAAAAGAAATGTCAACATGATCAATCAATCATGTTCAGAAACTGAGCATATATTGGTTGAAAATGTATTATTATGTACAATCTAAGCTAACGTAAGTGGTTTATGCCGAAGTGGAGCTAGACGAGGGTGTGGAAGGGACTGTCCGCTGCTGTAGAGCCTTGCCGCTCCCAAATCTTATGTTCTTAAAACCATACTTATAAAAACCAATTACTTGAAGCTTCATAAAGCCTTGAAATTAAGTATTAATTCACCAAAACTATGTAATAGTAGGTTTCTGAAATACCTCCTGATGTATTTATGACCCTGTGTAATTTAACATATCGTTTTCAGAGTGGATTCTTTGACCTTAAAAACCACCTTTTGTCTTTTGTAACTTCATGTTGTGGGGAATAAACAACATTTTTTTTATCTGTAAAGTTATAGCACACCACCTAGTTGAGAGCATAACTTTAGTTCCATCTGATATTCGAATTATGATCAATTAAATTAGTGTTGCACTTTGGATAAATTTTGCACCTAAATTGCATGACTGCAATTAAAAGGAGCTTGATGTGAAATGAATCAAAAAACAAAAATAATGTGTCACAATAACATGCAGAAATACAGATTATCAGTGGCAGCTTTGCTTAAACTAAACCACATGCAGGCTGACTCATTTTCATGTTTAGACGTGGAACCGTTTGGCACAGCTATGCTTTTTGCATGCAATGCTTGCATCTGTACATGAGTGAGTCTGTGTGCCTGTTTATGGAAGGCATGCTGAGGGCAGAACAGACATATTTGTGTTGTGTTTAATGGCTGCGCTGACGTACACCGATCTCTGAACGTGAACTCTGAGTCCTCTTGTTAATGTTTACGGTTTGCATAACACTATGACTGCAATACCGATGGAGGAGTTTATGAGGAGCTAAAGATTGTATGCCCCCAACCCTCCTAAAGAACTGCATGGGGGCACAGGGTGGATGACTGTGGAGTAGAAATTAAAGAGTAGTAAGAAGAATGTGGTTCATGTTGGGATCTTTAGCTGTATTGCGTCACCATATTCATGCTAGCACATCTATAATTAACAGCATAATTAGAACCAACAAAATCAGTAATTACTCTATAGCAGGCATTATTCCTTTGCATACAGCTCAGAAATTATTAACAGCTGTAAAGCAAGTTAAACAGCATTAAAATAAATTCATGGAACAAGAGGCCTGTCAAAGCAGATTAAAATAGTTTTTATTTAGCATTTTTATTCTACTTAACAGACTATGTTAACATCTTTTAGCAATAAGGACACACTGAGAAGATGAAGAACCTCAGAATAGTTTCTGTTGAACACTGCTCGGTGAATCACATCGATATATGGTTTTCCTGTAAACGCCACAAGGAGAACAGTATGAGAACTGTCTCACCATCTGAATCTGTCATCTCCTGGTTAAGATTTCTACCCTTGTTTTGACTTAGTGGCATGCACTTGAAGGCAGATATCTCTACCGCAGATCTGTGCTTGGCTTGATTCCATCTGATTTCTTCCAGTTTAGTTTCACTGTTGCAATGTTTAATGGCATTCAGAGACGGGCCAGTGAAACACCTTCCACAACAAGTATGTGAAACAGAGCATCACAAAGCTGGGAGTCGCTCGACAATAAGCATGTCGACACTTGGCTCCCATCAAGCATTAGTGAGAAGTGGTTTATTTTTTTGGGCCATTTGACAGCAATTATTTCCTCATCCATTGATGTTTAAAAAATTTTAAATATAATGTTATTTTTTATTTTCACAGAGAAAAATATTTAACTAAAAAAAGAACTATGAACAATTTTGTGTGTTCATTAAAAACATTTTGCACCATGATCCTCCAACTACTTCCTGCCATTTTCCTCTATGTGGTTTGTACCAGTGCTGACCATGTGACTCGAGGTGTGAAAAGGTATTCCCATTGCAGTTTTGTGAAATAAGTCCTTTTTGATATGGCCAAACCTTTTACTGAAAAACTAGATTTTCAAAATTGGCATGTTTCCATTCATCAAATTTGTTTTCAAAATGTCAAATTGCACAATTATATGGTCAATGGAAAAGCAGCTTTAGACAGTTTTTCTGTACTGTCAGAGGAGATTTGTAAATGTGACTGCAGTATTGAATTTTGTGAGGATCAGATGAGAAAATTAAGTACCCCTCCTCATATGTAATCATAGGATGTCTGAAATCTCAACTCTGCATTGAACTGTGTTTGGAAATATCAAGCCCCATTGCCAATTTTCTAAAGAATGAAAAAGCTCAACATGGGGGGTAAAGTGGGTTCACTCTGGGTTCACTCTGGTTCATAGTGGTCCAACCACATTACATGCTGACTCATTGTTACTGTAAGGCAGTGGTCTCACACTGCATTCCTCAAGGCTTAGAGTTCTGTAACTTGTCCCACACACTTGTATTAAATGGCTAAACTCCCTCACTAGCTTGCAGTCAAGCTCTACGGAGCTAAGCTAATCATCCAATGTTGGAACCAGGTGTGCTAAAGCAGAGTCGTCTAAAAGCTACAGGACACGGACATGTTTGATCTAACTACAATATGTCTACTAGGGTTCTGACTTGGTCACAATATGACCAAAATGCCTGGGCAACTCATAACTGTTAAGTTTTGGATTTTAGAAAATGGGAAATTTCGTCAACCAGTGCGACTGAGAACGGGGGGAGGAGAGGTGCCATGATACGGGATAGGGGAATGAGAGGACTGCTACTCAAGAGGTCTAAGAAATCCCTCTTAAATTTTGTGCAAGTGTTTTCACCGAACAGTTCCATTTCTATTTTGCCACCAAACGAGACGAGCAAGACTAACATTGTGAGGATTTGGTTTTTCTGTGTATTAATTTAGGTTTCTGTGTTCAGTTGAGTCTCCGTCCCGTCTACCCCTTGTTTGTCCCCAGCTGTTCCTTGTTTCTCCTTATTATCTTCCTTGTGTTTTTAATGCTACCTGTGTTCCCTGCTCCTTGTTGGATCCTTGTCGTGTCTATGGAGTTGTCGTCATTGTCTCATGTCGTGTAACCAGTGCTACCAGTATGTTTGAGTTCTTAGTCTCTTCGTTCACCTGTGCTGCCTGGATTTCTGTTCGCTTCTTCAGTAAACCATCATTTACTCTTCAAACCTGGGTCCACCGTGTCTACCTCACCAGCAACAAAACCACTAATCATGATAAATATAGCTTCCAGTAAATATAATATTTCACATTCCTTTTCCAAGACCGGTGACATTTCTCTCTTTCTCAGCTCCATCAGAACCGGGGACATTTCAATTGGAAGAAAGTATTTTCCTGGATTGTGAACTGCTGTACTGCACAAAATGGAATAGATGATGCCTCTTTAACTTTTACTGAGCCAGGCACCACAGTGGGTTCAATTAGCTCCAAAATTCTAATAACAAGCTAATGATTTGAGAAAGAAATTCACTGACAAATAGTCATTGTCTCCACTGTCAATAAAATTGTCACTGGTGGGGTGATAGTTAAACCTTTAATAAATCTGTTTTTATTTACACATCCCCCTCTTAGGGGCACCAGTAATCACAACTGAGCCGGTGCGTTATAGCAGACAAGGACAATGATTGGGTTAGATTAGAACATTTTTCTAGTAATCATGTCAAAGCGAACCCATTTTATGGATCTCAGTTGCCCAATCAAGCTAATATCTCTGGCTTGCATTGTTCTTAACTCCCCTGTGTGTTTGAAGGAGAGAGATAAATGCACTCATGCGGAGACAACCTCCCCCTGTAAACATACACTTACTGGCACACACATAGATTGTTGACAGTTTTCAGGAGGGCTTAGTGTCAAAGTATTTGCAGGAGTTTGTCAGTAGCATTGGCACTCACACGCCACTGCCATCTGGTGAGGAATGTTTGCTCTCTTGGGGTCCAATTACGCATGGAGGGTGGTGGTCCTCTGTTTTCAATCATAACCTTTAAGCATATAATTGTCTAATTAAATAAATTGAGTGTCTATAAATATAAATTGAACCAGGAGGATAGAACATATCGCTCTAGTTTTAAAGTCCTTACTGACTCACTGCAGCTCAGAATAGACTCTGAAATACTTTTATTACTTATAAATCACTAAAAGGCTTTGCTCCAAAATACATTAAAAGATTTGTTGGTGTTGTTGTTGTATCAACCTTCCAGACCAGTTTGTTCTTTGGTCTTATCTGCTCTGCATACCCAGAACCAGAACCAAACACGGAGAAGCAGCATTCAGCTTCTATGCACCACAAATCTGGAACAAACTTCCATAAAACTGCAAAACAGCTGAAACTCTGAGTTACTTTAAGTCAAGGTTAAAGACCCTACAGTTTACAGTTCTTAGCAAATGGCACATTGATCAACATATTTGATGTGCATTGATGATTTTGATGATGGCATTTGATAAATGTAATGTTTATTGCTTGTTTCACAATTATGATGCTTTTATCACGTAAATCACTTTGAACTGCCTTGTCACTGAAATGTGTTTTAACATGACTTCAAATTCATACAAAATGTTTGATTTTTATGCTAACTGCGAAAGATTTTTGGGTCCTCTTTCATTATTCGTTGCATAAGTTTCATTCCTTTTGTATCTTATTTTATGTAAATAGAAAGGGATAAGCAGAAACAGAGAGAGAAAGTTGTTCTTTCTCCCCCGTCTCGTCACACCTACTACTCTTTCCAGTGAGGTTCTCTACTCTAACACGCCCTCCTCTCTGATACCTCCCTTTCCCCTCCCTCCTCCGGCCCAGAAGAGAGGAGTGCTCAACCTGAGAGAGCCGGCAAAGCACAGAAGAGCTCAGCGAACACACCACAGGACACATTCATACAGCTGTTCAAAGAAACCCTCCGGATCGGAGCTGGGTAGGCTTCCCTGCAGCTGAACACGACTTCACCACAGAGCTTTGTTGCAGCATTGAAACCCAATATTGTCTGATGAGATGGTTAATGAGATTCTCTCGGTGTCTTATAATGTTTTTAAACTGAATTCAGTATTTCTTTATGTTTAGACTGGCATCATTTGGGGATTGCTGAATGAATGTTGCATGTTCTAATCTTTCATTTCCTTTTTGCAGTATGAGACGTTGATTCTTGAAAAGCAGAGCTTGAGAAAGAAGACAAACGTCAGGAAGCCTCATATCAGGACTGAGCTGGAGGAGTGGGTATAACACAGTCCAGACCTTTGGCCCACCCCACCCCATCCTTCTAGGTTTCACCTCTCAACCCTGGTGTGCATCAATCCCTACTCCCTCAGCAGACTGACTGAGGAGTGTCTCCAGGGGCCAGTAAGCTCAGTCTCAGACGTTAACTCAAACACGGTGAGGCTTTTTTCCATAGCTGTCACCAGCAGCAGCAGCTGGGCTCATGGAGGCTCAAACCCTGGCTCAGATGGAAGACTTATGTCATCACCGTTCTCCCTCTCCAGAGGGGGAAACTGTGTGTTCAGCTCTAACTCGTTATGAGAATACTTTGCGGGATGCGATCAGAGAGATCCATGCAGAGGTCAGCAACTTTAAGCTCGATATAGAGAGGCGTTGTGATGAGACCGCCAACCTGAGCGGTCCGCTTGGACGGGCTGTGGTTCAGCTCCAGCAGGAGAACCGTCAGCTCAGGATCCAGCTGGAAGCTCTCACAAGGCAAGTGGAGCTCCTGAACGGCCTCACGTGTGAGCGGAACATAACAAGCAACAACCACAGTCAGAATCACAAGAACGAGCTGCATGACATACAGGAGAACCATCAGGATGTGAAGGAGGTGATCTACGGAAGAGGTCAAGCCAGCACCCAGAACTTCACTTTGGAAAATCAAACACAGCCCTACAGCAGTCAGTCAAGCCTTTCATCAACCCGTGCCAACCTCATTTCTTCCCCCACAAGCTCCAGCAGTCCTCCTGCAGGCTCCAGAGGCTCCACGATGATGAGCCCAGGGACGAGCAGCAGCCCCTCCATCACACGCTTCTCCAGCAGAGCTACCTTTGCTGTTTCCAGCAAGAACAATGTGAGTACTGCACAGCTAGACTCTACATTTTTCCAGTGTTGGTTGTGTTGTATGACCCTGTAAGTGGGGGATACTATGTACTTTCTAGCCACATTGTGTCATTTTACAACACAGTGTTTTCTTCAGTTGCTGTAAAAATGCTGCATATATTAAAAGTAACTTAAAAAAGAAATTTGACTTTGCAATTGGGTCCACAAAACCCGAGATGCAAGTCACAATCTCTGAAATAAAATGTATTTTGACAATCTGTGAACAAAATTGCCCTTCAAAAATGATTGATCATTTGATTTGGTTAAAATGGAAATTATTGAGCTCATTTTAATAGACTGCAGCTCCAAGGAGGGGCTTTGTGGAAGCATTTAGACACCCTTGAATTTCTGCCATTGGAGATTCAATGATGTAACAAACATGCATGAACCAATCAAAACAACACTCCAGCCATGTTATTGATGAGAAAATAACATTAAAGCATAGTATAAAGCCAACCCCTCCATCCCCCTAAATTCATACTTCCGCTTTAAAACATTTTAACGTCATGTTTGACATTTTCACTGACATTTTCTTGTTTTTTTTTTTTTTATTTTAACAAAAACCTCAGCTCATCTGTTATCTGTTTCATACATTGATCAGTGACTTTCAGTCATTTACAGTTAATTTGCAACATCATTGTGATTGAGCCATTATGAGGTGCTGCTGACAGGAGAACAAAACTATCATCTGGTAGCTCACGCCGTAGAGTAGTCTTTCCGGTTTGTTGGAAGTGGAAAAATAGCAGCTAATCAGTGACGTTCTTCATTTCCACTAAGCTAATTCCTAATTTTAAAAGATGCATAATCCGCCTTGCAGGTTCTGCTTCTAAATGACACTGACGGAAACTAGAACTATGTGGTTTTGAAAATTGCTATTATCGTTAATGGTGTGCATAGCTTTAACTATTTAACTCAGTTCAATAGGTACTTACAGTAGTTAAAGTTCAGTTCTTTTATGTCTTGGCTTAAAGCTGTACTATAATGTGGAGTAAATTAAACGTCCACCACCCATCCTATATTTGCATTTTATGGTCCCCCATTATCTTTCCATGTAACATTTATGTTGCCTGCCTCTTTCTACTCACTCCAAATTTAAAGTATGTTGCTTATGAAACCATACAACTCAACATAACTCTGTATGTGGCTTTACTAGAGGAAGCAAAATATGTTTTCCATCATGGATAATGAGTCATGCATGTGGTAGCATTCAAAAATGACTTCCTGTTTATTGGAAACACGTTTTACTTTTAATTCCTACTTCATACAACGTTGTGTCACACAAATCATGCATTATGTTCACGGTTGTTTGCACCTTCTTCAAAGCGTTCCCAGGATGCATTGCGGGTTTGAAATCATTTGACTTTAGCTATAACCTTTTTCTAGCCTATTTGGACAATTTATTTACACTGCTCAAAAAAATAAAGGGAACACTCAAATAACACATCCTAGATGGACAGTTTGATTTCACAGAAGTTTGATTTACTTGGAGTTATATTGTGTTGTTTAAGTGTTCCCTTTATTTTTTTGAGCAGTATATTTCTTAGCTTATTTCTCAGAATGTTTTAGAAATTATTTTACATTTTTAATCACCATAATTTTACCACCATTTATATAACACTTAAATGTTTCTATGTGGTCCACAGTTTCAGAGACGCTTCGTGTTTTAGCTTTAATCATAGCTTTTCTTCTTAATGTTAGTATTTTGCAGATAAATGTATAGGTTTTTGTTATTTCACTGCTTTTAGACTTCTCATATTTCGGTTGACTAGGCTGCTCTACTCATACTGTTTAGTGCACGTGAGCTTGAGCCAATGTACATACATCTTGGTGAAATATTCTAGCATCTTTGACACCATGTCAGGGTTATTCTGTGCTGTCATCGCTTTACATCTCCCAAATGGCTGAGACGTCAACTTTTAAAGACCCTCGTCCATGCAAGTATTTTTAGTCTGTGTTGGCCTGTAACTATTCTGAACCTCTACCTTAGATTCAAATGCCAAATACTTTGTGTAACAATAGATGGAAAGTTAAGATACAAAAGCAGAAAGGGATGCTTCAGCATGTGGTGAAGAGAAGCATTACCACATGCTGGTGGTTTGACTGAAGCCCTCTTGCGTTGTGGCTGTGTGGATGTGTCATAGGAGACACTGGCTGTGTCGTTGTGGTTGCACAATAGCATTCTGCCAGGATCCTTAAGGATTTATGAAGTGCAGTAATACGAACCGAGCGGGCTCTTGGGAGGTGAGGTTAGTGCGGTTGAGGGGTTTTTCGGACCTGAAACAAATATCTGAAATCAACTTTGTGAAATGCAGGCCCTGGTTAGTCACTGTTGGGTTTGACCTGCCTGAACCATGTGGATCCAGTGGTTTTTTAAAGGGAGGTATTATGCAAAATCAAACATTTTGAGCTTTACACCATGTTGAAATGTTATTACCTCATCAAAAAAAGTACCTGGAGTGTTGACTTGATTCTTTCATGCATGTTTGAGGAATCCCTGAATCTCTATGGCTAAAATTTCTCTGGTTTTCAGAGGATCTTTCTTAAATCCACTGATTCATTCTAAGAACTGATGAAGGAAACTAAAAATCTGCAAATTCCTCTACTGATTGATTTTTCTTTTGATACTAGTACAGTCTAAAAGTTGGTTTTATGATCCAAGTTTGCATTTCATCATAGTTCTTCACTGCATCAATGATGACTAAAAACTCCAGTCAGAGCTTCATTGCTGTGTGGATTGGAGTTACTATCAGAAATCACTGTCGCTCTGGGATGTTCTGAAATTAGACTCATCTGAAAGTCTCTCAAAATCCTATCATTTATTTTTCTTTTATTCTGGTTTTAAATTATTCCCTAGGCTTGATTTGCTTTAAACCAAACCAAAACAAAACAAGAAAAACATCTTCTGGTTTCTTCATCACTTCATCAATTGGTGATCAACAAGCCATTTTTCTTGCAGCCTCCTGATCAGAAATATATGAGTTGTTTATCACAGAATGGAAAGTATGTTCAGAGTTTCTAAATATTTAGACCAAATACAAGCTGAGGAACAGCTGGATTATTCTATTGCCAGACAAGTGAATTTAAGGTGTTAGTTTGGCTTTTCTCGATTGGCAATGGAAAACATAAATGTAAGTTTTATTTTAGGAAATGTATTATTTCTGTAGTTTTATCACACGTTGTCCATACAATTAAAAAAACCCAAAAAAACTAAATGCATTTTGATCTTATTTAGAGTCAACTCAAGAAACTGTCTGTTCTTCTTTAAAAAACAAAACAAAAAAACCCCTAAACAATTCTTGTAGTTTTGTCATATATTAGCCATAAAAACATTTTCAAAAACTTTAGTTCTGGATTTTAACTTGACCATTCCAACATTCAATTGGCTGTAAGTTTGAGTTCACTGTCTAAATGCCAAGTATTTTGCAAGGCTTTTCTTCTTGGATTGGCTCTTATTTATCTGTCCATGAACTCTGACCGGCTTTTCTGTCCCTGCTGAAAGAAAACATTCATAGTATAGATTGGAATGACGTTGCTACCATTGTATTCTTTAGTGGGGATAATCTGATCAGGGCGATGTTAAAACTGTGCATCAAGGTGTAGCTGATTGTTGTCCAGAGATAACACGGACCTCTTGGCTCCTTCTCTTATCTGAGAAAGATAAGAGACAAAGATTATTCACATTCTATGTTTTGTTTAATGCATTTTTGTCTTAGATTTGTTGTAATTCTCAAGATATACAATTAATATCAGTCTAGGTTAACTTTATTGTGAATTTCCAGTTTTTATTTTGAAAGCATTACTTCCTATTGAGTTGAATGTAGATCAGAAAAACACAGAGACTGCAGAAGGATTGCAGAAGCAAAACCAAAACAGTTTGTGACTGTGTGTGGTGTGCTTTGTTGGAAAACACACCTTCATCCCTGACCTCTCTGCTGTGTTTCTTGGTCTTTGTGATGCTGTTTGTTCTCTGAGGACTTTAGAGAACAGCTGGATTTACACTCAGATTATATTACAGACAGATTTTACCACTTGGGCTCTGAAGGCAACTGGTTACACTGGATTACTTCAGATTAAAAGAGGCTCATATTTTTTTTGTTTTTGCCAAATTGTATCACTTAGGTGTTTGCAAAGTTTCATCACAATATTTTGTGGTAATATTGTGTTAACAAAAGTGACGATACTTTTCTTTTAAGGTAATTGTATTGTACAGCAGTGACAGTCTCAAAAAACATAAATACTGCTCTTGAAAAACATACTTATTTAAGATGTGTTTCTTTTAGGACACCAGTCACAAAAATAAATGTGATTTGAACCAATAGGCTGCAAATTAATTGCTGTTTATTGATTCGTTGAACAAACAGTGGAGTAAATTGTACAATCCCGAAAATACGGACAGTTTTGAGGGAGTTAAATATCATTATTTGGAATTTATTGTGACAACGATAAAATTCTTATCATGCTAAAAAACATATTTTGATGAATGATACACAATACAATAAATTCCCACACCTGGTGTCACTCTAAAACAGAACAAGGCACTTCAACATACAGATGTAGCTCCTTTAACGCATTCTGCATTCACACTACACTACGACACAAACTTGATTTCAAAATACACAAGTGATACACACAAAAATCATTTGCAAATGGATGCTCCCTCTTGTCTCTGTAATTTCCAAAGTATGTGGCAGATAGAGCCCAGGAATGTTATCTTCTGTGAAATCAGGTGATCGTAGCCAAATCGACACAAGGCCACCTTTGTTTCTGTGTGTCTCTGTTGTGGGAGAGCCCCTGTTGTCTACTTAGCACAATACACAACATCTCACTTCAGATGTATTCTCCTGTATCACATCTGCGGACAAAGGTCTGCCAGTACTACTTTACTGTAATACTTAATTTTTTAGTAAAATTTGTACCTTCGTGCTTAAAACCCTAATTATGCCTGGCTCTCCGCGTCACGTCCTCGTCTGCCTGTCAACGAGAGACGGAGTAGATCCAGACCAAAAAGTTCAGCTCGCTGTTTAAACAGGTCTGTTGACATAACATGGGGGCCTTTTCCTAACAAATACAGTAAAAAGCTGGAAGTTGGAGATGTGCAGAGGCGTGTCTGTCCTGCAGCCTGCTCTCCAGCTGTTACCATACAGCGTCATGATGACTTGCCAAGTCATCGTAAAAAGCCACTCACACACACACACACACACAATTCCAGCTCCTTCCAGTACCGCACACCTGCACCAGGCACCCGTGTGACTGTTGATCGCTTTCTACGATAAATGAAGCCTTTCCTTTGAAGCCCAGGATATGCAACATGTTATTTACTTTTTCTCCAACAGGTTTATGTGAAACCTTTTCACAGTTTGCTGCATGTTTCTGATTCTCTACAGCAGAATTCACATAAAAATTCTTGTATGAAAACCCAGCCATCTGTGAGTTTGTGATTGTATTTGTGAGTTTCCATCTGGAAGGTCTGGAGTTCTGATGGGAAGCAGCTTTAACGTTCTCTGATGGTTCTCTGGAGCAAGAATTAGCTGAGGTTAGAACGAGGACAAAGGTCTAAAACCTGTCCCCAGCCTCCTCTTCCTTTGTTTCTGTTTCTAAACCTGTTCCATGTTTCACAATCTGCAGCACACATAAAACACTCCTGCAGACAACTCCACTGTTGCCAGTCCAGCTGGCCCAGCGGACCATTGTGTGCGTTCATGTGCTTCATTGAGAGTTTGTGGCGTGTGGAGGGATTACAACATGGACCCTCCTCGTCATCACTCCTTACATTCCTGTTCTCGACTACAATCCTTATCTCACATCAACAAATATCTTTCTGGAAGCAAAAGACCCTCGTTTCTTACCTTGCTATTTTAAAAAAAAATGGAAGATGTTTTATTCAATTGTTTTTCAATTGTTTTATTCGGGTTGTCCCAAGGCCAAGCTTGGCCAATTCCTCATGATGAACTCGTCAATCACCTGTTTCCTCTCATTCACCTCATACGCCTCAGTTTAGAGCCTGTTTGTCTGCCTCCTCCTGCTGCTCTCCACACCTGCTTTTCTTTGTCTCATTGAATCAACTTGTCCTTCATTGACTCTTTTGATTCAGTTCAGTTTATTTATATAGCGCCAATTCACAACCAGTCTTCTCAATTCACCTTGCAAAAGTAACTTCAGTTCAGTCACATACATTCCAATTGATCCAAGTTGTCAAACAAAACAGGAAACTCAGTTAATTATTCAAATTAGTCACATATTTTTCTATTTATGGAAACCCACGAATACCAGGAGTCAGTGGTATTTGTGGGTCATTGACTCCTGGTGTCATTGACTCCTGGTGTGACGAAGTGGCAGTAAATGACTGACGTGTTGTTGACTTTACAGCAATTCCTCATATCGAGCAAGCATGTAACGACAGTGAAGAGGAAAAACTTCCCTTTAACAGGAAGAAACCTTCTGGCTACAAGCCGCAATCTGCCACGACCTAAACAAATTTATCACCATCCCTTTTATTGCTTTTACAAATCAATCTTGATCAACAACATGTTGATCAAGAGAAACATTGAACATTTCTGAAGGCAGAGTGTAGGAAAGAGCAGGAGCTTCTTAAAGAGACAGAACCCAGTTTCAAGACATCCAATCTTGAAGTCAGATACCTTTGAAGTCATGTTCAATATAAGCAGTGTTTTTATAATAACATAGTTTTACAACGACATAGCTGCTTGATTGTGCTATAAAATGGAACTGTTACTGGGAAATACATGACACTACCCCCCTTAAAGCCATTTAACATTTTTCTTTCACCTTTCTTCTTTTCACAACATTGTGTTGTTTCATTAGCTATAATCCTCAGAAAATACATCGAAGATCGTAGCAAAAAAATATGCAAACGCTTAAGCGGTATGAATACTTTTGCCATACTGCAGAAGTTTTTGGGAAGGTGCATTAGTTTCATCCTCCTTCCCCTTCAAATATTTTCTGTAGCCACACCTTTACAAATAAAGACTGCAGTGCACTGGGCACATTCCGACGCTGCTGCTTGTGTTAATTAGCTGATGTATAGAGCAGATTAGATGTGGCAGGTCAGAGGGCTGACTTATGCTCAACATCAACACTGAGAGACTTGATTTATGGCTCAGTGCACCTCTCACGTCATACATCGGGGGCTCTTCAGAAGAGTTTAGGACATTTGTAGATGCTAAAGGCTATAAAGTCAAACAAGCTTTCACTCTAAAGCACAAAAGCAGCAAATTAAACACAGATAAATAATCACCAGGCACACTTTGTGGCCTTCTCTCTGTCAGCTGTCTGCTACAAAATTCAGTGAAGGCTATTATTGGGGGTGGCAGACAGAGGAAGGAATGAAAGGCAAAAGCATTTTCAAAAGACTCGAGCAGCAAGCAGCCAGATTTATGGGAAATGTGGTTTTAATTCTGATGAACATCTGCACTTTCACTACCTCTCCTTAAAGTCTGAAGCTGACTGTTGTCTCAAGCTTTGTCTAATCTCTGCAAGAAACATGACACATACACACAAAAGGATCTCAGAGAAATCTCATGGTGATGTTAGAAGTTTATTTGAGTTTTAAGCTCCCAAATTGCACAAAGTCAGCATAAATGTTATTTTTTTTTGTCTCAGCAACTAGAGCTCAGCCATCACTTCCACCTTCCAGAAACATTACTCAACTCAAACCTGATGTTATCTTTGCCTTAACCTTTATATGTGCTCATATGAACACCAGGCCGCTGCAGCACTTTATCCTCTTGCTGTTTTAGATTAGTGAAGTTATGATATCTGCATGATGAACAGATTGTGTTTTTGGAGAAATCCAATGTCATGATCATTATCCAATCTGACTTACACCACTCTTACTCATTTGCACTGAGCCTTTCAGCTTGTTCTTACACATGACAGTCCAGTGGACTTGGTTTGGTTGGAGAACAAAATGGCAACGTTGGTTACATTTCCACCTGGTGTGGTTTGCTTTCACACTGTGTTGTGTGAAATGAGCCAAACCTTTTGGAAAAACCTGTGTCAGTTTTAGCAGTTGCAGGATTCCTCTTTTCTCTATGAGCCATGACCCATTTCTCCATTTGTTTTGGTTGTATTTACCCAGAATGTCCTGTGCGTCCAGTCTGCGTCCTGCTTTTGGAGCGGGCCTCGGTCCGCTTGACTTTCACATTTGCATTCGAGAATTAGCATTTTTGAGCCGCATCAATTGTTCAGTTGTGCATTCGTTCTTCTTCAAAACAAACATTACTTTCTAGGCAAGTAAACTAGATTTTTTTTTTTTAATCAAAATCATATATCAACAAAATGCACATTTTCAATTCAAAAACTTTTTTATCTGCTAAATTATTGAATGATGTGGCAGCAACACAGCAAAGATTATTGTTTTTAATCTGTTATTCAGATAATTCAACCATCAAATTGGTGTAAATTACCACCAATTCAAAGCTGAAACAATTCAACTTTGAATTGTTTCAGGAAAACTTGATCTCTCATGTCACTTCCTTTGAAAAATACTTGTTCAGAAATGTGGACCATGAACATTGACGTTAGTATTGGGGACATCTGTGCTTGCTGCAACATGTTTTGCACTGAGATGGTATTTTTTGGTGTTATACGCTCATTTTTGCACAACTTACACAGAAGTCTCTTCCAAAATCTCATCAGATTATCTTTAGAAGGTAAATGAGACTGGGATGGACTAAGAGAAACAGCTTTACCATCCATTGCTTTGTTTGCAGATGTCACCTGTGCATCAAATTTACAGGCATACCAGAAACAAGCAGCCAAGGTTCCGGCTTGTGATTAATTGCGCTTAAATTTTTAATTGATCTAATTAATTAAAGTCCCAGAACTACTGAAAACCAACATTACTTCCTTGAAGTTATCTGAGTTATTTATTCTACAAAAGATCTGTTCATAAAAAAAGGGGGATGAAAAAGCTAGATGAAGTAAAACTTTCCAAGGAGATAAAGTGAAGGGAAGTAGATGCAGGTGGGTACAGTGGGGCTTATTTCCATAAAAAAGCTATCTGAAAGTTTTCCGTCTGCTTCTGATAACTATGACAAACAAATCCTAATCTAACCTCTGTATGCTCTGTGGCCCAAGACTCACTTCTAACCCCCCTCCCCCAGTTCTGGTCCCCCTCAGAGCAAGAAAAGCTCTGAGACCAATTCCTGGAATCTATCTGTTTCGTGGTTGTCATTACAGTCACAAGTGAGGCAGAAAATACAGTTTTATGACTCATAATGGAGACTTACGCAAACAATGTGAGCCCATCTGTGATCCCAACCTGATCTGAATGTGCATCACTTCACCACATACTATTAAGTTTTCTTGCGACTTTTCTTGGCTGGGGCATTTCTGCTCTCAAGTTGTGGTTTGGCAGCTCAAACTGCTTATCAAGGCCTTTTTTTATATATATACTTTTTCCAGTAAGACACATTATTAGATATTAAAATGGATGTGTAATGACATGAAGAAGATGAGTAGAAGTTCAAGTGGAGCACCATTGTAACCAGGGTTTGTGTGTGTACATGTTGGGGGTTTAACAAAGGTATGCAACCACTCCCTGGCTACCCCTGGCTCTCTTAATGACTTCCAGACAATAGGCCATGTTCCCGTCATCATCTCTGTGGAAACAGGTTAATAATAAGTGACCGACCAGTGGGACAGCTCAACCTCGCTGCCCCTGCAGGACCAGGGAGACTTACTGGCACTCAGTTTGAGGAGATGATAGATTTTAAGGTCGCCTCCTTGACAACGTCAGATAATCCACCCTGGGAACTCTTGGATTTCATTTCCTTGTTCTCCAGCTGCAGTGTTTTGGAGTCATGCCCAGAGGGTACTTTGAGGAAAATGTGTTGTGGGAGGTGGGTGCACATTGTGAAAAAGTTGGTGGTTGGAAAGAAGGTTTTGACTTTACATACAAGAAGATGGCAGTGACATAATGTATACATTTACAGAGAGCTGGACAAAAAAAAGCAATATTTTGATAGACACGTGATTAATATAAATAAATATATAATACATCTGATAGAATATTCAGTACATAAAGTATTCATTCTGGGAGATGTAGGCAGAGGAAAGGCTTTAGCTATTCATCCTCTCATAGAGAGCTAAGCAATATTGGTGGCATCAACTAACTCTCCCAATCTTTGGTTACCTAGCAACTCACTCACTAAATTTTTGGTTCCTTAGCAACAACCTGTTCAGTAACTTATGCAGTAGCAATTTAAAGTTTCTACACCGTACTTAGAAATAAAAACATTGTGGATAAAACAGGATTGGTCATTCGACCAGTTTGGTAGTATTTCAGATGTTGAAATCAAATAACAAATCAATAATTATCGTCATCAACAATTATCAATATCTAATGATAAGAATCTTCTACGCATGCAGATTTCTTTGGGGTGATGAACCGTTCACACAGACGTCTGATTGCAGTTAAATCAAGTTTTTTTAAAAATCAGAATTGAACCTGCAAGACCTGCTATGTGTAATCTAATAAATTTGGTAAGTTATTTTGGTATTAATTGCCCTGATTCACTTCTTTAATTAGTAAAATAGTGTACTTTACTAAAATAGCGTATTTTAGAGAATAAGCACGGCAAAGAAAAAAAGTCATATCAACAAAACAGAAATATAAGTTACCTTGTTGCTGACAAATGGAGTTTCTGCTTATTACAAATACACGTAGAGAGAAAATTAGTCTTTTATCCCTTTCTGTCATAAGAACAGATTTATCTAAGCCTTATTTTCTACAACCGTCCCAAAAAGGAAATAAATCAGGTTAAATCAACAACAGATTGGGAGTGGAGGTACAGTATGGCATTTTATGAAGTGTTAGTCCATATATTTTACCACTTAAGCTCTAGAGAGGTTGAACTGCCCCGTAAATCTGAAATACATTTATTAAAGTACTTGGCTGGCTGTGCATCGAGCACCGAGTTCCACTTTTTTTTTTTTGTTTTACTCCATTTTCCAGCGAGAACCAAGACGTTGTTGACTCATGTCCAAACTAAAAGAAAAAACAGAAATCCGGCTTTCACCACTTCTTTTTAAGTGGTAATTTCCAAAAAAATGTCTGAAGTCATAAATTGTTTTCAGAAGTGCAATGTTTATAAGGCACTATGTTCTCTGTACAGTGACTCTCACCTGCAATTACTGTTTTATATTTGCTCACTTCAAAGATTGTGATTGTTTCTTTCCACTCCTGACCCAGAACGGGATTCCCTGAGTTCGTTCCTGGAGACAAATTGCAGGCTGCGTGAATGTTCTTGAGGAACAGGTGGTTTTAATGAGTTTCTCTTCCTCTGAGAGGATTCCCCCTCCCCAAAAGGAAACTATGCCACACCAGTCCTTGGTCACTAAAGGTTTCCTCTCATAGTTTCACAGTAGCTGGGATGCTTTGTACACTGTAAAACATTTGGAGGTGATTTAACTTGAAAATGAAAGTCCACCTGCTACCTTGAAAATGCAATTCAAGTCAACAAGAAAATTGTTTTTGTTTTAACTCAGAAATTAAAGTTCATGAAGTTAATTTAGCAACAAATCTAAACATTGTTTCTTTAAGTTCATTAATCTTGAATTGTGAGTTTTAAGTTAATGCTGTAATTAAACCAAATAATTATTTCACAATATGCAAGTAAAACTTGTTTGTTGAAGAGCATACATTTCTCTAGTACCTTCACTCACAATACCAAGTTAAAATAACTGCTCATTTTACTTTAGAATAATTAACATTTTTGTTTGAAATTGCATGAGCAACATTTCTGATTTGACACTGAATTTAATTAAGCATTACTGCGCATTCTGCTCAGAAACATTTAGTGTGAAGAGAACATCATCCTCAAGCTTTGCAAACTTAAAATAAACATTTGCCTGAATAACACAAGAAGTGCGTCAGTTAGACAGACACACTTCCATCTCAGAATACAAAAACATGCCGCTACGCACATTTTTGTATCCTGTCTTTTCCTTCTTTCAGTTTTTTAAATTGCAAACCTGAAAACGTTATTCTTGGAGATTTGATAAAATTACTTAAAAAGTTAACACAACATACTGCTGTAAGTTTATCTTCTTATAATCTAAAACTTCCTACATTCATTTGACTTAAAGAGTAGAAGATAGTAGACACAACCAAATGCAGCCCAAATGTCTTACAATGTAATATGCATCTGGCTTCATAATCCAACATGACTGGATTCTGTCATGTTGGCAAGAACAAAACAGTAAGGTTCTATGTTTTCTGTTGTCATTTCAGAAAGTCAAACTCATATCTTTTATAATTTTATTCCAACCATTTTTCCATCTATTTCTGTTGCTGGTGTACTTTTTCTTATACAACACTTTTTCCTTTCTCTCAATTTTCTATGAATATGCTTGGATCCAGCAATGACCTTTTCAAAGCTTACTCTCCACATACAGGATGTCAGTAACTGTTTTCTTACCCATGACTACATAAACCATAATATTGCATAACACTTATACACTAAAAATGCTTATTTTAAAATTGGTGAGATTTTCTAAGACACTTAGTTTTGTGTTATCATTATCTGTGAGCAATAATTGTTGAAGTTACAAGAAATGAAGGCTTAAAATATTTTCCTCTATCTGGATGTAAAGAATCTACGTAAGAGATTTTTAAAACCATTTACTTGTTCTTTATATTTGGCTTTGTTTTCTAATGGCGTCCAGGGATGTTATGAGGATATAAATGTTAGACAGAGAACCATAAAATGCAAAATAATGGAAATCAGAGCAACATAATAGCAGCACAACACAACAGACAGACGAGTAGTAGATGGCAGAATTTGAATAATTGTATAATAAATTTTAATAATCCCTGGTAACGAACACCTTCGAGCATCATAATATACCGTGTTTTTAAATTTCAATTTTTGCATAATTGAACTTCCTTCTTTCCCTTTCTGTCTTTTCCTGTTCCTGCTTTTATGTGCTGGGATTATCTTTAGACCCACTTTCTGTCTCTGTCTGTATTTTGTTTGCGTGTTTTACAATTTCCTATGAATACATGTGTGACGCAAATTCAGATAGAAGTTGATTTGTTTCTGTGCAAATACGGAAAAAGATATCTTTTTCTTGTGCGTCTCTAAAACAGGTATGAGACTGTGGTAGCAGGTAAACTTTGCATATGTGGTTTTATATATTACATATTACAGAAATGAGGTGACAGTTGCTTTTAGTTCAGACTAGGGGGGTGGAGTATTCCCTCTGCACCTTGACAATGTTAGGTTCACTTTTAAACCTAACAAAAGTAAGATTAGGAAGAAGATGTACTAAAAAAAATTTCCCCTGAGTCCATCATGTGTTGAGAGTTTCTTATCTCTGAAGCATGCATCCCATTTCCTTCTTACTAAGGAAAAAAAGTCTAAATTAAATTTAAAGTTGCAATAGAATCAAGTAAAACAAAAATATATTTACATCGCTCTTCAGCAGAATTCAAATCCAATAATTTTATTGTATTTTATTGGGATTTTATATGATAAACCAACACAAAGTAACAAAGTAGTGCATAACTGAACTGGAAGAACAATTATTTATGTTTTCATAATGTTTTACAAATAACAATACATTCATTTGTATATAGCCCCCTTTACACCAATGCCATCAAATAAATTAAATATAATGAACAGAAATCACCGACATAAATACAAACTGTAGACTCAATACCACGTAGAAACACTTTCATTTTTTTTTTCTTTTTGCTTATTTTCATCAAACAGTTCAAGCTAAATCAGGTTTGATTGAGGGCATTTCAATCTGTAACCTTTTCTATTCACTGTTAGATGGATCTCATCACTCACAGATGCTATTTTATGCCTGTCTGGCTTGGTTTTCATGATTGTCTTCTAACAAACTTTTAGAGCCTTCACAGGACAGCTGCATTTATACTGAGAACCTATTACATACAGAAAAGGAAAACTTTTCAGATCCTTAAAAGTTTTGGTAACTATGAGACATAATATGAGAAACTTTAAAGCCCAATTCTGTAAATTTGACTGTTTTTATCTGGGTTAAATTCTTAAAAGTAGATTTTGCAATGAAAAATGATAACATGGATTAGATTATATAGATTCTCACTAAAATTATACAAATAATGTCTGAAACACACATCTTAAATATCTATTTTCCCTCTTCGCAATCAACTCTAGTGTGAAGCAGCTGCATATTTACCTTGGTTTTCAGTGTCTGCACAGGTATATGTCACATTTTCACTGTAAAAATGCGACGCAGCTGCTAACCTCAGTATCGACCTTTAAGAGCATCTCTTTGATTATTTCCTGGCCTTCATGGTTAGAAGACAATAAGGTAAATTCTTTTTAATAATTCCCACCTGAATGTACAATGATGTTCACACAGCTGGAGTCTGGTCATTATTACAGAATGGTTCAGACCTTTAAGGTTTAAAATACGCTAAGCAGACGTTCAGTTGATTAATAAAACCTGGAACCATTAAAATAATTTCTTTAGATATTCCAAAGTAGACTAGCTTTATTTAAAGAAATTCTTCTAATGTGTCATGCACCTTTAAACAATTGCTTTCATAATGAGCGCTGGATGTCCTTCACCTTCTGCTCAGCCTTGACCAATGTGGAGTTGTTGTATGAAGAACAAAGCAAAAGTCAGTGTGTTCTGCCAGCAAGCTGGACCTTGAGATACCAGAGAGTTTACAGAACCTTAGCGTGTCCGCTATCATGTTTCCTCCCTCTGAACCAAAAACAACGGCTGGCATCTGAGTGTTTCGGCTAAGGGAGCTCCCAGTCCCAAAGCCAGGCAACAATTTGTCTCCTGGACAGCCAGCTGTTTCCACCTCGCTATTCCAGCTCACTGCCCCTTTAGATTATTTCCAATCTTGCAGCATAGAAAAACTCCACTGCACTTTTCTTTTGCCTATCCAGTACATTCTGCAGAAATGTGCTCCTTTCCACTCATTAGGTGGGTTCACTGCACTTTATGAAACCTCTCACCCATCACAAGCGTACGCGCACAGAACCACACACAGCGTCTCTTCTTGCGTTATTTTAGCACTCGTGACCTACCAGCATACCTACATGATGAGATAAACCAAAGAGACGCACATTTACACTAGGAGCAATTTCCTCAAGTTTCTCACACCATGAGCAGAATATAAAATTTTTCCATGTGGGCAGAGGGGCTGTTGTCATTTTATTTTTATGATGAATAGTTAAGTCTAAAAGTATTAAATTGGAAGTTAAAGACTTCTAGTCTTTAACTTTGTTAGTCTTTAAGTTAAAGACTGTTAGTCTTTAACTAACTGAGCAGTCTGAGCAGTTAAAGCATCATGTCAAGAAGACCTGAGAGGTCTGGAAGGTTGGTACAACAACAGTAGATCCTTAGTGTATTTTAGTGCTAAGCTATTCAGTGAGATCAAACTCATTTTCGTTTTGTGCCAAATCAAGGGTCTTAAAGGGTTGGTTGTGGCAGAATGTTTTGATAAAACCTGTTCACAAACTCTTAAAATATCAATCGATTTTTGAAATTAAATATTATTATCAAGCATCTTTTCAGTCCCTCCAGGATTTTGTAAAACATTTTGAGTTTTTCACTAAAAATCAAAGTGTTTGTGTTACTAATTTGGAAATACTTGCTACATTTGTGCTTATTTATGATGGTAAGTTTGACTTTTTTATCACTTGCTGTGTAGATCATGGACTATGATCTGGCATCAGTTATGGTTGAGGCAGTTGTTTAGTACAAGTAAGCAAGTTTTTGACAAATTCTGAGAGAAATCTGCAACACTTGCAATTATTATTATTATTATTATTATTAACAACAATAATCATAATAATAATATATCCCCTTTAAGGAGGATTTTCTATGTGGCTGCAGAAGGAAGAGCTAACTTCCTGATTCTGGATTTGTTACGCTGTGGTCCAACAAATGTACTAAGTGGTTTCTGTTTTGGAGCTCTGTTTAAAGAAACATGCACTGCTATCACCAGTGCACTTTTGACCTCAGTGGTGTTGTTCTGCACTAGATGGGCTGGTTGTCAACACTCCAAGCTCTGTGTATCTGTGACAGAACCGCATGGAAAATGACAGCTCATCCCTCTGTGAATCAGCAGCTCTGTGTGTGTAAAGTGTTTGAGACTGACGTGTTTCCTGTGGATTGTGATAGCTGTTTATTAGCCGAATGTTTTGAGTAGAAAGAGGAAAGAAGTAAAATCCAAACTTAATTTTTGCTATAAAACGTTGGTCTCTCAGCAGGACACCAGAGACGGTGTTGCCTGACTTTAATCTTCTTGGGTCTTATCTCGAGAGGTGGAGGTTGAAACACAGCAGAACACCATGGAGCTTTCCTGTAAAAGACCCTCTTTGATGTCCCAAGATATGCCGCTTTATTTGTTTCTTCTGTTATGTCTGATCCAATGCTGATCCAGTGCCTCATTTAGCTGTAAGTGTTGTAAACACAACATCATTCTTTGTGGTCGATGTAGGATTAAATGTTTTGGCTCTAGAGTTAGTGGCTTTCCAGCATTGTGTTCCAGTTTGTTGCTCCCCGCTGCAGATAAACGACTCCACCCCCGATCACCGAGGGTCAAACATGACTTCACATCCCATTTAAATCAAGGAAAGGCTGCTTGTGTGTTCCTAATCATAACTCCATGTGTGTTTCAGAGCATCGAGCGGGAAGAACCCATAGAAGTTGACCCAGTGCCTACACACGCTGGACAGGAGAACGGACATGCTAACGCATCAGGTGATTAAATGTCCAATTTCACATGACGTCACATTAAAGAACTGCTTGGTCTGCTCAGAATCACATTTTACATGACAGATGACGGAGGGTTTCTTCTGCCCTCACAGTTGTAAAATGTATCCAGTGAGGTAATTATTCTGGATTATTTATGTGTTTGAGCTGATTTGCTGTTTCTACCAGTTTTTTTTTTTATTCTGAGATGTAAATATGTCATCAGTTAGCTTTAATCTGTTATAAAATACTTCTATAGTCGGACATTAATGGCACCTAACCCTGCTGAACTGGATTATATGAGGATGCAGTCATTGTTTGCGCTTTACATCATGTTAAAATCATGAGGAACATGCCTGGAGTATGTTTGAGTCTGCTGAATTTATCATACAAACTACTTCTCAGTTCAACACTCCTACGGTTGTAAATGGCATCAAGGAGGAGTATTGTTGTGATGAAGTGATGAAGGTGGGGTATCAGAAAGAGCAGGAACGTCTTAAAGACACAAAGCCCCAATTTACATGCACTAAATTGTAAAGTCAACTTTCTTTTATGTTATGTTTTATGTACAGTTTTGGAAAAAACTTAGAAGCCACTGCACTGAACCCCACTGAAAACCTCATGGTTGTTCCAGCAAACATTGATTTCTGAACTCTAACGCAACTAAAACATTAGTATTGTTGTTTCTAAATGAACATGAACTTGTTTTCTTTGCTTCATTTGAAGTCTGAAAGCACTGCATCTTTATTGTTATTTTCACCATTTCTCATTTTGTGCAAATACATACAAAATCTTCGCTTCAAGTTTTACAGACATGTCTTTAGTAATTTATAGAATAAGAAACAATGCTTTAAAGAGTAAAATCAAAGAACTCATGATTTTTGCAGGGGTAGCATTTTTCTAACAACTGATGGTAACATTGTAACTTAATTGTGCCATAAAATACATAATACTGACCTCTAAAGAAAACTTACTAATTAAATATATTTTTTGTTTCCCCTAGGGTGCATAGGTTAAATCATCCGTATTCGATGATTTAGTGCGCTTTGAGTCTAATCACTGACTCAGTTTTATCTGTTATCTTTTTCCAACAGAGCATTCGGTGTTGGTGCAGGGAAAGGTCTCCCCGCCCACAGACGGCCCTCTTGAACACGCAGCGCCCGTCACGTTGCGGATGCCCCACCTTCCCATCACAGCCACAACCAAGACGGCTGAAATCAAGGCTTCCACCAATTCGCCCAGCAGCCCTGTTGGTTCCATGTCTTCCCCATCCTCCGAGGCTTCACCGAGCATCTCTCGTCCACAGCCGGCAGAGAGTTCTGCTCTTCAACCAGGTGTGTGAGATTATGATCAACCAAGCATACTTTTAAATATCCTTTTGAAAAATCTTTTGACCCAAAGTTATTTTGGCCTCCCCGTTGTCAGCATCAATTGCCAAGACGTGGACCCCCACACCTGTCCGAACTCTGGGATCTCCAAATCTCCAGGGTGAGTGATTAACAGTGTGCTTATAAGCGTTTATAAAAAATATCTTCTTAGATATTTGTTAATTTGTCTCTATTGTACATGGTTGATAATCGAGCTCCTCTACCTTCTCCCAGTGCTAACGAGAAACAACCAATCAGAGCCAGGAGGCGGGTCTTAGTGTTGTCAGTCATCCCCATTCCTCCTCTTGCTCTCTGCTACTACGCAGTTTCTTCTTGTCAGCAGTCTGTCACAAATGCTAAGGCCAGTTAGCATGACCATCGATGATGGCAGATGAATGGTTTTCTTGTGGCAGTGGGTTGTTTTTCCATCATTAGCACATTTAGCAGCGCCTTCACAAGGTCGATTGACAACATAAGACCTTCCTCCTGGTTTCGATCGGCTGTTTCTGACTGCATTTCTTCAGACGGGAGTAGCAGCAGGAAAGAGGTGGAGGAGTTCAATCTTTTCACAGATTATCCGTTTCACATTATAATTTCACAACATGGCAACAGTCGTAAACATATTTTTTGTAAGAGTTACATTCTGTAGCTTTATCATGCATTAAAAAGCACCTTAGCTGATTACTTTTTAATGGCTTTCTTCACCAGACAAGGCAAACTCAGCTCCTTCTAAGTCTGTGACCTATTCAGGGCTGCAGCAGTGTGACAGGTGAGTTATGGTGAAGCAAAAACTCTGAGGACAAATGACGACTGTGTAACTTGATGTGACTTCAATGCATCTTGCAGAGATGAAGACAAAAGCAATGCCTTCAGCCAGGTGGGAGAGAGGAGGCGGGAGCTGGTGAGGTCACAGACTCTCCCCCGTAACATCGGCGCTCAGGCTCGGAGATCTATATTCGAGAGATTAGACTCTGAAGTCAGTCACAGGTGAGTATAAAGCAGATCTATGATGGTTTGTCTTTGAAACTTCTGTTCGTGGACATCACTCTCTCATGCGTCTTTTTTTTGTGTGTGTCCCTTGTGCGCAGTCGTCCTAAACCAGCGGGGCTCAAGCGCTCTCAGAGTTTTGGTGTGTCGACCGCCAGCAGCATTAAGCAGATTCTCCTTGAATGGTGTCGTTCCAAGACCATAGGCTACCAGGTAAAACATCTCAGGTTTTGTGAAGGTGTGGAATCTTCTGTGGTGATTTGAGGTTATATTTAAAATCTCTACAGTCCACTAATTTATTTTATGTCCTGATTCATTTCTGGACTCTCCAAGTCAGACCTCATGCCAGCTCCTCCGTGTGGTTTTGCTTTTGGTCACAGAAGTGTGGCGAAGCCCCGGCTCTCACAGAGATTTAGCCACCACTGAGAGACGCCGGTTTGATTACTTTTACGCTTTGATTTAAGCCAAACTCCAGACGAATAAAGTGCAGCCTTTGCGTGGAACAATTTCAAACTCTAGAAAGTGTCTGAGAACAGTGAGAGAGAGGAACGTCTGTTTAACGCATCATCATTATGGGCGAGACAGTGAGTGATGAGACGGGCTTTATGAAGCTACAACTCGCTGCCTGGTAGTTTTACAAGCTGGATAATTCTGCTATTAGATATTTTAGTGTTTCTCTGTCATGCTTAGATCTCCATCTCCTTCCTGTTTGTTCCTCTGCAGAATATCGACATCCAGAACTTCTCGTCCAGTTGGAGCGATGGAATGGCTTTTTGCGCCCTCGTCCACTCCTTCTTTCCCACCGAGTTCGACTACAACGCTTTATCACCGGCCAATCGCAAACACAACTTTGAGCTAGCCTTTGGGACTGCAGAGTGAGTATGAAACTAAAATGCTTGTTTAACCGGACAGGAAATAGATGTATTCAAATACACAGTTAGTGTACTTGGTTCTGTTTTCCATCACTGTAGACACAAAAAGATGGATGGGTTTGATAGGGGCCGAGGTTTAGAAGCACAGGATGAAGAATTTAATTAAGTTTGAGTAAAGATGAACAAATTTAACCTTAAGCTTAACACTGATTTCTCTGAGATTAATAAATATTGTTAGGGTTAGAATACAGCCTTTACTTTTCATGGTGCTTGTGCTAGTTTGTGGGGTATCACAGTTTTACAGTCACTGATTAATGTAGAAACTGCTGAGATTTCAACTCTATAAATTTCCCTTTAAGGACAAAATAAAAACTGACATACATACCTAGATGAAAGCAGGAGTATCCTTCTAAAGCCAGGTCCATCAGAAACACAGCCACAGTTTGATCTGCACTTTGGAACAATTTGTGTTTCTTAGAGTTATTATCTTCACATGATTAAATATAAAACAAGCCTTAAAGCGGACTTTTTTATGCAAAATTCACTTCTCCCCACATTTTTATACTTCCAGTTACGTCTCTATTGTTTCTGAAAACAGTCCAAGCACAGCCAGTAGAGGCAGACTCTGTGTAATGAAGTGATTTAACCCAGACGTTTTTTTTTCCCCCCTCAAATTGTTGTGTTTCACCATGAAAGACTGCAGCTGTTTAAAAGCAACTTTTTCCAGAACCTTTAGAAGGACGGTTAGCTTGGACACAGGCCTGACATTTTAAGGCACGTTTTTGCAGCAAAGGTTGTGCAGCAGCATGTTTAAAGTGCTGATAGAAGTTAAACAGCTGTTGATAACTGAGAACGCCGAGAACTGAGGAAAAAATATCTGACTTTACACAGGGTTGAACAACCCCTCCCAGATTAATAGGGAAAAAAAACTAGTTATTAAATATTGAAATGGGTAAAGCTGCTTATGACATTATGTATTAGATGTAGAGTTGTAACTTTACTCCCAATAACAAACCCCTGCAGGATATTTAGTTAGGAGCAGCAACTATTATGCATGTCATGCGATCAGTCTTAAAAAAACATTCAATGAACAAAGACGTCTCCATTTTACTATAAAATTATAAAATGCTATCAAATCTAAACATCAGAGTAACCAATTTAAGTTGTATTTATTTATTTCACCTCTTGATTATGGCATAAAAGTGTCTTCTTTGTATTTGATATGATTTTTTTGTTTGCTTATATCTGGCAAAAGGTGTGCATTCCTTCTGTCTGACACCATGACATCTTAAATCCCTGCTCATCATGGCAGCACACAAACATGCTGCAAGTTGTAGATCTGACATCACACAGCCTGCAGCACAATCATACATATATATCAGCGTTTACAGGTACCAGCCAGTGTTGGGAATTATTTATTCTTCAGCTGCTGCAGAGTTCATAAAACATTTCCCTGTTCTGTCGTGTTGTAGCCTCAAACTTTAATGTGCTTTCTTGAGATTATGTGTGGTAGACCAGTATAAAGTAGTTGTGAAGTGAATTTGAAAAGCATGGCCAGCTTCTGGACCAGAGTTTGCAACTTTTACAACCTCAAAACCCATTTTTACTCCCAGACCAGCCAAATAAAACTTGTTTCGAGTCGCAAATTTCACACAACATTTTGAAAAAAAAAAAAAAAGACAATCTATAATTTTAGATAAATCTTTACTCTTGGAGATTTGTTTGTAATTTTTTTTAAGAACCACCATTTTATTTCTATTTTTATTATTTAAAATAAACATACAATTCAACAAAAAAGGCAGATTTTTTTTCTGTGAGATGGAAAATTATTTTTAAAAAACATAAAAAGCACAGTGTCAAGGAAAACTGACAGTCTGAACAGTCGGATATGTATGCGAAAAAATAGGAATTGGCAAGAAATCGGAATTGGGTCACTTAAGGCTGCAATATGAACGCAGCCTTAATGCCAAGAAAATGTGATTTAAGCACATTACTATTACTTTAAGAATCTTTCTTTGTGGAAATTCAATGCAGATTTTGCAGGAATACAATAAAACAACTTTCAGAACCTGCATTTGTTATTATATCTAATTATATCTAAGTATTAGCTGGCTCTGTTTCATTTTTAGACAAAGTTATCAAGAGCCATTGTGGAGGATCCAAAGAATCTCTTGTGGCCTTGAAGCTGCATGTTGCAGATCCCTGGTGCAGACCAAAGAGTACAGCAGGGTTATGTTAGAAACAGAATAACAAGTTTTGAACATTTCACAGAGTGCTGTTCAATACGTCATCTGAAACACCTGGTAACTCAGAGACATGGTAATTCAGATGTCAGGAGAGCATTAATTAATCAGAGATTCTGAGATCCACAACTCAGCTGGGCGAATCTGTCAACAGGACACATATTACTTATTTCTTCTACAAAACAGGCCTCCTTGGAGGAGAAAAATGAAAAGAAAAGAAAAAAGCAAGAGAAGAAAACAAAGCTATTATAGAAAGAAAAGCTGTAATGAGTCCTGTTTAAGGTTTACCACAAACCACAACAAACACGAGAAAGAAGGTGTTCTGGTTGGAAGAGACCAGAATTTATGCTTCTTATGCAAAACCATGTGTGCTAGAGAGATTACAAGCCACCTCATCGTGAACTCATTACTCCCACGATGGGAAGATGGATTCAGCTAAATACAGGAAAAACCTGAAAGATATTGAAAAGTCATGAGAGAGGGACAGAGGTTTACCTTCCAACAGGAAAATCGACCAAAACATACAGCAAGAACTTCTGGTTTGGATCATATTCAGGTGTTCATACAGCCCAGTTCAAGTCCAGATTCAGAATCCAATTCAGTCCTGAAAAACAGGCCATATTTATCCAGCCAGAGCTGTTTTAAAAATAACAATAATAATCAATAATAGTACATTCTGGTCTCTGGATGTGCAAAATTAATAGGAACATCCACCCTTCAAAGTTAGACTCTTGGTTGCATTTCAGTTTCCTGTCTATTCCTGTGTTATGACTCGTCTTCATCTGTCCCCGTCCTCAGAACCAAGGCGGGCTGTGACCGGCTGATTGAGGTGGAGGACATGATGATCATGGGTCGCAAGCCAGACCCCATGTGTGTCTTCACTTACGTCCAGTCGCTCTACAATCACCTTCGCAAGTTCGAGTGAAACCTGGGATTTTTAACCACTTGGCTTGATGTCAGCTATGAAACACAGAGTTCAGTAGTTCCCAACGCAATATCGGAAAGGCTGGATCGCCCCCCAGTGGTGAACTGATGTACTGTTCGCTCTTCGGCACAAAGGAAGCTGCTGCTGACTGTAAAAGCTGGACTCTTGGTACACATTTGAGAGATTTATTGTTACTGGATATGATCAGCAACAACAAAGATGAACATGCATACAGATGTCAGTGCTGATTTTCAGTTGTTAGGTTTTGTATTGACTTAGTCTGTGTGTGTGTGTGTGTGTGTCTGTGTGTGTGTTTGCATCCCTATAGATGTTGAAAGTCTTTTTTTTTTGTCAGCAGAAATATGCTTTGTCTTATAAAATGACTAAAATCACCAGGTGTCTGCGATGCCCAGACCTGTCTGACCCAATGTTAACCAAGAATACATGTGATGAGCTGCTGAGTGATATTTCCATTCTGATATGCTGTGGGTTGTTGTGTCGTTAGGATGCTGAAAAAAAAGGACTGAAATAAAAATAATTCAATAAGGAAATAAAAGTTGTGAGAGTGGTTATATCCAGCACCATGCTGAAAGGTTTACAGTCATCTCTTTGATTCAGGTAGACTTTTTACGACAAAACAGGCATAAAAATATGGAAACAATTTTTAAAAATATGAAAATGTTACATCTCTGAACGGGTTTGAAGAAAAGATTTAATGCAGTAAAGATGCAAAATATAAAGTTTTAAACGATGTATTGCACTGGAATCTAAAGATAAAAACTGCACGGTCAATTTAAATGTGCCTCAATCAAGTTCAAAGATCTTAAGAATATTAATATACTTGATATATACTATGAAATGAGGTATACATATATGATGGCATGATGTCATGTTGATCCCAAAGATTACCAGGCGCCTTAATCTGGGACTTATTTGTGGGAAAATGGGGGTGTTCAGAGTTTACTAGATTAAAAGACCCCATGACCTACTTGGAGAAAAATATTCAACATTTGGTAAAAATAAAGATTTTTTTTAAGCATCAAACTGAATTCTTTGGTCAACAAAAAGGGAATAATATTGAGTTTAAAAGCATTCATTCTTTTAATGGATTCCCTGATATTAGTTTGTTGAACAAAGCTGAAGAGCTGCGTAAAAATGATGGAAGCAGCTGAAGACATCTTGACGTGACATGAAAACCTGCCCGTCAATAACTGAGGATTATCGAGGTCCGTGGAACACCTTCATCTGCAGAGCCCCGTATAATCTGGAGCAGGATATAACAAGCTCCCGACTCCTCCTCATCGTCAGCCTCTGCGGATGCAGCGCAACAGAAGTTTGCGTCTCTGAAGTGATGGCCGTGTTTTTGGACTCTGAGTTCCCTCTGATCAAGCAGAAGCAGCAGAAGGAGCTGGTGGATCTGAAGATGCTGTTTGGAGAACAGGAGGCCTGCAAAGGTGAGAGAAGATGATGCTTGTAGTCTGCTGACCACAGTTAGATTACTGCAACAAAACCGTCAACATTAATCATCTGCAGTTGTAGACATTTTCAAATAAAAAAATGTAAAAAAGACAAGAAATATCATTACTGCTACTACTGATAATAATAATGGTTAGATGTGGCTCAATGAGAAGGAGTAGTTGATTCTATGGTTGTAACTAATCATTATTTTAATAATTAATGATTCTGACAATTAAATGGATGAACAAATGGCTCATTCTGGAGAATTTTTGTTTAACCACTTAAGCTTACTTTGTCAGACGTTGTCATTAGAATCATCAGGAATAATTATTATTGAATATATTCATCAATGTTCCAGCTGTTTTTAATCAAAGGCAACAGTAAACATGTGGTTTTTAATTTTGATTTAAAGGAACTCAACGTTTCGGCTGTTTTACTGGTTTCTGGAAATTTGTTTATAAAAAGGCTGAATCTGCAGCTAAAAAAACCTTCTAATGTCACCATGTGAAAAGCTCAGTTAGTTCTGCTTGATTTAACATCAATATGTTGTAGGGAATTATTATTTTTGGACAGATCTGAGTTTACAAAGAAAAAAACTTTTTGAAAATGTGTATATAGTTTGAACAGTTTTAGCTCAATAACTGCTCTGATTTCAATGGGTTTTTTATTCAAGCAACAGCCTTTTTTGAGTCTGTATAATCCAATAAATAATTAATTGACTACTAATTGATTCATCAAGTTAATTACTCAAGTTAACTCAAGTTTATCAGGTTAATTACTATTTAACCTGATTAATTGTCCTAGTTGCTTCCAGGCACTTAGCCACAAGTTTTCTGATGATGTGTGTATCGGTGTATGAATCTGTGCAACATGGAGTTGGTATGGATAGAAAAGCACCAAATAAATTCAGTCCATTTATGATTATTATTGTTCTTGCTATTTGGTAGATGCCAGCTTCAATAATAAAAACTGTAAAATTGTTACATTTTACAATTTCTGTTATTAAAAAACTGTCAAATCAAAAGGCCTGGCTCAAGAAATAAATACATTTTAAATGTCATAACATAAACATAAATTCTCCTTGTACGGACTTTGAGTTATGTCTTCTATATAAATCTTTTGTTCACCAAAACAGTTCTCTATTCTTTCCCTTTTTTTCTAACACATGATTTTAATATTGTAGTGTATTTATTTTTCTCAGTTTTCCATGTGATTTGTTGCCCTAAGATGGTCGGAGTGAGAGCACTGCGTCCTCTCAGGAGCCAGACAAATGCCCCGCTTTGATGGAGGGTCAGAGGAAAAGAAAGAGGACCATATTTAGTCGCGCCCAGCTGTCAGAACTGGAGCAGGCCTTCGCTGTGACTCCGTACCCGGACATCGCCCTCAGGGAGAGGCTGGCTGCACACACACACCTGCCTGAGAGCAAGATACAGGTGGGATTCAGTCTCCAACTTTAACAAATCGTAGCTGTTAGTGAGGAGCTAAAATGGTCATTACACATTAAAAGTGTGTTTGGGCTGTAGTTATGGATTTATTTACATTAAGCTCACTTAATTCTTTTAGTTTCATGAGGACAACTTACTTTTTGTGTTGAATTAACTTAACTTATACATTTTTTTTAACTTAAAGGAACATTTTACTTTGATTTTACTTGAAACAATTATATTCAATAACGTGTTCGTATCCTAATTCTTACTTTAGCCCTCGATGCGGCCGCTGCAGGTTCAATTCTTGACCTGATTACCTTAGCCGCATGTCTTCCCTCTCTTTCATTACCCAATTTTCTGCCTACCTACTCTCAAATAAAGGCTGCCTGAGCCAAAATAACTCTATAGAAATATAATTTGTTAGTTTACTAAATGAATGTAGTAAGACTGGCTTAAATTTGTCAAGTTAAACCAACTTAATTTAAATTGGATAAACACAATTGATTTACTTGTTACCAATTGAAGCAATTCAATTAAGTTGGTTCAACTATTTTCCTTTTTCAGTGTATTTCCATTCAGTTTTAGTTTATCTGTGTATAGTTAAGTAAGTAAATTAGGAGTAATTAGGATGTAATATCAATAAAATTTTATTAAATGTAATTAACATAAATAACATATGTTTAATTTTTGTTAATCAATTAATATTAAATATCATCTTGAGTTACTTTATAAAAACAAACTACCCACATTTAAATTCAACTGTAGGAAAGCCCATAAAGTCCAATTTAAAGTTATGTTAACCCGGTTCCTTTTGAAATGCCTATTAGATCCAAACATTGACAGACAGAGACCATGATCAGCCTTATTTTCTCCCTTCCAGGTCTGGTTTCAGAACAGAAGAGCCAGAAGTATCAAAACAGGCAGACTCAGCAGACCCACCAAGTCCGATCGGGGAGGTCGGGGTTTCCTGGAGCCCTCTGCTGGACATGGGGCCTCCACTTACCCAGCCACAACCAGTCTGGCAGATATATTCAGGCAGGATCAGAGCCACTCCTGTGAGGAGGTGCCTCCGCTTTACTCAGACTGGATCCAGATTTACAGCAACCAGGCGTCGTCCACGCCTCCTTCGTGTCCGTCCCTTCCTCAGCAGCCCCCACCGAAGCTGCTCCAGAGCTGCTCCAAAGCGCCAGACGGTCACCGCTGGGATGAAGAGCAGCAGCTGGGCCCGAGATTCAGCAGCTTCATTACTGGCTCATTTTCGCAGCCAATCAGCAGGCAGAGTCATCACCATCCCTCCACGTGCTCGTACCAGGCGTTTACAAACTTCAAATCTCAGAGCCTGGCTCCACCTCTGACCCATCAGCACATGTATGGAGGCAACGCTGGAGCCGGAGGACACAGCTCAGTAGACCAGATTGTTCCTTCACACCCTCAACCAATGTACTGGGAGGTCACTCAAGGTCAAGGCCACCGCCATCAACATCATCATCATCATCATCATCATCCACAAATAGGACCTCAGACTTCCATGGGCTACATCTCAGATCTGATCTACAATGCCGCCATTGTGACCAATTTTCTTGAGTTCTGATGACCAATGAACATATTTGGACCCATTCCTGTCCAATTTAGTAATTGATTAATCATTAATTGGAGTATACAGAATTAAAAAGGGCCATTTTGCTGAAAGAGAAACACAGATATTAAGCCAAAACTGTTCAAAAAATATACAGACTTTGTCTATGAATACCCTAAACTCCTCGAGTGACACAGCTTCACTGGGTTCAAATTCTGTATAAAAAATCTATCAGGTATCTACTTATTAGATTAGCTCTACACTGTAAGGATTTTAAGTTGAGCAGAAATATTTTTCAGGTGCATATGCATCTTTTGCTACAAACAATCAAGCATGCAATAGATGAAAATACACTTATTTTATTGCATTTTAGGCAATAAAATGTTTATTTTCTTATTTTAAAAAATTAATGGATTCATGTTTACTTCTATCTTTTCATGTATTTCTAAAATTGCTTTTAAAAGACTTAAGTGGTTAAATATTTTTTAATCTGATTAATCGATTAAACATCAATGAAACCGACTGAACAATCTATTACTATTAAAATAGTAATAGATTATTAATATAATCTAAAACCGCCAAGTTTGTTTTTGTTTCTATCCTTCTTGCCTGCTGATTTTATACTAGACTGTTGAATAGTTGTTGTCTGTCAGGTTGTCATGCTGTTTTGTAATCAATATAAAAAAATTAGGACATTATCCCACGCCTGCATTTTAATAATGTTTGTCTGAAGCTAAATATTTTTGGTTTTACACATGTAGTAATTTATTAAACCAGGCTTGAGCCTTACTGAACTTTTTTGACTCCAGAATTCCTGTGTAAAGCACAGATGAAGCATTAAATGTTCAGATAATTGAGCTACATTTCACAACAGACCAAGTCAACCACAGTACAGAGAATGGTTATTTTGTTTGAGACAAAGTAAACCCCAGCTTTATTAAGTCGGGTTTGAGTTAGTTCGTTAACTGGCTAACCAACAGGCTAACTATTTTTGGTTAACTGTTTGGTTATTATTTGACAAACTAGCCAGTGAGCTAACCTGCTAGTTAGCTATCTAGCTAACTGACTAGCCAGTGTTATTTTAATTTTTAGAAAGCCAAGTTTAGCTTTTGTAGAGTCAATGAATAATTTAACGTAAAATATGTCTGGTAACATAACGTATAAGATGTCAAAATCAACACACCTCATGTTCAAATCTGACAAATATTAGTCTTACAGCACACCAGTGTTTTTGTTTTCAACTACCAATTGAAGAAAGTTTGAATTTTCTGACTATTGCATTAAATTAGATTGGATTAGAAGATATTTATTATATACATGTCAGAAAACACAAAACATCTTTAATCCTTTTTGTCAAAACTTAATGAATTTTGTGCCAACAGCTCAACATGAAGAGAAAAATAAATATGTACAATTTACACATTGTTTACAGCTCAGTAACTTATATTATTTGAATAGCTTTATTCTGCTTAAATGTTAATGTCCTATTGGTGTAGCTGATGAATCTGTAACTACTCAACCTGCTTTAAGCTCAGTAATATCATAGTACATTGTAAAATGTATAATGGCTTAAAATAATGTAACGAAAATATGAAGATTTTTCAAATTATTTTCAGCTGAAAAAAAGGCCTTCAACCAAAACTAATTTACACAATAACTCAAGACTGTTTTGTCATATACTGCTGAATATCAATACAAATACCAGATTAATTAAATAGCCAATTTTACTTTATGAAAAAAAAAATCTCAATCATCCACAATAAACAGGAACTTACTTAAAAAAGTTTAAGTAACATTAAACTAATCTAAAAAGATACATTAGTCTAGGTATTTTTTTTAAATACATCTTTGCTGTCTTTACATGTGGAGATTGGCTGATTGTAAGCAACAAGCAAAAAACAAACATAAATCTGTTTATTCTAAATATTTATTTGTAAATTTAGAACATATAAAAACATTTGATCCACCTTCAAGGGAACCTTAAGCGAAGTTTTGTCCTCCCAGATGTAGGCTTGTTTTCCTGCATGACATGTTTAACTGCTGTGACCCATGAGTATTATCCTTCCAAAGTAATACCGATTAAAATGATTACTTGGGGTAAGATACGATGACAGGAATAATTATTTTCCTATATCAAAATATTTTCCATAACTCTGTATTCTAAGAATCAGGTGGTTTAGATGAACAAGAGGAAATGAAAAAAAAAAAAAAACAGAAAAATAAGAACTAAATTAAAGCCAGAGCTCAAGGTCTATCAGCTTACAGGCCGAGTAATTTGGCATGGATTTAAGTTTTGAAATATTACATGAGAGGGGTATAATACCGAGGCAAACATGACAGACAGGAGAGCTGGACACAGATCGCTCTATATCATAATCATCTTTAATACCAAATAATCTTTCAATAAACCTTTAATCCGGGTGTCAAATCTCAGATCTTAGGAGGATACTTCATTGTATTCCAGATGTGGTTACATCTTTTAATCCATCCACTGATATATCGCGACTTGACAAGAGTGGTATGGTTTACAAAAACATAAATTCATATCTGGAGAAGAGATCAGGGAAAAACTGATCAGATTTTAAGTTAGATGTGTGTTGTTGATCATTGAGGTATAAATATCTGATATTACAGCTAATTAATGATTTGTTTTTGTTGCTTTTTCATCTAGGTTGCTTCCCAAACAATCTGAATTAAAGAAAATACAATACTTTACATCTATTTTAAACTTTATTTGCAGTTGGAAAAAAAAAATCACTTCTAATTTTATTGAGTCTTAATGAAAACAACTTTATTAGATATGATTGCATTTGAAAAGAATTGAACAAAAACAACATCAACAGGATAGAAAAACAAAAAGTTTGGAATAACAAACAAGTGAAGAATGTAAGTAACATGATAATACTCAGAATCAAGTTTGACTGGAGAAAATTCAACAAATATATTTAAAATAAATAGAATTAATAAAAGACAAAAATCCAAACATCTGTATGTTTTTTTTTTACAGTTGCTATGGTTCCCCTAGTTCTCCCTCCATGGTCCGGACCAGGACATAGAGCTCAGCCAGTCCAACTACAGACGCAGCAATCACAGCTGATATCACCCTCTGAAAAAAACACAAATAATAGTTAACAGAAGCCTGTGAGGGACAAATTTAACTCAATAAAAATAGAACATGAGTAAATGCAGTTTCTGGTGTATACAGCTGAAATGATTTGGTAAACCGAGGAAATTATTAGCATGAAGGTTGGGCCAGATAGAGCTATTCACATGTAAATATTTCACAATTTGTCAAATTGCAACAACAAACTTCAATTTATTTCAATTTAATGTGACAGACCAATACAAAAAATTAATAATTGTGAATTTGAAGGAAAATAATAAACAATTTTTGCCAGGTTCATGAGTAAAAAAATGTTTGAAAAAAATCAAAACAAAACATATACTAAATCAACATATTAGCATTATACTGTATCAACATTCAGTCAAGCAAAAGGTTTTTCACATGGTGATGTAAGAATTATTTTTAAGCTCCAGATGCATCCTTTGAAACAAATGATAAAGCTTACACTAAATGAATGCTATGGTTTTGCATTTTAAGCAATAAAATACTTTTTTATTTATAAATGGAATTGAAATCTGGAGAAACTACTTCTAGTATACAAATCAAGAACTAACATAAAAAGTTTGTTCTAGAACTGTACGTTTGACATACTTTATAGATCTAAGATAGGGATCAAACTCTAGTTTTTATCAGAACAAGAATCCAGAGAACACCCACTAATTTATAAATTATGTACTATTTATTCTTATTAAACATGGGGAACTAATATGTAGTTTTATACTTTTACCTTTTTGTCTCTTTTGGTTTGTTGTTTCACTTGTTTTTTTCCTTCTAATCCATGTAAAGCACTTTGAACTGCCTTGTTGCTGAAAATGTGCTAAATAAATAAAATTACCTTACCTTAAATAATTTATTTATGTGTATAGTGCGATGTATTTCTATTATTGTATAAAAACTGACTGAATAAAAAAATCTGCAGAATTTGTCAATGTTTTATCCAATTAAATTAATCATCAAAATAATTTATATGATTAGGGAATGAATAAACATGCACACAACAATTTCCAGAATATTTTTTTTTGTTAAGAATTATTTACACTGTTATTAAAAAACAAGGCAATCGCTAGAATAGACTAGAATTCATACAAGACTGAATGTTTCCTTACCGCTGCGGTTTCAGTAAATAAATATTGGCTTCCCATGTAGGAGCAAGCAAAAGCAGCAACTAAAGTCACCAGGAAGTTGAAAACAGTCACCACCACTGCTTTTACCGAGCGCACTGAGGAAAAAAAGGGAATAAAAGCAGTTCAGGTCACACAGTTTAAAGCCTGTTACAAACATGAAAAAGAAAGTAGGCGTCACACACTGACCTTGCTGACCAAAATCTGCAAGTGTCCCACTTCGGTTAATTTCCTAACAATAAAAACAGAAATATTTTTGATAAAAACATGGATGCAGATTTAGTTCAGCGTAGTTTTCTTATCCATGCAGTTTTAACATGCACCTGAGTGTTGACATTGCGCGTCATCCTGTTGTATTCCTCATTAGCCAGTTTTGCTTTGATCTTCTCAAGACGCGCCACTAACTCAGGATTCTGAAATAAGGATACAAAAGTCAGACTTTAATTTCATTAAGCCAATAATGAGACTAGTTTATAATTAAAGTCTCTGTGCTTTAATTTACATATTTGACACAGTTGATTATAAAGCACTGAATGATAGTTTAGAAAAGTAGTTAGGATTTATTGATGCTGCGGTCAAACAGTTTAGTTTTACTTGGCAGCCTGAAGATACTTTGTGGAAAACTATAAATATGAGCAAACAAAGATCAAATATGGAGCTCCTCAGGACTTCATTCTTGGTGACTCTGAAACCAATGTTGTGGGTAACAATAGTCACCCCAATATTAGTGACTTACAAAATGAAAAAAAAAAAAATGAAGGTATTGGCAAGTTAGGCTTAAAGAACCTCCTGCAGCTACGCCACAAGGGAGTATTTAGTCATTTTATTTATGTCATTGGTTCTTAGATGTGAAATGTATGTAATATGAAAGCCTATATTTCAATGTAACTTATTTCAATATTATTATTTTTTCTGTTCTTTTAATAATCTTATAAGGCCCATTGAGACATGCATGATCTTACTTTTGAAAGGGAAGTGCTAAAATGGTATTGGTTTAAGATTTGGAATATGAGCTGCATGTTAGCCACTGTTACATCTGTCATCAATGTGAGGTCTTGAAGCCATAACATACAAAAAATACTGAATAATATTCCAACAAATGTTATTTATGTAGTGTTGGCCAAGTGTAGTTAATGCTTTGTAGAGTAATGAATGCTCTTACTCTGGGAGGCTTCACAACTTCAGGCAGGTGCAGTGAACTGTCTTCCAGTAATTGATGAAGATAGAAAGGATGGCCTTAAAAGAATACAATAAAGAGTTACTTTCTGTGCACTAAAGAATGTAATATTATTACTGAGCACCACAGTCATGTTTCCGTTCACCTTTATCCTGAAGGTGTTTCTTCAGTTTCCTTGCTGTGCTGAAAGGCAGGACTGTTGGCTGTGGTTTTTTCAGGATCTCCATCAGTTCTTCTTTAAGTCCTTCAGGCAGGGATGAGTCCGGGGTTCCCAGCAACTTTGTCACCCGACTTCTGAATATGTCTCCAACAACAAATGAAGATGCCATAATGAAGCTAATAAAGACTAACAAGACTATCGCCAAACGACACAGCTGTGTAAATCCTCAGTCCTGCTCTGAATTACGCCCAAAGTGCCTAGGGACGCGCAGTTTGTATTAATAATTTTGGTCATTCAATGTTGGCTTTTAACGAATACAGGAGCTCGACGTTATAAAAATATATGCGGCCATGTTTGTCTTGTGACAGATGTTGCATTCTAGTTACCTCGGAAGTCTGACCTGCAACTTGGGTTTGACGTCAGTTAAAGCGGAATTTCAACATAGAGATGCCCACAGCATTTGCAGTACCTCTTATAAGTCCAGTTTATAGTTGTGGATGTTACATGTAACATTGATTTTAGACGCACTCTTATATTCGAGCTTTGTAAAGTAATCGTGTTTCCAAAACGTCTTACTCCCGCTGATGCGAGAAGCGGACACATTAAAACGCGAAGTCTGGTTTACAAGTCGTAACTGGTGGTAGCAGGAGGTACTCCCAATTTATCCGTTAGAAATCTAACTTCTGAAGGCGTTCCAGATGTTTTTTTTTGTTTTTTTTTCCCACTGGGAAGTCGGATTTTCCAAGTTCTGTGTACAACTGGAACGCAGCAACACTCAGACCCACGTGACAAGTTTTTTTTTTTTATTTCTAATTTTTAAAAATATATTTTAAATATCGAACCTTATTGGGTTTTGGAAATCAACTTTTTTGCTGTGTGTTGGTAATAATGTCAGAAATACAATTTTTATTTTATCACCACGAATTTTGTTCGTTACGTTACACGTTAACATTGTTGGTGCATTTATGGTTTGCTCGTTTACCGGAAACTCCTTTCTGTCAAGTCTGTGCATAGTTGCGTAAATTCATACAAGCCAGTTTTTCTTCAGTGTATTAACATGAAAAATTTATAACTGCCTCAATCAGAAAAACAATAATAAAAAAATATGTGGAATGCAGAGTTTAGCGGCCAGAATCTCGTGACTGCCACTTTATGTACGTTCCATGAAGGCAGCATCCCGGTTTGTGTGCTCGTACGATCGCTCAGGCAGAAAGGAAAGATGGCTGCCTGCGCACTACGTAGAGGGTTGCTTAGCGGTGTCAGCAAATACAGCAGAAAACACTCCCATAGAATACTGAGTGTCACTGACATCAACAGCAGCTTTGAGGTGTACAAACCACTGTTACAATGCCGAGCCTGCGGGCTGCTTGGCGGTGTTCAACAAAAGAGGTTCATGTCGTCACGGTAAGAGACACAGCGTCCTTCTGTCAAAGCTAACCCACACACGCACACATACACGAGAGGCTTGATCCGTCAGGCTTACTTATTTGGCCCCGGAAAAGCCAAGCTTTGGTCATTCTCGCAGAGCAGACTTCTGAATATTATGTACGCTTGATGTACTATAAGGGATGATATTCGGTGTTAGAAAACGAGAAATCTGCTGATCGTTCAGTTCATGCTAGCTATCCTAGCAGCATGCATGGATTGGGCAACAACTGCCTGATCCGAGCGCCTCCAACCTGCTGAGTCAAATCATTGAATGCTGGATAACACGAACAACACCCCCTCCATATTTTATGAACTCATCTTCTATAGAAAAGTTGTGAGTTGAATGCAGTCTGGAAGTATTTTTAAAAAGCTGCAGATGCTCTCTGCTAATTGTTTAGAGGAGTCCGGAGTGCAAATCCACTGTTGTTTTACTATCAGAAAACAACAAAACACGATTAATATGATTGTGCAAACTTTCAGTCACCTTTCCACAGTGTTAATGTTGCATATTTACTTTAAAAACGTTTAAGTCAGTTTGTTGTTTCTCTGTTTAACTTTGGCAAACACACCGTTTCCACATTGAGACATTGTCGTCAGTGGCCACTTGATTAGCTTAGCCTCTAAGAAGCTTTTCTGGAACCTTAATAATATCCTAAATCTATTTAGTAAAGGCCAGTTAATTGTAATGGGAAGAAAACCGTTTTAGACATGTAAACAATGCCTTTTGTATTTCGATGACGTTTGTTTTTGTGTGTTTATTTTTAAATACGTTAGCAATTATGTATTTTAAAAACAAACAAAGTAGCAATTATAATTGCTACCTTGTTGAGATTAATTTAAACATCTGCTTCCCTTGCAATATATTTTCTAGTAAATTATGATTAGCCAATGTTTCCATCATGATTTCACAAATACTAGTGAAGTGCCTGGTAATGTTTGTTAGGATTTTCCCTTGTTGAGACTTGTGCTTTCTGGCAAATCCAGGCAAAACTGATTGGAAAGATAAACAACTGACTTAAATACCCTTGAAACATCAAATATAGTCAGTCACCAGCACTACCTTGTTAATAATGCTGCTCAAGTTGTTTTTGGGATGCCATTTAGAATAAAAAATGTCTAACATAAATACTTGTGGGGATACGCAGACATTTTCTTCACTACGCCAAAGATTGTACCCTATAAAACACTCGATGGCTCTCTGGAAACATTTGTGTTCATACATAACATATGTGTGCAAAACCTGTTAAAAATTAATGAATGTACTGCAAAGCACCGTAGTACCTTTGCAGATTTGTCTGTTTTTATCAAATACAAAAGGCATCAGTTTGTAGTGGAACATTTAAAGTACTTTTCTATAATCTACTAATTGTGAACTGTAAGGAAATCATATCTATGCTGAGAAGGTCACACTCTGTTGTTTTGGTTTAATCAGGACTATAATCCATCATCTGTCACAAATCGAGAGATAAGAGCCAATTTAATCGGAACATTAATATTTAATATCATATCATTTAATATCATGTTTTGAAAACAAAGTTTGAATGCAAAAAAGTGAATGGATTAACTGCTGAATTGACCATCATCAGACACAGTCATCTCCAGAAACAATAAAACAAACATCCTGCAGAGGACATCTTGTCATCCTCTGATAATCCTCACAACACATCAGCTGTCCTCTTTATGACAGCTGTAAAAGCTTTCAAAGTAACATTAGCGCTGATTTGCAGAAAAGATGCAGCAAACTGTTGCTTCTGAGTTGTGTAATTAAACCACAGATATTTAACAGACTTTCTTTGTTATGAAACATGTTGAAGTCTGCTTGCTTATGCAAAAGTTCTCAAGATCAGATTTCAGTTTGAGGTTTCCCTACAAAAAGAAATATTTTGCATTGAAGAAATTTTAGTAAGAGGGGTAAAGGAAATGTTGAGCTGTCAAAATGGAGATTGATGTTCTTTACCCTGTTCATGTTATTTTAAAACAAAATTGCCTTTCAAAGTCAGAAAAATGTTGCTTATTTATGTAAAAGCTGCTCCACAGTGGGAACTGCTTGTATCAGCTATAGTCAACTTTTAACGTGTGTGTTTGTGTTGTGTTGACCAGAGAACACATGAAGCTATCCTAACAAACCATGACCCAGCACATTTTTGTGTCTTTTGCCTCTCTTAATCCGGTCATGTGATCCAGGCTTACTAACTATTAATAGAAACGTTGCACACTCATTTTGACTTTGACCGTTTTGCTTCCTGAACAGGTTTTGATGGGGTTGGCACTGCTTCTGGGAGCTCAGAGCTGCAATTGTGACTTGTTAGTTTAAGAAAGTTGGTGTTTTTCCAGAAAAGTCAGAGTCGGTGTTGCCAGAAACGATTCTCGGAAGCAAACGAAGAGGGATCCTGTTAACTTTAAACATCACCAGTAGATGTGGGTGGGCTTGAGCCTCCTCTGATTCTGCAAAAGCAACAGTCCTCCAGTTTTTAGTTACCCTTTACTGCTGTCATATTTTTGTTAGCTTACAAGGTCTGGTTAGTGTTGTGGGATTTGTTATTTAAAAGATGGGATGTGTTTTAGTTCATCAGTTCATTCCAACACATTTTACATCAGTTATTGGAACTGTTAATTGTTGTTAAATCTTAAACTTTCTTATAATAAAACATCTTTTCTTGTTTAAAAGTACAAAGATTTGCTAAACTCTTCATTGGTTACTGTTTACATGTGATAAATAGCTGTTGTTTAGTTTAGCATGTCACTAAAAGGTTTAGCAGCTGACCTTTAGCCTAGAGGAACTTAAATATAGCAAAAGGATCACCCTCAGGGGTGAGACTGGATTCAACAAACACATTCAAAAACACAATTTATTACATTATAACCACAAACTTTATTATATGTGGACAAAGTTTTCAAAACTTCTATTATCAACATGTGAAAAGTTCAGCCCTTTCTGCTGATCTCAAAATCAAGACAAGTTGATTATTTTTCGATTAACAGATTCAAAGTTGGATAGTAAATATGCTTAGAAGATTTTTTACAGGATTTGAAACTAAAACTGCCATTTTAGGAGTTCTAGATTGAACATATTTACAGACAAAAAAAAACTTTTTTTTATTTGAAATGCGAAATATATATTTTTTCTACAGCTTTGGTTTAATGACTGTATAAATATGTTGTTCTTTCAACAAATGGCTTTTTTTTGAGTCGATATACCCCTGTTAACAATTAACTGATTACTAGATTAATTACTTTAATAATTCATAAAATTTCTTCAAATAATTGTCTCAGCCCTTCCACATATCCAGAAAAATAGGTCGTTTCATACTTCCTTTTTTTGTTGTTCTCCTCTCTAATATCTTCAAATAATAATACATCTTAACATGTTTTCTGGCTGTATTTCATGTTTATGCTTTTGTTTCAGATTAGAATCTGTGGTTTGGAGCTTGGCTCGTTTTTATAACCATATTTCTCACAGCACAATCCAGTTATCTTGTGGTGATTGTTTTTGCAATAGTCAAAAGCCAGAATCTGAAACCAACTTACTGTGTGATTTTAAATCCTCTCGTCCATATATCCCCATCATTAATCCGCCCCTTCATCTGTGCTGTGAAGATTAGCTTTCACAAGTGTGAGTGTTATTCACTCGAAGTGACCAGCTGTTATCGTCATCATCGCTGGTCGAGCATTGTATTTTGAAGACAGACACTCTGGTGTTTCTGTCAGGGCTGGAGTTGGGATTGGGCTTTTTTCTTTACGAATCAGTGGTTGTTTTTACCACATCTTGTGTTTTGTGGTCAATACCAACTGACTCGTAGCTGCGTGTTTGTGTGTAACTGTGTTGCCTGTATTTTGGCAGGAACAGGCCTGAAGGAAAGATTTTGGAGCCTGTCGGTGTGTTTGAAGCAGTGAAACAGCATGGGAAATATGAAACAGGACAGGTAAGGCTTTCTGAAGATCCTCTAGCAGAGTGCGTAGCTTAACATGGCGGCCATTAGCGACTGGATTCACAGCGTTAATCCAGTCGCTAAAACTTGTACACACATTTTTATTGATGTGCAAAAAGTCTAAAGTGCAAAGGTGCTCTTAAAAGTTACTTAAGTAAAGATGGTACTAGTAATAAAGATCTCTTCAATACACTTCACACTTTTTTTTTAAAAATAAATAAATCTGTCAGTTTTGTTTTTGCATGTGTAATCCCATCTAATCTATGCAGTGTTTCAGGGATTGATCTATTTTCTTTTTCCTTGTTGTTGTCTTCTCAGCTATTTCTCCACAGTGTATTTGGCTATAGAGGCATTGTCTTGTTTCCGTGGCACGCCCGCCTCTATGACCGGGACATCACCCCTCCAGTGTCCGACAGGTAACCCCGCATCTCAGACTTGCTCTTAAAGTTTAGTAGCTCTGTTTGAAAGGTTATTGAAATAAAATTTCCTCCTGCAGCAAACCCGAGCCGCCCGGAGCCCACGGCTCTAAGGAGGTGAAGGGGAAGACTCACACCTACTACCAGGTCCTCATTGACACCAGGGACTGCCCTCACATAGTAAGTAGCAGCCACTTTGTTCAGCCTGAAGCTGCTGCTGTTTGTTTTTAAGTAAAACTTTATGTACTGAAGAATATTGAATCCAAACTGGAAATGTCAGATTGTTCTAGCTAAAGACTCCAAGCATTGTTTGGTCATCTCTCTAAGACAATTATAATATCGTCAAGGAAAATTGGTTCTTTTAGTTAATTTAAATAAATATGCTTTGTTGATCTACATTTAAATAATGATCCAGAGGTATTTCTTTCAGCGCTTACGCAAAATAAGCTAACAGAACAGATCTTGCTTCAGGTTAAAACGCTAAGGATTTCCTCCACATGCATTCAGTGCAACGTTAAATTATTAACACATAATGTAAATTAACTGCAACTATACAGTACGTATTAATAAGAACATTAATAATATTGGTGCCTTTCTTACTGCTGTTTAACTGCAGAATCTTATTGATAAGTTTACAACTAGAAGATGTTAGGGCGAATGATGGTGGTCAGTTAAAATAGATATTCTTATGCATTTTAATAGATTATACTAAGCTGTTTTTGATGACTAATACAGTATTTACTGATCAGTGATTAACCTTAAATTAATAACCATTATTTAAATGCTTTTGTTATTGTTCTGAAAGTTAAACCACATTAGACGAGTCAGAGCTTCATCTTTGTAGCTGTGACACGTTGTTGTTGTGCGTTAGATTTAATGTTATTGTCACAGGTATTTTTCAAAGTGTGTAGTTGTGAATTTTGTTCTGTGTTCAACAGTCTCAGAGGTCTCAGACTGAGGCAGTGACATTTCTGGCCAACCATGACGACAGCAGAGCCTTGTACGCCATCCCAGGTAACCAGCAATACTGACACTCAAGGATCTGACTTGCATATTTGTAAAAAAAAAAAAAAAAAAAAGGTTTTAAACGGGGTTGAAAAGGGTAGGATTTATTTCAAATTATTGAGCTTGCTTTAATCTGCCATGCAATTAATTGATTTATTGTTTTTTGCAACAAGGCCTAATGATATATAGAAATGTGAGTCTGGAATATCAGAGGCGTCATAAAACTCTTACGTTCAGAGTTTTCATGCAAGAGTTGAATAATAAACCAGAGCCAGCATTTCTAGGAAAGTGAAGAGGAGTTGGACTGAATCTGTGATTTTGATCAAATTTACATACATGTTTAAACGGAGCTATGAAGTTCAGGCTTCATACTGTTGTGTTTTGCTGTCATGTGACCGTGTGTGTTTGTGTGTTTGTTCCTCCTCCAGGTCTGGACTATGTGAGCCATGAAGACATCCTGCCTTACAACTCAGCAGAGCAGGTCCCAATCCAGCATGAACTGTTTGAGCGCTTCCTCATGTACAACCCGGCAAAATGTAAACACTCTCTGTCTTCTTCTGCTTTCAGCATCAGACTTCTCTCATGTTCACAGTGAATGCTAAATCATGCGACAGCTTTGAGTTGAATCAGAAAAGAGAAGCAGATGTAAAGATTTTTCCTCTGAACAGGGATCTTTGGACCTTCCACAGTGGCTCATCATAAATTTGACAAAAAGAAATAAACAACTAACTAATGTATTTCAGTAAAGATGTAATAACAAATGCAGGTTTTAGCAGTTTTTCCATAATTGCAATGATTTGAATAATTTGAAGGACTCCAAAACAACCAGTAATATTTTTAGGTGTTTTTTGTCAGTAGGTTGAAAATTATGTGCTTTATCACAATCAGCTTTTAAAATTTTGACTTTGATATTAGACATCAGGTAAAAATACATAAACTTTATTTTTATAACATTTTCTACAAATATTCCAATAAAATGTGTCCACCTACTTTACTGCATACAGTTTTCATCTGTTTTTGTTTTAAAAGCTAAAATAATAAATGAAATTCTTTAAGCTTGCGAACACATTTTCTACATTAGGTATTTATCAAAAATTATAAGCAGACTTTATTTCAAAAGATTGTGTAACATTTGCAGCCATAAGCAAGTTTTATTTAGCTGGACTGAGGAATCTACAAAAATGGCTCTTTTTGTAGATTCCTGCTCTAGAAAACTGATGGCCCCCTCCATGTTTGTTTTAGTCACTGTGGATTTAAAATCTGTGCATGTAGGTGTTATAAACTAAAATAATTTTCAATAAGTTAGTGGTAAATCTGTGTTTTTGTTGTTGTCTTCACACCTTAGCTCCCCCATTTACACCCAGAGACACCCTGAAGGCCTGGCAGGAGAAGAACCACCCCTGGTTGGAGCTGTCTGACGTCCACAGGGAGACCACAGAGAACATCAGGGTCACCGTTATCCCCTTCTACATGGGAATGAGGGTGGGTTAATCTGCTCAGAGTTCCTCAGTATGTCAGTCTCACAAAGATGTTGCAATCGCAATTGTTAAATCAAACTCATTGTTGACTAATCTTACAATTTTCACCAGTCATTGTGACTTCTCTGCTAATCTGACTGCAGCGTTTTCTGTATTTCCTTCTTTTCTGATCAACTCGACTGAATTTCGACCAAGCTTCATATCCCGCTTGTAATTTAACTTCCTGTTTCACGTCTCTTAAAAACCGAACCTGCAAGATGAAAACATGTAACATTTCCTTTCCCCTTTCTTTTGGCAAACTCAGTTTCATTTTGGACCTTATCAAGATTATGAATGTTTTAAAAGAGCCAGTTGTGGCAGAAAGTATTGATAAAACCCATTAAGAGACTCTTAATATATTAATAAAAAGCTGTTTCTGCATTCAGTGAGTAATGAAAGTTAAATAATGTTTCACATTTTTTCACACTGATGTAGTTATGTTGTTTTCTTTCCACTAAAAATCTAATGATTTGTTTTTCTTGTTCTCAGGAGGCCCAGAACTCCCACGTGTACTGGGTGAGTTACATGCAGTGTTAGAAACGACAACAGCTTCAAGCGAACAGTTTGAACATGTGTTGTCTTCCTGCAGTGGCGCTACTGTATCCGCCTGGAGAATCTGGGTAGTGAGGTGGTTCAGCTGAGAGAGAGGCACTGGAGGATCTTTAGCCTGTCGGGAACCCTGGAGACGGTCCGGGGCCGAGGCGTCGTAGGCAGGGTGAGTATCAGAGCAACATACTTTTATTTTGAAGGGGTAGGTTTATCTGTCCTTGAGGTCTCTTTAAGAGCAAAACAGTGTCTAAATAAAGAGAAAACCAACAATTACAGCCTTCCTGCTGCTGATTAAATAAGAAATCACATTTCTTATTTTTATGCAGATGTAAAAATGTTATATTTATTTATATTTATTCTGAATCATAAGTTGACACAAAAATATAAAATAAACACTCCTTACATTTTGTTTTTTACTGCTGCTCATGCAGAATATTATACACAGACCATTTTATGGCGTAACACTGATCTGTCCTGTGAATTTTGTGTTTTTGTTTTTGTGCCATCTTAGGACAAATGATGAAATTTAGCTATTGTGCCAATTTCTACATATTTTTAGATTACTACAAATGTGGTAATGTTGATTAATGTGCTCTGTTCCAATCACATAGCTAAATTATAAAAAGTAAAAGCTGATATTAGCGATGATATTAACTCTGTTGTATCTGCTCTGACAGCCATTTAACAGGAAGCTCATGTTCTGCAAACAGAAGTTTAAAAACAGCGCTGTCTTCATACAGCTACACCTCAAAAAAATTAGAACATTTTGAAAAAGATCAGGGTTTTTTTTTTTTGTCACTTATTTCAGAAAGTGAAGTTTTTATATATATTCATCACATCGTGAAATATTTCAAGTCATAGTTTCTTGTAATTTTGACGATTAAAATGTATTTAAACCAAGTGGGAGCATTCAATTCAGACCCAGAGGTCAACCTGTTAACTGTTACCTCTTTTATTTTCTTCAAGATAAGAAAAAGGAAATTATTTAATGTCAGCTGTTTTTTTTATTTATTTATTTATTTTTTTATTCTGAACCTCGTATTGTACAGCTATTATTTACCATGGATAAAAATAAAGCGCGTGTGTGTCTGTGTGTCTTCATTGTTTCCTGTTTACAGTGTTTCTGTCTTTGTGCTTACAGGAGCCTGTGTTATCTAAAGAGCAGCCAGCCTTCCAGTACAGCAGCCATGTGTCTCTACAAGCTCCAAGTGGTCATATGTGGTGAGAATGCCGCTCCACACGCTGCATATGCAGTCCCAGCATACACATTCATTGTCCTGTTTGTTTTCAAGTTTCAACCATCCGACCCAAACGATCAGATGAAAGAAAATGAAGTTTGGCACTTGGCCCAGTTTTAAAAGCTGAGTCGATATCGCAAAAACCATCTTATTTAGATGATGTCTACTGGTTTTGATGGGTTGATTGATGCCAACAGCTTCTTGATGACAGATTGAGTTGCAACTTACTAAAGGACATTTATCCAAATATCAGAAGGGATGTTTATGTATCTGAGCAGTTTGTGCTGTTTTTATGCTGTGTTGGTTGGAAGAAATATAAACTCAATGCAGTTTATCTGTTTAAAAAATTAAATGGATAACTTAATCTGTTTAATTACATTATCTGTTTAATTTAAACAGATAATTTAAATTAAATTATCGGGAACCACCATTCTCCTGTGGTTCGACCAGGAGAATGGTCGAACCACAGAACCACGGCCTGAGACCAGAGATCGAACCACCTTGATGTGGTTTGATCTCTGGTCTCAGGCCGTTTGCTGCATGTATTCCAGATCTCATGTCTCTCTACTTACAGGAAATACACAGGTTCAATAAAGGCCCCTACTGTCAAAAAATGTTTTATTTATCGTCTTAACATTGTGTTTTGTTGAACGGTATATTAAACATGTTTAGTTAGAAGGTAAAAATAAAAGCTCGTAGTTATTTATTTTAACCTTTTTTGTTTGTACAAGTCATCTAGTTCAATCAGCAGGTCTATCAATCAAGTTTATTTGTATAGCATATTTCAACAATAGAAATATAACATTTTGTCTGTTGGCATTATTGCACATCAGAATATTTATCATTGTTTCATTTATATTGTTTCAAAAGCAGCTATGTTTTAAGTCTGGATCTAAAGGAGCTCATTCTTTCAGCTGTTTTACAGTTTTCAGGAAATGTATTCCAGGTTTGTGGCGCATAGAAGCTGAAAGCTGCTTCTATGCAGATCCAAGATCTCTTTTAAAAAGATTCATGCTTTAATTAAATAAAATGACAAACACAGGAACATAAAAAGCAATTTGACACTTTTAAATAGGCTAATAAAATATGAGCTAAAGACAAGAGAAATGTATCATTCATGTCATTAGCAATAATTGTTTCCATGTGTCTGACCAGAATTATAGATTGTCTATAAATGTGTTACAAACAAAGTGTTTTAATTCTGTAGCCATTCAATATTGTTGTTTTTCTCCAGGGGAACGTTTCGTATTGAGAGAACGGATGGCTCCCACTTTGACGTCAGGATTCCCCCTTTCTCTCTGGAGAGCAACAAAGATGACAAAGCGCCCCCTGCTGGCTACACATTCTAACTGGCTCTGGCTGGCCACTACGCCAGTTCCCGGCTGGGTCATCTCTGCAGTTGTCCTTCCTCTGTGGCCCTGTCTCAGCATTCAGCCAATTTCAGTCAAAAAGAGACTTTAGGAGTGTCGACATAATCCAAACTCTGGCCGTCAGGCTGCACCCAGCAGCAGAGTGGGATCGATAAAATGACAGTGTGGAAATTCACTCTGCTGTTCTGTGCATTCTTGAGACACGGACATTTGAGTCAAACGTAGAATTACTGCAGATTTGGTTCTGACGGGCAATTACTGAAACACTGACCCGACTATTTGTAAGTGGGAGGATTTTCTGCTGAGCTTCTGGTTTGAGAAAATGGAGAGTGACTCAAATTGAACCAGTAAGTTATTTCTTATTTTCCAGCTGAAAACTGTTCATTTCTTTGTTGTCATTTGTTTGGGGTTTATAACATTTATTTTACTTGGACCCTTTCATTCTCCCCCTGCTTTATAAGCATCAGGCTACCTGGTTTGGAGTCATGTAAGAGTGACACAACAGTGAAGCACAGTGGACATGATTATTTCCTACTAAGCAAAACATAAAACTAATGACATGCATTGCATGCAATCCTAACTTGATCTGTCATTCCTGTACCAGCAGAAACCCATCATCACAGTAACCTCTAGTGATTGAACTCAAAGTACATATTTCATATTTTCTAGTAACTTTCACACAACAGGGTTTGTGTTGCACAGCCATGTTAGTTCCTTTAAAAACAGTTATATTCCGGATTGTTTTGATTTCCAATAATTGATATTGGAGTTAAAATGTGGCTTCAAGTTTCTAACAATGGCCATTAGATAAATTGTATTGTATTGCAACTGTTGTTGCTGCCTTTACGTGCCTTTGGAAGGTCCTCTCTTTTTTTTTTGTTTCCACAGAAATCCTGGTGAAGTTTCTGCTCACAGCTATTCTATTCTCTCCTTCTTGTTTGTCTAACATTAGACACACAACAAAATAAATATTTAGCTGTAATACTTTCTACAAATTTGAATTGGGCTGATCTAAACACTATCTGTTGAACAGCTCCACTGTGATTTAGTGTTATCAAGCTCTACTGCTGAGTCCACTGTGTGCATTGACAGCCAAATGTAACCCCTCTCCTGCTCAAGGCCGGGATTTATAGTCTTGGAATAACAGAATCGCAAAAGCGATGCGAAGCAGCGTCAGAGGGGACAAGTTTGAACTTTTGTGTTTTAAGAGACATGTCTACCATTTGATGGATGTCTTTGGCTGATTTTAACTTTGAGAGGGAACGAGAGATGAGCCTAATACTTCCCCCTTAAAGTGAAGATAGAAGCTAACATTGCTGCTTTTGTGAGCGATTTGAAGCAACTCTGATGTTTGAAATACTGTAAATAGAGATGTAATTAAAAGTAAACGAAATAAACCTTTTCAAAAATGTCTGGGTCTGTTGTGATTTTTGTTTTTTTGTTTTCTCTGATTAGGCTTCTTCTCGTGTAGAAAATAAGGATACAATGTAAAGTTTTTCAGTTTAAAGGATAAAACAAATGAATTGTAAATGTTGAATTTCTGCTAGCAATAAAACAATAGTTTTATTGTTCATCACCACCAGAGGTCAGTAGAGTTCCTCCACAGATAAAACGTTTCCATGTTTTTATGAAACTCAAGTGATGTGCATGCTTACTTTTAGGCAACTTAATTGATTTAAACCTCGTTAAAATATAAGTAAAGGAAAATGTTTACTAAAACTTAATTTTCACTTTGTGATCAGGGAGTTAGTGTAACCGGATCCTTTCTGCGTTGTGCTGGTTTTAAATGATCAGGCCGTGGTATGTCTTTAAAGGATGATTTATTCTGATAATTCAATTCTGACAAGAACAACAAATAGAAAAGAATCGTGTTATCGGCTGCCCACTCCAAGTCCTACATAACAAAAGTACATAACAGAAATTAACTTAATAAATCTATAAATAAACTGGCGGTATTTAGATACAAAATAAATAGTACACACCTCTCCCGCAGAACATGACAAAAGGGGAGGGTCTAAGGGACGCAAACATTTTAAAGACAATACCACAGAAGAAGAAATAAAAAGGGAGGGGCTTCCATTATTAAAGTAACAGTTAAAACAATGACAGAGATTTTCAGTCAGGTAGGAAACCATACAAATAACCAAAAAAAAAAGACATTTTGAGTAATTATAACAAAAGAGGAGTTCAACCAGGTTACATTAGGAATATTACAGCTGGAGATTAGAGGAGACTAAATGGGCTAATTAAAACTCTATTAAGACATGTGGTGGACTCCAGTTCTGTAAAATCATTGCCAACTCAGGTAGGTAAACTTTTGCACGTTTCAACTACTAATACTTTAAGAAGCAGCTGATAAGTTTTAGTGTCTGGAAACTGATCTGTTTCAAAAATCTGATCAGCGGCCACTGCCCGTTACCTAGCAACCCACTTAGCAATTTGGTCAGTTAGTTTTACCGCTTTATTTAGACAGGTGTGCTGTTAGCATACCATATACAAAAACCGCTGAAAATGTCAGTTAAGTTTTTAACTGAAATTTAAAGGTTGGATAATATTATATGCACTTAATAACTTTTCATATTTTTTTTTTCCAAGAGATGAAATTAGAAATTGTTTGGCCAACAGTGTTAGCTTAGCATGGTTAGCTTAATCTTTTGTTTTAATTTTTAGTTAATTTATTTTGAAATGTTTAGAATCAGTTTCTATGCAATTTGCTTGACTGATGTTGATTTATTTTTATAAACTTAAAAACGTGTGGTGTGTGTAAAAAAGAAATGTTAAATTGAAATTTTATATTAAGTTATATTTATTTAATTTCCCTTTGGGATCAACAAAGTATTTTTCAATTTGAATTTAGAATTTATGTCAATTAGGCTATTGACAGTTGGAGTTGCTATAGCAACATGCTAAGTAAAGGGATTTTTCTGTGTAGGTTATTTGGTTACCTGATTTGCATATTTTGTGGGGAGCCTGTCTGTGCAACCTTTTTTTTCTTTTTACTTGTTATGCCTGTAATTATTCTGCATCTCTATTCAACTACAAATTTCAACAAAGATTGACATTTGGGCTGGTTTTGATCAAGTTTGGATGTATTTTACATTTTTTGTGCTGGGAACTCTGTCAGATCTGGCAGCTCTGACTGAGGTAACAAGACTCAGTTTATCTAGATATATAGAGAGTGAGACTTTCAACAGATACTATGAAGGCTAAGCTAAGTAAATAAAGAAAAGTTTGATGCCAGAAAAGAAAAGTAGAAATAGTTAAAAAAAAAAAAAAAGAAGGTCAAATGACATACGTTAATTTTGTCCAATCAGGTCCTTGAGAAACACCATTTAGAAATGGCAACTTCATCTGGCAATCAATAGAAAGTCATAAGACTATTGGTCACTGATTGGGTAGGGGTGGAGTCACTAGTTACAGTAATCTGATCCTCCATTCACAAGAAAAAAATGTTACGTAAAATAGCTAAGAGATTTTGAATGCTAGCCATGCTAACCACTCTGCTACAATATGCTAATGCTTGATTAAAATACCAACTGTATAGTCATTCCTTAGTTAAATTGATTATGCTGTTTTCTATTTCTGATTGATTTAGACCACAAAATAGGCCTAATGCGTGTCTGTCGTTAAACTACAGGGAGATGTCCAGTGTTGGAGAGTTCCTTTTTTTCCTCAAATAGCTAATAGGTCATACTGATACTGGTTGACTCTGTACGACCTTTGAAATTTTTTTGGTACTCTATTGAGAAATTTGGCCATATTTGTGACCAAATTGATCACACACAAGAGCTCTGAATAATGTAAAAGTAGCATCATATTTGTCAAATTTACATTCTTTTCCATTAGTTTACTTCATCTGCAAAAACATTTGAAATGCTAGATGAAGGGGGGGAAAAAACTCAAGTTCCAGCATGGTCATATAAAAAGCATGTCAGCTGGTGGGCTCAACCGGAAGTGGACCCACCAATAACATTCTACTTGAGGCGTCTTACCACCTTGGGTCGGCCCTGGGTAATATATAAAAGTGTGACACTTTCGTTCCTCTGTTTGTCGGTTTAACTTGAAGACTGCGAAAGGATTTCAGCTCATGCTTGCAGTACACACGCCACTGCTAATGTACATCACAACAACAAAACGCTGCTTTCAGTGGAAATCAGAGGATAGACTCCCAGAAACCGCCAGCTCGACTGTGTTGCAGCTCCCTCTGCTTCCTCTCTCTTCCTCCTGGCCGTGTTGCTGCTCCCTCTCTCCATCTCCGTGTGTTTAAAGGAGTTGAGCTCATGCACAGTCGCCCCCCCTCTCAGCTGAACAGAGGCTGCGATGCATAATTCACTTCCAGCCCGGGGACACCACAGACTCGCCCCTACAGGAGAGCCGAGCCTCCGGAGCTGCAGCCGCTGCGCAGCCCGCTGACCGAGGCGCTGATGCGGCCGCGTCCAGCTCGCTGCTCCGGCACGGATGGAGATTCAACCTTGGAGGAGGGCGATGCAGGTACCGCATGACGTCCTGCGACCGAACCGAAGGAGGACGATGCTGATCTGCGGTGTAAACATTGCCATGCCCTGCCTCATGCAGCACCTCCTCCGACTCTGTGTCTGCTGCTCCGCCAGCCCAGGACACCGGGTTCTGTTTTAGGGGATCGCCGCTCTAGGAGTTAAATATTTTTTTGGAGTTGTGTTCGGGATAGAGAGGCCACGCTCTGCTCTGTAGCCTACTTTAGTGATCGGACACCCTGACTTTGTTGGGGTCATGTTGAGCGGCCATGCTGCAGGCAGCATCCTGCGATCTGTTCCCAACCTGAGCTGAACTGATGTCTGAAACAGGAAACTACAACCTTTCTGTGATACTGGTGATGTTTCTTCAGCTGTGCAGGTGCTTCACTTTACAAATATGAGCTCCTCTGGCTTTGCAAGGATGTGATCAGCTGCAGACCTGCTCTAAATGATCTAAATGAGCAGAACATCTCTGATATTAATCAAACTGCTTGGTGGGACCAGTGTCCTTATTATCACAGTTCATACTGAGGCATCTCCATGGGGGCCAAGCAGAGCAAAGGCCAGGAGCCCGGCGGGGCCAGTCCTCAGCACAGCTGGAAACGGACTCCCACCAAGGAGAGGGGGGACATTTTGGCCTCCCTAATGCTCAAGTCTGGAGACCGGCTGAACCGAGCAGGGACGCCGCCGCCGCCATACCAGCGCCGGATTGGGATGATCCAGGAGATGATGATGATGGCCAAGCAGGGCAAGCAGGACGAAGCAACAGAGATGCTGAAGACGCTCAGACAGGTAGATACTGCTGTGTTTGTGGAAATCAGTGTTGAAGAGTAGGCATGGCACGATAACATTCATAAGGCGATGAATCGTCACTGTAATTATTGCGATAAACTATAATATTGCTGTTCTGAGGCCATTTTCAATGAATATATTGATAATTGGGTAATGCTTTCCCGAAGACTAATAAACTTTAATTTTCTAAAAACTTTGAAGATATCTTAAATATCCAAAATAAAACACGACTGAAAACCTAAATAAAATGAATTATGAAATCTGTAAACAAAATGCCCTCTTCAAAAATTTTTAATCACAATGGGAATGATTGAGCTCACTTTAATTCTATTAATTTATTATTGTGACAGGCTTATTGAAGAGTGAGAACAACCCTCCCAGCAGTCACAGCACCTCTGCTTGTTTCTGTTTGTTTTTGTCCTTTTTCCTTGATTTTTAATACTCGCGCTGAAGCAAAAGCCAGAGACTCATTGCCTGTTTACATGCTGAATAAACTGAGTGAGTAATTCAATGTCCTCATGCTCAGTAAAATAACCACCTCCCTTCCTGGATGATTGGAGCTGTTATATGCAGAGTGGCTTTGCTGTTATGGCGAACAATACTTTGATTTACAGCATAACTGCCTCGGCTTGGCTGGCTGCTGCCGTTGCCACAGCAGGAAAGGAAAAATCAACAGACTGGAAGAACTGGGTGTGGCGAGACACAAAAGGATGGAGCAGAGTGAAAGTGCAACAGCTGGAGTAGAAAAAGTTGAAAAGGTGTTGGCAACGAACGGCAAAAATAACAAAAAAAACCTGCTGAAAAACAATAACATTAATGTATCACATGATCTGTCGTATGTAGATTACAATTAGTGTCAATTACTCCTATTGCTTCTAAAATAACATAATATATGTTATGTTCAGGTTATATTAACTCTATCCATGACATTTATTTACTCTTACTCTGAGTTTTGTACACAAAAGAAAGCAAAAATCTAGAATATATACCTGTTGAATTTTTTATTGGTTATTTATGGTGTCATTGATAATCTCACACAAACAGTTCTGCATGGATTATTATTATTTCTAATCTGATCTTATTGAGAGATACTGAAAGCATGACAAGTTGAACTTAGGTGGGTAAACAGTATCATGGCAACCAGTGAATTGAAATTGCATTGAAAGAAACTTTATTTCAGACTCAAGGTCCAGTAAAAAAACAAAAAAAAAAACAGAATATCACGCAACCAACCAATCTGACTGGAAAAACTTATAACAGACTGTGAATGGCATAGTGTCAAAATCTCTAAAAAATTGTTGTCCTGCTGTTCTTCTGGTTTAAAATATTTTTGATAAGATGCCAAAGAAAGTGTCAGTGGAGTTAACCCAGATGCTTAACTGTAAGAATCAATTTGTTGTTTTGTTTGAAGAAATAATTTGTTGCTTTTCTCTTTTAAGTAAAAGCAATTGTAACATATACTGAATATAGCATGACTACCAAGGTGAATGGAGCGCAGAATAATGCAGAGTCAGTTCTCATCCAGTTTTTCTCTTAAAAAGAAAATTTTCTCTTAGCTGTGTTTCTTAAAATGTTCTATTTAAATTTTAAGCAGCTCCACGTTGGCAGCAATAGTAAACAGTAGAGCTTACAACATAAAAGCTTCCATCAACAAATGTTTTCATAGAGAGATGATCAAATTTGTCATCTAAGAAAAAATCTTTGGACTCTTCAGGATTTGAGATGGAAGGACACGTAAATGTTTCACACTCATTAAATACATAACAGAACATCTGAACTACATAGTTAAAAAAAAGGACTCTGAGTATTTCTCAGAAGTCATTTGATATTTATTTTTCCTGATTCCTGCTATATTGAATTTATGCTGATTCAACCTTCAACTTTAGATTCTTGAATGGGCTCACAGAATAAAATGATGGAGAGCAACATGGCTGCCTGAACAAAATATAGATTTCATTCTTCCAAGACCATGTGCATCTCAGATGAGTGGATTTATTCAGGGCTCGCCCAAAGTTTTATGGGGGCTTAAACAGAATTTGTTTTTGGACCCCACTTCTTGTTAACACTAACAGATTGTGCATTCACACCAGCCCTGTTCATTCTGCTTTAACTGAACTTCTGTTTATTTACGTAGAAAGTCCGATTTGATTGTGGAGGTGAGATGTGAACTCTGAAGTGGACCAAAAAAAAGAACTCTGGTCCACCTAGATCTCGGTTCTGTTGAAGCATACTCTGGCACTGTTTGAATTCATATGTGAATGCCAAACAGATCGAAAACAGGACGCAAATTAGCCTACGCTGCACGGAATTCTGGGTAAATGCAACCAAAACAAGCACACAAGCTTAGTGCTTGCAGGATAAATAGTGAACTCTTAAATTTTAAGAGTTCACTCTTGCCAACTCTTAAAATTTAATGCCACTGAAGAACTCAAGTTTAATTGGCTCAGCTTAAAAGCAATCGGTTCTTATTTGCTGAGATTTCTTTGTGAACAAGCCAAGCTCAAAACACAAAGGAAAGATTAAAACTGTAGCATCAGATTACAACTATGACTAATAATTATTCTTCGCACTCTCAAAAAGTAAACTTAGCAATTCCTTTTAAGCTTAAATTAATATTTTAAACAGTTTGATATTTCTTTATTTATGTTGAAACCACCAAATCAAATTTAGTAGTACTCACATCTTGTGCGGACTTTGGGTTTATGTATATAACCTGTCAAGTTTGCAGAGAATTACAACAACTGGCAGCAGCCGTGTGCCGTTGAGCCAGACTCTAGATCGAGGTGCTTTCCCAATTTCTGTAATTGGAAAAAAATGTTGACTCAATGAAGCTGTCTCTCAGCAGAGGTCGGTGAGAATGCTGTGAAGTGTTTATAGATCTGAGTTCTCTAGCGCCGTACACCACTTCCCTTTATTAACTAAGCGCAGCGTTCACCATGTCTGACTGCAGTTCTGTCTTTGTTCAGGTTGAGCTGCATACAGACCTCTTATTTTATGTCTGAACGCTCTTACACTAACAAAAGTTAAGATTACACTGTTTTCTGAATGCATAAATTACTCTTGAGTGTCTGAATATAGTTAAATCTGACTCCAATCGAGGAAACTCATGTATATTTTATGAGGGGTTTTAAGTGCTTTTCCAACCTCAACCAAAAAATACTAATTATTTGGTGTCAATAATCGTTTTTCTGCATTGATTTAGCTTGTTATATCACTGGAGACAATTTAATCAGAATTTCTGACTTGATAAACTTCCTCATATCTGGGTTTGGCTTCAGATACAAAGCTTAGCGTAGTTGTTTTTCATTTGCACCTGAAATCCTGGTCTAAATAGTGCCGTTCCACTAAAATTCAGACATCACTTAAATAAAACCTTCCTGAAAGCATGAAGCAGAGCAAAATGTCAAACACTATTACTATATGAAGCCCAGCCCTGATGAAATTCAACAAATGATGAGGAACAAAATCCTTAACATTTCTCAATCTGGAAAGAGTAAAAAAGTCATTTCTAATAATTTTGGTCTATGGAGAACCACTCTGAGAAATATTATCCATAAAAGGAGAAAACATGGAGAAGTGGCAAACCTTCTCAGTAGTGGCAGATCTACCAAAATTAATCCAAGGGAGCAACAATGACTAATCCAGGAACCACATCTAAAGCACAGGAGTTTATGATTCAACAATAAGAAAAAGGCAAAAAACAATAAAAAGAACATAAAAATGTCATATATGTGTCAAAAATAAAGACTTGCTGGAAAATATTCTGTGAACTGAAGAGACAAAGTGAAACTTTTTAGAATGGATGCATTTAGAAAAATCATAATACTGACAGGTAGGGTTGGACAGCCTAGCTGAAAAACGTATCATGATATATGCTCTTCAGTTGATACCAATAATTATTCACTAGTTTATTGTTTTAACCATTTGAAATACTGATGTGACTTTTCTGTTTAATCCACCATTTCCTCTTGAGCAGTTGTTCTCATTTTCTCCATTCACTCCACTGACAGGCCTATATTTGTGTGGGCCAGGTGTTTTAAAGTCCATTCAGGTCAAAAATACAAGATGTTTGACACATTAACAACATGTGAAAAACACATCAACAACTTACAGACATATTGTTTACGTGTTGTTTACACCTATGACCTTCTTACATGACACCTTACATTGATGCAATGCAGGCCCACACGCATATATGCCTACCTGCTTACTTATATATTACACTAAAGCTTACCTACTTGAACTTTCCTCTTTCTCTCATTATTGTGGCATTTAGCAAATACAAATAATTTAGTTAACTCTGACTTAAAACAAGAGAAGTTTCCTCTGTTGAAGATAAAAAACTGATATCCTGAAAATATTTTTTCAGTTCCAGGTTAGTACCATAACATGCCATCAGACAGCTGCTTTATAGACTAATTGTTGGTTTCCCTTATCTGCTTTGTTGCTTCTGAAATCTGCAAATGGAGCAGCTAATTAATACATGCATGTCAATCATTCAAACCTGCTGTCATTATGCGCCTCACCGCCTATGCAGAGCAGGCAGCAAGGAAAACTCGGTGAGTCATAGGTTTCTACAGGAGACCAAGCATCTCTGTCTGTGTCGCTTATCAAATAATCAGTCCTGCAACTGAACTGACAATAAATTGTCTGCAAAACCAATGCAATCGCTCATTCTAATACAATATGAAAACATATTGGGTTGGAGACAAAAATTAGAAACTAGGTGCACTAGGTACACCTTCTTGGCACCGGGTTTGACCCCCTTTTGCCTTCCGAACTGCCACAACTCAACAAGGTATTAGAAACATTCCTCAGAAAGGCTGGTCCATATTGATATGATAGCATCACGCATATGCTGCAGATTGGTTGGCTACGCAGCCGTGATCCAAATCTCCTTTCCCGCCAATAGAGCATCCCAAAGGGGCTCTATTGGACTGAGATCTGGTGACTGTGGAGGCCATTCAAGCTTTGCTACCTGAGGACATTTATAATGAAGCAGATCAGAATTAGGCTTTTTCATCCAACAAGCTCATAAAAATATTCCCATAAACATATTCCTAAACCTTGTGGGCAGACTTCCCTGAAGAGTCGAAGCTGTTATAGCTGCTACTGGTGGACCAACTCCATATTAAAGTCAATGTCTTTGCTTTGTTATGTTGTTAAAGTGGTTGGTTTTGTAAGCATCTTAGTACTTTTGGCATTAGAGTAGATGTTTGACAAGAACTGAAATGATTAAAATGTTCTGGAATGTTTAAAGAAAACAACAAATAGACTATTTTATTAATTTATTTAGACAAATGTGTTTCAGAATAACCTTTTGTTAGCAGTGGAGTGTGTTTGAGTGAAGTACCACTATATTTTGTTTGTATCATATCATCCATTAGCTAATCATAGAGGTAAAGCTTTTAATTACATCTTTTTATCTGAGAAAATGCATCAGATTAATTCATATCTGTTTACAAATCTAAATTGATTCATTAGAAGGTTGTAGGTAGCTTTCTACACATAAAAAGTTGTTTACTTGTTTTTGATGGTACCTATTAGTACATGACTGAAATCACCCACTGTCCCACCCACTCACCAGTAACCTATGGTCAGTTTGTTCTCAAAAAGCCAAAACAAAATGTTTAGTTTCCACGTAATCTAACTGTAAAATGGAAACATAATGAGCAAGATTGTTGCAGTTGATGAATCCCAAGGTCTTGTCTTTACTTACTAACTTTTTCTCCTTTGTTTTGCACCTCAACAGGAACAGCAAAACTGGCAATGATTAATTTATGTCTGGCACTCCTATGTTGGAATATATAAAAGCTAACAGTAAAGTGCTTTATAGGCTTTTACACGTCAAACCTTTGATGCATTTAATGGAGCCTGTGGTGCTTATTAACTGTGGATATCGGCTTCTTTGGTGGTGCTAAAACAGTTTCCATTGTGTATTAAGGTGCATTTGGTTTGTGGAGCATTAGAAAAAGTTGAAGCTTCTTCAAGCAACAGAGGTCCACTTTATGACAACTTAGGACCTAAAATTTCTTTTAAGTCATATTTGATGTTTTTTTTGTTTTTTTTTAATAGGTGAAGGTGACAAAATTACCCTATTGTTCTAAAAATGGTTTTGTGCCTGGAAAATACATAATTTTAATGGTTGACTGGTGAAGTTTTCAAATGCATTTATCAGACTCACACTGTCATTTGTATGTATTTGCCACATTATTTGAATGTGTGGAAAGGTGTACCTTCTAGTTGTCATATATGAAATAAAAAGTTGGTAGCTTGTCCAAAATAAATAAAGAATGCATCTTGGGCTAAAATGTCAATATGTTTTAAGTGTCTGTTTTTCATATTTTTGAAAACCCATATCTGTTTTAGGAACAGATATGGGTGTGTTTCTGTGTAGCTTGGCCATTTTAGTGTAATTTATGGAGATCAAATGACAACAAACGAGAAATTAAAATTGATGTTCTTTGTCAAATTTTAACAATGTTATTCAACACCCAGAATTGCTTTGAGAAAAGGAACAACATGATCTTTAAGTTTTGTGTCTGTGAGTAGATGTAATCATCTTTTGTTTTATACTCTTACCCAGCAGGAAGCAGTGCAGACTGGGATTTATCATTATCAGGTGGTTAGAGTTTATATTGTTTCTGTTTTATGTGTGCAGGATCTGGGAATGGAGTCAACGTCTTTGGATGACGTTCTGTATCGCTACGCCAGCTTCAGAAACCTGGTCGACCCCATCACACACGACCTGATCATCAGCCTCGCTCGATACGTCCACTGCCCCAAGACGGTAGGTGGTCATCTTCCTGACTCCTGACCCCTGACCCCTCATAGCTGAAAGCTTCATCCGTAGCTGAACAAAGCTTCAACTGCAAACCAGTGTCTGCTCCTCATAACAATAAATTAACAAAATGAAATCCACTCACACAGTAACAGTCTAACATGAAGCATATGCAGTAAATATTTCAGACTACAGTAAGCACGACTGAGCATGCTCACACGCGTGCTGACTGATATGATTCACTATGTTGCTGCTATCAGATGATCTCCTGACTCATTTTGTCTGACACTATTAGGTTATGGAAGTGCTCTAAGTGGTTGTGTGCCTGCGTGCGTTCTTGGCGCAACTGCTGCTGATTGTGTTTGTCCATTCGTGTCGGCCATCATGTTAGCGGGAGAGAAGGAGGACGATGCGAAATATGGCGGCGGTCATTATGAATGAATAATGCAGGAAGGAAGGAGGGAGCGATGGTGGTGGAGATAGGAATTAAAAGGCCTGATGTGTAACTTGGGGGCAGTTGTTAAAAACATCATTCCCACCAGGCAAATGATGTAAGAGGAAGCCTGAGGTAACACAATTAGTGTTGCAGTGGTGGGATTAAAATAAAGATGTTATTCAAACAATAATAAGAAACGTAGAATTATCAGAAAGCTGTTTTAGTATTTCACTTCCTGATCTGTACCAAATACATGTTCTCCCAAATTCACAAAGTCTTTGTTGAACTCCCAGTGTGGTCAAACTCATTTTCCTTTTGGGCCAAATCAATGTTCTTAAAGGGCCAGTTGAGCCAGAATGTACTGATAAAAATCGTTAAACTGTGAAAATATAAATACATTCTTGAAATTAAATAATACTGAACATATTTTCAGTCACTCCATCAATAAAAAAAAGTGTTTGTGGTAGTAGTTTAGAAATATTTGCACTCATGTAAATGCAGCTTTTTATTACTCGGCGTATCACCCAATATAAAGTAAGGCTGAGGCTTACAGTTGTTTAGTAGAAGTGAGAAATACCTGCCACCAGGAGGGAATAAATTGTCACTTAAAGGCAATGTTTTTCATCGTTCTTATACAATACAATAAACTCACAATTTTGCAGTAGAGCAAAATAAGTGCAGGGATTTGTTGATTTTGCATGAATTTCCACAATAATTCACAAGAAACTGGAGTGATTAACTGATGCAATTTGGCATTAAATAAATAAAAACTGCTTTGAATTGATTGATAAAATAATATCTAAGCACACTGTCATCCTGACAGTTCTATTTGTGTCTCCCTTTATAGTCTACAGGGTCACATAAAAAGCTGTGGTGGGCTGGATTTGGCCCCGGGGCCTTGAGTTTGACACGTGCTAATTTGTCTGCCAGGTTACTTTTACCTTTTTAATCTGTCTTTTGGTTTTGTTGTTTAGTTTGAATTTCCTTCTAACTCATGAAAAGCACTTTGAACTGTCTTGTTTCTGAATGTGCTATACAAATAAAATTACCTTACCTTAATTTGACCTGCAACTTAACAAGACTGTTAAGTTCAAAATCTAAAACTTGCCAAATTTATTTGACTTAAAGAGTCAAATAAATCCAGTTAAAATCTTTTACAGTGCACAAAAGATTTGAACTTTTATGATTTGACCAAGTTTTATTTATTTAAAACTTGGTCAAATCATAAAAGATCAAATTTAAATAAAAAGTATATTTTAAAGACTTTTTTCTGCAGCTCGTTTGTTGTTGGTAAAATGAGTCAGATGTTTCGGGACATGAAATAAAAAGTCTTCTAAAAGAAATAATCCATGACATTAGGAGTGCACCGATTGTAGTTTACAAAACCTGAGTTGTTACTTTGACCGATACCAATTTCTTTTATAATTCAGAGCCACATAAGTCTGGAAAGTTGCTAAATCAATATTGAATTCAGTTTTTTATATTGTGTCAATTCACAACTCATCATTCAGATAATCTTACAGAGAGATTTCAAGTACATACTTTTCAATTAATCCTACTTATCAAACATTGCTGTCAACTTCAGTTAATTATTCAATAACCTGTGCCAACTAATATTGAAAAATTGTGTTGCTAAATTCTAGCTTCAAATTACACAGATCCACCTGAGAAATCTGCTTCTGTACACAAGTGCCTTTTGCGAGGGATCAAGCTGACCTCTCAGCCACAGAGGAAATGGAGACGTTGGGTTTTGTGTGCAGTTCATAATAGCTGAATAGACAGAGGGTGAGCAGAACAGAGCAAGAGTGAATAAAACATCGGAAGGGGAGTCAGAGGGAGGTGTTTTCTTGCTGTTTTTCAGAATTACTCTGCGTTAAATGATTGATATGAGACAAGTTAGACTTTTTTCTTATCTAATGGTTGGATAAGAAATGGTTAACTTATTTTAATTAAGATTTTATATAAGATTATTTATATTTAAAGTCTCATTTTCTAAAACATTCACATGATTGATGGAGATGAGAAACCCAGGTTTCATTCCTGCGTTTTGTTGTATAGACAGCTCTCCTTCTTACAAGAAATTTCCATCATACATTGCCATAAAAGCATATTTTCTGAGATCTACTATATCCAGCACACTTACCCTGCTCTGCAGTTAGCAACCTGATAACACAAAGCTGCTTTTATGCAGCTTTCTGTTTTTTTCCAGTGGATGTTGTTCTCTCCATCATATCTGCTATTCTGCTCTTTTTTTTCACCTCCATCTGCTGCCTTTAACACAGCTGAGCTTGTGGAAAACCATGTAGAAATTGTGCAGCCAGTGAAGTCGTCACTTTCTCTGCTGTTTCTGTTTTGCATTTGAAAAGAGAGGCCTACATGACCTTTGGAGGTACAGTCTTCCACGTGAAGATTCTCTGTCAGCTGCTAATGTTTTAGTCAATGCTGGAGTCTGGGATACAAATAGCCCAGTGAATGAACCCTGTCACCCTGTCACCGGCTTGATTAATCTGTCCGAGAAATATATAAACACAGAAGATGGTGGAGGATTAGTCACAGATTTTCATGAATAAATAAGGGGTCTGAAAACCTGCTTAGCTAAGAGACTGGATTAAAAAATGTTTTTTTTGTAGTGCTGCATGAATGAAAAAGAGTCGCTTGATTGCATCATTTGAAACCAGCCGCTGATTTGGATCATTGAACTAATAAAAAAAGGTTTAAAAGACACGACGATGAAATGGAATATGTGATTATTAGCCAATCGAGCAACTTGCATAAGTCATATTTAAGCCACCATTTTCAGAATCAAACTCAGAATCAGCTTTAATTGCTGAATTTATGTGCACAAACAAGAAATTTGACTCACTGCCTGCAGACATAAATACAAAAACAGGCCTAGAAAAAAATAAGAGGCCACTGCACTGAACCCCATTAAAAACCTCCTGCTTATTCCTCCAAGTGTTGATTTCTGAACTCTTCCTCAGTGAAAACATTAGTTTTGTTGTTTCTAAATGATTATTATTTTTGTTTTTGTGAGGTCTGAAAGCACTGCATCTTTTTCAAAAGTAAAATCAGAGAATCTGATAATATTTTAGTGGAGATAAAAAAAAACAAAAAAAAACAAAAGAACTCTGCATATTTATATGTACTTTTTGCTAAAAACACTCTAAAGATGCTTGCAGCAGAATATCTGGTGCTCTTTATCTATCTGAGGAGAGAAGCCGTCTCTGTTGAGGCTTGTTTCTACAGTTAGCGCTCTGTAGCTGTGATCTGAAGATAAAAGTCTAAGCAGATTGGGTCCAGGATGTGTGAAATCTGCAGAGTTCCCATTTCCCATTTCCTGACCCTAGATCAGTACAAGTCTGGATGGCGAGAAGGTCAGCTTTAATGATCCTCTCTGCAGAGCTATTTGTTTGCAGTCCTGTTCTGTTTGCTTAGTATGAATTATAAAAGTAGAGAGACTTGAAAATGTAAAAATGTTTTCATTGGTCAGGGTGACCAGAAATGTTCCATGTCAGATTATTCTGCTTTTTAATTCATAATGTGCTGTTTTTTGTTACATTAACAACTAATGTTGAAGAAAAAGAGTCTTGGAGATATTCTGCTAGAGCTTTGCCATCTTTGAGATGCTGCTGCTGTGTGAGAATGAAGCTCCGTTTGGGAATTACAATGATGAACAACTCACAGTTTCACTTTTATGAAAAAGCAAAGTTTCATCTCAGTTTACATTAAGATGCATGTTGTTTTCATCCAGTTGTAGAATACAAATATCTCCTCATATTTACCCCAATCTCTGAAATAAAACACTCACCACATTAATATTATTACCTCAATATTACAACTTAAAAACATTAGAATTATCTATTAAGTCAAGCTGTCTTGAAGTACAGAAAGAAAATTACAGCAAAGAGTCTATTTGTCTTTCCTGTGAGCCAGTTGTCAGCCATCTGACTGACAGTGCGCAGCAACATGTGTAGGAGGGGGCTTTAGTACTTTTAAATCCACTAATGTTGAAAACCTTGGCATTTCTGGATCCTAGTCACACACTGAACGGGCATGTTATTGCTCACTGATAACCACGGTAACCAGTGTAAACTCCTACATTCACAGGGGCGACACACAGCAACAGAGGGGAACCAAACCACATCACAGCTTCTGTAATCAAATATTCTATAAATGAATCACATTATTAACAATTTATAAACTCTTTCATTTTCTTCACATAATTTGGATCAGTGAAGTGATTTCACTTCCATCCCCTAAATGCCCATATAAGGCCATTGGGAAGCCAAGGTACTATTGATTGTTGCTATAGTAACCGGGAGGTCTCTGAAAGTGCATCTCATCCTTCAAACCATAAGAGGAGCATACTGACTTTAATCAAAAGTAGTTTGTAGTTCCAGAAAGATTTTATCATGTTAATTTTTCCTGAACAAAACAAACAAAAAACATGACATGAGTTTTTACAAGTGCCTGTACTCAATTAAAAATTGTAATTAATTAATGACATTTTAATCAAAAACAACATATCAACAAGATAAACAACATTTTTTTATCCAAAAAACCCATTTGTTGCAGAAAGAATTATTGAATAAATAGACATATGAGCTCAACAAGGTAAGGTAAGCTAATATTTTTTTATCTATAGCACATTTTCAGCAACAAGACCTTTCAAAGTGATTTACATGAATTAGAAAAAATACAAACAAAACAAAAACAAACAGAAGAAAAGCGAAAGAAAAACAGCAAAAGTACTTAATTATAAACTAATAGGAGTTTCTCTAGATCTTAAGAGTGATGTACAAAACTAAATGTTCCTGTTCTGGGTTGCTGAATGTTGTTTGATTCTCATTTAGAGCTGATATTTGTAAGTATAAAACTAGATGTTGCTTCCAGTTGTTTTGGATTGCTAAGTAAATGGTACTTTCTACGTTTGCTCTAAATTTGTAACGTTTAAAATGTCAGTTCTCCATGTTTGATTCTTGCTAACATTAAACTAAGTAATAAACTAACAGGAGTTTCTCTACAACAACAAACATATTTATTGTTTTTAGTCTGTCACAGATTGGTGCAAAGTGCTATTATATGAGTTTAGCTTTCCAGTGTTTCAGGAACCCCTCACCAGTCATTTAACTTTGAAAAAATGTGGGCTGAGGAGGCTAACGTTAGTCTTTCCACATGTTTTGCATTGAAATTATATTTTCAACGCAAAACATATATTTGAATAACTTTGGCAACAGGCTAACTCCATTTAGTGCAACATGAACACAACAACAGTCTTTTCCAGCATCCCATCAGATTTTTTTTTTGAAGCAAGAATTCATCCCTCCGTGTCGCTTTCTTTACAGATGGACACAAAAGTTTCTGCTGGGGACTTTTGTGTTTAAAAAAAATTGATTAATTGTGTTTGATTTTTGAATTTGTTGTTTATGTATTTAATTAATCAAAATTAAATACATAATTTTGTATGTATCAAAAGTTGGCCTTTTAGAAAGGCCAAAATCATGTATGGTATGTTTATCAAAACATATGCTCTAATTTTCAAGATGCAATTAGATATTTAGTGAGATACCTGTGATGTTCCTGTGTTCAGTTTTTTCTTGCAGTGAGGCAGATGATGTCCGCAGAAGAATCTCACATCAGCAATAATCTGTAGACAACAACTGGATGAAAAATAAAGCATAAAGAAGCATCTAATGGATTTGTCTCATTTCCATTCATAAAGGATGGCCTGGTGTTTCTCTACTTAAACAGTTATCAAGAAAGTATTGATTCTTTCTTTCAGCAAATGGAGAAACCAAATCGGTTTTTTATTATTGCTTAGACACATTTGAGAGTACACTGATATTTTCAAAAGAAAAATTCTTCACACAAATTGATGTAAAATGTCTTTTGTTCAACACTATGAATCCAACTGGATGTGCTGTGAAACCGCGCATGGGAGCAGCTTTTGAAAAGGTGTTGCTGCCTTTGATGTTGCATTTGCGGGTCACTTGTAGAAATGAATCATCTGTGGCCTGAAGCTTTTTATCTAACCTGCCGCTGACCAGCAGCAACTGCTGCTCTTTGTTTTCTCACCAGTTTGCTTCACGGCATTTTGAGCCAAACGAACAAAGGTGACAAAAAGGTTAGAAAACGGACATGTTGTGTTAGAAAAGACAGCCGCTTGACAAGAAGTTAGAAATAATGAAACGGTGTTTATAACGTTTGAATTTTTCACATTTTAGCCTGTTACAGCTACACACTTTGACATATTTTTTGTTGATTGTATGTGACAAACCAGCATAAAGTAGAGCATAATTATAAAGTAAAAGGAAAAGGGTAAATGGCTGGGAGCTGCAAGGCTTTTATTGCATCTACAGTTTTAAACATGAAAAGAAGAAACAATTTGTCCATTTGAAATAACTTGGATGAGAAGCATTTGTGAGGATAATTGTTTCCCAAATCTTACTACAGATTCTGAATTGAATTAAGGTCTGGACTTTGACTGGATCGTTCTTATATTATATGTACATGTGCTTCAATGTGACGTTGCTTTTCTCACATTACTGCTATTCCTTTATCAAAATTAATCTTCTATTCAACTCTAACCAGCCTCTGTCTCTGTTAAATAAAGTATCTCTACAGCATGGTGCTGCCACCAACATATTTCACTATATATCGATAGGCATGCCAAGAGTAGGGACAGTAACAGAAGATTTCCTCTCTGCTTCTGCCAAAAATGTCAGGGATGAAGTTTTTGTTTTATTCTGTATAATTGACTTCTGTCCAAGCTGCCATTTTGACCTCGACTTTAAAAAATATGAAGCCATGCAACCTCTGAATCAGAGTGATGTGCATTGTTATCTTTCCTCTACAGTTTCATTTTGGTCTCATCTGACCAGGACTGTGGTGTGTGACAAACCACACAATGGAATTCTTATGACTTTCTTCCAACAATGACTTTTTCACCTGTCACTTTTCCATAAAGGCCACTCTTCTGCTGTCCATCCTGGTACTTCTTGCAGAACTGCAGTCTCTGTCTCTGGTCTGGCTTTGTTAGTTTTTAAAGAAGACTTTCTGCTTTCACTCTGAAAGTCTTCACCTCATGCTTCTTGGGAAACCTCTTACAACTGAACTCTTTCACAGCTTCTTCTGTGTTCCTGAACATACTGAAATAAGTACTAAAATAGCCAACATATAAACAACATTTTTGATGAGTCACAGAGCATTTGTTAGCCTCCAGTGGTATCCAAAAAAACTGAGACCACAAAGTTTGTGAAACATTTGATTTGCTGCCAAAGCTTTTGGTCACGACTACTGGTAGCTGTATCAGTAGGTAAATTCAACAAAGTCCTGAAAGAGAGAGGAAGCTGTCAGCCTGAAGCTCATGTGGAAAAACCGAAATGGTTGGATTTCTGAATTTTATTCAGCTAATCTTATTTAAGTGTTAAGCCTTCCTCTGCAGAGAGTCTCACCTGACAAACATCCTCTATCTTTAAAAAAAAAACATAATCCCCACTGGTTATATATATTTACTGCTCAAAAACACATGCAGAAAACCTACACTGGCATACAGACAGGCACATGTTGCTATGGAGCAGTGTGTAAAAATATTCAGACACTTTCCCTCCTTCACTTTGTGTGAAAAATCAGCAGCTTTCTTGGAGGATGTCAGACGTGTGTTCATTGCTTTGTGACTGCGCTGATTCTCTTCTCTTTTTCCTTTTCCAATTCTCCCCATTTCACACCTCACAGGTACTCTCTCATCTGCTTTCATGGCCGGTCTATTTTTTAACGTATTTTCTGATTTGCTTCATCCATCCATGCCTCATCTTTTCTGTGGTTGAGTGACTCCAGCAGCCTCCCTGATTTCCCCATTTGAAATAATATCTGTGTCGAGCGTTGACCGGAGATAAATATCAAATCTGAGTTGATGATGTGCATCAATTAGTGTCAGACTTTAGAAGGGCTGCAGCGTTTGGTTATTTTAGTAATTAATTAACTTATTAAACAGGTTCGAAAATTGGCACATTCTGCTGATTTTTCATTTAATCATTTAAGCCTTTTTATGTATATTAAAAAAATATATTCAAACAAACAAATGGTTCTGTTCTTTTTTTTTTTTTTTTTTTTTTTACAAAATAAAGTAAAATTAAATGTTGTCTAAAATGCAATAAAATAGTATTTCTTTGATCTGCGCTTTATCACATGGAGCAAAGGATGCATCTGCAGCTAAAATGTATTTCTAACATTGACACGCTCATCTCTTTTTTTCTTTATTTAACATCAATACAATGCAGTGCTAATCTGCAGACTATTTTTTGTATTAACCAATTAATAATTAGACAGCAAAAAGTACTTAATAGAAGTTTATTTACTTTTTTTTTTTCACAAATTTTTAACCAGGTGAAGCTAAAATGATACGCAACCTGAGGAGTTCTAGATAAACATATTTACAGACAGTTTTCTTATTTTAAATGCAAAATGTATATATTTCTTGTACATTTTTGGCTTAATAAATGCTTTCAGCAGTCTGTATCCTCCAGTTAACGATTAATCGATTGCTACAACTATATATTTGTTTGTGTGTGTTTTTATGATATCAAGCACTTTGAACTACGTTTTTGCTAAAATGTGCTATAAACTTGATTGATTGATTGATTGATAAATTAGATTTTCATTCTGTGCGATGTGAATTTAAGACCAGATGACCAATTATTTTGGGTGTACCAAGTTATTGGCTGGCTGATTTATCTGTCCCTTAATTTTGGGAAATCGATGATTGACTGATTTTTTTAGATGTGAAGCCAATTTTATCCACTCAAAGGTCTAAAAAGGTCTAAAACTCAACCACTGTCATCTGCCGTCTTGTGATAATGGTTTGAATGACAGAACGGCCCACTGGTTATGTCTGCACATTTGTTACCCCACTGTTGCCAATTCAGCAACATTCTTGCTATATTGAGCAACATTTCAGACAAAAAAATCCCAGCTAACCAGACTGCTATCTGTTGCCTGTACCTAGCTTTTTTTTGTTGTTGTTTATGATCCATATCTGATCTCTCGGGGATGAAACATTGATAGATCAGTAAATTAAGATTGTTTCTTTTACTCAGCTCTATGTTCACTGCAACAAAACTAAATCAGTTGCCATATTACTAGACACTATGCACCTTCTGCTTCAGCAGGATCCCTCCCATCAAACTGGCCTCTTAATAATGGTGGAGGGATTTAAATAACCCAATAGTCCTGGGATTTTGCACGTGGAAAATGGACCTCAGAGTGGTTCAATCTCTTCTATGAAACTGCAGATCAGAAGGCAAAAATTTCCTTTCCTTATAGAGAAACCACTAATCTCAGGGAAAGGACTGGTCTCTTTCTTTAAGTTGGAAATACATCATGTTGGTTCGTCCACTTCCAGATGGCATTAATATTGGCGTGAAAGCATATTGCTATTCATTAGGTGGCACATGCTGTTAGTCAGTCTATTAAAAGTGTTTTTCTTCAACCTGTTTGTGATGTTTACCATTTCTTTACCCTCAGTTTATTAGAAAATCTGTTGTAAAGTATTCCTGCCATTTAGAACCTCATTACGGTTTCATTAGAGACGCACAGCTATTCTCTCTTTATGTATGAATAATATCTAATTATCATCGGATTATCTGCACAGCCATGGTAAGACAAAATGATGGCAACTAATAAAATGTCACTGTTCCAAAATGTTCCGATGGGAGAATCAACAAATGTCTGTAATGAGTTTCAGCCCACTCATCCATATGTCCTCTGACAGCAAGCTGGGTACGTCACATTCCAATTGTTACATTTAGATTTGATTTACACCCTCTTCACATTGGATTTGATTTGCTTTCTGATGGAGGCTAGCTAGCTGCCCCACATTTTCAAAACCCCAGTTTTAGGGATCATTCACATCATCGTCGTTTAATCCACTTTAATCAAACGATGTATTGTTTGCCTAGAAAGTCAAATTGGTTTGGGGAGATGTGAATGCACAATTGAGATCTGATGTGGAAAACGTCAACTAGGGTCCGTCTGCAAACCCAGGTCTCACAGTTGAAGTGAAATCTGTTTGAACGCCAACCAGACTGGAGACCATTCCATAAGCAGGAAAGGAATTCTGGGTGATTATAACCAAAACAAGCATGCAAATCTAGCTTCTTTTGCCAAAGAGAAAACTGCTAAAATCTGACACCACTTCAGTTTTTTACATTTCATAAACGAGGAAGTTGTGCTCTGTGTTTTCTATAGAGTTCTTTGTGTTGCTTCCTTCAGTGGTTTAAGGTGCAGCGCCTCCACAGGCAAGGAGGTGAACAAGTTTTGTTCACCTCCTTGTTAGATTTCAGAGCAGAGTGAAAGCTAACTACACCAGCTGAAAATGTGACAAATGTTGCAATTTTAGTGCCCAATTTAATTGAGTACCAAACTATCAGGCCTGAAATCATCCTTAGTGCATATCAGGGGAGGAAGTAAGAATAAAGAAACATTTTGGACATTTTCCATCAGGATAATGATTGCTACAAAAGTAGCAATAGAATAACATTAAAGAAGAAGATATAGTGCAGAATATTGTTGTTAGAAGATGTGTTCATGTGGAACAAATTGAAGAAAACATGCTCAAGGTTCTACTTTTCTAGAAAACTTGGAAGTATTTCAGGTTGTTGAAATGACTGACTTTTCATCTCTACAGATTTCAGTGACCTGATGGATTCAGAGAAAGAAAATGGCACAATTTACACTAAATGAGATGTGAACCGAACTACACCCACTGACAACTCCATGTCTGTGATAAATAATAGTTGCAGAGCTATTGATTTCTTCATGTTTCATTATGCTTTTTGTGCCAAACACACAGACAGGGCTCAGAAAGCACACACATTCACACATTTCATCTGTCTCATCCCTGCATCTCTTCTGAAGCTCTTTTATCTTCTACATCTGACAGGTGAAATATCAATAAGAGCAATCCATTGCAGTCTTGGCATGCAGATCAGTTTATTTTTGCAAAATAAAATGCACCATTGTTTTCTCTTTAACTTTTAGCATGCTGTTCATCCATGTTACTTTCTAGCATGCAGCTCCGAATGTTTACTTAATGTTAGCAAACATACAATGACTTGTTTGGAAAAACCAAAACAATATGTTTAAATTGCTTGTTATTATTTTAGTCAGTCAGAAGGTAAAAGTTATTTTTTTAGTGTCGGGCTTGAAACAGGTTCATGATTCTGTCTACTATACATTATTTTTGTTCTTATTTTCAGCTTAAGTAATTTTTTGTAAGTTATTCAGTTATTGTAATGTGGGATTCTTCATTCTTCATTAAAATTGTGATTGAGAGGGAATTTTGCGAGGAAATGTCTCGTTCCCGCTCACGGTAAAAAATTAAATGTATCCTGATTGTAAAGTAATGCAGTTTTGACTCAAAGTGATTCTTTGAAGAATTTTGAATTTTGTGAGATACAACAACATTTAATTTCCTTTTGGGATCAATAAAGTATTTATCAATTGAACTGATTTTGAATTATAGGGTGGGTTTTATGTTTGCAGCCAGTTTCCAGTCTCATCTTGTTATTTCCGCCTCTGAAAACATTTTTTTGTGTATTTTGAGCTTTCTCCACAACAAACCAATCTGATTTTGGTTCCATTATAGGCAGTAAAGAAAATGCCGAAATAGGTTATCTGCGGCATCTCTTGGATTATGGAGCTCATAAAGCGATTCCTTCCTGAGAGCAAGCCATAATTCTCAGTTAGCTGTCTGCCAGGTCTTCCCCTGCACTCCTGACCGCTAAAACGAGAGCAAGTAGATTGAATTATCCAAGCAATTCATCTGCAGAGCGGAGGAAGAGGTTAGCACTAATTTAGCAGAGTGTGCAGGCCATACAGTGAAAAATAGGACTAAAGTAATGGTTCAATTTGTACTGTGTCAACTAACTGTATAAGAGAGGTAGCTGAAGGGGCTAAAGTGGAGGGGAAGCATCCCAAAAATGAAAAGAAGAGACTGGCTGAGAGGAAGACAGGTCGAGTCATCGGCTCTCTGGAGACAGGGAAGACACAGATGTGCTCCGTATCAATAATGGAACAAGAAAGGGGAGGAAGACAGAGACAGGAAGACATCAGCAGTGAAAGAGGTCGAGAGAAATCACAACAGGCGGATGAAAAGGGGAGACAGTGATGGAGGAGCTGATTAATAGACAAAATGTCAGCGAATCTTTGCTGCTGTTTTTCTTTTCTGGCTCCTGTGCATTAACGGTTAGTGCTAAATATCAATAAATGGTAACAGAGGCAGCACAAATAGAGCCCCGTGTTTGGTATAAAAACACCAATAAGTAAAGTGAGTCTAAAAATATTTCCGGCACAATATTTAGTAACTGTTCATGGGAATCTGTCTTCATTTCATTGAAAAAAACTTTTTGCATACTGCAGCCAAATTTTTATACAACGCCTTAAAAAAACAAAATGCTGCTGGATGTTTTTCAATTTCCATTTATATTAAATTTACCCCTAATACCAATATTTGTATACATGATTATGTTTTGGTTTAGAGTCAAGAGAATAACCTAGTAAATCTAATGAAGCAAAGTACAAATATTTAGTTTTTTCCCCAGTGCCCAAAAAATTGTTCCCCAAAATTGTTCTCTGAAGAACAATTTTGTTCTTCAGAATAATTTATGTGTAGAAAATCTCCAAGCAGAGCAAATGAGAATTTGTAGCAGGTCCGTTCTCTGGAACGTCTTCAGTTTCTTCAGGGAATTTCTTATCGCTCCATTTAATTTTAAAAAAAAGAGAACTTTGTTTGGCAGACTGAGAGGTGATGTATAACTCCCCGTGAGGAAAATGATTTGATTTTCTAAAATAGTCTGCCTGGAAATTATTTTTCTGCTATAGTGTCTAACTCTTGTTCATGAGTACAAAGCAAGATTGAAATATCCAGATCCTTAGGGGGTCGGTAAATGTCTGTATTTATTTCCTCACAATAGTGCATAAAACCTGAGTTGCTGTCTGAATAAATGTTTTACAGTGTAGATGACATGGTCGTGGTGACTTTACTTTACTTGCTCCCCAGCTTAGTGCTTTTAGACTAAGCAGAGCTGAAGACAATCAGATTTATTCAGATTTTAGAGACCGACATGATCATTTTATTTTCAGCTATTTTTTGCAGATAGCCAAAAAAAAAAAGGAGTCAGTTAATAATCCAAAGCAAAACTTAGTAATTTAACTTTTCTTTAGGAATAACAGAAAAACTCTGTATGTGTCACAGTTTGTTTTGAACAGATGTGATAAAGTGCTTCATGTTTTCCACTGATTCGTACACAGTCACTACATGATCCAGAGTGTGCAGTTCTCACTCTGAAATTGATGGTAATTTGCCACACCAGGTGGAGAATGGAGAGTGACGTATGTATAGCCAATCAGTGCGTCATGTACAGCTCGTTACTGACTGAGCGCGCGTCTGTGTGTGTGTTTTTCCCATATCGACAATGACAGGTTGACTGAAGGTGTGTTTACTAATTCTTTGCTCCAGTGGCTCTCGATTCCTTTAATTATTTTCTTCCCCTTATTTGCTGCTGTAACACTTCACTGCTCTCGTTCTGTGACAATCTTTTATGCGATGTGACACCTCTCAAATAATCTCTCATGGCAAGCAATAATGTGAAAAAACAGATTTTATTTGTAAGCCCAATTTCTTCAGGGCAAACTGAAAACATGCAGGTCAAACAACCAAATTAGGGCAATTTAAAGGGACTAAATAACCTCCAACAAGCCAGAAAGAACCATCCTAAAGCAACCTGTATGTTTGCAAAAACTCCCACAACTCAATACTTTGTTATAAGGCAAAAATATATTTTTCATACTCATGTTGCTTAGAGGGATATTGTGCAGCTCTTATAAAGACTTGCCAGACATTTATGTTAAAAACAATTAATTGGTTTGTAATAAGTAAACAACTCGGGAAATCAGACACCAGCAACTTGGTGAATTTAAGTATTTAGATTTTGCTGAAGTTACATTTCATCCACCAGAATGATGAAAAAGGTGGATTTAAATGGCCACTTATTTCTCTGAAACTGTTAAACTACCGGGGGTTTCAAACATCTATGAGTTTCACTGGGACTGGTCTGTGTTTGTGAACAAACAAAAATAGATGTAGGTTCTACATGTTTATAATGTGTGAAACCATTTAAAAATACAAAAACAAACAAACAAAAAAAGATTTTCTCGCTTTCTGTCAAAAAGAAACAAGAAACAGACTCATTTACGCAGATGAGTGTGTTGTTTTTCTGCAACTTCAACTCAAATCAGTCCTAAGGGTTTTAGAGGAACTTTGGCTGAATTGTGAAAATTATATGCCTCTAACTTTTCTTTAATTTTTCACATATATTTCAATAAATTCTTCTTTCTGTAAACAATACAATCACTTCTTTCACATTTCCATTGATGCAAAGTAATGTTTTCTCTCGGTCTTATCCACTGCTGCCATGCCCCTTCTTCTTAGTAGGTGTGATCATCGCTATGGTTACCCACCTAACCAGGTCAGCGCTACAGAAATGAGATGTATGTGAAAAAACAACAAATGACAGTAGGTCTGTTTGAGCACCTGTGTTTTTCCCTCTGTGTGTGTAACAGGAAGGAGACTCTCTCGGGGCAATGGAGAAGGTTTGTCGTCAGCTGACGTACCATCTCAGCCCCCACTCCCAGTGGAGGAGACACGGACTGCTCAAGAGGAAGCCTCAGGCCTGGTGAGTTGGTGTGTATGTGTTGAGGGACACGGGGTGTACTCATGGAGTGCCATGTGTCTCTATTTTGGCTAGCATCTCAGTATGTCAGCAGTGTGTCATCATCTGCTGCCCCTTTGGATGCCATGGAAAAATCTGCTCACGTTTCTTTGTTTCCTCTCGGTCATACGCTCAGTTGGAGTTTAAATCAGTCCTCCTTTCTGAGTCTTGCTCTGTTTTAAAATTATGCAACGTCCTTCTCTCAGGATGCTACACTGGAGGGGGTTTAAATTTGTGCTTTTTTTTTTTTGTCTAGATTTGCCATAAACCAAGTTTTAGCTGTGAGGCCCAGCTGTGATTTCTGTTCACTTTGCATTTCGGCAGCCAGCTCCTTCTCCTCACACCTGCATTATGCAGAGAACGCTCATTTTCAAAGGCTGCAGCCGAAGGAGGGCAGCTATCCTGACTGAATTTTAATTTATACACAGCTGGGACGCACAACATGCAAATAAGATATCAAGAGCAACAAACTAATCCACCGGCTTCTCCAGCTCAGCTCTGCATGAGGTGGAGGTTTATTTAAAGACTCAGAGCTGTGCTGAACATTAAATATTATTCAGTGCTGAGCAAATATTCTCACGCTCAGAACAATGTTTCTTCTCAGTCTTGGATCTGAGAATGCCATATTTTCTCAAATCCAAAAGGTACTTAGTAACAGATTTCAGATTGAAAACAATCTTCTTGAGCCTGTTTCATAAAATCCTCTCAGGTGTGCTCTGAGTGCCCATCTGAAGAGCAGCTCAGACTTGACATTAACTGCTTGTGTTGCTCAATTTTTCTTATTATACAAACTTTATTAGGTAGACACAGCAGTTCATGAGATCACTGGAGCAAAACACAGTGGACCTCAGGTGACTGAATATCTAAAGTCTGTGAATACCTGAAACACTCACTAAGAATAACTGTAACTACCTCCACAAAATATTCCTTAAAGAGTATCTAATCCCCAAATTTACTGGGGTTTTTTTGTTTGTTTGTTTTTTTTGCTGATAAGCAGTCTGAATAGGTGATTTAGGATTCTCTCCTTAGTATATTTCTACAATATTTTGTCAAAATACGTCTCAGTGCTGGCCTCCTTTGGTCCAACGGTCCTGGAGTTGCTAATAGGCATCTACATAAAATATTTCTAGAAAAAAATTGCTAGAAACACTGAGCTAACCTTTCTTCCATCAATATTTTTTGGTGGAAATTGTAAAAATTTGAAAAACGTTCTCAATTTTGCAAAAATGTTTTTAGGCTTGCTAGAGGAGGTTTTTGTCTTTCAAGATAAAGAGTCAATGTATCCAGCCCCCTCCACCTTCTTGAAATCAGACAAACAGCGGCACCAACGCCAATTTTTGCTACAGAAACATTTGACACCAATTTTGCCTGATTTGAAGAAGGTTGGGATGGGGGCTGGTTGACCTTTCATGACCTCTGGAAAAATTTTGTAATATTTTTAAAATGACAGCAGCACAAATGCAAATTTTCCAGCACCAATTTTGTCTGATTTGAAGAAGGTGGTGGGATGAACTTCTCTCAGGTGATGGAAACACGTTTAATTCACGTTTTGTTTATTGTAACATTTCAAAAGTTCGCTCAAAATTACCTTGGATCGAAACATGGCTATCAACGCTAGCGAGTTTAGCCTTTAAGCCTGAAATGGGCCCATGCATTGTACAGAGTGATTTCATACTCAGTATCAAATTGTCCCTGTGTGCTGCAGCACGGTCTAAATCCAGCTCTGAAACACAGAGGCTGGCCATGAAATATGTTCTGCTGGGAGCAGATGGGAGAGAAAAAACGTTGTAGCGAGACGCTTGGAGAGCGAATTCCCACCGCAGTGAGAAAGCAGGATCAATCGGAAATAAAAATGTCTCCTCCTCCCACTTTGAACATAAACAACAGGTGTCACCTCCTCTCTAAAGGCGTTTGCGCCCCGATGGTGGCGTGTCGAAGCAGAGAAATAACAATTCAGCCCCGGCCATAAGACGGGACCCCTGCTGTGTGTGTTTTAGAGTGTGTGTCAGTGTCTTCACAGTCAATGCAAGTGGGCTCCTGGTGATGCCGTTAAAGCAGTGACTCACAGTTTATTGGAATAAAATGAGACCAAAAATGAGTGAAGTGGTTCGGCTCCGGTGGAAGGGATTTAATCAATGCAGCGTTGCCGTCGTCACTTGAGGCTGTCAGGAAGTCCAGCCAGACTGATTAACCGGAGGAAAGACGAACCTCATTTACTCTCAGACTCACAGGGAGATATTATACTGGCTCATCTGTTGGAACGGAGCACACGCACCATTAGCACCTTCTTCTCCTGCAAAGCAAACATTTCCTGACTAATTACATCCCAGAGTCACTTAAAGTGATGAGAAATGCTTCCATCCACTTTGGGTTCAGGGCTCCAATTTACTGGATTTAGTCATGCATTTTAATATCCATATGAATCTCGTTTCTCACCCAGTTATCATTCCAGCAGCAGCTTGCCTGCATATCTGTTGCTCGTGAGTGTTTCCTGTGTGAATCACATTTCTGTTTTTACTGGGATATATCCGAAACGTTTACCTGAGTCGACAAACACAGGTTGGCTAAAAGAGACATTTGTTTTGGTTGTTGGCAAAGGTATTGCTCCAGACTCTTTTCTAAAGTCAAGCATAAGAACCCTTGCTCTTGAAAAGAAAAAAGCGGAAGGCAGCAGAAGGTTCACATCAATATTAAAGAGAACAAACAGATTATTTTGTCAGGATAAAGAGTCAAAGCAAAGACTGAGATAAACTAAGAAAATAAGTATGTTTTTTTTTTTACCTTGTAAAACTGTCAAGTTAAAATCAACAGAAAAAGACATGTCTTCTCCAGGTTTTCTGAAGCAACTATGTAATCTCCTGCAAACTTGTGGTAATCTCTTCTGAATATAAAATCCACTGGGCCTCAGCCTGTCAAAATCAGACGCCACAAGTCAGCTTGTGTGAGAGCATAGAAAAAAAAAAAAAAAAACGTAAACAAGAAAAGGAAATGACTAAACCGCAAGGAGGGCCGAGATATTTTTATCTGGGGAAAAAATAAGTGCTGGTGATCCTCCATGGGAATCAGACAAAGAGGATTTACTTGCTTCTGTGAGGTGAAGATATTTAAAAAATAAACAACTTTAAAACCAGAAGTCTTAGGTCAGGCTTTGAATGATATTCCTGCCACATAATAATGTGTGAATATCTGAGTAAAATTGGAAATATAAGTATTATTTTTTATCAAATATTTTCAAAATTATACTTTAAAAGTATTTTTATTTGCTTATACTACATATGTGTTGTTACATAATTGAAACAACTTCTGTGTCTCATTAAATAAGCCCTAACATGACATTCAGTTGGTTATCCTGCACAGCAGCTAACAATTTAAAATCACCAGCTGCAGATCTATCACCATTGACTTATTTGTTGCTGGTGATTTTGAATGGTGAGGCAGATAGTGCTGCTCTGCAGCACAGCACTATGGAATAGAGTGCATTAAGGCTGAAATGATTAACCATGATTAATCGATTATCTAAACAGTTGTCAGCTAATTTAGTAATCGATTAATCATGAACTGGAGTATACAGACTCAAAAAAGGGCATTTGCTGAAAGAACAACATATTCATATGTATAAATATTTATTAAGATGAAAAGCCTTCTTTGTAAATACGTTCTATATAGAACTTCTCCAAAAAATAATAAACAGACCAGCCTTAACATCACATCTTGATGTATTTGTTTAGCTACTGATGCATAATTTACTACAAATAACCGAGTGTACACAAAACGAATGCTATGTTTATTTTCTTATTTTAAAAAATTATTTGTTATTTATTTGCATGTTTTAATATATTTCTAACACTGTAAAAGGATTAAGTGGTTAAATAAAAATCTGCAGAGTGTGCCAATGTTGCTGCCTTTAATCATCAGAGTAATCAACAAATTAATGAATTACTAAAATAATTGTTAGTTACAGGTCTAAGTTTTATATAAGATATAATAGTCACAGACTTGCACTTTTGACTTCACATCACCATTGCAAGTGTAAAAGAGAAATTAAAATGGATTCCATGTGTCAACAGTAGCATAAAGCACCTGCAGTACTGCACAAGTTCACATTGTCTGCAGTGAACTCATCAGCAGCAGCTGCAGCTCTGTGGGGATCGAACGCCAAGAAGCTTCATTCTCTTCAATGTTCTCTGACTGAATAAACAGCATGTAAACAGAGTCTGACTGCTGACCATTTGGCCTGGACCGGCGTCTGACTCGGTGTGTCCCTCCTGGGTCTTGTAACTCTCTCTCTTTTTCCAAGTAACTCGTTTAGCTTTCATGATGTTGCCAAATAATGAGGTCTCTCTAAGGTTTTGTCTGACTATAACATTGTTTGCCATGGAAACCACTATTACATGAGCACACAGAGCGCTGTTTACGTCAGATAGTCCCACACCTTGCTGTCTTCCTCTCTCTCCTCTTGGATCTTTTTGCTGTCTGGCTGCCGCCCACCGACTCGCTGTCTGTCGCTGCTTCGCCGACCAGATTTCTGGTTGCTCTCCCTCCTGAGCTCTGACTGCCAGCAGAGGGAGAAGTTAAATGTTGACTCAGCCTGTCTGGGTCTTTCCCACTTTTTCTGTGTTTCCTTACTATCAGACAGAACCAGTCTGGGAGGATATTGGATCTTTGTTTACCATCAAAGATTTTCCCCACACAAGAGAAATGGAGGCCTAAAAAGTAAACAAAAGGTCAATTAATGATTTTGTTTAATCTAAAGCAGTAATTAAATAATATATTGCAACATTTAACGTAAATATATCAGTTTTTTAGAGCACAATAAAAAGACCTTGCAGCATCTATGATTTGGCAGAGAGCGGTGTCAGACAGAATTATTGGAAATGCATCATTGCCAGTTTCTAACCCATTTTCCCGCCTGCAGGAGGGCATCGATTTGCTGTGTCGTATCCTTTCACACTCCAGCTCTGCTCGCTTTGTTCCAGCCGTGGTTCAAAGCATGCTGGGCCAGCGGACGCTTTCAAAAGGTCCTGTAGTAACACAGGCGATCTCAAACTGCAGTAAACACTCTCTGCTCTTTGACTGCTGCAAGGTGCTTCATGCCCTGGAGTTTGCTGGATTTGTTGATGTGTTAAACGTGATTTCATCATTGGGTGAAAAACTAAACAGAAATAGCTTGCTATTTCATGTGACTGTGAAGTTTTGCACTAAAAGAAAGACACAGATGCAATGCTATTATTTAAAGGGAACTCATTTTGTGCGTGTGGAGATGTATGATTTATTTAGGCTGAGAGAGAGCGCGCCTTATAGCAGGTTAAGATTTTAAGCTGTTTGCTCATTTCCAAACAGCTTTGGAAATGTTGACAGCTTTCTTTGAAAATCTAACATTTCACATTCTTTGAGAAATTCACATGGAAATTGTTTTAAAGGGGACTTTTCATTCACAATTGTCTTTTTGTGAGTTTTTGTACTTCCATTTGGGTCTCTACTACTTCTAGGAACAGTATAAGCACTAAAAATAATAATAATAAAAAAAAAAAACATCTGGGCACTTTTTGGTAATAATCTAATGTTTTTGGTGTCTCGAAAAGGAGTCATTTTAAAAAGTTCCTGATAATTAAAGCCCTTAGTGCACTGCAGGGTCCGGCCTGGCCCAGCCCGGCTCCATTTGACCCGGTCCTATTGGTGCTATGGCCCTGGTCATTTTGCACTGAGCTGGTTACGTCACATAAATCGAATTATCTCTACCGAGGCGATCTCCCCAGCGACCGCAGAACAGTTTTCTTCTTGGATCTCCCATTTTTTTCTGTATATGCTCATGAGCGAGGAAGCAAAGGGAAACATTTACCTCAGCTTTACATTTAACAAAAAAAAAAAAATCTCATCTGAACGTCGTCTCTGAGCTGGACTCGTGGCCTGCTGAACTACCACTGCGGTAGGCGGGATTTCCCGGTTTGATCACCAGATGCGGAAATCCCCTTGTTCACAGTTTTGCCCACTTCTGATCGATTCAATTGGAGAAATTTACATTTACCATTAAAATCTTTGTCTGAAGAGGTGATTGTAATCCCAGTGTAGGGTAAGAATAGATTATGACGGGAATTTACCGATGCAGAATACTGAAATGACAGCCATCGAGAAAGTCTAGAACTCCTCTGATCCAGAGATCTGATCTTTGTCCCACCAATCAGGAGCTAACGCCAAACCAGCCTGGTCTGGCCGGCCCGATTAGAACCACAGCTCTCAGGGCTCCAGGGAGCGGGGTGGTACCGGGCTGGAATTGCTAATGTAAAAACGATCAGCCAGGCCGGCCAGGGTCCAGCGGTGCAGTGCAAAAGGAGCTTACATCACAATTGACAGGCACTGTCCCATTACCTAGCAACCCCAGCTGAACCCAGCCCGTCACCTAGCAACAACCCATGTAGCAGCCCAAGTTCAAGCACATCTGGTCTGCTGGTTTAACCGCTGTACAATGGCTGCTGGAAAGGACAATGTTATTTTATTTGAGTGCAATGAACAATGTGTTCATTCCAATAACGGCAAAATGGAGCTGCTTGGCTTTGTTTAACTTTTTAATAGCAGTGTCCCAGCTACATTGCCAAAGAAAATTGTCATTTGAGCGAATCGGTTCATGAAGGGCTAAAAACAACCGACAGTACCCTGCAAGTTCATGTGAAATCTCATCATCTGAGAATGACTTTTTCCAAAAATTGTAGTAAACATGTTTTGTATTGCTCATAAACATATCCAAATTTTCAAGGAAGTGTTAGTCTCCTTAAATAAAGCTATCTTTCCGAAAGATACTTATTGCTAATATAAAATGTCATTTAGATGGGCAAAATCATGTTGTACACCTGTGCAGAAAACATTTAAAGAGGAGTAAAAAAAGTGATATACCTGTTTCAATAACTGAGATTTTTAATCAGAAAATCCTGAGTGGTGCAATCAGTGCAGTGATTAAAATACTGATTGTGGACTTCATCACTTCAGAAAGAATCTGCACCTGCATGGCTTGTTTCCATTAGACACCACAGGAGATAAATTTGGCTCATTTATATCCGCTTAGCATGTGTGTAGTAAATAAAGAGTCCAGATGAGGCTGTCTAAAATGCGTTTTAATCTCTAACAAATGTTCGAGAGCTCACTGAGCTCAATGAAATTCTCTCACCTCACTGGTCACTGATATTCTCAAGCTGCTCACTCTCAGCTGTTATTTCTTTTCTAATCCAGGTTATAATTTACAGTCCACAGCCAGTGAAAACTAAAAATTAATCCCAGCTCTTTGAAAGCACTTGGATTCACTTTCTTTTCCCATTTTAATCCTAATCTCATCTCTCTCTTTCTTGCTCTCTCCCCTGACTCATCCTGTGAGTCATTCTTTCTGCCCTTTTATTCTAGGTGCCAAATTGTACACTTCGGTTTGCCCTCACTGAGCTGCACACGGCTTGGTGTGTGCATGCCATAAAGACGAGGACACAGGAAACAATCAAACATCCATTTTCTAAAAATACACAGGCTTTTAACAGAGCTGCCAGCGAAGCCTTGGGTGGTGGAGAAAGAACAGGACTTAGTGCGATTTTTAGTAGGATCATAATTTTTGATAAATTTGAATGATCTGCTCTCTTAGAAAAAAAAATAGCTGTGAATTATTTTAATTTGTGTCCAGATGGAGCTCATGTTACAGCTCAAATACTGCAAAAACTCTGAGCTGCCCACTCTCTTCTGCTTAGCATATCATACGAGTTCAGAAGATCATTCTTTATTATGCAGCCCAGACATATGAAGTATTACTGTTGAATAAAAGCATTCTGTTGTAACCTTTCCTGTCGGTATGTGGTATGTAAAGCCCGCCGCTGTTCCGTGACATGCAGCCACACAGCGAGCGCAGTGCCATGGCTCCATATCAGTGCATAAGCATGCTACAATCAGATAAGAAAGACCTGATGTGTAGCTTGTTCCACGTCCGTTCCTCCTTCACAGTGCAGCACTGTCATCTGTCTGTGACTCATATTTATTCCCAGTGACCCCTGGAAGCTGTGTGAATAATGGGTTTACCCACTGAGACCCACTGCTGGCACATGCAGAAAAGGACACATTGTGCATCTCTTGCTCTCAGAAAAAAAAAAATCCTCCATCCAAGGAATGAATGAAAGAAATCAAAGTCTTCTGGTCAGTTTTCTTCTTTCTATCGAGATGTTGGAATATAACATCTGAGGTTTTGCTGTTGACAAACACATGGAGTCCTGTTTGTCAGGATGTGATAACAACTCAAATGCAGCTGCTTGAGGAAGATAAAGTAATCAGTTCTTAACTAGAATATGAGATTATAAAAACCTCAAAGCTGGCTCACTGGGTGTTTCTACAGTCAAGTGAATGGTCATAATGGTTTGAAAAAGTATTCACTCCCCTTGAAATTTTTCTCAATTTGACATGTTGCAACCACAAATTTTAATGTCAATAACAGACATTTGTGAAGTGGCTCTTTTCCAAATATAGATTTGATAATAAAATAAAGTTTTGTATTTCAGTGGAAACTATTAGGGAAAAATCTCTTTTTGTATGTTTTTGTATTTCCATTTGGGTATCTATTACTGCTAAAACAACCAAAGTGTTTAACCTTCTTTTAGCTTTACATCATGTCATATTGTTATTGCCTCATCTAAAATGAGCATTGCCTTGGTTCTTTCAGGAGTTTTAAAGAGACAAGAGTACTAAAATCAAGACTTTATATTGCAATGTTGAATTTCTTTTAAGTCATATTTGATATGCATAGCAATTTTGTAACAATTGAAGAAAACTGTTTTGTGCTATAAAATGGCATGTTGTGCCTGGAAAATACACAATACGTCTTTTAAAAAACATAAATTTGAAGTATCTGCTTTTTGGCAATGAGTTAATGTTTTTTGGTGTCTGAAAGAACAAGCAGTTTCAAATATTCAGTTCAATTCAATTCAGTTTTATTTATATGGTGCCAATTCACAACAGATGTCGTCTCACTGCACTATAGAGAACAATCATGTCAATTCAGACATAAACAGAGCAGCAGTGCATTAAACTCGATTAATTATTGAAGGTAGCTTAAAACGTTTAGAAGGAAATCAGTAGATATTAGTTCGAGAGTCATTGATTTGCAGCATTCACTTCTCCTGGACATCATAATCGGTAGGCACGGCCCCGTCACCTAGCAACCAAACCAGAGCCTGATTACTGGGTAGGCCAGTAATCAAGGTTTTTATTTAATATAAATACATTCATAAATATGTATGTATATGTACAAAAAATACATAAACATTGACGTGTAAGTGTATGAGTCACCAGAAAACGCTGAGTAATATTTCTCAGATTAGGATAAACCTCAGCTCAGACGTTACAGAAATCTCAGAAACTAATATCTCAAATCTCTAAAGTCTATTTATTTAAATCCAAAATCAAACAATAACGTGTAAAAAATAAACATTCTGCAAGGAAGGTCTTGTCCTGTTAACTTAAATGAAGTTGTAAGAATGAAGGATGAAATCAATAAGGCAGCATCATCAGTCTCTGATGTAGGCAATATGAAGTTTCAAACCAAGCAACAGTTTTGTTGGAGTATTCTCACCCAGATTACCACTTCAGCGTCAGATTTGTCTTTCACTTTGCCTCTGGCTGAAATTGGCCTAATCAGTGTAATGACATGCTGCAATGATTGGATTAAATCAGACTGTGCATAGAAGTAGTTCCTGATGGTAAATGATTTGATAAAGCTGAACAAGGTAATTACATTGCAGCCAGTGACGTCTCCTGAAATGACGTGGAAACGTACTCAAAGCTTACTTGTGCATAGCCTCTACACTATTTTGTGAATCTTATTGTACGGAAATTTAAAGATAATTTCTTCCCCCTCCCTCACCTCTCTGTGTCCTCCCTGGTAACAAAAACACACAGTTAACTGAGAAAACAAGTAAAAGAGGTGTGTAGATGGAATAAAGTAATATCCTGATAACATAAATGCATATTCTGCCTTCACATCTTTCTTCAAATACGTCAGGCATGAATTCACTTTATGAGTCTTTTTCAGGAAACAAGTGGGCAGTTCCAGGCCGTTCACAAGTGATCAAAACAATTGTGTATTAGGAATTGTGAAAAATACACTATATCTTTCATTATACTTTAGGAAAAAATGTTCCAGGTTTTTTCTTATTGGTGGTGAACTTAAGATGATCCATTTCAAAAGTATATCTCAAGAACAGTATGAAATGTTAGTAATGACATCTGGCTTGTTACCTAACTGTTTCCTTAGTGTGGGGACAAGAGGAGGAGTAGCTGCTGAGTCACAAGTTATTATAATGTCACTGTAATAATCAGAGCTGCACAGGGTCCAAGACGTTGCTCTGATTCTGCCAGGTTTCTAACAGATTTTTGGTCATTTATTTTAGATTCCTCATTATACTAGATCAACAGAAAAGCAACAACAAAGCAACAAAGACTGACATTATGCATGTACACAGATACTGAACTGTAGTGCCACTGAGTTAACTTGAGTTTTTTCCAATTGAGCTAGCTTAAAGTCAGTTAAATAAGTGCAGTTGGGTGTTGCTCAGTTAATTTTTGCTTCAGAAAATAATCTGATGAGACTGTTGAAAAATAACTAATGTTGTGTGCAAGTTGTGCTAAACGGAGGCAGCCTATCACTGGCATTATTAAACTCTAAAATACCATTTCAATGCAAAACATATTGCTGCAGCACAGATGTCCCTAATGTTAATGCCAATATTATCTCTGTTGTAGAGCTAATTTGTCTATTCATTTGATAATTTAGCATGAAAAAAGGGTCATGAATTAAAAATGCTGCTTATTTTGTCAACATAAAAGTTGCAATTAAAATTCGAATTAATTGCAATTAATTACACAATATGCAATCAACTTGTTTAAAAACTTTAATCGAGTCTTACCATTACTTAAAGCTGCAGTATGTAACTTTCATAATTTATTTTTTTTTTTACATATTTGCTGTCTCTGTCACTATGTCATGACAGTATGATATGAGATGGATAATCAGTGAAAAAGTCAAGCTCCTCTGCCTTCTCCCAGCGCTTCCGGTGCTAACAACCAATCAGAATAAGGAGGCGGGTCTAAGAGTTGTCAATCATTCTTTGCGTGGTGCTGGTCTACTCTCCCTTGCCCCTTTGCTCTCTGCTATGTTGATGATGGCAGATAAACGGACTTCCTAGAACAATGAGTTGTTTCTACACCATTAACCCATTGAGCAGAAAGTACAAGAGATTCATTGACAGCGTTAAGACCCGCCTCCTGGCTCTGATTGGTTGTTTATGGTCGGGAGCTGTGCATTTCTTCAAATGGCATTGATAGCTCAGGAAGGAGGTGGAGGAGATTGATTATTTCACAGATGATCCGTCTCATAACAAAGTGTCACGACGTGGTGACGGTTTTAACAAATATGTAAAAATACTCCAGTTTTTTAAAAATAAAAGTTATATACTGCAGATTTAATATATACTTTTACTTTCCAGGAATGAACCCAGAATGAGATTTGTAGAGGCGAATATCCTCCCTTCCACATTATTGCCGGGTGTTGTGGAGACGGAGGGTGGATGACCCTGGTTTGAAGCTGGGAGGAGTGTGTCACATTCCATGGCGTGGGATTCTGGTCTGAAGCCAAATACATCATGACTTCCTTTAGCTTCTCATCTGTTTTTTATTTCCACTCTGCGACTCATGTCTGTTCTTGTTTATTGCTTCAAATCGATGAGAAGAGAGCACCACTGGAAGCTGTATGAGCTGGAACAGGCTATGGTGCTCTAAGCCATGGGAAAGCAACCCGTAAAGCCATAGGATAAAAATCCGTCCATGCTGATAGCACATCAGACTGCATGCAGCGCTTAAAAGATTGCCTTTGGGTTTAAGTGTGTGTAATTTTACTTTCTGGTGGTCCTGTGAACTCAGAGTGGAAGAGGAGGGGCTGCTGAACATGGGCGGAGGTATTATGGACTGGAACGATTAGATCAGTGTTTTCAATCTTGGGGTAACAGAGAGCCGAGGGCATCACCGCACCAGCTGTGTCAACTAATTAGCACACTTTCACTTAGCGTGGAGGAGGAAATGGTCTGCTTGGACTGGGGTTGGTGCGCGTCCCTCCAGGGCTGCTGTGGGAAGTAGTTGGAGATCACTTACCCAGACTGTCAGGGGCAGCATCATCTGCCTCAAGGTGTTTTTTTTTAAAAGCACTTCATTACCGATTAAATATACTTACATGTATTTTCCCGTACACTCCCCTTACACTCTAGCATATCTGCTTTTCATTACAGTGGCATAGAAAGACGTGATTTCTCAGGAGAATTTCTCAGGAGTCATCCTTTTATCTATCTCCACTAAGGATTTTGGCCAATATCAATTCCAATGTTGATATTGCAGTAATGGCTGATAACCGATATTTACAGATGCACTACTTCACTACCCTTTCAAGACTTTGAAAAAGAGCAACAACAACAAAGAAACTACATCACAATCACTGTCACATGACCAAACAAATACCCTCTCTAGAAACAAATTGCAGCAAGATGGAAATAAATATTAATTGTTGTTAAAATCAGTCCAGTTTTATTCATCGAATGGATACCAATATATTAAAAAATGACTAATATCGACCGATACTGATGTAATTGCAGATATATTGTGCCTCCCTAATCTCCCCATGCACATCATTATAGTTCTTCATATTTATAATATTGTTAAAACAAAACCCTATCACATGGGCGCTAGTGTATTTTTATTCCGCTTGGACAAAAACAGATTCATTTTCACTTTTTCAATACTTTTGTTTTGACTAGAAACCTCTTACGATAGAGGCTTGTTGGAGATGTAGGAAATGGCTGAAGGAAACTGCGTTTTAATGAGATTCATGATTTAAGTCCCCTGAGACCTCAGATTGTAAAGTTCTGCCTGAGAGAATCCTTCTGATCCCGACCGAGACGAATGTCCTTAGCTGGAAACACAGAAATGATGTAAAGAAATAAGATGAGGTTCAGTCAGACGTGTCCACTTGTTGCTTGTTCAATCAGTGTCAGTTCAGAATGCAATAAAAAAAAAATTATTTCCTGGTTTAAATACTAACAGGTGTTCAGACTGAAACCGAAACATTCTGAAAATCTCTGAATCTTTGCATTTCAGTGGGTGATTAGTGGAAGCCATAGTGTATAACAAATACAGAAGAAGAATGGATAACAAATGTTTGAGCCTCAGATGAGGATCAAACATTACTTGACCGACGTGGAATATTAAAGAGATGCAGTAAAAATATGAAGAAACCTAAAAGTGCATCACATCCCTGTGCCTTGACCTAACCAATCAGAAACCGGTATCTTAAAATCAAATCTAAAATATAATTCAATAACAAGGGACTGTCTCTGTGACCAGACAGAGGGAACACAGTCATTTTGGGAAGCTAAATTTGACCCCTCTCTTTTGCTTTGGGCTGCTGTGTCCTAGATTCCCCTAAAGTCCCTCTGGCTCACGAACAGATAAACGTATTCAGCTGCAACTGATGATAACAGTTCAGCCCTGCAGTCCACAAGATGGCTGGTTGTTTCTCAATGTATTGTCTAAGGTATTTTTTTTTTCCTTTTATGTGTCAGAATCCAAATGTTAATTCGCTGCCAGATACAGACACTAAAATTTATTTTTGACTCCAACATGTTTTCAGACAGCATTCGAGACCAACAACCCCAACCGACAAGCATTTATTGCTTTTTAACAGTTTTATTTTATTATTTGCTACACCTTAAATATGCAGTATGTAATTTTTATAAACATGTTGGGTTTTTTTATAGTTGTTAAAAGTAACTATATGACAGTATAACTCAAGGCAGGTTATCTGTGAAAAAAAAATCTGACTTTTCCCTCTCCCTGTTGTCCTTCTGCCATTTGCAGAAATATAAAAACAACCAGTCAGAGCCAGACAGGTATTTTTCATAGTCAGCTTAATCTGATTTTCAGCTAATTTTGCTTGAGGACGAGAAGCTGCCAAATACTTGTGCACAGTTTATATGGGTTTGATCTCCTTATTGCACAAATACATATTAGATATGGACTTGAAAAAATATATATATAATTATCATATAGTCCAAGTTATATCATATTGTGAATGTATTGTGAAAATAGTGCAATTTTTTGTCTCATAAAACTAGTCATAGGAAATAGTGCTATAATTGCAAAAAGTGTGACTTTATAATAGTGAAAAATTCTGAACAGTTTGAGTGATCGCTAAAAGGATCTGATCCACACCATCTTAGATATTTTTCATTCTTGTGTCTCCAGCCTAAAGGCGGTGCTGTCAGCCCCATTGTCCAGCGGCGCCCTGGATCTGTCTGGCATCCCTCTAACGACTCGCGACATGGAGCGTCTGTCTGCACACCTGCAGCGTCACGCATCCAACGTGGTCAGCTTAGAGCTGGGCTTCACCGAGCTGACTAACGAGGCTTTCCTCCAGCTCCTCCCCACGCTGGCTGCTCTGCCGCACCTGGAGACCCTGGCTCTGAACGGAAACAGACTGACCAGAGCTATTCTGAAGGAGCTCACTGATGCCCTGAAGGTCAGAAAGGATTGTCTTATTTTTTATACCATTGATAATAATCAGGTGTTGTCATAATGTCTGGGGGATTGGTGTTTTTGTCATGGGGTTTATGTTATTCATAGTCTTTGCTTATTTATCTGTGGGTTAGGGTTTATAGTTGCCCTTGTGTCATGTTTCTAGTTTCTCTAGGTTATGGTCCATTTATGTTATGTTTATTTAATTTAAAGTTTTGTTTAGATTAGTTTCTTGCTAATCTATCCTTTCTAGCCTTGATTATTATTCTCCCTATGCTTCAGTCCTGTTATGTTCCAGTTTCCATGTTTTTGTTTTCTTTAGTTTCATTTGGGTTGAGAAGGTTCTATCATCCTTTACATGAAAGGTTTTACTTCCTGTAGTCTCTCTCTCTACTTCCTTCAGGTCAGCTTTCTTCTTGTTAATTTAGCTCTTGTGATTGACCTGTCTTACCCAATCAGTTATCTTCCTCACCTGTCTCACGTAGTATTGAAATTTCTCGTCACTCCTTTGTCTTGGGATTCTTGTGCATTTTATGTCTGTAGTTTGATGAACACTTATGTCCACGTCAAGTCTTTAAGTTTAAGTAAATCTTTACCATTCCATGTCGCCGTTTTTATTTATTCTCTTTCCTATTTTCACCATCACCAGTCGTGACAGGTGTAGTAAAATTCATTTTTCAGGTCATTAAAAAGACTAGAGTATTTAAACCTAATGTAGTTAATGTGGATCCTCAAAAATAAAAAATAATGGAGTTAAACATCTCTTTTTAATGTGAATATTTCCCATTTCAGGATCCAAGCAGTTTCCCAAGTGTGACATGGATTGATTTGGGGAACAACGTGGACATCTTCTCCTTGCCTCAGCCCTTCCTGGTCAGCCTGAGGAAGCGCTGCCCCAAGCAGGGCAACCTGCCCACCATCCTGGAGTTTGGCGAGAGTCAGGCCAGCGACCCTCCCGAAAAGCCAAGGGGTCTCGGAGAGGAGGAGGAGACTGACGATACCAACCTGACTGAGAGCATGGGCGAGCTCCGATCGGAGGTGGAGGAGGAGATGGCCGGAGAGACGGAGATCGAGGAGATGATGGAAGAGCTGTTGGACTTCGACAGGGAGATTCAGGGCAAAGACGACGAGGAGGACAGCATGTGGACGCTGGGGGAGCAGCGGAGAGCGACAGTGAGGAGCAGGAGAGCGTGGCGAGAGGAGGAAGAGAAGGAGAGTGAAAAAGAGAAGGAGGACCAGAGGAGAGACATAAGACCCAGGAGGAAGGCGGTGATGGCGGAGGACGAGGACGATACACAGAGCCGTTCATCCCGCCTGTCCTGCTCCAGCCAGTCCCAACACTCCTTTGCTGCAGTTGAGCCAATGAGAGTGGAGGAGGAGGACATGACGGACCAATCAGAACATTTAACCTGAGTGTTGCTCCCAAATCTGCTTGTGTTTTCCTTCTTGTGTCCCGTCCTGTGTGGAGAGAGGCAATGGGAGTACAGGCTGCAGTGTTGCATGCGGTCCCCATGAACAAGCCCCCGCTGGTGATTTATGACCAACCGATCTGATACACCTGAGGATGCACAGAATAGACTGATAAGGTTCAATGCAGAATGTTGATCTTTAATCAGGTCCTTCCTTGTTTTAATCGTGCTAATACCTACATGTGCCTGTAGCACCTCTGTTTGCTGGTTCAAAATGAGATGAAACCAACCCGGAGAACATTTCCCTCCCACAGCCAGCACTGACAGGATCAGAAGACGAGCAGAAATCAAAAGTTAAGCCGTTGGTGTAAATCTGCTGCTGCTGTCAAACCAAACAGGTGCGCAGTGTTTCGCAGGCGGAGAGCAAACCAGTCGCCATGAAGAAGTTGAAAAAGAAAACTTGCTATTTTAGACTGAACGTGTACAGAGGATAGATGTGCTTGGACCGGCCACGTCTTCAAACATGAAACATTTAGAAGTATTTTTCCTCATAATCTAGGTCATGCTTTTACTCCATGGTTCAGTACGCGAGCATGCGCCACATGCTTACAGCGCTGTGTTTATATATAGCCCCCGCCGCCCCTATGGTTGCACTCAGGTAGCAGTATGTAGCTTTCACCCAGCTGTGCTTTCCCTCCTCGCGTATCATAATGCAGAACTTTAGCAGATCAGCTGTATTTTTGGTTGTACTATAAATATCAAAATATATATAAGATGTTTGAGGAGATACCGTGTAGCTTAGTTCTGAGTTTCTGACAACCAACAAATAGTATTATTGGAGTCTGAAGGAGCAATATTCATGAGCTATACTAGTCTATTAGATATTTTATAAGGAAACAAGTTGTATTGTTGCAGAGAGACAGATCTAGACATGTAGATAAATATATGACAATGAAAACGTAGCTTCATCCAAATGCAGTAAATATGTATAAAGTCAGATGTTGCCTCGTTTACAGGTGGAGCTGAACAACCAGGTAATCAATCAGTAACACAGAAGAGTTGCTGAGCCACATGTAAGAAAGTCATCTTACCGGTTCGACTTAAAAAAAATTTGTTTGCCTCTTTTAAAATTCAAACATACATTTGGTACATATGCATCATCATTTCTTCCCTTCCTACTTTGTATCCATGTACTAAACCATGTTGTAGGAGTTTGTTTTCTATTGTACAATAATTGGAATCAGTGGTTCCAGAAATGCTCAAATGGTGAATATAATTTAAACCAGTTCTATATTATTATCTGAAAACTGTATTTCACTCTATTTAAAGTTGCTGACTTAGGACAAATTATGACCCCCAAGCCAACTACAATAACTCCAAGCAATCTTCCTATTTTATTATTGAAATGTTTGTTGATTTTTAAAGAGATTTTTAAACAAACATAAGATATAACTAACATCACAGACTAAATAAAACATCATGTACACAATGTACACAACTTTCATAACAAAATACGAATACATCCCATAAAGACTAAACCTTGTTTAGTAAAAACAAAAATACAGTCTGGCATGTATGAGTCCTGTCAATCATGACATTTGGCAGTCAACAATTCAAAAGATGCAAACTCAGTCAGTTTTTATCAGGTCTACCTTCACTTTTCTATTTTCTAAGGATTCCCCTAGCAGCTGCAATGAAACTAGTTAATGTTAATGCAAATGCATGTTTAAAAACATTTCAAACATTTGGCAATCATGACCTGTCTTCTAAAAGGCAAAGCTAATATCTGTCCAACATCCTTCAGCAGATTGTGTCTCCTTACATTAGACGACAAGCATGGAGAATAACTTCCATCAGTTGTTAAAACCAATAGGAAACATTCTTTAGTGAGTATTCATTTACGAATAGTCAGTACAAAACATGCTGAAAATCTTATCAAAGAGTGGGTTATGCAGCGATCCAAGCTGCAAAGATACAAAACACTAAAGGGATAAAATAAACATAATTCCTGGTGAGAAACAAATTTATCGCATTTATTCGTTTTGAAACAGACTATACAGGAAAGATCAATAAACTAATCAGAGTCAGGAAGTCTGTGCTACGAAGTGAATTGTGAAGCCTGAACAGAAAATTTTGTGCAGCTTTCAACATTAGCTTTGAAACTGGTATTTCTAAACTTCAACTGAAACATCAGAGAAAATGAGAACCTAGAGAGAAATATTTATTTTGTAGCCAGTACCTCTTATGTTTTGTAAGCTTAAAGGTTCTGTAAGCATATAACTTTCTGCTAGTGAATGAAGCTAACGGCTAGTTCAAGAAGGACTGCTCCAGTTTTAAAAGCATCATAGTGATTTACACAAACACTGTTTTATGAACCTTTGAAGGTAGATATTTTCATGGCCTCACTTTTTATGTATTTAGATGAAAAACAAAATTCATACTTACAACACAACATGCACAAATTTTTGCTTTTTGCATCACTTTCCTCTTATATGAGGCAGTTATTCTGACCTGAAAACTTTTCTGTATTTCTTTCTCATGTTTCTCTCAGGAGAATCACTGTTGATGTTTAGCCTCCAACCTCAATTTTCTGTGTGAATAACCATTGGCTCCTCTGCAAATAACCTTAAAGGTTTATTAAATAACATTTCATAAACCTCTAATGGGGTTTAAGATATTAAATTTGTATTTTTTTGTTTTTTATTGAGAAATAAGTTTTGATGTTGGCCCTTCTCAGACTAGCCATTAACTTTAAGCCTGTGGAGCCATCCAATCTAGACACTAAACGACGAGATCAAGCTTTAATTAGAATGCTGATGACACAGTAACAGCAAGCAGTGAAAAAAAAACCATTTTTAACTGTGTTGTTGATTTTGTGCAGAAATTTAGGAAACGTAAAAGTAAGTTCTTGGAAAAAAAAATCTAATTATTTTTAGTAGAGAGGCTTCTCAATGAAATTACATGTAAAAAATTCAGTTTCTTCAGAAGTACTTTTTATCTACAAACTGGAAAAAAATGACACTCAGGTTTTCAAAAGTAAATGGTTTTTGGCTATTTCGCTAGAGAGAAAAACACTTAAGGAGCACCAAGTTTATCCTTGGACATCAAACTAAAATTATAAACCTGAGTCTGCAAGGATTTATTTCAGAGCTATGTATATTTTTGGCTCCTAATCAGGTAGCTTTTAGGTCATGTTCAATATTCACTTACAGTAAGAAATGTGAACATTTTTCATTCATTCAAAGCAGTATTGTTGCTTCGGTAGTGAATGACTGCATACAAAGCTATTCTGTTCTGTGTTTCTTTCTGTCTACAACAGTAAAATAATTCCGGTGAGTCATCCTGCTAACTTCTAGCACAGTGGCTCACACAGTTTCTGTAGACCAGGGCTGGCAAGTTCAGTCCGTCAGAGATACTGTCACACAACTTTCAGATGCACCTATGTTTCAACACACAAATGGCTGAATCCCCTCATCACCATGCTATTCAATTCATTCAGGATACATCTAAAAGCTGCATCCCTGGGCACAAAACCTTACCTGCTGAGCACATTACACTGAACACCTAGGAGCACCCATGTACTCCTAGGTGCCTGCTTCATATTGAAGTCCAGCCCAATCAAACTCCCCAATCAAAGAAGCGCTATCAATTTAGACATTAATGGACCCTGTGACGGTCTGCTAAGGCCAGTTTCTGCAGATCTAGGTTGACGATGCACCACCTGTCGGACTTTGTTCTGCGCTTAATTCTTGCTTGTGCTGCTGCTTCAGACTGCTGAGAGAAATATTCAATGTGCCTCTGTTGTTAATTTTCACTCGATTTTGCGGTGCATTCACGTGATCTTTGAGTGGAACTAAATAAGCTGTGAAAAGGGAAAAGATTAGTTTGTATTCTGATCTCGAGTCAACAGTTTCACTCAGCAAGATGGGGCTCATACTTTCTCTCTTGTAAAACTTACTAACGACGTCAGACACTGACACAGCACAACTGCAGTTAGTCTCTAATAGAATCAGCCGCATCATAATAATGGTAAATCAAACTGTAGCATCAGTCAGACATTAGCACACCATGGTCTCTTTGAACCACCACAGCTCCAGATGTTTTTATGTTTATGACTTCAGTCTTAAGTGATCAAACGATGGGCCAAATGACATCACTTGAGGACATTTATTTGACTTAAAACACTTCAGTAGAAAGAGAAAAAAAGGCCGTACAGTGCCAATAGAAGATTTTCCGACTCTTTCAAAGCTTCTTATTTTACTGTATATTCAATAAGAGGCTCAGCAAACACTGAACCCCATGCTGACCAATCGCAGGCATGTTTCTGGAGTGTTTCATTAATCAAGTCTCAGTTATGTAAAATAGAGAGGGGTTTTTACAAAGCACAGACACAGGGAGGAATACTGGAATACTGTGTAAGACTTAATGTGTGCAGCATGGGGATAAATATTGACAATAACCCATTTAATTTTGAGACAGTGAGGTGTTTCTTTATTGCTCTCAGCAGGATATTCCCAGAATCAGATCCTACCAGAAGTGCCGTAAATGATTATCAGGCTTTAAATTTTTACCTGACGTAATTTAAACCAGAATCTATTACACCCAAATTTTACCAGGTGGATTTTAGAGAAAGGTGGACAGAGAAAATATTATGTGATTATTTTACCAGTATCACACTATTGCATGTTTCTCTTGCAATGCCATTATGATGAGTATAATTCAAACATTGTGGTCACCTTCTGATGCTCTGTACCAGATTACAGGATAAGGTAAAAACAGTAAAACAAAACAGAAACATACAACAACGCAGATTAGTTTTGACAGACAAACACAAGTATTGACTTGATCACTAGCACACACACAGTTATAATTAAAGATTACATTTTTAAGCAGTTTTTATCTTATTTTTCTAAGTTAGACTAAAAAAAGCCTCAGAGATGTAATGATCCTCACATCATCAGGCAATATTTTCCACTCATTAGTTGCCTTTACAGAAAAAGCCAATTTCCCAGTAGCAGTTCGGTGAAATAGGATGCACATTTTCTCCCAGATGATATTCTCACTGATTGAATCATTTCTAAAGGGCGAGTATGCATAAAGTCAGACAGCGGAGGAAGGGCCAGATCATTTACAATTGTTTTAACAAGACACAAATGACAAAATCTAACATATTTACAGCTCATGAACTTGTATTTCTCTAGAATCCTACAGTGGTGGAAATGATGTGGCTTTTTTTGTCAAGGCTTTTAGAGTCTATTTAAATAAAGTCTGCATTAAGTCGGAACTTGATGCAACCTTAAATTTTTTTTTACATTTTTTAAGGTTGAGTTTTATTTCTATCTTCAGATTGTTACCTAAGACTAATTAACCTAATAGTCAAGTTTTTGGACTGTGGGAGAAAACTGGAGCACCTGGAGAAAACCAATGCATGAGCAGGGAGAATATGCAAACTCTAGACTGGGATTCAAACCAGTACCTTTTTGCTGCAAGTCAACTATACAACTTAGCTGTATAGTTGCATCAACACACTAGAATGTTACTTGACATCAGTCTACTCAAAAGCCAACGTAGGTACACCTATTCATTAAACTTAACTCAGAAAAACAACCATTTTTGAAGAGAGTGTGAAAATCCAGACACTTTTTTTAGACTAAGACAAATTATGCCCAAAAACTGTATGGAATTTAAGGTCTTTCTTTTAATAAACATTTGATAAACTATCATATTTTGGATCTATTATAATTTTGTTATTCCCTTTCAACTTTATTTTAAATTTTATATTAAGTTTTTTGTTAAGCAGGGACAATTAGTTACAATAAAAATGTTGGTGGTTTTAATAAGAAAAGAAGAATCTTATTTTCATGGAGCTCAAGTTCTTTCCCCTTTGTCCTTCCTGGGTAAACATTTAGTCATCACTGCACTTTACAAAACATTAAGCTGATCCTCATTCTCCACATACATACTTTTGATGTTCCACAAAGGAATGTGGAACGTCAAAAAAATTTGCAAAATGTCCTCACATTTAGACCCACAGATGTGCCTGCATATACGGCAAGACAAGAGACAGAGTGACAGCAGCTTTGCTATGAGGGCTCTCAAGGTTGGTTTATCTTAGGGCAGGAAAACACATCTGAAAAACAACCAGGACTTATAATGGCCTTGAAAAAAAATTCTTTAGAAACCTTGAAGATAACACACTTGAGTCTGGACCTTTCCCTGGAAGGATCGGAAAACTTTCCCTTATCACAGATGGAGAAGACAGCCATAAATTAAACGTCATAAAATGACTTTAATGTAGAACTGAGCTTAGATTTACCAAATACTCTCTACCAAAGTTAAATATATCCTTTCCCTCTGGTAAAGCCTTACAAATTCATCCAGAACCGTCCGGTGGTCTATTTTAACTGAATCTTCATCTTAGCTGTTCATCAGTGACAGAATGACATTTTTATGGACAGGTGTTAATGTTCATTGATACCAGCAGGATATTAACAGCTTTGCACATCCAACTAATATCAAAGAAAGAGGAATCCCTTTAATCCACCCTAACAATAACGGAGTCTCCAAAACCAGTTTTATAAAGAATGAACCCTTTACAACAACTGACTTTAAATATTGCTTGCTATCTTGTACTTGAACTGTCCTGTGTTGTTCTGTCAGAGCAACAGACTTTGTTTATTCAGTGCTTTGGGGTCAGGGTCTTGCAGGTTCATTGCGGTGATTACTCTGACTGCCTTCCAACTGCTCGCAACGAGCCCTGAGCGGAGGTACGTGTACTTAATCATAATGAGCCGCCGCCACGCACACGTCTGCTTATAATGTCAAGGTCACAGCAAATCGAAACAACCAGACCGCTGCTTGAATTAGCTCCATAAATCAACAGATGGAGGCGATTAATTGGAATCTTCTGATTCAGGAAATTCAATATAAAGAATTATCTTGACAGTACTTCAGCGTTTGGTGAGAGAAGCTCACATGTTGATCAGTTCGGGGCAAAGTTTTAAATTATAGTGAAGTACGTTTATTTTTACTTCTTGCACTCTGTGTAGGATTCCAGAGGCAGAATGGCGAGTCCCTCTCTGTTACAGTAAGACGATCCTGGCATTCACCTTGGACTTACAGAAAGCAAGGAAAGATACTGTACATCCTCCTCAAGGACTCTACTGAGCTCATGTAGAAAAATAAACATTGCAGTGAATCTGTAGGCATGAATGGCCTTGGATCGTTTCTTGATCAGTGATTCTTTATTCTCTATATGCTCCTCAATCTACAGTATGCTTCTGTAATATTCTTTATACTAACTTAATTTTTTGTCACTTTATTAATATGATTGTTTTGAAGAACTTTATAGACTTACTAAAATCCAAGATGATTTGTATGACTGTGATTTGCTGTTTTGCCTTGGGTCTAACAAATAAAGTCTATGATAAGAGTAAGAAATAACTCAGCTATTTTGTCTTTGTGACTCCTTTCATTTGCAACAGCCACTTATCTGATTTCACCAAAACAGCTGCTTCCTCAGTGGAATTAGAAATAAATAGACAGTGCTATAGATAAAGTTAAAATAGTAAATGACATACTTTGCAAAAGTATTTATGCAGTTACTTTCAAAAACGTATTTTTTTTTTTCAGCTTTAAAACAGGAGGGCATTGTTTTGACATGTAATTTGACAGCTTGTTCAACTCAAGAAAACCCAAAAAGTCAATTGAGGGTGGGATATTAAAAAGCTACAATAACCTGGTTGCACAAATGTTTACACCTTTAAACTAACTGCAGTTTCTATTCATAGAGTGAAACACAAACACACACTTTAATCATAAATTGGTTTAAAACCTTAATGCACATACAGATGAGATACACTAATGTTTGTGGTTGCACTTTGAGAAAATATGAAGAAAACTTTAAGAGGTATGAAAACTTTTGCAAGATAATGAATTTTGATCTTTCTAATTTCTTTTTGCATTTTTAAACTTCTTTGAATAATGAAAGTAAATTATATGACATTCATTGCTGAAAATTACTTTCCTTGAGTCAAAGGTGAACTGATCTTTGAAAACCTCGGAATATGACATCTTGTATAAGAGCTACAAATTATTTTTACGTTTCAGAATTTGGGGAGAGAAGGAAAAAAATTCATAAACCAGTCACAAAATCCAAAGTCATTGTACAACTTACTTTAGAAAATGACTGTTTCCATCTCTCCATGAGTCTATAAGGCATTTTCAGATCAGTATAAGACAAAAGGAATAGACGACAGCTAACTTATTTCTAAATAAATGTTTTCCAATATTCTCAACACGTTCAAAAATCATGAAAGTGTGTATCACACAAGCTGCAGTACAGACCAAAACTAGTGTATGCTTAGTGACATCTAGTGGACATTAAGATAATTTGCACATTCATGTTTCTTTTCGCTTGTTGAAAATGTGCACGCTTTTGTTTACTTGTTAGAGGAGAAACCTTAAATATTTCTATTTCGGTGACTCCATGACAATATCGTTCATGTAATGTGCTAAAATAATATTAATATATATATATATTTTTTTTTTTTTTTTTTTTGGGGGGGGGGGGTAAAACACGTGACCATGAAGTCGTGACGAAGTCAACCACAACAAAATCTAACATTTTAAAAGGAAAATAAATTATGTAAAAATATTTTTTACAGTCAGAGAGTATGAGAAACAACATAGTTGCAAGAATATTTCAATGTATACATAACTTTGCGTTTATCTATTTATTATGACGTACGGAACTTGACGTCGTGCGTGCTCTGCGTCCAAAGTCTACGTCCCTTCCGGTGAGTGGGGCCTTTTTTGTTTTCCCGTATCCGCCATTTCAGTTTTTGAAGTTAGTTGTCATCAGCGGCTGGTTTGTAGCAACGTTCGTGCCTCTGACACAAGCTGTATGATTGGTAGACCAGCAAGCTGACCACAGACCACACCGGAGGTGTTTTTACAGCGCGGTTTTCCTCCTGTATCTGCGGATTGGAGCCCACACGGCCAGCTGCGGATGTCGCCTGTTTACTGAACGTGCTCTCGGCGCTAAAGTTTTTTGTATGAGTTGAAGGCTCCGCTTGTGGATAACGGGAGGGAGAGCAGGGAAGGCCACGGGTAAAGCCTCGGCTTTGTGTTGGTGATCATGGCCGGAAGATTTGACGCGTCGGACCGCGAGAGCTGGTACTGGGGCCGCTTGACCAGAGCGGAGACGGTGTGTATGCTGCAGGGGCAGCGGCACGGCGTGTTTCTGGTGCGGGACTCCATCACCAGCCCCGGCGACTACGTGCTGTCTGTGTCGGAGAACTCCAGAGTCTCGCATTATATAATTAACACGAACAGCCGAAAGCCCGAGCCAGGTAAGAGCACAGAGAGGGGGCGTGGAGGGGCTCGGTGCACGGTGGTGCCACCGATGGGACCATTCTTGCATGACTTGCACCATAGAAGAGGCGCAATAGTGCCACTCTTTTTCCAGCATAGGGAATATAGATGGCCATGCACAATGAGACGTGCTTTAGTCCATCATAATCTGGTCTGTTGTAGCATATTGTGACTAGAGATGGGTGACTATAAATCATATAGATTCATTAACAGAATGAGCTATATTTGCAGCGCAGAGATAAATATACCCCCAGAAAGTGCAGGTAATGTTCACAAGAACTTCAAATTATCTTAGTTTTGACGCTTAAGGCTCCTGTCCCAGGCCTGTCACGATAACAGATTTTGCTGAACGATAAATTGTCCCAGAAATTATTGCAATAAACGATACTATTGTTGTTTTGAGACCATTTTCAAGTACTGTAATAGTAATGGTGAAAGAATACATTCTCAAAGATTAATAAGCTTTAAAGTATAATAAATATTTACGACTGGAACTGGAAGACATTTTTAATATTCAAAATAAATATACAAAACAAGAGAAACAAAGACAGTCTATTTGAACAAAATTGCCTTTTAAAAGTAGTTGAGACCAATGAAGACTTTTGTCATCCAGTTTTTGGGAGGAAAAAGAGAGAGAGAGAAAACAATAAATCATCCAAATGAAAAGTATTGAGTTCACTTTCATTTATCATGCAATTAACTTGTTTATCTCTTATTGCAACAGGCCTACCTGTCCCTCAACATTTGAGGGAAAAACATAAAATAAGGAAACCAAGATGCTTCCTGGTCACTTTGGAAATCACCAACATCATGACTCGTTACAGAAATAGTCTTGCATGTTACACTTGTGAACTCATCATCAACACGGTTGGCCCATTCTTGAGCATTTGCGGTGCTCGAGAATGCATTTTAATTTACACATTTTGACAGATCTCAGACTTCATGGTTTGTGATCAGACAAACCATTGATTTTATTGTTCTAAATCAAATTTGTTTGGGTTACAGTAGGTAAGTTGTCCATCTGGAATGGGTTGTAATTAGTTGGCTTGTCACAATAAACAACAAATCAACTAATTGCATGATATATTAAAGGTTTTCTCTTTCCACCAAAAACTGGATGACATAATTCTTCACTCTGGTGTTTTGATTTCAACTAGACCTTTTTCTGAAGGACAGTTTTGTTGATAGAGACATAATAATCTTTTTTTTTCTGTTTTTGTATGTTTATTTTGTACATTTTAAATGTATGTAATAAATATACAACAACAACAAAAAACAAGTTTGGAAGAACTGAGGATTAATGTATACCAAAACAAGTGGATTCAAAGTGTTTGTGGAAAGAACCTAAGTTCTGGATTCAAGTTTGGATCCACCTTTTCAAGACATTTGGTCTACATGTTGCATATCAAAACAAACCAGCAGGGCCAGCCTGAAGTACAAGCAAACCAAAACGCTACAGGAATTCTGGTTGTTTCAAAAATTTCAACTTTGGATTTGTAGATGCATTCAAATTATAGTTATATATTTATAACAAGGCAAAGAAAAAAATTCTGTTCAGGACCTCACTTGGCCTGTCCTGATAACAAATTTTGCTGGACGATAAATTGTCCCAGAAGTTATTGCGATAAACAATAACCTTAATGTTTGAGGTATGGCTTGTGGTATAAAAATGCAAATTCATCCTGTCAGAGACGAGCTTTAATTTTGTAAACAACACTTAAAAGTGGAACTGAAAGATATTTTAAGTATCCAAAATAAAACACAACAGCCATCAGTAAAGCCATCAGTAAATGGACAACGATCCTTCTGGAAAAGATGTTAATCATTAGAATGGAAATCATTGAGCTCATTTTAAATTATCTTGCGATTGATTAATTGCGTCAGTCTTAGACCTCAGACACTGACTTTGCTTTAGAGCACCTGTCTATTGTTTCAGGCAAAAGAAAATAAAATTAGTGTAAATGAAAATTTGTTCTACCTTCCCTCCTTCTCCTGTGTCGGACCAGGTTCGCCTCCTCACAAGTTTCGTATTGGTGACCAGGAATTTGAGTCTCTTCCCGCTCTGCTCGAGTTCTACAAAATCCACTACTTGGACACCACCACCTTGATAGGTCCCATGAACAAGTCCAAAAATCCCCGTTCCGCCCGAGGCGTGGCCAAACCTCCAGCGCGCTTGGAAGATGAGTACGTCCGGGGGCTTTTCGACTTCCCCGGCAACGATGAGGAAGATCTCCCATTTCGGATGGGGGACATCCTCAGAGTGCTGGAGAAGCCTGAGGAGCAGTGGTGGAATGCCCAGAACTCTGAAGGAAAAACAGGGATGATCCCAGTCCCATACGTGGAGCAGTTCAGACCGGCGTCTCCGAGTGCGGTGGCAGGGGCCGGCGTGCCTGCGGTGCCGCCTGCAGGGAACTCGGACAACTCTGCAGCTCAGTCCGGCGCTCCGTTGACGGGAGACCCCAGCCAGTACGCCCAGCCCACTCCTCTTCCGAATCTCCAGAACGGACCAGTCTATGCCAGGGCCATACAGAAAAGGGTGCCCAACGCCTACGACAAGACTGCCCTGGCCTTGGAGGTAAATATAGTCATAGAGCTGTCTTATTGCTCTCTTTTTACCTGCAGCTCAGGAAATGGTTATTGTTGAAATGTGATGCCAAGTCTTGAACATTTAGCTAGGTTTATATCGCATTTTCAGAATTGAATCAAAGTTCTTATGATTTTTCTGCATATTTCAGTGCAGTGCCTTGATAACAGTTTCTAACTCAACATTTCCACGATTTTGCTTTTTGGTTCCCATCAGAGTTTGATGAAACTGTCTCCTCCCCAAACCAACTAGATTTTCTAGACAAACGAACCAGAGCTCAATTAAAGCGAACTAAACAGGACTGTGTGATTGCAGCCTTGGGCTACATTTATACAAGATTGCTGTCAGGAAACTGCCGAACCTCCAACACATCTTGAGGCTGCTGTAGTTGTCATGCCAAGCGACTCATATGGCGCCATAATCTTAGCATGTTGTCCAAATGCACATTCACTTTTGATCTTTAGTTTCTACCTCATTAGAAAACAGTAGTCTGTTTCCCATGAACCAAGAAGTCCTGCAACACACAGAATACATATCAGAAGTTGTGTTAAACCAACCAGGCTAAATAGTGCAACACATCGCAGTGCTATCCACCATTGTTTTTATCTGCCCATGCATACATAGAATAAACCCTGTATTTGTGTAAGCGAGCGAAACAAAAATGTCACCGTTTCACTCAAAATCTGCTTCATCTAACATGGCGTCAGTGGCGCTTTGAATCTAACAAATGCTATCAAAATATGCTCCTAATGCTGGGTAAGCTGCACTTTGTGCCTGGGCTGTTCAACTGAAGCGGAAGTGAGAGCGGGGCTCCCACGGAGCAGGTCATCGGGGGAAGGAAATAGTTTGTGTTTGGGAACAGGACCATTTCCTCTGGTTTCTGTGAAGCCTGGAATCCAGCTGAGCCAGGAGTGGGATGAGCAGGCAGGCCAAGCGAAATGCCTCGTTGTCCCCCGCTCCACGCCCCGCTGCTGGACAGTGTGGCTGCACATCCAGAGCCAGTGTTTGACCCTTTGTGTCTTGACAAAGCACAAGCAATGTGCTTGTGGCTCATTTTTCTTTTTGATAGTCTTCTACCAGTTTGAAAACAGGACAAATCTGTTTGAAGTTGTTCTGTGGAAAGAAACCTGTATCCAACAGGAGTCTGCCCTGAGTGACTCAGCATGCTGGCACTGAGTGGTTAATAAGTAGCTCACGTCTCCTTGTTTCCAAAAACCAAAATTTAAAGATCTATACCGAGCAATTGAAAGCAGCTTTTTATTATGTAACATATTTCATAGGGTATAAACAGAACCAGCCAATGCTTTCAGCCATTTGCTTCACCTGAGAAACACTTCAACTCAAACTGCAAGTCCACAATTCTTTGGCAGTCTGAAAATTTTGTTTTTCAGGTTTATCTAATCTACAAATAATTTATGTCTCTCAAAGGGAAGTTAAATGTTCTAACTCGTTATCATGATCCAAACATCTTCAAATTATTATTGAGAATATGTGATGCTCCAGTAGCAGTCTTCCAATGAACTTGAAGAGGCCTCTGACTGAAGACTGCATAATGGTCTCATGGCGGTCATGACAAGCCTGCAGCTCAATTTTTGGGCAACAGAAAAGACATTCCACAGTAACACATCGTGGATGGCACTGTCAGGATAATAAGCTCTGCTAATCCACATCGTTTGCTTTAAATCTCCATCTGTGTGTGTGATTAGAAAGCAAGGAGCCGTTGGAGAACTTCTTCCTTTTTATGCCTCCATCTTTCCTTTTGTACAACATCCATATGTTCTTTTATCCAATTCAACCAATCTGTCCATCCACAGAGTGGTAGAAATTCTAGAGGTTCCATATTTAAGATCGTGTAACTGTAAAGATGTTGAATGGTTTTATTTCTGTTTATTCTTTTAAAACAGAAAAAATGACTGATATGGACGATAACCACGTATAGCATTTAGAAATTCTGAATTAAAAGCTGTAAAACTAAGAATTCCCAGCTTTTTTTTTTTGTCAACACACCAACAAATGACATGTACGATAGTACACTTTTGTCCTAAATATCAGATGAGGATTAGGAACATATGGTTTGTATAATTTGGAAAAATCTTTCTTAATTTTTTGGTTAATTCAAAACTACCTTATTAAAAACATCTGGTGCTTTTTCTCTTGTATTACTGTTGCATCTCAAAGAAAACCTAAAATCAGTCAGAAAAAATGGGTCAGTGCATCTGTAGTTTTTTTTTTTTTTTTCTTTGAGTTTTTTTATTACAGCTTCTTGTTGATTAGTTTAGTGGCAAGTGGATCTCTGCTACGAATGTACAGGAATTACATTTTTGTGATTAAAAATTCAGTTTTCTTCTAACATGGCAGCATATTGTTATGCAGTCTACTAGTGTTGTTTATGCCTTCAGTTTTTGAATCTGTAAAGTTGATCATGGTTTGGTGATAGCAAAGGTTGCAAAGGAAGTCAAACTTCCTGCCGTCGGTGAACAAAAAGTTATCTCCAGCTTGGCTTGAAAGTTTGCTGACAGGTTGAACGTTGGAGTCTGGTAGCCGTATTTCTGCCTCTGACTGTTTTATTGAAAACCAAAATCATTGTTAAACGTTAAAATCTGCAGCTTGAACCATTTGTTCTTGTTCTCCCCTGATGACCCGATCAGTCAGACAGAGAGACCACGTTGCAGTAAATTACGACCTCTAGCTGACACAAAGTCAGAGTGGAGGTACTGGTAATGGAATATATTAGCATATAATTCAGCACTCCTGAACAAAGAAAGAAACTCAGGACTGCTGCAGTTATCGGGGATTGGCAAAAGGAGTAAAACACAAGGTGAGCAGAAGTGGACGGTCACTCTAAGATGAGTAGGATTGCCTGGAAGTGGAGCTTAGCAGCTAAATAAAGCTAAAGAATAATGACTACATTGTTACTAAACCATGTCAGGTAAACAGGCTGGATAGTTAATAAGAAATCATAAACACACTGGCAGAGTTCATCCACAGTGTTACATTTAATTTTACATCTCTGTAATTTATTTAAATGCTGCAGTGCCTAATTTATTCATGTATCTAAATAAGCAGTGGATTTAATGTTTTCTTGAGCTACTTTAAAACATTTGTAAAGATGACTAACTTTCTCTATGAATGCTGATGTTTCTTCTATTTTTAGTAAAGCGTTAACAAGCGTTTGGTCGAGGCCAGTTTCTGGTTTTGTTGTAGGTTTTCTGAATCCAGTGGAGTAAACATATGATCTAATGTCTATTTATATATATATATATATTTTTTAATGATCAGTAGGCCTGTTGCAATAACAAATATTGTTGGAATTGTTCCAGTAGTTATTGCGATAATGTTGTTAATCTTCGATTAATGTATTGCTAATGGAATGATAATTCAAGTTCACTCTCTCAAAGACCAATCAACTTTAATTTATTAAAGAACACAACACTGGAAAAATATATATATATATATATTTGTTGCTGAGCTCATATGTCTTATTTACTCAATAATTTAACAGCAAAAGGATTTTTGAATTGAAAATATTTATTTTTGAGACGTGATTTTTGATTAAAATTCATTTCCATCAATTAATTACAAATTAATAATTAAAAATCAATTAACCCTGTAATTAACAAATTTTAATTGAGTCTCATCACAGAACAATTTCTTTTACAATTTGTTTCAAAAAATGTTAATTTATTTACAAAATCAATAAAAATTATTTAATCCTTGAATTTTGAATGAAACACTTGATATGCAGACAAGCATATATCTTATTTTTAGTCCTGCTTCACTATTATTGCAAATCCTAATAAAACCATAATAAAATTTTGGTTGTAACATGTAAAATAATAGGGTTGAAATTAGTTTTGTGAAGAATCCTAACACTTGATCTGATCGGAAATCTGTCATTTCCTGTCTGGAATCATCAGGTATCGTCATCGTCACTCTGAGTTATCGGATTGTTCCTCTTCTGCTCTTGTCAATGTCGACTTGAACTTTGTACTTGTCTGGTAGCACCTGTTTGCTCAGGTTAATTGCTGCAGGACCAGCCGCTCCTCTCCCTTTGCAGGTCATACGTAGACTTGCAGGTTTTGTACAAGACAGGTGCTTGAAAAACTTCAGTTTCATGTAGGTTTTTTCCGAGTTTGAAAAGTGCACAATTTTGTGCAATGACATTTTATTAAAAGCCTAAATGTGGAAAGCATTGTTTACAGTTGAACCCAGATATTTCCATACACCTGATAAAAAGACACACTCATTTTTTCCCCTCACTGCCTGAAGTTAAATCAAACTAAATGTTTCTTGCTTCAGGTCATTTAGAATTACCAAAAATATTTCCATAAGCTAAATGCCAGGAAACCCTTTTTTCCATGTTTCTAGTAGGTGTGCACCGATTGCAGTTTTCTGGCTGATCGCAGATTACCGATCTTTCAAAAAGCTTATCCTGCCGATTCCGATTTTGGCTGATACCAATTGTTTTTTGTTGCGATTTACTGGATGTTTGTGAAAGACATTTTAAAATGTAAAACTTTGTTATATTTTAGTTTACCTTATTCCTGCTATGGGACAGAATACTATTACAAGACATTATTAATATTAATGATATATGTATAATAGTGAACTGAAACTGTTGTAGTTCATTTGTATTGTGTGGTTTTGGAAAAGTGTGAAAACTTACCTTGAAAGTGCTTGAATTTTACCGTATTAACTCTGATCTTTGCTCTGTTTGACGCGTTTCTGTTCCTCATGTTCTCTCTTTCTCCCTCCCAGGTGGGTGACATGGTGAAGGTGACCAAAATAAACGTGAACGGCCAGTGGGAAGGCGAATGTAAAGGCAAGCATGGCCACTTTCCTTTCACGCACGTGAAGCTGCTGGACCAGCACAGCGCTGAGGACGAACTGAGCTGAGGGCGGACCGCGACTCCACCACCTGGACACTAGTACTAGATCCTTCCTCACCTCTCTTTTTTCTCACCTACTCCCCCGCCACCCATCCTGCTCACTCCCCCAACCCTCCCCTTCCTCCCTGAGCTTTTAGCCGCACCAAGTACAGTTTCTGAGAATCACCAAGAACAAAGCAGGCCCTCGTCGGACCCCCTCCACCCTCACGTGATCCGTTTCTACTCGTATTAATAATCACCTCCTCTTCCTCGTCGTCCTTCCTGCTCTCCCAGACTGCAACACGGAAGATGAACCTGCCTCTGCTGCTCCACGGACTCGGCGACCGCTCCCTGTAACTCGTTCCTGCCGTGGACGGCTTATCGACGCTCGCTCCTAAGGAGACTCCTTGACGTAGCGTTCAACCACTTCCTCTCCCTGTGTGGAAACCAGTAATGGCTGCTGTCATTTTTTTTTTTTTTTTTTTATAATCTTCCACTAAGGGTCACTCAGGCTGCATTCATGCCAGATGGGAAAACAGAACGTTTGCTCTAATAATAACTGGTTTCCATGAATCTTCAAAGATTTTAGTGATTCAATTTAATTTTTGACATCCAAATCCTCATGTATTGGAAAAAGGAGAAATTATTTTAGTTCTCTTGCTGCATCTTCATCATCCATGTGAAGATGCAGCTTCAGGAGACAGATTTTAGATGTCAGTTTCCCATTCCCGTCTCGATTTTAAACCTATTTTTAAAAAGTCCTTTTAATCTAAATGTGCTCACAGTTCCGACGTTATCTTTCCCTCTTCGTTTGTGTGAACTCAGATTTCCTCGTGAAGTTCTTTGAAGTAAAAATTGCCAATCTTGATTTTAAATAACTTCACCTGGTGGTACCAACTTTAGCTGATTCTAGCTTCTTTTTAGGAACCTTAAGAATAAAAACAGGATGTATTTCTGTTCTGGCTGCCATTTTCAACCATTAGAAATGATATTAGGAGAAGAGATGACATCATGTCATTCACTGGAAAATGGTTTTGCAAGAGAAACTGATTATAGTTGATGTCTTGAGCTGCCTTTAGCTCAGCTAGCTTAAAAAGAACAACTGTCTCAGTGTGTATTACACTGAGTTTTCCAAAATTCTCACAGTAAAAATGTAGTGATCAGTTTATACATTTTTCCATACCATTTTCCATGTATTTTTTATTAATCTGTACAGCACCTTGAGCTGCTTTTAGTTTGAAGAGTGCTTTATAATTAAAATTAATTGATTGATTGATTGATTGATGGATTGCTTGAAAAGTCTGCAGTGGTAGTATTTCTCTTTTGTCTTTGGCTAAAGACCATGAGCCATTTCTTCTTCTTGTGCTAGAATCACATGTTTGTTTTGGTTGTACTTACCCAGAATGCCCTTTGACTTCTTGCGTTCAAGCGGTCTCCGGTCCGCTTCCATTCACATTATGCATTCAAACCTCATCAGACTTCACTTTAATCAAACCGAGACCTAGGTTTTTAGCCAGAACAAAGTTAACTTTTTTGGCCCGCATCAGAGTCTGACTGTGCATTCAGACCTCCGCAAACCAACCGGACGTCTAGGCAAACAAATTACAGTTTGATTAAAGCAGACTAACCAGGGCTGGTATAAAAAATTACATTGCGTCTATAACAGCATTCACTTCGAAGATCGGTGATATTTTAGTAGGCAAACCATCATCGGTCAGTTCTGTTTGTCAGCTGATTTCTCGATACTTGTGTACTTTAAATTTGCATTAATTTTGATGAAAACGAACGGAAACCTGAGGAGTGCTCTGTTTCATTGTTGAAGGACTCTTCCCTTTACTGCCCATGAATGCAGCAATATCCTGCGTGAACCCCTGACTTTGAAGGACTGAAGAAACAGGGCTCATATTCAGCAGCAAACCGTTTCCAAAAAGACATGAAGGCATAGAACACTCGGTTAAATGGAGTATCGAACACTCGAGTTCAAACCAGCAGCTACAGTAAGAGCAACTGGATGTAGTCGCAATGGAGAAACCGCGAGACTGTTGACGAGGTGGGGATAAAGGCAACACTACATTCTCTCACCTGAACCTCGCTCCACCGATCACCTCCAACCACGCACCACCAAGTAGTCCTTTGTAGGATTCATAGAACATATTGTTATGGAATGATGTAACTGTGGTTCTCATTTCATGCTGAGTATTGTTTATATCTTACTAGTTGTCTTCATAGCTGCTTTGATTTTAACATTGGGAGGGCACTACATCTCTGTGGTAGAGGAACTGACCGACCCTCGCATGTTCTCACTCTGCCTCTGATGGACACAATTGAAGTAAAACAGACTGAATGTAGGAGGCTGCCAGCCACTCTAGTTAGAACCGTCTTATCATATTAGCATTCTGCATTCAGCCCACTGAATTTACCCTACTAAAGCTGACAGCGGTGTGTCCACGTCTCGTCGTGTGTGTCAAAGGAAGGAGAAAGTGGTGTTATTTGGTACCTGTCCTTGTTTTAAAGCCTTCAGTGAACTTCTTGAGCAAGTTAGTTCTTTTTTTAAATTTTATTAGTTTATTTTTTGCTCTTCCTCATTTAAAAGACCTGTTTAGTTGCAAAGCACAGGCCCAAGCAGACTGTATCTTTGTATTGTTTTACCTCTTCCTTTTCACAGTTTCTTTGAGGTTTGTAGTTCATGATGTTTTTCGCCCCTTTAGGAAGGTGTTTTGTTGTGACAATCATCAGCGCTACTGTTTATCATGATGCAGACTTGTGAACAAAAGCTGAAAACCTTTAAGCGTGATCTGTGGGAACGCATCCTCTCCTCCTCTCTGCTTGTGATGCTGCAGCCACCTGCAGATGGCGCTGCAGCAACATTCGGACAGATGGGATCATGTTCTGCATGTCCTGATGACAGTGAAGGGATGGAGGGATTCCTCTGGTAAAGATGTGTACAATGCCTTAGAGTGCTTTCTACTCCGAAACCTTTAATTTCAGTGTATTTACTTAGTGGGGAGAGAAATTCAACGCTATCAAGTCTGAATGGGTATTTTAGTTAGTGATATAAGATGAGCATGGAAGACGGTTAGTGTTTATTATTGCCTCATATTTTTAATCATTATCTTGTGTGTAACGGTTTTGTTGTCAGTCTCCCATTAGAAACCAACAGGTTTTTATTTAATGATTTGGAAATTCACCAAATAGTCTAACAAGGATTACTGTGGATGAAAATCAGGCCTATAGCATCACATATCCTCTACTGTACTTTCTGTTGTGTGTTTTCCACACCCTTTAAAGAAAATCCCAAACTAGGGCTGAAGCGATGAATCGATTATTCAAATAATCGTCAGCTAATTTAGTAAGCGAGTAATTGTTAACTGGAGCATACAGACTCAAAAAATGCCATTTTTCTGAAAGAACACAGAGCAGTAATTAAGCCACAACTGAACAAAAATGTATGCAATGTGAGTTTAAAGATAAAAAAAATTCAATTGTCTGAAAAAATGTTCTACCTATAATTCCTCAATTTTTAGAGTCTGAAAAGAAAAACTCACCGATTAACCACCTTTTGCAATTCTTTTAATCGGTTAATCCAAAAATAATCAGTTTAACATTTTAAGCTAAAAAATGTCTCTTATTTAAAATATGAATTTAATTGGTTATTTGGATTATCCACAAACATCCAGCAGTTTCTATGGATCCCCAAGATGCCACCTACTGTATGCCACTGAAGAAGTTTTAAGGTTCTTTTGAAGGGATTGTTGGGAGTGGTTTTGTTTAGAGGAGAACCTCCTCCCCAACTAAATGAATGCACCCAAGTTAAAGGCTGTTATTTGTTCTCATTACTTCAGAGCGATCTTGTGCTGCTTCAAAAACGCTGAGTTTATTTTAAGGCTTTTTACACATCTTTGTCAGGGGTGCCAATAAATGTTCACGCCTCTCTTAATGCACCGTTTGCATTATGATGCTATCGGTCTTAAGGTGGCCCCTGACCTTATTTTCTGTCCTGCCTTCATTTATTTTTCTTTTCTGTTTTTTTCATGCTCTAGTAATATTGTAGTGACTCAGAGGAGAAACCTTTATTTACTGCCAGCTTTTAATACAGTCCATTTATCTGTGTGTGGTTCTGATCAAATCCGCCTTGTTTCTCTCACTCTGCATACAGCAGGTGCTCTGCCACATAACTCATCATCTAAATTGTGTTGCCAATGAAACCACCAAGAAGTATTTTTTTAGTAGCCCTGCATGAAGTCATTCATTTCCTTTCAGAAGAAGGAAGGAGGTGGCAGAGTGCCAGTGGAAACTGTGTAATATCGAAATGTGCCATTTTATTATAACACTATATTCTTTCAAGACAATTGAAATTACCTTTTTATTTTCAGTAGCATGTAATGTGTTAATATACTAGTAAATAAAGTCAAACCTATGAAAAATGACACTGATTTTTTTTTCCTGTTTTTGATTCACTAAATTTATACCATTTAGTGAAAGGTATAAAAGGTTTTGAAACATCTCAGAAAATTAGATTATCATTAAAAAAAAACTAACAGTAGGGATCTCTTTAAAAACACAAATTGATTTTTTAATAAAGGGATGTTATGGCTTAGATAAAAGTGCTGTATGCAAACATTTTAATGGAAAGTTGAGCAGAAGAAAAAGCAGTTTGGTCGATAATAAAAAAGCAGTGGTGGCAGCTGTAGGTAGTGGTTTACAACTACTATTACAACACCATAATGGACAAAAAAACATTTTTACTGAGTCTGTCTTTCCAAATTTCCTGATCCAACCAATAGATTGTCCATTATGGGAGTGTGCTTCCTTGCGATTCTGCCCACAAACATTTTGTGGTTAGAAATGAACTAAAAGATTTGACAGGAGCAACTTCTACCAACAATGTAGGTAAGAACTGACGGTGATTTGCAAATTTTCCACTGCTATGGAAAATTTCCAGAAGGCCTTGCTGATACTTACCTTATATGTAGTTATTAATCTAAAAACAGGAGGGTAGATGGAAGCCAAAAGGAGCAACTCAAAGTACCAAGAATGGGTCATCAGTCACATCAGTCGGGATTAAATCAAAAGTTCATATCTATAATTAGAAATTTAGTTTGCAAAACAGCTTGAAATATTTGTTGAATAAAAATATTCTTAAAACTGCAAGCTGTTATTGTAAAAGGTAAAAATCAATTTGATAGTACAGTTTTGAAAACTGTGTGTAAACATTGGGAGTGATTAATAAAAACCTGCCACACAATGATTTACTGGCTAACACTATGGTTAACAGTATGCTAACTGCAGGGACCAGAAGTTGATTTGAGTCAGAAAATCAAATTCTTCTCAAATGCCTTGACCAGGATGAAAACTAGTACAGTTTAAAAAAAAAAAAAAAAAGTAATCTCATACTGCTGCAAATGACTTTACAGGTCTTTATTTCTGATACAAAACAATTGAACTTTTGCAGTTTTTTTTTTTTCCATCAAACATTTCAGATGATCAAACAATTGCTAATGTTAGACATAATCCACCATGAGATCCAAAAGACTGATTACCCATTATCACAAATATTTGGAAGCTGTTGCCCCCAAGGCTGGCACAAGTTATTTAGTTTAGGCGGCAATTACTTTTTCACAAAAAGAAAATTTTGATTTAATGATTATTGCTACACTCTTTTCACGTTTGCCATATATTTGAAATGTTCACTTACACGGACTGTTATATATATTCAATTTTAATGTACTTTTAGAAATATATTTCCTGTCACAATTTTCATTGTGTTCATTTTGGAATATCATTTACACAACGCTGGATGCCATACTTTGCTATCTACAGATGAAGTGCAATAGATAATGTGTTAAACGGACTGCCATACTAAAATAAACGTTTTGGTGGTCGATGTCCCTAGTACCCGGATGGGACTGGTTGCCATCTTTCTTCTATCCTTTCACAGCGCTGCCGGTGGGGCGGAACACTCATCGATCAGTTGGTTTCTAGGAACCGCCGACAGACCTGGCACACCACCGTGACTTCTCGTTAGAGAACTGACACTTTGATTTGCCAACTTGCCAGCTTATACCTTCATCTTTTTCAACAATGGGAGAGAGAGAAGACCTAGTTTATCAGGCAAAACTTGCCGAACAGGCAGAAAGATATGACGGTAAGTGAGAGTCTAGGGGCCGCCCGGGAGTGGGACGCGTTCACGTCTCGGATTTTTCCCCCCCCCAAGCAACACTAGCTGAAGTGATAGCTATGGGCAGGTAAAGATGAGCTAACTCTGCTACTCCCACCGCTTTTTAGCCAGCTATTTACTGACATGCCCCATTTATTATTGTTAAATGAGAGTAGCGTTACTTTAAATCCCTACCAACCGCCATAAAGCTCGCTGGTTTCAATAATATCGTAGGAATGCTGTTGACTCCGGCTAGCATTAGCGATGTGGCTACAACAAAATGGCGGATCAGTGAAGCGTGAGCTGTCAGGGGGGTTGCCTCCCCTGCCCCACGCTATCTCTGGATCTGAACGCTTCAGCTCCACTTGTTGGCTCCATATAAGCATCTCCAGGATATAAAACCACCGAGCTGAACGAGTTGAAGGTCTCCTACAGTTTCATCTGATCCAGCATTCGCTCGATGCTAGCTACAATGCACGATTAGCCGCATGAAGCCTGTTGAGTGGGAGTGGGAGCGCAGCTGTTCATTTTGGTGGGGTGTTTCCTGCGAGCGAGTTGCGCGGATCGATCACAGAAGACGACTTCACCCCGGTGCAAACCTGCCGCTGTCATAACCGCTTACTGGCCGTTAAAGGGGGGCTGTTTTGGACGGGTTTCTTTGCCACCGGTCACTCGTTGCCCGGCAACGTTAAGTGAATGCACCATGACTCATTCACAGGATCTGGACCGAGACCTCTTGTGGGGGGGGGGTGATTTATGGTTTGGTGGCTAAACTGTAACCTCACTGGAATGTAGTGAAAGTTACTTTTGCCTTTCCTAAAAGTTATGCTAAATTCACGTGTTGCTCAATGGTAAAGTCATTTTACTGTATTTTTTTAATAGTAAAATAAATAGCTTACAGAAAAACGAAGCAGCCATCCTTAAATTGGTAAGTGTAAAAAAGGTGAAATGGATAAAATAGAAATGTATAAAAGCACAAACTTGGTGAAAGATGCTGAATAAAGACAAAGAGCAGAGCAACAACTTGGTGACTCAAATTTTCTCTTATAATATATGAACATACAAGATGGGCATCTGTGGGTTGTTTTTGTTTCTATTCTTCCTGCTTCATCATGTTTTATACCATCTTTAGCATCAAATATGTTTAGTATTGCCTACAAAGCAAAAAATGGTTTCCATGTGTTTTCCCTAGAAAACGGAGACCCTCACCCACTCCTAACTTATTATATGACAGAGGCTAGAAGCTCTAAAAGAATAAAAAGTAGCAAGTTTTCTCTTCCTGTTATCTACTAAAAGCCTTACGCTGTTGCACTCTCTCAACCTAAATTAGTCACAAACATGTCACATTATAGTAACTTTGATCCCTTTGAAATAATTTGGTTGAGCCGATTTTCTACGATAGTCATGTTTTTTTGTGAACCGCTTTCAGTATGATGATGAAGCCACTGTGTCATGAAGCATAGGTGACCAACAGCGGATATCCTGTCAGTCAGCTAGTTATTATGAACAATCCTTCTAAGACCCAAAGGCTATAAACTGTCGGTGAAAGTTTTAGCTCTGTAAAGTGTTTATTTTTTTCCTTTCCAACAGAGATGGTGGAATCTATGAAGAAGGTGGCAGGAATGGATGTGGAGCTCACAGTGGAGGAGAGGAATCTACTTTCGGTGGCCTACAAGAACGTGATTGGGGCTCGGAGAGCGTCTTGGAGGATAATCAGCAGTATCGAACAGAGGGAAGAGAACAAGGGCGGTGAAGAGAAGCTGAAGATGATCCGGGAATACAGGCAAACGGTAAACACGGCAGGAGGAAGCTGCCGATTCGTTTTCTTGCCTGTGCGCGTCACGTTAGAGCAGCTGTGATTTGCCCTGGTGATTGTGAGATCACAATCTCCTGTGAATGATGCACGCTACTGGGCAGCTACTGGACCTTACAGCGTCTGAGTCATCGCTGCCGGGTCCTCCCTGCACTCTCTCATGCTTTTATGAAGTGGAATAAGAGCAGCTATTATACTGGGAGAGGCAGCCAGGCTGCAGACAGTGATCTAATGGCATGCCAAGATGAGTACACCTACATTTCCAGAGTCACTGTTTTATTCTATTTGAGAAAACATTTCATGAAATAATACTGCAGCGTATGGATCCCAGTTTCATTTATATAAATGTCTAGGAAAGCTTCAAGCAGGACTTTTATAATGGTATTGATTTTATCAGATTAATCGTGACAAATTGATTGTTGAAATACTTAACTAATTTAGTAATTGGTTAATTAATTGGAATATACACACTCAAAAGAAAGCCACTTGCTGAAAAAAACCCAAACATATAGAGCAGTAACCAGTGATTAAGCCAAAACTGTTCAAATAGATGTACATTTTATATTTATTTAATATAAACATGTTTTTCTGTCATTATGTCTTACCCAAAACACTTCAAGTGGCGTTTCTTTAATATTCACCTGGTTTAAATTCACTGAAGGAATGCTATGTTGTTGCATTTCAGGAACAACATATTACTGTATTTTCCAGACTATAGAGTGCACCTCACTATAAATCTCACCTACAAATCTTTTGGAAAAAAAACTGGAAGCGTACATATATAAGCTGCACTGTAAGCCGCTGGTATCTCCACTGCTCTCGTTTTCCACAAGGAAAATAAATAATAAATCTGCTATTAAGGACGCAGCCTTGCATCTCCAACACTGAACCATTTACTTGGCATTTAGATCAACTGTTATCATCTTATGCTCTGAGAGAGCTTTGACAAGCAGACCGGCCCACCATATCAGGTCTATATGTTTGCAGTTAACAATAGTCATCTCACTGTTGGCAACTCATCAACTTTCGTGCAACATTTAGCCAGAAAGCTGCAGTTGGTGCACCTCAAATTTGTTTACATCTCTCCCCATTTGAAAAGCTCAAGTCGTAAGAATGCTGTTGAAACGGTTTCTGTGAGTGACTGTTTTTTGTGTGTTTGCTGACAGGTGGAGAAGGAGCTGAAGTCAATCTGTGGTGACATCCTGGACGCTCTGGACAGACACCTACTCCCCTCTGCAGCAATGGGAGAGTCTAAGGTCTTCTACAACAAAATGTATGTGCTTTTCACTCTGAATGTAGGGTAACTTATTAATGAATTATTACTCTGTGGTTCTCACTGAGAGGACAGGAAGCACTGTTTTCGTTGTGGAAAAGGCTTGTTTGCTTTTTATGGAAAAACACTTCTTTATTTAGGGTAACTTTAAAAACATGTTTCATGTCGGTCTGAAATGATTAATTGATTATTGAAGTAATCACCAACTGACTTGGTAATTCATCGGTTACTGGAGTATAAAGAAGGCCATTTACTGCACTTTGAGAGTAGACATTATTCTAAAAACTGTTCAAGAACCTATAAAAATTGCTTCTCAAATTGATCTGAAAGTCCACATTCCCATAAAAACACCTAGATATTAAATACTTAGAGCTGAAATTAATTTAACCAGTATCATTATCAATTCAAACTCTTTTTCATAGAGTTTGCTTTGCTTCCATCTCTGTGCCACAATCCACAGAGGTCTCCTGCCATCCCTAAAAAGATAACGCCCTGGGCGGTTGCCCATATCACCCGTGTCAGAAACCACAACTGTCTGCTCCATTAAACATAGCATTTAAGGCAATGCCCCAATGGTAAACAACCCTCAACTATTAACACAAGGCGCAACAAGCAAGAAATAACCATGCAGAAGGAGCACCATGACTGTTCTCACCCTGCTGCCACCACGACAGGTGGCCAAAACAATCAAAGAGCAATGAGCATATTCTGCGTTCTTACGTTCTTGTTTTGTTTAATCACCAATTAAATAAATCTCTCTATTTTTTCATTTATTTTTTATTAAATAAAATAATAATAGCGACTGCAGTGTATGCAGAGCATCACAAGAACACAGAATGGCTCTGTGAGGCTTCACTCCTAAATGACTTAGGAAATATCCATCCAGAAGAATTGGATCGTTCGTGAATGTCATATCACTATATAGCAGACTTTGGGCACAGCATTGTCCCATATATATGACACCTCAATCAGCACTTACACACAATAATTAAGCGCATGAGTGACAACTTTTTTTCATCGCAGATTCAACATATGTGTCTCTGTACAGCGAGCTTTGCTAACATCACGTCCACATAGCTTACCTTTCTTTAAGCTTCCTTTCCAAGTGACGCTAAAAGTTGGACGATGTCTGTGAAAAGCGAAGCGCTGCTGATTTTACATGTCGCCAAATCTTATGATTTGCGTAGCGAAATTCCATTACTGACAATTAGACAGACATCTTCTCCCGCTCAGAGGAAACCACTGAGAATGTCTTGGAGCTCCGCGTGTGAGTGAAAGGAGGAGGCGATGGGCGACAACAGACACACGTAATTAGCAAGTCACGTTATTGCTTGGATTTTACAGCGCCTTGTTAAGTCTTCACGTTTTAACGGAAAAAAAAAAAGCACAATGCGACTTGGTTGTAATGATTAACGCAACAATTTTGTAGAAATGTAGTGAAGTAGGAAGTACAGATATTTACTGTAAAATGTTGTGGAGTAAAAGTCAAAAGTATCCTTATTAAATCTACTTCAGTAAAGTACAGATACACGAACATTGTACTTAAGTACAGTAACAAAGTACCCACCACTGGTTATAACAGTCACACAGGTTGATACTTCAGCTTTGTTTTCATGATCTACCAGCAGTTTGTGATTAAAAACCATGATGTGCCACCAGCTTTTCAGCTCAGTCTGCCATGAAAACCGTCAGGCCTCAGAAAAACCTTGTTCTGATCCGGCCCACAGCACCGTTACATACCAAAATGTCTGTTCAGGTGAGACTTGTGTTGTCCCCCATCATGGCTACACACGTCACCATTCAAGCTCCTTACCTGGGTTAAAAACTCAAAGCTCACACTCGCCGTTAGACTTTGGCTGCACTTATTCAGGCGTGATGCGGAAAGCTGCTGAATCAGTGCTGCAGGACAGTTCTTTCCAAAACATCAAATGCCCTGAAAGATTACGGTTCCTTGGTTCAGTTGCTGTCACAGTTCCTCATGTGAACTGTGACAGCGGCAGAGAGGAGATGCTTTCTTGAAACTATTATAAATTCTTATCACTACAGCACACTTGGTTTGTTGTTGTAAGAGTTTTGACCCATGCTCTAGTAACAGAGGAAACTTTTTAGCATATTCATTAAGCATACATCTCTTAACTCTGGTTTATTGCACCATTAAGATTTGAAAGCAGCTGAACAAGCCAAAAGCCTATGCAACAATTTAAGGCTAATGGCTGTGGATCATTTGAACAGCAGGTGCAGATTTAATCTAAAAAAATATGAAACAGGAATCACAACTTTAGCCTTGATTTCAATTGTTCAATGTATCTCTTGAGGGGTCAGAGGGTGTGAGTTGTATAAATGGAAACAAAGAAATATTTAACTACAAACCCAACTTGTATAAAATCGATCAAATTTAGTTTATTTAATGTGGACAATGTGCAAAAAACATTAATAAAAGATGCTTTACACCAGATTTAGCTTGAACTAGTTTCCATCTGTAGTCCCTGAGCAGGAGAGTTAATAATGCAGACTAAAGTCATAAAACATGGATTAAAAGTCCACATATTTTCTGTATTTAATAACTGTACAAAGTCATAAAATTAAAACAATAAAAACAGTATTAAATGCCAAACTTCTTTTCTGTAATCACTAAAGCCAAGATTGCAGTTTTTGGTTTTCAATGCTGACGCTGCAGGTTTTCTAATGACACTTTACAAGACTTTCAGATGAACTATAAAGCCCTGATGTTGTCAGATCTCTTTATCGTTGCTTTTATGCCTTTCACTGCAGCCTCTGTCAGTTGTTTCCAACTTTATTCTGGTGATCTGCTCTGTTGCTTTAAATATTGTATCTTCAGTCTATTGCCTTGCTGTGTTATGAAGGATTTACTTGTCTTCTCCACTTAGCTATTGTTTAAAATGTAAGATTAAACCATAAAACTACCTGCTTCATGTTTCACAAACAGAACATGTTTTATTTCTCCATATCTTTATCTTCTGGATATTGTAGTTCATCTGTAGATCAGTAGTTTGTAACACCCTCAACTGTTGTAATATTGTAGTATTTCCCCCCATCTGTAGGAAGGGGGACTACCACAGGTACCTGGCAGAGTTTGCCACTGGCAACAACAGAAAGGAGGCGGCAGAGAACAGCCTGGTGGCATATAAAACTGCTACGGACCTTGCCATGCTGGAGCTCCCGCCCACGCACCCAATTCGCCTCGGCCTCGCTCTCAACTTCTCCGTCTTCTACTACGAGATCCTCAACTCGCCCGACCGCGCCTGCAGGTGACGGTCTCTTCTAAACGAGCTCACTATGAATTTGTCTTTGAAGGAAGTCGGCTGACACTTCAGAGCTGTTTTCAGGGTGAAATGTTTTAGTTGAGCACCATACCTCAGGCTGCTTGTTACTGACGATCAGATTTTGACAAAACTACCACAGGAAGAATGGAGTTCTGTTCTGCAAACGCACAAAATTGTACCAAATGTTTTTAGTCTAGTTTTTAGTGCACATATCTTAATTTGGGGCTGCAGAGTGGTGCAGTTGGTAGCACCGTTGCCTTGCAGCAGGAAGGTTCTGGGTTTAATTCCCGGCCTGGGGTCTTTTTCAGCAGTCCACAGTCCAAAAACATGTTAGGACAATTGGTCTCTCTAAATTCTCCCTAGGTGTGTCCTGTCTGCCTCTGTGTTGCCCTGCGATAGACTTGCGACCTGCCCAGGGTGTACCCTGCCTCTCTCCCGGACCGTTAGCTGGAAATAGGCACCAGCACCTCTCCCGATCCTGCTTATCACATTGGAAAATGCCTTGTTATATCTTGCAGAAAAGTTAAAAGAAATTTAGTTTTGTCTTAACTGAAATGTATTAAGATATGTGCCCTAGAAACAGGACCAATAGTGCTTCAATTCAATAAATAAATCAGTAAAATTTGGATTTATTATTAATAAGGTACCTAAATAAATACAATTCAACACAAATTTGTTAAATACACAATTAAATCATTCATGAAAAATATTCATATCATTTTACAGTTTATTGACTGATTATACAGTCTGGGCTTCATAGTGCAACATTTATTACAGGACTCTATAAAATCCATCTAATTTTTGTCCCAAATTCCATTTTACTTGATTTTTTTTTTATTCTACTTTTTCCATTTTAATTATTCTCACAGAGAGTTTCCATAGCAACGATCCCAACACATATAGACACTGGAGACAATGACAAGAGTTTGCATTAAAAAGTAATCTTAAAAACATGACACCATGTCTCGCGATCCGTTTAATATATTGTCTCCAACTGGAAGACTGTAGGGAGTTTAAAAGAAAGTTAAAAAAAAGACATGATGTCATAACTGGGCTTTTCGGCTTTCGCACCTTTATGGTGCACAGCAGCACATGAGCCAGAAAATAACGTTGTTTAAATGACATCAGATTTTTAATACATTATGTTTTCCTGTATTTTTAGATAGGATCAGCATAAATATTAAGAATAAATATGTGTTTAAAAAAAGTATTCCCAATTTGAATAATGAAATAGAAAAAAAATATTTCCACACCACACTGACCCATGAACATGATCTCTGATATGTTTTATGAGAGTGAGAAATGTGGCTCGGACGTGAATATAAAGGGTTTTAATCAGGAGTGTGTTTGCTCAGGTTGGCGAAGGCTGCATTCGATGACGCCATCGCAGAACTGGACACGCTGAGTGAAGAAAGCTACAAGGACTCCACACTTATCATGCAGTTGTTACGTGACAACCTGACACTATGGACTTCAGATATGCAAGGAGAGGGTGAGTAAACCTTGCGCGGTTATTTCTTTAGCTTAACAGTCATGCTTTTATGATTCTACGATGAGCCGCTCTGTCTACCGTCTTGTCACGCAGCTGCTGGCACAGGTCAGTTCTCTCACTCATCTCCTGTATTCTTGCTTCGTTAATTCAATATGTTGTGATTTTATTCTCCCACAATTAAAACAAGAGAATTTCTCAAAAGTCTGTTGAACCAAAAGAAATGAAGAAGTGCAGATGTTGGTGAGATTTCCTTTGCAACCACTCAGGGGAAATTTGAGTACCTGTTACTCTGGTTAATTGTTATACTTACTGAGAAGGAGTCGGTTCCTCTAATGACAAACTGTAGCGATCCACTGCAGCTGTTGGGACTAATGATAGCTTTGCAGGTGGATGTGATGAGTACCTTCACAGCCTCTAATTCCCCAGCTCTTTTTTTTTATTTTTATTTTTTTTTACATCTGATGCTTCTAGCTTAAAATTTTGTCTTGGGCCAAGACTTTTGACAGCGTGTCAAAGAAATGTATAAATCAAAGCAATGGGCAGATGTATACTGCTCAAAAAAATAAAGGAAACACTTAAACAACACAATATAACTCCAAGTAAATCAAACTTCTGTGAAATCAAACTGTCCATCTAGGATGTGTTCTTTGAGTGTTCCCTTTATTTTTTTGAGCAGTGTATTTTGCTTCATTTGTTTGCACTCTATCGATCATTCTTTATGTATTAATAGCTTTTTTCTTTATAGTTGGTTAATAGAATCGTATGGAAATATATTTAAAGTCATTTTATTGTTTTAAAATAACTTAACTTCTTACTTTCATATACATTTAGACAAATGTTTAAATTCAGTAACACTTGACCAAACCCATACAGCATTGTGTGACATTCTTACAATCAAAGGTTTTTCAGAGTCATTATCGATGTGAGGAGGAAGAATCTCCTATAGCAGTCTGTTCTGCAAAAATAAATTTTCACTTGAAATGTATTATCAAATTAGGGCTATTTTACTTATTTTCCCTCCTATGGAAGAATCTGATGACAGTGATGGAGAGAAACACAACTCTTAAAATAAATATATCAGAAAATTGTATTTTTAAACCTTTATAATATTTTCAAATATTAAATTTAACTTAAAGTTTGTTTTTTTTTCCCTTTTAAACCATGTACTGGACATAATGAAGATTAGTGCCAATTTCTTAGTAACAGTTGTGTTGTGCTTCAGTATGCTTTCATGTTGGGAATGTTTGATATAAATAGTAAAAATAAAACAACCGTGTTATTACGTTCATGTTTCTGTATTGGAACCTTTTTTGTTTTTGTTGCATTACTTTAATTCTAACTACAGTTTATTTCAGCCAGAGGCTTCTACAGATCTGCTGCAACACTGACAGCTGCAGGAGAACTATTCTTCTCACAAATATAACCATCTGTAACGACTTACTGGAGAAGCACAGTTAATGAGCTCCTGCGTCTAATTCTACTTCTAATTTCCCTTCAGGATTACTAAATGACATTTTAAATTAATTCCAGTCCACCATCTAAACTCTGTTCTTTGAAATAAAAATGTAATTCAGTGATTATAAAAAAAAATGACCAAACAAGCTCCATTTGAAGCTCCCCAGCACAAATCAAATCCAATATGGCTGCCAGATTAATTAAACTCATCATCAGCTGTCAGAAGTGCCACTCTGACTCTGATGTGACGCCAGGCGAATGGAGTGCAGCAGGTTTTTCACCAACGGCTCATCATGTCTCTTGTCTCTTTCTCATTCCCTCTGCTGTAGAGCCCTAAAGGAATCAAAGCTGTTCATTTCTCATGTTAACTGTACTTTGTAAGTGTTGCTCACCCACGCCCTGCTCTACCTGTTTCTGTGCTCACACAACTGCCTTCTGTGATGTCTCTGCACCAACTCACTTGTAGTTTAATACCTGTGTCCACTCACCTTCCTTGTCTCTCACTCTGGCTAATTTAAAAATGTTGTTTTACTCTATTTTCCACCACATTCAGAGAAATACATTAGTGTAGTTCCGATCCAATCGTTCATTGTTTTATATATTTATATTTACAGGTTTATTGTTTTGCCATTATTATTATTATGTGATGCTGATTCTATTGTACATTCCTACATGTACTGTGAAGCTAAATCAACATGGCAAAAAAGTTTCTAATGGTTTAATTCTCCTGTTAAACATATTCTGCTACTCTAAGCAAGAAGCATTGCCAAGTATTTTATTGGGCTACATAATATGACTGCATGCACTTAGATGATTAACTAATCTAAACATGGTGGTCCAAGCAGTTGTTGCAATATTGATATGGTTCTTACTGATATATTTTTACAATAATAGTAATATCTTGGATCTATTGTGCAGCACCAGTGAGAGATTCTTTAAGGCCATTTGCATGAAATCCTGCTGACTGAAACTAGATTGAGGTTTGTGAGATTTCACAATGAAACAAATGCTTTAACTTTAACAGAACTACTTTTCATACTTACCCCTTCATCATTGGCCTTTTTATTAGGTTTATTTTCCCACTTAATCATAGACTTCCCTGTTACAGTGGACCTGATTAATATCACCACATCAGATACTACTGTCCTGTTGCTTGCAGAAAGTGTTTAACTGTAAAATTCTATTTTTTTTTGTTCTTTATTGAACTGAATTACATAGTATTTAGAATCAGCTTAAATATTTTTAACTTTAAGTGTTATCTGCCACTTTTAGTTTTGTGTCCTTTTTTGACAGCAACCTTAAAATAAAATCATACATATTTTTTTAATTCCTGGTAATAGTCTGAGATTAAGGTTAAACTGTCCAGCATCTTACAAAGTGGCACTATTCTTTAGTTAGAATACTTCTATAGTACTATTGAAATTTAAAACGATAATAAAGTATCATGCATTTGGTTGACCATACAAGCTTTCTTTGCAATACATAAAGGTGATGTTCCATCAGGAAGTTTTTGTCCCTGCTATTGATTTACTTCACCTCTTGGCATTTGCCAATATGGAGTCGTCGAAGATAAACAACCTAACAAGTAACATGATGTGATTAGATGAGACAAGCCATCATCTAATTTCCTTTGAAGTTTCACATCAGCCATCAAAATGTCTGAATCTCGTCTTTGGATCATGGTGTTGGTTTTTGTGTTGCCATTTTCTTTTAAGCTCAAGATATGCTCACTTGCTGTTGCCAGGTTTGATTCTTGTAACTCCATTGCTCCGGACTTCGTCTCTTAGCCAATTAATGACAGTCGGTATTCCAACGTTTCCTTTTTTAGTTTGACTCATGTCAAGTAAGTACTAAAAAGCAAGTGCAGCAGAGTAAGTACTAGCTAAATGGCAAAAAGGACTAAGAAAAATATGCTGATCACCGTAAAGCACTCGTCAGTAATATTCCAGATGCTCCAATGTCCATTTATCTGGACAGCAATGGATTTCTTGCCCACATATAAAATTAAAGACTTTTAATGCATAGCGGTTTTCTGACATGCTAGGTTAACATTAGCGTGTTAACGCTGTTTTGAACTGACTTGTTGATAATTTAATATTTCACTGCAGTTCCAATCTGAGCATGCAGATGAAACTTGTTTTCCTGCTACGTTGGCACTTTGCTTTTATTGTTGTAAAATTGAAAGACTTGTGCATCTGTGGCTTTCTGTAAAGCTTTCTCCTCCACTAAAATCTGTCTGGACAGAGCACATTGAACCAAACGGGGCAGGTGACAGGAAGGGTAAAAAGCATTTTCCCTATAGAGATCTTTAGGAAAAAATCAAGATTTGTTTGTTCACCAAAAACAATGCTCCGGGCCCAGAACACAGTTTGCAACACAAAGGTAGGGTTTCAACCAAGTAACTCTCTTTGGGTGTGGCTGAAACAAAACTACCATCTATTGCTGAGCATTTAGAAATACTTTTATCAGGACTTTGATTGGGCTCTAATGTTTTCTGCTAGAAACAGTAAACCCACTTGACCAAGGTAGTTCAAAAATTTACAATAGGGAAATTTGTTGTAGTTATACCTCCCAAACACAAGGTGGCTCAGTTGTTTCCACAGCTTAATGAATGTCATTGTCTGGGTCAGTTTTCTTATTTTTCTCTCTGAAATTCCTTTTTTAATTCCCTGAGCATCAAAATTAAACCACACACTGTGTCATTTCACCTTCTTGTCCAGGTTGAGACTCTTGCACACAAAATGTAAAACCTGCCTGCATCTTTTTGTTACCCGTGGACATTTTGTGTTGGAGCAACTCTAACGATGTGTTATCTGTCCCCCAGGTGAAGAACAGAACAAAGAGACACTGCAAGACGTTGAGGACGAGGCCCAGTGAGACTATCAACAGCCACCAACAGCCAACAACTTGATTCCCCTCTGCCCTTCACCTCCTCACACTCCTCACTCCCTCTGCCTTTGTCTTCCTCATCCTCCTCCTCCCTGCCACCTTCCTTTTCCGCCGCCTCCCCCTCCTTTTTCCTTTTCCTCACCTCTGGAGCTCCCTGACCCAGCAGGGCCATGGAGTTAATGAGTTTATTTTTCTCTTATTTTTGTATTAGCCCTGACACCATTTGATTAAATACCACTTAATTAAAGGAAGTCCAACGCTAGAAAGAGAAAGAAAGAGGTCCCTGTTTGCTGTTTTTTGTCCTGGTACAAGCAGTTCTGCAAAACGTTCTTTGTTTTCATTATTGTATTTTTTTTGTTTGTTTTGTTTTTGCTTTTTCCTCCGTATTTTTATCAGTTGCTGGATATATTGAGATTTTTTTTTCTTAATGTAATTACAGAAATTAACTTTTATTACTAATAATGTTGAATACTAGTTATAGGAGCTATTTTATCTCTGTTTTTAGTGACATGTCGAGCAGATTATCTGACCTTTTTACGGGCGCACTGGACAAGTCCAGACGCCCTTTTTGTTAGGTTAGGATAGTCTTTTTTTCCGAGTAATTTGGCAGAATGTGTGATATCCACGTGGGGCAAAGAAGTGCTTAATGTTTTACACTACAGTTAGTCTTGTGTTTTGTAGCTGTTCCTGGACTGTGTTTAGTGCTGAAATACTGTAAGTGTCCACACATGCTAAATCTCTAAACACTAACTTATTTCTAGCTGTTTGGTTCTTTACAAACATTGGGAGATTTCTCACCTGTGTGAAAGTGTCTGTGTGACCTGGCTCCCTGCCCAGAGCGCTTGAGATCATGGGCAGCACAGACACAAGGCAACCCGTTAGCTTCTGCTGCTTCTCCCTTGCTTTTATTGATGCTCCTCTAGAATCAGATTTTCTTTTCTTGCTCTGTTTCATTTATTGCTTTCTTTGTTTGTTTGTTTTTTTTTGTTGTTTTTTTTGCTTCATTATATGTAACTTGGAGCTGATTTGTACTACTGGATATCTGACTGGAGCCACAGACAGGGAATCTGTAACGTTCTTATTGAAACACAGCATGGCATTAACATTAAACAATAAATTAAAACAGTTGGTTTTGTGTTTCTTTTTTACATAATTGTACAGCTAAGTGTTTGTGCTGCCCGTTCAGATTTTTAGTTGTTTTTTTTACTAGACTTTTTGTTGGTAAAGCTGAACATTTTACTACTATAACATCTAAAAACTATATAAATGTGGTGGAAAATTAAATAATTCCTCACTTCAGAAAGTGAAACTCATTTAGATTCATCACAAATCCAGTGAATTATTGAATAGTAGTACAGAATATAAATATTCTTTATTCTCCCACATTGTGGAAATTTATGTCCACACAAAGCTTTTCTAATGGCAGTGATGGTTTTCTCAACACTTGCCCTTCTATGCTGCATTCAGGTGCAATTAGTAACCAAATATTCAGTCAATTCTGTATGTTGAACATTTTTTAAATTATAGAACATCTTGATAAATGTAATTCTTGTGCAAATATTGTAGCTGCCTTTGTTCACTGCTGAGAAAAGTAAGATTTATTTATGATTTTAACAGACTAAAAACATAAAATGTGACATTAAAACTGATATACATCCTGAATCATTTTTATCTATACAACTAAAGGCTAACACCATATAAAGGAATAAGACCAACAGATGCAAACGAAGCAGAGGCATTCTTACTTTTATCCCATTCAGACTTAGTCATTAACAAACTGTTGAAATAGAAGCATTGTTCTAATTTGTCAGTATTCAGATAAAAACTGATTGGATTGGATTAATAAATATTTAAGCAAAAAACTTTTTTTTTTTTTTTTTTTGAGTTTCCTTTTATGTGGCTCACTAGAATCTAGAGGGCCACATAAAAAGCTATGATGGACCCTGAGCCTTGAGTTTGACACATTTACCATACAGGATGTTGAGTAGTAAACAAAAAGGAAGAAAAATGTTTTTTGGAAATGACTCCTAATGGACAAATGTTGTATTTTTGTTCCCACTCAGAGCAGATGTCTTTATTCCCCAGAATCTGATTTTTATTCTCATTAATTCATATTTTCTATTTCCAGGTTCTGACAGAGCTAAGTCAAATGCCTGTGTTTCTGCATTGATGTCGTGAGCGCAGTGGTTAGTGCAGCACTATGATGAACAGAGGCAGCTGAAGGCACCATTTAAAGACACTGATCACTCTCTAGCCCCACCTCAACACTTCAGCTCAGGTTTCTGTCTTAGTTCTCACAAAAATCTTTGCTTTTGTCTTTTTATACCCAGAAAGTACCTCATTTTTAACGCTTAGTTTATACTCTGTCCCTCTGAAGGGGCCTTAACCTTTTACCTCCTCAGTTTCAGTTTTAACCTCTGTGATACAGTTACATCACCCTAACAGGGAGAGCCACCCTGTGCTAAAATTAGACTTTGGACTGAAAGTAGAGGAGCCTGTCAGACAGCAACTGTTGGAGCATCCAGCATTGCAAAGGTTGCATTTGCTGCTGAAGAGATGGTTTTATGTTGTCATTAGTTCTCAGCAGTTCTTTGCATTATTAAGCATTTACTGTTAGAGGTGCAACATGATGTACCGGTACATGCGGGCTTTTTTTTTCTTGAAGCAGTTGTCTGGAGGTGAACTCTAGACCTGCATGTTTCCCCTTTTCTCTATGATTACAGTGAATAACAAAAAGTGCAATTTCAACTGTAGTTTGTGTAAAACCTTAATAATCCAGCTGTTGATGTGTTCTCAAGCTACTCTTAAATATTATTCCTGCACTGTAGCTAAAAATTATTCAAAGACTGTCAATAATTGACCAGATGTCTGAGCCAGCGCTTACGCCTTAGGGATTTCCTGGATCCATCCAGCTGTAACCTTTGACTTTTATCTTTCTAATGTGGCTGTTAACTACATTCGAGACATGTTTTTTTTTTCAATCAATCTGTATAGGTTTATATTGCTGTGCTAAATGTTTTGTATAAATCTCACATAGATTATAAAAAAGCCACTTTGACTGCAATTTTTTAAAAAGATGCAGCAAAATTTTTTAATTTTAGCCCAGAAAAAATAAGAGTCACTGAACAGAGATGACTTGATTGCAGACGTGGTAAAGCGTCAAATGAAGGTGGAAGTTGATTTTTCTAAATTAAATTCCACAAACAGCAGTTGACATGAGAACCTTGACAGACAAGTCAATTCACCACAGGAGAGAGAAACTAATGCAGCTTGCTAGGCGTATGTTAGCAACATTAAAAATGCCTTCCTTTTCAGTGGAAAGATAATGGCAATACAAACACCTGTTCAATTCAGGGCTAATATAATGTATTAATGTTGAATATTGCTTTTATTTGAGGCACTTAGAAAGTTCTGAGTGGTCCAAAATGGTTTAAAACACTGATTACTTAGAAGTACACTGAACAACCCCTGTTTTGGGAAGGAAGTATACAAACACATCAGGAATGATCATAGAGAGGTGAAAGTTGCCATCCATCAGTCATCAGTCAGAAATGGTTATTTGGACTTCAAAGTTCATTATTCTACAATTAATTATCAAGGAAACAGTTTTTGTTTGGATAACCCAGGATGTTTCCAGATGGAGAAAAGAGTGGCATTTCAGACCTTTTTAATAAAGGATATTCTTCAACTTGAAGGTTATCTAAATATGACATTGGCTTCTGCACCTCATTCCTACTGCAAAGCACGGTGGTGGAGGCCTCATGATGTGGGCTTCATGTGCAGCTAGGTCTTGACTTATCAGGTCTTGTGAGAGTTTGTGGTAATTTAGCTTCTTGAGCAAGATTTGATATAAAAGCCACATCGCCACAGAAAATGTTCAAATACTTTAATGCTCTTTATGGAATGAACTTTTTCATGTACGATCCAGAGTTTTAATAATATCAGTAACATAAACTCACCCTTTTCTTTAAGTTAGTGTTTGTTTTTTCCATAATTGTAATGTTTTTTTTTTTTTAAAGGCTTCAAAGGTTGAAAGGATACATGTCATCTTTAGACATTCCCGCTGGCACCAACTTTTGGTTAATGAGTCAAATCCTTCCAGATAGATTTCAATAAAGTCATGATAACCTCCAGGAAACTAATGTTTGAACTTTGTTGTCCGGAAATTTAGCATACAGACATAAAATGTAGTCAGATTGAATGAGTATTATTTAAAGCTGCATTTCAATCATTTTTAATTATATTCAAAGCCTCTGTTTTGCTGATGTTTCTTTGAGGAAGTTTTTTTTCAGTTAAAGTGCAACAATGGTGTGTTTGTATCTGAAAACGATTACGTCTGCTTCACTCCTGAACTCACCCGTCAGAACATTTTATGTCCATCTTGAGAATTTGCTGTAATATGAGTGGAGGTTGAGGGAAATAGTGCGTTCCTCTGGAGCACAGAGCTGATATGGATCATGCATCGCTGCTAGTCAGAAGTACAGCAGCTCCTCTGGTGCCCTCTGCATGTCAAACCAGCTCCACAGCAGAATCACTGTAATGGTCAGACTGGTGGAGTTTTTACATGATGGCAATACCAGTTTTGTATCAACAATATTTTACTTTGTCTTGTATTCAAGATGCAATCTTTACATCTTGATCTTTTTTTTTTTACCTTTTGCAAAGTGAAACCAGACAACTAACAGGATGCATCTCAGAATGTGTTGCAGTGATCAGTAAAATCCGTTTGCTATTATTGGATATTACAACACCTTCCAAAAGTATTTATACCCCACATTTCCACATTTTGTCATGTTACAAATAATAACTTTGATATCTGATTGTGTTTTTATGTGACAGATGCAGGAGCCCTGAGAAGTACGTAAAATTTAATTTTTTTAAAAGAACAATTTTCTAAGTCTCACCAAATGTTCTTTTTCTGGCAACTTCAGAAGTTCCCAAAATAATCCAATGACATACAAAAAATCTGATTCAGTGTGCTTTCTGTTAAGTCTGCCTGCCTGTTAAAGGCAAACGAGAACTATTATTATTTTTTACACGCTTATTTTTCTGTTTGTTCGTGTAATACCTCTTTCTACCACTAGAGGCACTGAGGGAAATCCACAGACCTTCAACAGCTGGTCTGGCTTCCAAGAACGAATGTAGTGGTTATACATTGTGTGCAAGTACACAATGTATAACTTATAAATATATGAGAAAACAATGAAAAAACATTGTGAAAAATACAATTGGAGTCTTTGTAAAAAGAAAAGAAAAATCCGTTTTTTTATTTTTACTTTTTCAGGGCTTCCATGTACGGTGGGTTAAATGAAAAGTATGTAATAATATGAATAAAGCAATAGAAATGGTATGAGATAATATACATAGATCTGTCTGGAAAAAATACCAGACAGATCTGATATTGAGTAGAAACAAGCAATAAGTAATTTTGCAGAAGTACAAAATCTGCTCTTAATTTAACAAGTTTAATCCTAAAATTGTCCTGCCAGGTATTGATCTGGCGCAGACGTACACCTGTAAATCTGCCGTGCTGCCTTCAGGTTGGCTCGTCCTGCTCTAATGTGAAACCTCAAGAGGGCAGCAGGTTCCATCTAATCAGACAATGTATCAGTCATCCTGCAATGGTTTCCAGGTTTCCACAGGAGACGGTCCTGGGAGGCGCTGCGAGTGAACAAAACACGGCGCAACATTCCACTCATTAGCCGTTCTCCACAGGGTGTGTTTCATTCGAGGAGCCGGTGGCGCTCGCCGCTCGATCTGCAGTCAGATCAGCGTCCTGCAGCTTCCTGTGGAAATTGGAGACTGCCACGGTGTTCTGTTGTTGGAGCGAGATTCCTGCTTGCAAAGTGGGACCAGGGGAACAAACGTCAATGAAGTATTAGGAACTTCCTCCCCTGCTGTGGAGACAGCAGTTATTAATAGCCGGTGCTATTTTCAGGCAGCACTTGTGAGATTTACTCACCCCGAGGCCGGTGGGTTCTGAGCGGGAATCTGGTTACAGCCACTGTATACGGCAGGATGAGGCTGTAAAATGAAGCACTCCTCGTCCTGCATACACCCTTCAAACTGCTCTGCAAACCCCAGAGGTGGGCTTAAATCACATGGCGTCGACAAATTGTGTTTTTTTTCCCCTCACAAAAAACAACTCCGCTTTCTACGGAAGAGGATTAGGGCCAGCAGAAACAAAGGGGATAAATTAATGACTTTAATCTCAGAATTCTAGTTTTCTGTGAGGTCAGAATTTTTCGGAATCCTGACCGAAAAATTCAATCAGGGTTTTATTTTATTTTATTCTTTTTTTTTTTTTTTTTAGAATTTTGAATTAATTGTATTTTTTGTCAGCATTCTGCCCTTACGTCGGAATTCTGCATTTTTTCTCCTTAGAATTCAGATTGTATCTATTTATTTTCAGAATTTTGACCCCATCTCAAAATTCTGACATTTGACATTTTGTCTCATTTGGTGAGACCTTTTGCTTTTTAGAATTCTGAACTTAATCTCAAAATTCAGATTTTTCTCTTCCCATAATTCAGATTTTAATCTCAGAATTCTCACATTTTCTCAGAATTCAAATCTTTTTTTAGAATTCTAAATTTAATCTAAAAATTCTGACTTTTTTCTTCCCAGAATTTAGATTTTTTTTTCTCAGAATTTTCTCAGAATTCTAGTTTTGTGTCAATCTATGTCAAAATCCAAATAAGCAACCAACATTCTTAGGTGTATGTCAATTCTGTTGTTAACATATGAAAATAATAACACTTTCATCCTTCTTATAGGATTCGAAAACTTGCACTTTAGCCTGTCCCAAATTTACTTGGTATATTTGAGTTTCAATTTACCTTATGATGTATAAACAATTTCCACAAACAACAAAAAAAAATCTGAATTCTGTGAAAAAGTCTGTTCATAATAAAATTACTCCAGTAAAACAAAACAACAACAACAAAAAAGTAAATATAAATGAGTAAATGTAATTATTAATTTTCAAACTCTGGAAATATAGCACAGGTTTTCTACATTCTTATTGTACTGCAGAGAAGAAAAAAATAATGATTAAATGTTTTCTTCCTACTATAAAGGGGAGCAAACCTTAGTGCAGGTTCACTTGTGGTTCTTTATACTCATGAATGGATGATTTTCTACATGAACATCCTTCAGTACCTTCAGTTTAGTTACCAAGCAGTCTGTATTGTTTCTTTTCACTTTCATTCCCGTCACATTGTGTGAAAAGGGCGCTGAGAGGAGACGTGAGTTCGCCGAGGACTGTGCCTGTGTGTGTGCGCTTTCACAGGAGTGTGTGAAGGCTACAGATTTCCTGTTGATGCCAGGCTGCCGAGAGTGCCTCCAGCCAGGCTCAGAGGTCATAGGATGTCTGTGTCTGTCCCTTCCCCTCTCTTAGCAACAGTGTGCACAATGCCAACTCCACCACAGATGTCAAATAACATCTGTAAAGCCCTTGTTGGGGTACATTTAACAGAAGCTTTCCTTTTTCAAAAACAAGAACAGTGAGTTCATCCAGGATTAAATCTAATTCAGAAAAAAAAATGTTATGAACAGCAGGAATAAACTGGATGCAACGTGAGCAGGAACACGGAGTTATCAGAAGTGTCAGGAAGATCCTCTGAATGATGAATGTTTGTCAGTATGGAGCTGTTTATAGTTTCTGTTCACACACAGGAGCGTCTGAGTTACATTTTAACCCTGGAAACCAACCTCTCTGTTAATAGGTGCTATTGTCAGATGGAATATGTGTGTGTGCTTAGTGTAAATATTGCGGTTTGTCTATAGTCTGTAGCAACAGGAAGTGTTTCTCTGACAGCGTAAGTCCTCATTTGTTTTTAGAAAGCGAGTGCTCTCGCTTGTTTAGGTCTTTGAGGAGAGAGTTCGGTGATACACACGCCACATATGTCACACACACTAAATCTTCAGGGTGGATACAGAAAGTGTCTGAGGCAGGATGCTGTTTCCATAAGGAAACTCCTGCTCAAACCAACTGTGTGTGTGTGTGTGTGTGGGGGGGGGGGGGGGGTGTAGGTGTGTGTGTGCGTGTGTGTTTGTAGTCTTGTTTATGTTCACTTCTCAGGACCTTTTTTTGGTATCATATTGACCTTGTTGGGACCAAAATGCAGTCAAATAACTTTTTTAAACTGTTCTGCTTTGCTGCTATTAGACCACTGATCAATTAAATGGATAAAAATGTTTACATTACTGAGTTTTCATTTAACTACTTAAACCTTTTTTATACAACAAAAAAGATATAAATACACCAATAATTCAAATTATTTTTAAAAATAAGAACATATGTATTCTGTTACCAAAAATGCAACAGCACATCCTTAGTGTACGCTTTATCATTTGAAGCAAAGGCTGCGTCAGCAGCTGATAAATAATTCTAACATCAAAATGTGAAAAACTCAGACTTTACTGCTCGATTTAGCATCAATACATTGTAGAGCAATATGTTGACTATTTTTTTCTATTAACCTAATAATAATTGAATGGTAAAAAGGTATTTAATTGGTCTGAGTTAAAAAAAAAACAAAACCAGAATTTAACTATGTAAAACTAAAACTATATATTTCTAGACAAAGTTTTTTATTTATTTATTTTTAATATTAAATGTATATATACTTACAGCTCTGGAAAAAAATTAAGAGCCCACTGCAATGAACCCCATTGAAAACCTCCTGGTTATTCCACCAAATATTGATTTCTGAACTCTTCCTGAGTTAAAACATTACTATTGTTGTTTCTAAATGAACATGAACTTGTTTTCTTTGCATAATCTGAGGTCTGAAATCTCTACTTTTTTTCGTTATTTTCGGCATTTCTCATTTTCTGCAAGTAAATACTAAAGACATGTCAGTAGTTCATAGAATAAAAGCAAAATGTTCATTTTACTCAAACATTTACATATAAAAAGTAAAATCAGAGAAACTGATCATTTTTAGAGGTAAATGGCCTTTATAGAGGTTGTGTACTCCAATATGTGATTAATCGATTACTAAATTAGTTAATGGATATTTCAATAATAATTCCATCATTCTGGTATTTTGTAACGCTACAACCAGAAACTACATTGTATTTTATTGGGACCTTAAGTCTTGCTGCGTTTAGAATAGGCCCAGAATGCAGAGGTAGCTGGAACTTTAACAATAACAAAAGGGAAAACTTACAAAGTTAATTGCAGGGTGAGCAGACATAATAATGGGAGGAATCAGTAATGAACAATGACACCCTCCATTCTTTGCTTTTGGATGGTTGGAGGAAGTCAGAGTCACCAAAAAACTGACTGATAACTAATGCTAACATTAAATATTGGCTTATTGTTTAATTATGCAATGTAAATAAGTGTGAAGTTTGAATTTGGCCTGAAACCGACCCCAGCTGTCATGTTGTGAAAATGTGACATCACACGATGAACGCCAGGAGAAAAGTAATTACAGTATTCTTCACCTTTAGAAGAACTACACAGCTGCTAATATTGGTTCTTTTTTAATAAATATATCTTTCTACACATCTTGTATATCTGGGCAAGGGCATCATTTCCACTTATTTGTAAGACAAAAGACACACATCCTCTGCATGTGACACCCATCTCCAGTCCGGCTGAGCTCCATATCCTCCCCATGATCCCTCAACCGGCGAGGCAACATCCTCTGGCTGCAGCGAGGGGAAGCAGACCTCACTGAGGCTCAGCGCCCTGAACAGGTAACACCCCAGCCGCTACACTCTGCACTGACATCTACAATCCCTCCTTTCATGTTTTCTCATGGAAACATTGCCCAGGGCACAAAACAAAGGAGATCTCTGACGTCTACTTGTTTCCTCTTCAGGCCTCAAGGATTTTCCCTCACACCAGTGGAAAGAAGCATTTTCACTCTGTCAGTCTTTCTCTGGCCTCAGCTGAAGATTAAATCAACTCAAGAGAGAGAACAGGAATAAAGGGGAGACGGGAACAATGATGGAGTTGAGGATCCAGCTGATCCCAACGGGGGAAATAATCCTTCCTCCTGGGAAGAATGGAGAAAACTACTGCCACAGCTGCAAGGTAAGCTCAAAGGTCAGATGGATTTAGACCAGGGGTGTCCTCACTTTTTGTCGTGTGGGCAAAAACGACCAGCTCAAAAGTACTCAAAGGTAAAAAAAAACCCCATCATTTTAAAGACTAAAGTCACCAAAAATATATTTTTTGTACCTATTTGACAATATACCAAGCATGAAGTATTTTAATTAAACAAATATTAAATTCTTTCTGTAAATTTCCAAAAACTTTAAATGTTTTTTTCTTCTTAAATGAAAAGCATCCAGTTTTTTTTAAATTTATTTATTTTTTATTATTATTATTATTTTGGGCTTGATTGAAAAATACAGAGAAAATATTTTGTCTATTCTCAGCAATAAATTACAATGTAGGTCAGTCTTCATTTGAAAATATTTGCTATAATGTGGCCTAAAATGTGGCCTGCGGGCCATTTGTGGCTCATTGAGTGATTTTGTGTGGCCCATGACTGCAATTCAAGAATGACACAAGTTTGGCCACCCCAACCCAACCCACTGCATAGAACTGACAAATTAAAGTCTTACAATAGAAAATGTTTGCTACAACAGAAAGTATTCAGTACACAGGCTTTTTGTAATCTTTTATGAGGACCACATCTGCCCAGCATGCTTTGGTGCACCCAGATCTGCTTTTAATAAATGTATCAAATTTGGATATAAACATTACAATAAAAGTGACCTAAATATTGTTTTTTTTGGCTCAGTGTTGACAAGAAAAGTAATTTTCTAATATTTATAATAAGGTAAACCTTATTAAATCCTTATTTAACAGTTTGGATCAACAATAACTTACACATCCCTTCCCAACAAACACGTTGACTTTACTCGTTATTACTTTACTCCCTTTTCCCCCTTAATTTTTGGCCGACAAGTCCTTTTCACTCTCTGACTTCATTTGGCAACAAATAAGAAAAAAACTTGCTCAGTATTAAAGGTCGACTCTGAACTTTTTCAACAGCTGCTTGCTCAAAATCTACATCATGTTGTTTTTGTAAAACTTTGCTTGAATTGCTCATATCTGTGGAGACTTACAAACAGGTTAAGGAATATTTGCTGGGATTCTGCTGGTTTCTTTAAGGGGTTAACGTTGACGACTGATTGAGATCTTCTGGTCTCAACCTTTAGCTTCTGCCTTTGTGGAGTTGCCCTGCAGGAAACAGAAGAGATGTACCACTCAGTCTGTTCAACATGTGTTGCCCTCTGTATGAGCCGAGCATCTGAGGAATGAAGGGAGTGAGCACTTTAAAAAGCAGACCTTCAGAGGTCCAAGGTACCGTGTGGTAAAGTTAAATCATGGATTCATGTAGGATTTAGAGTTTCAGTCAGAGGATTGAGTGCAGCCGGCTGTGCCCGGCCCGGTGGTGACTGGGGAGGTGAGGAATGTACTGGAGCCTGGACGAGAGGAAACGACAAACACATTCCTGAGCTCGGCTTCATTTGTTCCCCTTCCGACGTTTCTTCAGGGCTGGATCACTCCGTGTCATTAGGATCTGTGGCGATTATACCTGCGCCATGTGCAGGGCCGCATTTACAAGGACGTGGGCCCCTGGAATCCAATTTGGTGCCTTATCCATTGAAGAGAAATGCTTTTCCTCATACAAATTACAATACATTAATAGGTAGTTCTTTACATAATTGGGTATGAGCTGATGATACCAACTGAAAATAATACATATCTTGACCAGAATCTTTGTATTTTTCTTCAAACAATTACTGTAATTTCATACATCTCAAATCTTTGAGTGTTGTTTACATTAATAAAAATCCCAAAATATTACTACAACTCACCTGATATGGGTATTTTATAAAATACAATGTCAGCAAAACATGCATTCATTAAAAAAAACTATAATAATGAAGAAATATGGGGCCCTGCGTCATGCGTAACCTAGCATTTTCAGCCATCTTGTAAAACCCCTTGAAGGCATCATGATGTGAAGACATGGTTCCCATTTCTTAAATTCTCTGCATCATACTCACAGAGTTGGGTGATGAAAACTGTCAATATATGACACACAGAGAAATGGGGAGCAGAGGGAAAAGGCTGACAACCTTTCCCTCTGTTAGAGTCAGACAGTCCAACATGACCTTGCGTACAGGACATGTCCATGTGTTACTGTACGTTCACATGATTCTGGCTCTGTTCTGAATCGATCACTCCCCCCTCTGGCAGTGCAGCCATATTACAGTCTATCTCATGTGCTCTCTTCTGTCCAGCTGGCTGAGGTCACCGCCACATGAGCAGAGTGCACATTGCATAACCACAGTAATATCACAAAGACACAGTCTGCTCTTAACCTTTCTATCTATGTGGCCCATTTTGCTCCATTATGAAAGTCCAAAATGCAGAAATATTCATCTTTACCTTAAGTTCCTGGCTAAAGTGTTTATTCCTTATATCATTTTACAATTACAATATTCTGTATGTTTTATTTTTATAATAAATTGCCAGAAAATTGTGAATGCAGGCCCCTTCAATAAATTAGATTATTGAAAAGTCAATTTCATTCAGAAACTTTATCACTTAGTAGAACATTATATGGAGATGATTAATTGAAACCTGCATTTCTATTAATTATGATGATTTTGCAATTACAGCTACTGAAAACATGGCATTTAAAATTATATTACATCAAACAAATAAAATAAAAAAAAAAACAGCAATGTGAACTTAATGATGATTAATAATTAATTGATTATGATTGTAATTGTGAAGTGAATGGAAAAGGACACATAAATATTTTTTTTTCACTAATAATTCTAAAAAGTGTGGTGTGCCTCTGAATTCAGCCCCACTGAGTCAGTCCCTGAAGCTTCATCTACAAGTCTTTCTGGACACATCTCCACCAGGTTGTACATCTAAAGACAAAAATATTTATAAAATTTTAAAGAATTTGAATCAAGGGAAGCTAAAACTTTGCTACTTGAGGAGTACTAAGCAGAACAGACAGGGTTTATTTTTATCTTAAATGTAAATGTATATACTCTCTTTTGCTTTAATTGCTGGTCCGAGTACATTGTTCTTTCAGCAAATGGTCTTTTTATGAGTTTTTGTACTAGAGTTAATGAATAATTGATCATTAAATTATTTATTACAATTTATTGAACAGTTTATTTCAGTAACTCAAATCACTATGTAAAAAGCTTATGGAATAATACACACTGTTCATTTTTGACAATTTTTCACTTTCAGATAATTAAGCACAAACATGGAGATTAAAGCACTAAACTATTTTCAATACAGAAATGTAGATTTATTAAAAAATATATATTTTGTATAATATAATTATACAAATCTGACGAACGAGACTGATCAGAACCCATTTCTGGAATATAATTATGGATAGGCTTGACTCAGATGGACCCTCCTGATCCAATATCCACTCCCACCACAGGAAGGGCATCTTTCCTACCGGCAGATGGCGCCAGAGCTCCTTTCATACCAGGCACTACTTCTGAAAGCCGTTTAGACATTTCTCACGAAATATCTGCATAACCTGGACATGAATTGAATCGACGTTACAAGTACTTTGTTCATATGTTCTCATCTATCTGCTTAAGTTTAAAGTCACTCAAAAAGAAAAAAAAAGTGATACTAAAGCGAAAAATTACCAATAAAACTGTTTTATGACTGGGATTTATGGTTTGGTGGGCAAACACGCAGAACTAAAAGCGAACGATAAAGTTAATGAAGTTGATGGAGTTAATGAATGTCTGGTGAATATTTTATTTCCACCAGACTCTTATTAATGAAGACAAGCAGCGCTCACGTTGAGCTGGAGGATGATATAAAACCTGGTTCTGTTCTGCTGGCATTAGACGCCTCGGCTCGAGCAGCAGGAGTGGGACGGGTTTTTGGTAAACTTCCTGGTAGTTCTGGGTGTAGCTGTCCTTCAATGACAGAAAAGGAAAAGGGGGAAATTGCCATACCGTTCCCACAGCGGATGCAGGGGAACCGAGTCTCGGCAGAAGCTGCACACTGACAGACAGCTGGCTCCGTTAACGCTGTTCTACTTCACTCGAGTCCTGGTTATGGGAGTGACCGGGGTTTCCTGCGGGTGAACGGCTGGAGACGGTGCGCTGTGCGGCGCTGTGGGAGAAGCCGCAGCTGTAGCAGAGTCCACTGTGGGTACACCGCTGGGAGTGGTAGTGGGAGGGTCGGGAAGAACCCGGCAGGACTGGGCCACAGCAGACCGGGTTGACGGACTCACACAACGCGAGGACCGAACGCAAATCACCGGTCTGTCCCGTCTCCTTTTGAACGGAGGAACTCACGCTGTTTTTGACCTCAGGTATGTTTACATTTTCCACAATAAGCCTCATTTTTAGCCTCAAGCGTCATCATTTTTATCCTTTCTAAAGTAGGCTATTATTAACCTTACTTTGCCTACCTTGAACAACAAAACAGAAGGATTTTTTTTAAGGCTCTGCGGGACATGTGGACTGATTCTGCTGAGTAGTTTGTGTCACTGTAGCATGTTTCAGTGCGTGGGTTGAATGGACGCCATGTGACAAACAAGACTTTTTAAAAACTTAAGTAGCAATCATAAGAATACAAATAATATGAATTAATGATGGGAATAGATTTGTTGTAATCTCATTTTAAGTGTCACACAGCTGAGCTCCCCATTGGCTGACTGACAGACAGACAGACACTAGAGGTGCTAATTGGGCTTGTGGCTCACAACCTTCAGGTTGTGGTTGTCTTTTTATAGACTCCACGCAGACACCCGACTAAGACTCTTAACTGAACAGTATCTCACACCTCAGCACCAGGAGGCTGAGAGGATACTTGATTGGGATATTTGCTCTTAACTTTGCTTTGGAAATCCTTCTTCAACGCTTCTGAGACGGCGTGAGTAAACAGGTAAAACAAAGCTGCCTTACCTGACCTCTTGAGCTTTTAGAGAATCTATAATTATATGAGGTATTTACATATATATGAGAGGGTTTTGTGTTGGAAGTGTCTCACCAGTTGTTTGGACTCCTATTTACTGGACACCTGTCTCTGCAGTTTGAAGTCAACAGTCCACCTGTTAATGTGTGTTTGTTCTGTAAACATGGAAAGGTTTGCAGAACACCTGCCTGTTGGTGAAACCAGTTCCTGCAAGAAACTTCTCAAAGGGAAGCAGATTTAATATAGTAAGATAGCTAAATCTGCTGAGTTATCAAGGCATCACCAAGATCCTGCCATGACACTGCCTGGTTGTTTGATCATTATACCTGTTGGAAAGTGGGGAACTTACTGTGATTCATTGGCTTCTTGCAGTGTATCTAACTTTTGAGCATAGTTCATAAACTTTCAGTATGCTTAATATCTGGGGCTTTGGAGAGGCTTTCCAGGACTCTGTAGAGGTAAATTTGAAGAATTTGGATGTCATCTGTCCATTTCACGCCTCACAGTATAATGCTACCACCACAATGCTTAATAGTTTGCAGCCAAGACAGTTAGTTGGTGATCTTAAGTTTGAACATTTTGGTTTTACCACTGCTAACGCTGTTGCCAGAAGGATCAATCTTTGTCTTGCATGCTCATAAAACCTTTCTTCAAACAGGATACCAGTCCTCCAGTTCTGGTATCCAGGTAGCCTCGACCTGATCAAAAGTTTGTGTACTTTTCTTCTAAGCTGGGTCTGCAACAGAAAACCAACTCATTTTCTATTAAGAGCAATGGTCAAATATCCAATCAGAAGTGCCTGAAGTTTTCTAAAAAATGGCCAGATTGAATAGATGGCTAAGGACAGCTTGTTATGAGAAATAATTGGCTTTGAAGCAGGGGAGAATGAAGTGACATTGACTTTTTGAGGAGGGTTAGGAACTTTGGTTCTTTAAAAGCCTCCTAAGGCACAATGTTCTGCCTGAACACAACTAAGCAGCAGAGATGAAACATCAATGTCCTGCTGTCAATATGTTTTTCCAAAACAGACCTCCAGTGGGACATGCTGCGCTGTAATTAATGTCTTTGATTTTCCATTAAACACAGGCTTCATATCCTCTGAACGGTTTGTTTAGATGTCACCTTTATAGGTTAAAACCAGAACAGCAAATTCAACTTTGTTTATGAATCTATAATTACTAAAACAACAAACATCAGTGAGAGAGCTACAAGTTTATTTTAGGGGATTAATATAATTAATGTAATTATACTAAGATAACAAATATATCCAAATTGATCTGGCACCATGTGTTAAATCATTAGTGAAATTGTTTTGATTCAGTTTTACCAGCCAAACCCAGGCATGATTATTGTTGAGTCTGTAGAATTATAAACAACCCAATAAATAGATTATGTCCAGAGCTAAAGAGACATTTGTCAGCCGCGACTTCAAAGAACCATAGTAATGACAATTACTGTATCTTCAAATGGGAGAAAAAAAAGAACATGGAACAGTGGTGAACCTTCAAAGAAGTAGCCAGCCTCCCAAAGTTACTCCAGGATTTCGGAGTAAAATCCTTAAGGAGGTCAGACAAAAAAACTGAAAAATGTTACTTACCTGCAAGTCCAACTGTGAATGCGAAGGGGAAAAATAAACAAAGAGTTTGTTGTGGCCTAGTCAAAGTATGGACTTAAACATGATTGAGATGCTGGTGGGTTTTCTTCATGCTAGAAATAAACACTCATTAACAGTTAACATAAACTCATCACAATGGTGGAACAACCCGTTAATAGGTTTAGAGAGTAATTATTTTTTCACACAGTGTCAGATTGGATAGATTTCATATCCTTTACTAATAAAAATTACCATTTTAATATTGCCTTATTTTCATGTAGTATTTAAATTAGTTGTTGGACAACAAGAGGAAAAACAGAAGAAGTGTGTAAGGGGGTAAACACTACAGTACTGTAGATAGATGAGAACAAATGTTCGTACACTTATCTTTCCCACGTTCTCATTTCACACTTAAAGGGTATTTGAAGGGTGGGGCAAAATGTGATTAGACTGGCCCTGGCTTGCTATGGACTGTTTATCTGATTAAACTCTAGTCTTCCATTTTTCCACAGAAGAACATTTCACAGCAGATTTATTTTTTATTATAAACCATCTTAGGAAATTATGTACGAAAACCTAAATCCAGTTGTGAACTGTAAGTACATAGAAAGTGCTTCAAAGGGAATATGGGCTTTGTTTTGAGGGAAGTGCGACTTGCCGTTGACAGGCTGAAGGTTTTTTCCATGGTAACATGGTGTCAGCTACTTGTCAGGTGGATCCTGACAGTTTCCCACAGGACATACCCAACCGATTGGCCGTTAGAAAGATCAGCATCATCACCTCTGCAACAGGAAAAACAGACTTGCATAGGCACATTTACTACCTGTGCTGTGCTTTAGGAAATAGTCAGGGTGGGTTATTTCCACTTCAGTGACCTAAAATGTGAACCGGCTTGGAAGATAAAGTTTACTCATATTGAGGTGTGGAATATCACTGGTCCATTGCAAATCTAGATTGTTTTATTTTTCAGGCGTTTTCACATCCAAAAGATTGGTCAATGTAATTTGATTGGGGACCAAAACTGCATTTTCAGCTAATGCGGTTCGGTTTCACACTCTTTGAAAAACCTGAAGAAGGCAGGGAGTGCAACTTAATTCTTCTCAAAATGTAAACTAAAATGGAGCAGTGTCAAATTTTAGTGATTGTATAATTTTTTTTTTTTTTTTGTAGTTGGTAAAATAACTTTTCTCTTTGTAGCTCTGGACATGCACATTTGTTTTGGTTGCATTTACCCAGAATGCCCTGTGCTGTAGTCTGGTTCCTGGTCCACTTGCATCCACATATACATTTGAACCGCGTCGGAGTTCACTTCAACTGAACTGACACGTAGGTTTGTAGGTAGACCAGAATTAACTTTTTTTGGTCCACATCAGAGTTCAATTGCACATTCACACCTCCCCAAATGAACCAGACTTTCTACACAAATGAACTAGAGTTCAACTAAAGTGGATTAAACAGGGCTGGTTTTCTTCAAACATGTAGTTTTTACCTGTCCAAAGCAGATTAATTAACCTCTTTAATAATTAAAGAGGTTGTGTGGTTCTTTTTCAGCAAAAACTTTTCTGAAAAATACCTCTGCTCGTTCTGTGATGAGCTGTTTCAGACACGTCATATTTGTGTTGTTTTCTACTTTTGTCATCAAACTTTTACATGAACATGCCAGCATGGGCCTGAGAAGGAGCTTCAGGCAATTTGCACCTGCTGATATCTGCGCAGTCCAACCTTGGGGTGAATTTGCTGGTCATCGTCTCTTGCATCATTTTTGGTATCCATCTTGGCACTGTTTATAAACCCTGGGTTTTAGAGATGTGGCTACACTTACTGATAATAAGTTAACCAGTTGCATTTGATTCCCAGAACATGGCTGCTACTTTCTCTTGTAGATAGTAAGCAAAGATGTAATTAGTTGTTCCTGGAGCTGTGTTGGCAGTTGTTGTTTTTTCCCATGACTGTATGCCTCATCTATAATCTGTCATGTGTGCGTTGAGTTACAACTCAAGAACCAAGATGCATTCAGGGGTTTGGACCTTTCATAATAAAAAGCTGAGATTAATTTGACCCAGAAGTAAGACAGATGGTGACCTAATGCAACTGGAGCTGAAAGTCAATCTTTTGATTTATTGATACATGGAGGGTTAGAGCATGTTGGCCAAACCTGGGAGAGTGTTAAGTTTTGTAAAAATCTTAAAATCTCCCTTCTGTTGCTACCTTTTCTAAACATGACGCATGTTCAATTTGTTTGTCTGTAAAGCTGTATGAGAGGGATAAACAGATTTCTTTTTCACAGTGATGATCAGTTGTCTGTGGAGTGATTTGATGCTTCCTGTGAGACAAATCTGGAGAATGCAACAAGAGACGTATCAGATCAGGTTGGACTGATTCCATTAAGTGGATAAAACATAGCTGAGTGAGCGATGCTGATGGTATGTGGGGGAGACGGTTTACATGACGGCTGCTGCTCAGAAACTGAGTCAGACCTTGAAATGGGAATGTGTTGGAGGGAAATGTCAATCGACTTGAACTTTGGCAGAGACAGTTGGAGACAGAGAAAGGCATTCTGGGTTTATTATAATAATTTCAGCATCTCTTTACAGAAAACTCAGAGCAGCTTTTTGAACATTAGCAGAAATATTGATGTAATCATTTGCTTTTGCAAGGTGCTGTTTTAAAATGAAAGATTATGTGGGTCAAATGTATTTTTTTTATTTTTATTTTGGTTAAAAAGATGAAGGTACAATAACAGTTGGACTGTTTTCAGTATTGCTGAAGGTTGGTGTTTTGCCGATGCAGTGTGTGGGAACTTCTGCTGAGCATTTCAGTAGGATGGCAGCAATTAGAGGGGTGTGTCTGAAGTAGCTTAGCATCTCTTTTACCTGTGAAATGTTGAGTAGGTCGTATAGAGTGTCCTATGCTGCTGTGGCAAAAAGCCGCCGACTTAGTAGAGTGTGAGCACCACACTGCTGGGAACAAATGTTGAGAGGTACTCCTCCTTTTTGTCTCTGCTTTTATAGTCTGGACTGCTTAGAGACTGGAAAACACCCTGGATGTGAGTCAAAACCCACGTCAGATTCACTGCCATTTTTGGACATGAGCTGGAAGAGGTGGGAGGTCCTTGAATGAGCCAGAATGCTTTATCCGTGCCTCCAAAAATAATGGAGTTTTCCATTTTTTCCCCCTTGTTTGTCTTGGTTTTAAAGAAACGTCTTTAAACTGAGCCAAGAGATTCAGCCAACACAGCTCACTTTGTATGTCATAAAATCAATCTTTTGATTTCCACAGCATCATCAGCAGTGTTTAAAGTCTTCTCGAGGGGCAGACTTCCTGAACCTCGATAACCTGCTTCACATTATGGAGGGCTGTGCGTCATCGAAGGACAAAACTGCTCATTCATGTTCACATGCACCACTGCTGACCAAGCCACTTCATAATCCTGCTCGGTTGTACTCACACCTTCACTGCACCCAGATTAACCCCTTTCAAACAAGATAACTGGTAATCCCATTTCATCTGGTCTTGTGCTTTGTATGTACTTGCTGCCAGACCTGGCAGAGAAGAGATCTGAGATTGTTTGAAGAATGTGTTTGGTAAAAATCCTCCATTTTTTTTTTATTTTTTAAACCTTGTACTTATTTTACTAGGTCATGAGAGTGTGACTGTGCAGTCAGCATAGCTTCCAACATTATTCCATGCACAATAAAAGATGTTTATTTAAATACATCTTGAAGTGCGTCATTGTATTGGGTTGCTGCCTCCCATGCATAGAGAGCATAGGTGGTCTCAGGATTAAAAGCATTTGTTTATTCACTTGAATCATGTCAGTCAGAACCAGAACCTAGCTTTTTAGGAACTTAAAGGGGACCTATTATAAAAATTAACATTTTGGATAATAATGTGCTGTATAATGGCTGCTGAAAAAAATAAGTTGTTGACATTCTTCTTTCATTCGTCTTGATTCTGCAGGAGGCTCTACTTCTGCTTTTCAAAGATATACAATTGTACAATTGCAGATCTATTTGCAGCCATTTTTATGCATGAGTGTAAACATGGGGTGTGGCCAGCAGCAGCTTATTTGGATTTAAAGTGGCAAGATGCATAAAAACAGCTAATTGTGAAAGGAGTTAAAACAGGCAGAACTGAGCAGACTGAAATCTCATTATCTAAGAATAATTTTGTGCAAATAGTATAATGAACATGTTTTGGGTAGCATATAGATCTATCCTAGTCTGTTCAATGAAAGATAACAGGTGACCTTTTAATATTCTTACCTTTCTATTGTTGGACTTGTTCCTAATTCAGAGCAACATTTAAGACCTGGCAAGTTTGTTTTCACCTGCAGATTATTCTACTTGACTCTTTTTCTTAGCTTAGCTGATTTGATAGTATGCCATTCCTGCCGTGACCTCAAATCCAAATCTATACACTCTGTGCTGAGACACACCTGTTTACCTGGTAATTACTGTGATATGACACCAAAGGCAAATCTGAGTCCTTGTGGAAACAGAGCTTTGTATGGCATGTCCTTGTTTGCTTGTATTGCATTGATGAATGCCTCTGGAAAGGAGGCAGAATTGAACTCCCTCCTTCACAGTTTAAACAAACATGGGCATGGTTTATGTTCAAGTTGAGAAAGAACGAGAAGGTAAACTTGATTCAGTCCTTGGAAAAGGCCTTTAAAGCACCATAAAGTCAGCCAAGTTAATTCATGTTTTTTACCACTTAAAAGTATCTCATAATGAACGATATTGTAAAAAGTAGCTAAGCTTTATTTTAGGTTTGCCTATTATGCCTCTTTGGCATCTGATTCGTCTCCTTGATATCTTTATTTTTAAAGATCTGAGTGACTCAAAATTAGCTGGAGATAATTCAAATTATTTGTGAAGTGGAACACATTTGAAGGCTCAGAATAAGATACAATCATATTAAATAAATCAGAATATACATCTTTGAGTTTCATTTGTCAGATTAAAAATACCGTAACATTTGAGCAGATATTAAGTATACTCTACATTCATGCCTCATTTCTGTTGTTAAAAAAATAAATAAATAAATTGGTCTAATTTAAATGCCAGGTTTTAATGAGCTATAAGTAAAAAATCATAAGTAGCGGAGTTACAAACATAAATTATATACAATGCATGTCACTTGACACAGGATAGGGTTCAAACATTTCTTCCCGAAAGTTTAATAGCCTCTCTCAAAAAACAGTTCTGACATAAAGTCACAAAAATGAAGCCCTTTTTAACCTGCTGATGGTTGTTCATTGATCATCAACAAAGCCAATCATATTCTGGTTATTTAAAAAGATAAAGCCAGAGTTTTGAGTCACAGGAGGCAAAATGTTTGGAAATGTTGGATTCCTAAAAGTAAAATCCACCAGCTGCCCATCTATGACTCTGTACTAACTGCTGAAATGGTCGTATCTTGTGCCATGCTGATTTGCTTGGTGGTGACTATAGCTAATAATTTGGCTAAAGCAGGAAATCAATGAGCAACATTATCACATGGACATTATTGAGTAGCTTAAAACAATTCATGTTTAGCTCACAGCAACAAATCTTGGCAAATTCAGATGTTTGGATCAGTTTAAGGTGAGAATCCTACAGTAGAATGTAGTGACCTTTAATGGGTGTGTTTTCCATTGCTTTGCTGTGGGAGAAAATGCACCATCCTTAGTAATGGCTTTGTCTCATTCAGTGCCTCTTTGTTAACCTTTAACCAAGACTTTCCTTGGAACATGGATAAAATAAACATAAATGGAGGCAGGTGTGGCCCTGGGCGTTCAGAGAATGAGGTGGACTGAGTAAATAAAAGAACCACATGGCAGGAGAGTTGAAGCTGCTGGACACACAGGTAGAATGCCACAAAGTGTTGGAAGTTTTGGTGGAACTCGATTAATATAGTTAACTGCAGAATCTGTAATTTAATCCCATTTTAATCAAAAAAAACTAGCGACAATATAAGCAACATTTTCAACTAACAAAGCAATTTTGCTACTGAATCATTGAAGAAATTAACAACAACGATATTTATGATTTTTAATGTGTTATTTAGGTAATTCAACCTCAAGAGTGGTGCAAAGTGCCATTATATCCATTCAGCTTTCATGTGTTTCAGGAACATCTGATGTAAGTATTTAGAAAAAATACTACTTTAGAAATGTGGACTGTGGATGCTAATGTTAGCGTTGGGTCTGTCTGCACTTCTGCAGCATGTTTAGCATTTTAATGCCATTTTAGGGTTAAATAGCTTCTTTTTTCCAGCGTTTCATCAACTCATTTTAACCCCCATTTGACTAAGAGAAGCATCTTTGTCGTCCATTGTTTTGCTTTACGGCCGTACCAGAAACGCTCATATTCAAAAGTTCTGGCTGGAAACTTTGTGTGCAAGAGAAAAAACCCCCCATAATTTTATTGCGTTAAAAATGTTACGGCATTAGAATCTATGTAATTAATGAATGAAAATTAAAGTCCTGGCCCTAGTTTGAAGGGAAATATTTTTGTGTCTTGAAAACAAAGACGAGTCCAATTTGTCCAACTTCTGAGTGTGGATCATTTAATCATTCATTCTTTGACTCATCATGCTGTTTGCTGAAGAAAGTGGAAGTTTTGCACACATTGTAGCAGTTATTGGCCCCAAAGCTATTAACCTAATATGGCACTGAAGGTTGATGTGGAGAATTCCCATCTAATCGTTTTCACTTTCATCTGGAGTAAATTGGAGTGACTCAGAGCCCAAGCTGCTGCAGTGTTTAAAGTTGTGCTCTTTATTTTTATAGTCTTCCTTCTGTATTTGTATATTGCCCACCCCAAACTCTGATGTCTTTGCTTGGTGTCCAACATGGACCGGTGGTTCTGCTCAGCATTCCCTGGTGGTTTGGGTTTGTGTGTGCGTGGAATTAGTTTTCTCAATTTAACAAGCTTTTAATAATCAGTCAGCATCATTTTAAACGAGGCTCTATAATGTGATCTGACATCATAGCTGGGAACTGAACCTCCTAAAATATTTCCCATCAATTTCTCCATTCCACTTTTCCATAAATTCTTTGACTGGCTTATAATAAATAATTATTTGCCTGATTTGTGTTGCAGAAGCTGTCTTGGATCTAAGCACATCCCCTCCCCACCATGTTACTCCTTCCTGTCTCCATGTTTGTTTTTATATAACCCATGTCTGCCAGTCTTATCGTTATTATGGTGATGCCTTTGAGGTGTTTGTCTGTGTCGAGGACGGAATAGCGGTCTGGTCACCGCTGGGTGACTCTAACCAAATGACCTGCCACATCCTGAACAGCAATCCTGTGTGTCTGAGCTAAAGTTGTGTCTGTGTGTGTTTTTTCTGATTAATTTTATATTAACTACGAGTTGCAGAGTGTAAACAAAAAGTAAAAGCGAAAGGTTAAATGCTGCATTTAGAAATGGGTGTGATGAATATCTCAGAATGAAGTGTGTTTCTGTGAAACTGTGTGTGTGTTGAGGATTGAGATTGAGATGTTGCAACAAAGCCTGCATGATCAAATTGCTGAGCCGTCTGCTTATGCAGGGAGGAGGTCTGTGTTAAGTTTCTCCATTTAAGCTGTTAACTCATAAATATCCACTCCTGTCAGTTTTAGATTGAGTGCAACTGCATTTTAATTAGAAACTGATGGCCTCAGAGGAGCTGAATTCCTAAATGGCACACTTTCAAATTAGAGATGCAACAATCAGAGTATTGTGGCTGGTTTTGTAAAACTGCGATTGATTGATGCACATTTCAGCAGAAATGTGCATACAGTTTTTTCTCTTGAAGAACTGTAACATAGGAGCATTTATGAGCAGTTTTTCTTTTTTTTTTTTTTTTTTTATTTTTATCCAGCCTTCTGGCTAATAAAGATAATCAAAACTGAGGTTCTTATATTTTTCACCAAAACATTAAACTACCATTGCTGACATTTTAAGGTTTCTTTAGCATCTTATGTTACTGAAACATTCATCTTCATGTATATCCCTTACAGATTTAGCTCCAATTGTTCCATATTCAGCATGTTCAAAGATGGAAAATGACAGCATAGAAAAATCAGGAGAGAAAGTGTGCTGCACTTTGTTCAACCTTCCTCTTATCTACTTCAGGTTTTACTCCTCCTTGCTTTCTTGCAGCCCAAATAAATCTCAAACATGCCCGAAGAAGCTGTCGAACAATACGGCATTAGCTTAAAGACTTCTTTCACTCTGAAGATTGTTGTTGGCATGACCTTTTCATGCACTGTTGTAGGGTTTGTCCAAATTCAGGGGTTGCAACCTTCGAAGAATTACAGCAATGCAACCAAGGCTGCCCAATTCTAAAGATTTCTATAATTGGGCCCACAAATGCATTCGTCTTTTCCCCTGATTTGAAGAATGGGTCTGGTGTATCTGCCGCAGCTCATGGACCAAATGCAAGATTTTTGTTCTTGTAACGATGGTGGATAAAGTGGAAAATTTGAAATGTCAGTTTATTAAAACATGGTACAAAGCTAAAAATATTACATCAGTTGTGTTGTTAGGATTTTGTCATTTGCAAAGACTTTTTTGAGTATAATTTTTGTGAAACATAAATATTGGTTTAATTACAAGAATTGATGAATAATAAAAAACCTCAGCATGTAACTAAGGCTGCAGCTAACCATCATCTTAGAAATTGACTATTCTGGTGATTAATTAGCTAAATAATTGGTACATTCTGAAGATTATTCATTTAACCACTTAAGATTTTTTATGCAATATATGATATACACAATACAAATAAACAAATATTTCAATTACTTTTATAAAAAAACTGGGTACTTTGAAGAATTCAGTTCCTACAATTTCAGAGATCTGTTTAATGTTTACTGGCGATAACAGATTGGATCTTTGGGTTTTAGGCCGGTCAATCAAAATCATTTTAAATTCAACTTCTTCTGGTCACCAGATATTTTATAAGTACATTTATTTTTCCAATCTTAACTTAATTAGTGGCAGCTGTTTGTTCTAAAAGTTCATCATTCACATCTCACAGTGTGTTTCTGTAGATTCTCTTGTTAATTTTTGTTTTTATTTTTATCATGAAACCTTTATTTAACCAGATAAAAATAAAGTACAGGACTTTTTACAGTTTTGAAGCACAACTCCAACAGAGGGTGTGCTTCACTTCTCATCCAATTTTTCCTGATTGGATGAGAAGTGCTGATCTAATTTACATTTGAAGAACAAGGAAAAGAGGGAGACATTAGTGGGATTCCCAGTGTGAGAGTAGGGAATACACCAGCTTTTATGGTGTTTTCATTAGTCATCATCATCTGGTTTTGTTTTGTCCCTACTGTGAATAATGCCTAATTAGCTTGAAGGAAGTAGCCAGAGTAAACAGGACATTCACTGTTTGGAAACCTTGTAGCTCTGTCTGTACAATGCTATACAGAAACAGTGGCTTGGAAACATATTGACATGTCCAATTTTCATTGAGTTAGTGAAATCTGATCGTACATTTCCTGATTCATTTTAGCCTAAACTTTGTCTGCAGCCCACATAACACAAACTGACACAGGAACCAGCCGAACAGCGTCTGTGTACGAGTGAAAACCCAGTTTATGCATACAACCTGATATATTCATAGTGTTAATTTATTAGGCTCTGATGTGATAAATGTGTCAGCATGACTCTACTCATCAGCACACAACTAAATCTTGATGGGTATTAATCCAGCCAGGAGGGCAATGAGGCACTTCTACATGCAGCAGAAGAAGAGCACTATGAGATTTAGATGTAGGAATATCTGCAGAGTAGCTGAACGGATGTAAACTTTATTTGGAAAAAAAATGGTGGAATGAGAGTTGGAGAGTTAAGAAAATGTTCCACAAGGCTTCACCTGCCCTGCAGCTGAAATAGTTTCTGCCTGTTATGAATTCCCCGTTCTGCTCCTCAGTGAAGATATCGTTTAATTGACAGGCTGTTTAGAAAAGCTACTCTGAATGCTAAATCTGTTTCTGAAATCAGATTTGCCATAGAAATCCAATACAGAACAAGAACTTCAAATAAAAATCTCAAACTATAAAATAAACAGATTCCTATTTATATCTTCTGATAAAATTATGTTGGAAATTAAAGTAAAAATAAAGCTATTTAAAAACAGACCTTGTAAAATTAGAAAAATGTATTAAAAATGTAGTTTTCACATAATTTCAAAGTCTTAAAAGGTATTCAGTTACTATAGAGGGGCTGCAGCTTAGATATGAAAACTGGCAAAGAAGTGAAATATTGTTGAGTGAAATACAATTCTTGTATTTATGACAAACTATGAAGGAGACGACAAGGCAGTTTTATTTTGATATTACATTTTCAGCAACAAGGGAATTCAAAGAAAACAAGCAAAAAAACCCCCAAAAAAAAACAATTTTTTTTGCCAAAATTAGGAAAAACAATGACAGGTAGACTACAGTTTATGATGTTCCAGTTCTTATTAGTCAAAGACGACTCTAAACAAATAGTTTTTAACCTTGATTTAAAGGAAGTCAAAATTAAAATACATTTGTTTTCTGGAGGTTTTTTTCCACATTAGAGGACCATAAAAACTGAATGTTGCTTCTTATTGTTTGTTTCTGGTTCTTAGGTCTTAATAAAAACATTATGAAAAGTGAAAAAGTTTGATAACTGATAACTTGGTCCACATTAAGGTCTTGACTCTTATCTGGTAGCATTGCTCATCAGTTGGTGGTTGTTAATGCTAGAGAATGTGGACTTTAAATCTTGATCATGAAGTGTAAGAACTAATGATTGACAGGGACTGATACTGAGTTACCAGCCTGCTAATTATGTAGCACCTCAAGAGGTCCACATTCACTGATTAGATTAGCCTGTCCGGCTTCAGAGTGTCATTATGGTGGATATTTAGGATCATATTTACCGCAATCTGATTATTTCTGATATAATTTCTCCATGTTTTCCAGAAATCCTGCAGATGTTGACTCTGATTAAATCCCACTAGCATGTGGCTCATGACTGATGCTAACTCTTGGTCTGCCTCATTCTTACATGCATGCACAGGCTTGTATCAGAGATTCAAACTCTTTAACTTTGTGTAGCGCCTGTCTGGACTCCAAAGGTGCTAAAACGGTATTTCTGATTGTATGCTAATGCTCTTCACTCAGATCCTCTGCTAACACGTCCCTGTACTTCTGCTTATGGATTCCTCCTCTATGATAGACATGGGAAACTTTAGGAAATGCCTTCATGACCAAAGTGCTGCCACAGTGGAAAAGTGGGTGTGTTTATGTGCAAAGGACACAGAGTGTCTCCATATTTGGTGTGTGAACTGAAAAGAGAAAAAAAAAAAAAAAACCAGCAGGCTAGTTTCCTTCATTTACTTATTTTTAAGCCAGCTGCTCTCTTTTCCTGTCGCTTAAGTGTTGCTGTGCCAGAATCTCACTTTGCTACGGTCTGGTGCACACCAACACACCCACTGTGGTTTCTCACTGAGTCCACATCATCAAGGCCTTGAAGAGAGGCAGCCCAAGTGGGTGGCAGGCCAGTTTGAGCGAATTGGCCTCATGGGAGCCCCTTGTGTCAATATAGGTCTGGATCTCTGCAGCCTGTCAGACCCGCTAGTCATCTCAGAGAATACAAACACAAAAAAAATGACTCAAGTCATTTTTTTTTTTTTTTTTACGGTTCACCATGTGTAACCAGCTTCCTGCTTCTTCCTGTTCTTCTTCTACACTTCTCTCTTGGGCTCTCTCCATCTCTCGCTTGCCGCCCACATGGCTCACATACTTTCGCTCTGACATCACAGCTGCCATTCACTTCCAGTGTTTTACTGTCTGTGATTCGTTGCCTCCTGTGTCACTTCAGGATCTCTTTCTCCCTTCTGTCCAGATATGTAGGATATATTTACGTATTTAACTCTTCAAGAGTAAACACTGTTTCCTCATTCTGTAATATGATGACGCTAAGCTCATGTTTGATCCTCCTTAAGCCATTGTTACACCCTTTATTGAGAAACGTATGGAGCAACAAAGAAGGGCCAAAAGTCTTCTCTAAATGTGGATTTAAATGTTTTTGCAGATGAAAATGTAAAGTTGTGGGGCTCTCCTGTATTTAGCCTTCTGTATTTAACCTTTAGTTGTAGCATAGTAAACAGAGAAAATGTTGAGAGGTTTTGAGTTTTTTCAAGTGCTGTTGTTCAAAGTTTCTTGTTGTGAAATATTTACTGTACAAGAGCAACGTTTGTGAAAACCGTGGAGTATTTCTGCATCAGCAGAAACAGACATAATGAGTGAAAGAGAAGGCCAGAAACTGCCAAACATTTCCTCTTAAATTTTGATGACGACAGTATTTCTCATTTTCCTTCCTTTGCTGTATCTTTCATTGAGATTTAGACTGAGATTGAAATGTCAGGGATGCTCTGACTAGATCACTCGACAATCTTTCATCACGTTGCAGCTGCCCAAATTCCTCCCTGTATAGATGTGTTTCTTTGACATAAGGTGTCAGAATGGGATATGTTGTTTTTGGATGACAGACAAGTATGTTGGAACTGTGCCCACTACGTCAGGAGTTTAATATCTTACAGATTATTTTGTCTGGCCGTAATGAAGTCATTTTTGAATCATTCCTTAAGAGATCAATCTTTAATTTGTCCATCTTGATTTAACATTAACACATTTGCTTTACTGCTCCACCATGATGTTGGAGTTCCAGGCTAATCTCCATGGCGCCAAAGATGATTGTGATTTAGTGTTGTTCATCAGGAGTGAGGGAGTCATGTTACTGATGTTTCAGCTGAGTATCTATCAGCATTCTTTCTGTGGAGAATGAAACCTTTACAGCATCGGCTAAAAATGAGCTGTGCAACCTTGGAGTCAAGGGTGTGCTCAGATTGGTGATGCAACTCAGGAAGTGAGCTCATTTTACTTACAGCTTGTTGTTGCTCTTGCATAAATTCACCTGAGGAAATGAGAAAGAGACAAATAAAACACATTAGCAGCACTGCAGACTAATAAGCATAAAAAATAAGCTTATGACTTGGTAATAGCATGTTATTTCTGGTAGATACAGCCCTTTGCAGAAGCTCCACTTGAATATTTATCTAATTTTGTGATGTTAGAACCACAAACTTCAATAGAATATATAATAAACCATTGTAAAATAGTGCATCATTGTGAAGGGAAGGAAGATTTTTTTTATTTATTAGTTTATTTTATAATGAAAGCCTGACAGTCTTTGCAAAAATACTTACTTGTGATTGTTAGTACAGAATCTGGGCTGTTATACATTTCAGCTAACATTGTTGGGACTTGCTGATCAAGAAGAGTAATAACACAAGGAATAAAAACAAAGTAGATTAGAAATATCTACTTTCTTATGTTTTTCCACACTATGAACTTGAGTCTGAAAGTGAAATAGAATATAAAAAGCTGTATTTACAATTCCCTTGTTTACGTTTTCTTTTTAGTCTTAAAAGTCCATTGGAAAAGATTTATTTCTCATCTGTATTTACACTTTACAAAAAAGTTTTTCATACTTTGACTCATATTGCATTAATCAATAAAATGCATTTTTGTCATTTTGATTCTTTTAGTAGAAGTGGAACTTTTTAAATTGCTTAGTAAAATAATAATTTTCAGCTTGGTTTTATGTAATTGTAAACAACGTGTGTAAAGACTCAACTCAATGCATTGAATAAGTCAATGATGAGATGTTATGAAGTCATTTTGGTTTGGAAATATATATGGCTGCTAAGAGGACACCTTGAATCAGATAAATCTTATAGCTTAGAGACTTCGCAGTGCGACATTAGCAGCTAACTATGACAGACCAATGTGTATCATATTACATGGTATATTTCACAAGTCGTAGGTTTTTGTTGGGCCCGCAATGCGGGGAGAACGGAAAGTTGCTATTTATATCCAAGCCGACTATGAGCAAACTTTGAACAGGAAGTGCAACAGGAAAGAAGAATCTAAGTCATGGGGAGAGAGGAGGCATGGAGCTTGAGGGGAAAATCAGGCTCTCGTTTCTCATTTCCCACGGAGCTGAGATCACATACGTTGAACTGAAAACAATCACTTTTTATACACAAATAAAACCACTGTTTTCTCCCTAAAGTTACGTGTCTGTATTTAACCACAAATCAGAGTAGTAGGGCTTCACTTAAAAGGCACACTTCAATGCACACCGGGACCAAAGTAAATCCTGTAATGATTAACACCAGTGACCCAAGTTTTGTTTATAAAGTGGATGAACCTGCTGCAGCACTAGGCCATCAGAGGTTGAATGCTCCACCCTGGAACAAATAGCAGGTATAAACCAGTGTTTGTGGTGTTTCCATGGATTTATAGCCTCTCAGTGGTTTTATGCCCCATCATTTATAGATTTCTAGTTATAAAATGCACATATCAGATACTAAACAAATACAATCCCCTCATTGGAGGTTGTGTTGCCGGATTTTCAGTCCAGTGCCAGGATCTGCTTAGGTATAATAGCAGACAGTATTAAAGGGTTAAAGTCTAAGTGAGATAGTGGTGGTCAGATGTAGCCCCTCCTCTCTTACAGCGCAGCTGAAATATGCTGCCTCAGCGTGAAACACACTCACACACCTTTTCTATCCTCAGCCAGAAGTGGTTGGCAGGGATGAACGACTGAAACTCGCAGGATCTGTTGATTGTGTAACAAGCGTTGGCCGCTATCTGGTGTTGTATCAGTGCTTGCTTCCCTCCGTCTGACCACGGTGTTGTCACAATGTGGTGAGAGTGAGACACACATAAAGGGAGAGAGTGAGAGCGTCTGGAAACCATTACTCAAATTCCTGCAGCAGAGGCTTTCAATGTACTGGTTATGGAGGAGGAAGGGGCCGTCGAATAAAACTGGCAACGAACGAGTGCAATGTAACCCACATGAAGGGTTGTTGTCTCTTTTTACCGCTGAACACACAGGTTATTGTTTCAGATATTTTAGCTGCTTTAATGTCTGCAGAGGAGAAAAGGCATGAGATGGCCAGTAGAGGGCATGCTAGAGTCTATACTGTGTGACATTGTCCTTCTCTGCCTCTTTAGTTCTGTTTGACAAGAGTTGAAGGTGAACCACTATGCTTCCTTGATAGGAAGCATAGTGGTTAGCATAGTAGTTAGCCCAGAGGTTATGTATAACCTATGGGCTATACAGAACCTATGGGCTATGTGTAGCCCATAGGTTTTATATAGCCTATGGGCTATACAAAACATGTTTGTTTAATTTTTTTCACAAAATCATTTTTAGTTATGATTTATGTCTATTTGTTTTACTCTTCTTTCAGAATGAGCTACTTTTACTCAACTTTTTGAACATGAAAATGGCTGCAAACAGAGTCGTAATTATACAACAGTATATCTTTGAAAAGCAGTAGTAGAGCCTGCAGCACAACCAACAACAATGCTGCAAGTTGTTTCTGAATGATAAGCCAGCAGCAAAACACTTGTCCTTTCCAACAGCCATTGTACTGCACATGCAGTGGTAAAACAAGATCACCATACGTCCTGGAGTGCCACTTTGGTTGCTAGGTAACAGTAATGGACTTCGCTGGGGTTGCTAGGCAATGGCCAGAGTTGGTTAGTAAATAGTTACATTTAGTCAATTACATTTACCTGCGGTAATTTTTTTGGAAAAAATGAACTTTTAGGATTATTTTTACGATGTGCTGGACTTTTTACTTGATTGATCTTTATTATGAAGTATTGATATTCTTACTTTAGTTACATTTCTAGTTGATCTACTCTGAGTAATTTTACTGAATGTAGAATTATAAGTTTTATATTGAAATAAATTTACTAGGGATTTCTTTTTTTTTGTCTGACTTTGTAATTGTTATTTAAATAAATTATTTTAATTTTGGTCCTTAAAATAGCAAAATGTTTTGGCCCATCTGATGATGCAATTTTAAATTATTAAACATTATTGAATGTTTTGTTGAACTATTCGATACCAAATACGTTTTTGCTTGAGTAATTTCTTGAATGGCTTGTAATGCTACTCTTTCTGGAGAAAAATCTTTCGGTTCTCTGCCCATTTCTGTTAACAGCACAGGTCCTGTTTAATGTGGTTTGACTATTAGCTTGTTTTGAAATAGTTCATTTTTCAGACACCAAAAAACAGCTAATTGTCTATTTTTTGTAAGTGTTTGGGTTGTATTTCTAAGCAAAAGAGACCCAAACAGAAGCACAAAAATGTGCTAAATGTGAATTTTTTCCACATGACTTTGTTTGTCGATGAGCACTACATAATTATTCCACTTTTAAAAATTACATAAGGATGAGGCGCTGTCAAGATCTGGGATGGCAAATAAGTGCTAGAGTCTCTTGCTCAGTTTACCGGTATTGAAAAGGGCCTTTGTTCCTCCAGAGGAGACTTGGTCTTTGCCCTTGGGGCTGAGCACCTTCAGGTAAATTAATTAAAAGCAAGTACAGGACAACCTTGAGGAAGACTTTGCCTCGCTAGAGCTGACTGAGGTAAAATGAAATGCTTTGAGAGAGACAGAAACCTCTCTACAAATTCTGTCTTCTTCTCCATATTGCCTTCTGCTTCTTCTTACTAAAATATGCATGAGGTGAGATGTTGAGACAGCATTCAAAGGAAGCAGGTGCTAATTGTTTGGATTAGAGGCTTATTCTGTCGGACCAACAAGAAAGAAGGGAGGCATCTTAATGAGGTCTATAAAACTTGGCTTTTCCTGCTGGCGCTCCTCTCTTTGAACATGTTGCCTGTTGCTGCTTTGATTAGACTGTCCCGCTTTAATCGGTTCTCCTGATGTGAGGTTGCTGTTGATTGGTTCTGTCACAAAGCTTGTTCAGGAGATGTTTACCTCAGAGAGTAAGGTAAAGCAAGCCAAATTATGTTGGATCAAAAAAACCGAAAACATAATTTTTGAAGTTGTTTATTCTTGCAAAAGTTTTTCCTGGACAGAGAGAGTTTATTGTGCAACATCAACACAATATTACTCACCTTGTTATCAGTGCCTCATAATAGCTTAAATGGATTTGCTCAGAAAGCAACTAGACAGCTCTTCCCAGGACAAGAATTATCATTTGATAATGATCTCTCACTGCAATATCTTGTTACTCTGCCATTTAAAACAACAATTTTATTCAGGTTACTGTTTCATCAAAGCAAGAAGCCATGGCTAGCTTTCTTCAGGGAAAAATCATTTATTCACTCATGAGCCCTATCTATAAATCTGCAAAACTTGAGTGGACTTTAGTGTAAACCATGTCAAATTAAATGAAGAGAAGAATACATGTTTTATGTCTTAATATATTTGGATTTGGTAGGGATACTGCACGAGGTTTCTGCAGTGTGTCATGCCTAATGCATTTGTCTGTATCCACCAGGATGCATGTTAATAGCTATTCAGATTGCACAATATATCACAACTGTGTCGTCATTACAATATGAGTGTGAGAAATCCTTACATCTCAGAGGCCTGTTTCAACTTTTAAAAGTGCTTCACTGTTTATCAGATTCTTCTGAAGCTTGTTTCTATTTTGTGAGAGATCTTAGGATTTATGGTATTTAGTGTAAACTATTATAAAATGGGTGTAATCTGCCTGGGAATAAAGTTCATATAAGAAATGTATGACACATGTTTCCCACTTTCTGTAACATGTCAAGTACTTTCAAGTCAAGAGCGAATACTTTTTCAGGCTATGTGTTCGACTGAACCGACTTTTCTGAAATTTCACTAGCAGGCTGTAGTTCCCACCTCCATAAAACATTCTGGCAGGTTTGCAAGTCAGAGGTGGGAATATGACATAATCGTTTTCAAAAGTACTGACCAGAATCCAAGTTTGGCTTTTCCACTTCTTTCTTAAAATGTTGTTTCAGAGCACTTCATTTCCAGCTCACTGGCATTAACTAAAAGATTGCTGTCTTTTATATAAGGTGACCCTACATTTTCTTTACTACATATCAAATACGTCCAATGCTACCTTTAAGCCTCAAAATGTTGTCCGGTGCTCTGAGACTACAGAGAAAACCACTAAATGCTTCAAATGGCTTGTAAGATTATCAAATCTACACTGTATATAAATGGTGACTAAGGTTGTACCAACATCTATGTCATAGTCCAGTAAGTGTAGTGAAATTTTTCCTGGGTTCACAGTCACGCACGCCCCTTGCTTGTGAGATGCCAGAAGTTATTAGTGTTAACAAGCAGATGCATTAGACCACAGAGACCTTTGATCTGCAGCGGACGGGTGTGTACGTGCGCATGGTGCACCGGTCTGGACAAATTGCCCTCCTTGTGTCGATACTAATAGAACAATGCCAACTTTGCATGTGTGTACATGGGATGTTTGTTTGCTAAATACAGTAAGCAACGGTTATAAGCAAACACCAGTAGAAAATCTAAGTGGAGGCGAGGAACTGAAGAAGGCAAACACAGTTAAGTTTGGATGCATGCACAGAAACACGCGCGCGCGCACACACACACACACACTCCTCACCACAGTGGCATCAGCATGCAGTTTTTCCCTCTCATTCTTTCTTCTCTCCAGTGGTGGTTAAGGCCAGATGTGTGTTTGTGCACACAATAAGAAGATGAGGAGCATGCTTTCGATCTTTTCCCCCTAGAGTTTAGTTGTCCACTGGATTGAGAAGGGGGCAAAAGGGAAAATACTTACAGAAAGAAAAAAGAAAGGAGGGGGGGGGGGGTTTCTGTGACACAAAAACACAGGGACTGTTTCCTCCAAAGGGAGGGAGAGGAAGACTGGGTGAACGCGGTGAGAGTGAGAGGAGGCAGAGTGAGGTGTGCGCTCTGTGAGCAGTAGTAAGAGGAGAAGCCATGGCAGCTGGCTCTCAGGACGAAGGGGAGAGCTTCTAAAAACAAACTCTCGGTTAAATAGTGGTCGTGACGCGGCGCTGGAGGCCACATTCCTGACAGCCGGGCAGTTGGAACAGTGGGAACGAGAACAAGTCCAAATCGCAGAAGAGCTGGGCAGGAGACATGAAATACAGACCTTTGGTAAGAAAAAGAGGAAAAGGTTGTTGTGGATGTGGTTAATGAGGAGGCATTTTATAGTTGATTGATCGCAAAAGAGAAGGTCAAGTTTGGACTTGTTAGTTTGCAATTAGAGGTAACGGGTAAGAACTAATCTTTAGGAGGGGAGTTACTTTCCTTTTACTTAAGTAAGATTCCCACACTGTGCTTCAGATTGTGACACAACCTTGATAGTACATTTTTGGATTTGAAGGACACAGGTGAGATTGAATATCTTGATGCTCACCTGCTCTGCTTTTTAAAAAAAAAACAAAAAAAAAAACTTTGTCTCCTCTCAGCATCTTTGCATATCTTGCTTTGTATTTGTCACAGTGATGTTGGATCTTTATGACATCTGCAAGGGAGTGCCCTCACCTCTGAGTGTGTCTACTTGTGTGTGTGTTTGCAGTGCCCCAGGGCGAGGCAGTCACACAGTAGTGTTGCGTAGCTCCGCTGCATTCTTGCACATTCACTGAACCTAAGAGTCAATGTGTCAATGTGAAGTAGATTCTAGCTGCTTATTACTTTGGACATACTGGGTCAGGACTTCTTTCATGCTTTGGGACATGCCCCTGCATCCATAGGGATTTTATGCACATCAGAAATCTTCACTGAGCCTCAGCAGGGTATGTATGGTACGACGGATAGCTGACACATGCCAGAGTTGCATATTACTCCAAGACATTCTTGACACACTTGTCATTGTTGCCTGCGAGGCATTTGACTTCAGCTTAGAGAGTAGTTGATACTGGGCTTGCCTCATTCTCTTCAGGCTTTCCTCAGTTGTCACTTTTCAGACGGTAGCAAACTTGAGTTGTGAAAAGCTTTTCTCTGCTCTGTCAGGGAATGTAATCAGGCTGAGGGTAAAGATTAATGATATGAAAGCCACAAAGCAGCCTCTCTCCATGGAGTTTCGTTGGTGTCAGGTAAGTTGGTGGGTTCTTGCAGATTGTTTGAATGACAAATTGCTCTTCACTAATGCATAAATACTAACTTGTAGGTTAAAAGTATCCGCTACCTCTCAGTTTTCTAGGACAGGAACTGATTCTTTCTAATGAAAGTAAATAGTGGTGTTTTGCAGGGTGTGGCAGGAGATCTCTTGATTTGAATGTTTTTCACTAAAGAACCTTCTCTTTTGAAGCACTATTTAGTTTTTGTCAAAATGCGGCTTAGTTTGTTGAGGTAAGTGGTTTCATGTTGGAAAGTTTTATTTTGAAATAAGAAAGGAAGTAGTTCTTTAGTTGCCTGGTTGTTTTGACAGAGTCAGCTAACATCACTTGATTAGAAATGCAGTGAAGAGATCTCCACCCTTTTTGAATGGATTGTATGACAACATTTTGAGTAGAAAGATGTGATTTTTAAAACATTGAGAATATTGTGACAATAAACTGTGTGCTGGCAAACAGTGATAATCCTCTAATTGTAATTTTTACTTCAAAATCAAAACTTTTTTTAGACTGGTTGGGTGTGACCAGGATAATTTGGTGTCGATGCCGTTTCTGAACTTTCGCGTGGGTCAAGGAAAGCAGATTGGAAATGGCTCAAAAAACAAGACTTTGGCCCAGAGCATCCTGGGTAAAGAGAACCAAAACAAACGTGCAAGTCCAATGTTGGTGGAAGAAATGACTTGTGGTCTTTTGTAAAAGATGGAGAAATCTTTAAAAAATTTGATGTCACTCAATTTTTATTTACCTTTTGTGAAGAAGGAAGTTGTGCTTGGAGTCTTCTTCTTCATGTTGTTTCCTTCAATGGTTCCTGGTGCAGCGTCCCCACAGGCGAGAGGCTGAAACATATTTTTCAAAGTGTTTGGCAAGCCCAGTATGAACTACTCTCCAAGTGAAGCACATCAGTTGAAAATGTCACAAATGTTCCCAATCGAACTGAATCTACTAAGCTATCAGGGGTGAAAACATCCTAAGAGCATTGACGCTGTATAATAGATGTTACTTCTTAAGAATAGTTTGAAATAATTCCAAAGAAGTAAGATTTGATCTCTCGAGTTCAGCCTTATAAAAGTTCTAAAGTTTTTTATATTAGTTGTTGTTCTGTTAATTGTGAGGCATTGGCACAGATTTGGTGTGCGGGACACGAGTTGGCAGTTTTTATATAGACATGCTCATTGGGCAGAGTATTAAATCTTTTTGCGCTCAGCTCTTTGTAGAGCAGAGGTGTCTAAAGCCAGACTCAAAGGTTAAATGTTACCTTGATTCAACACACCTGGAGGGTTAATTAGCAAACCTCTGCACAGCTATATGACTTATGAGGAACTTTTCATCAAGAAAAACAAAAACAGTGAGCCTAACAAGTAATTGGCTTATTGATTGAAGAGCTTGTACTCTGCTGCTCAACACAAATGCTCCTCTAGTCTCCTAGCACACCCACGGTGACATGACAGGAGATTTGAAAGGTTTTCTTTTTAAAATAAAAAAAAAAAATTATATACTTTGCCATTTAAAATTAGATCAGCATAAAAACACAATCTACGAATAAGTTAAAGAAAAAAGTTAAGAATTCTTAGATTGTCAAAAATTAAATCTCAACTCTTGTCTCCTCCTTTGAAAACCAATATCATGTGTTGTCTGTTTTTATGAACTGGATTCTTACATGGCCAGTGGAGAATAGAGTAAATAAACAATGTGAATTCTTTATCATTTATTTTTGTGGAAGAAAATTAGGAGGATTTTAGCAGCTGCCAGCTTGTTTAGCCCACATGCCCTCAGATGTGTGGTTAATTTTTCCTCACTCCACCTGTTTGACTGCTTTGTGGAGCGTTGTTACGCTCTGTGGAGAGATCTAAACTTGCTGGAGGAGTGTCTCTATGGTAATACTAAAAAATAATGGTAATACAGTTTGCGTCTTGTGCCGGTGAGCAGTGGGATAATGCTTCGAGCACTGACAGCTTTACATGCACAGACTTGTGGGATATGTTTTACTCCACATTCACACAAGCTTGGGGAGACCTTGACTGATTGGAAGCTCTGCAAAAGATTCCTGTTGTGTTTTTTTTAACCACTTCCTTGTTTATAAAATGTTGGGTTGTGGTTGGCTTGTAATCCTAACAAAACCAGCAGCTCATGCATAGCTTCTGGGGTCACAGTGCATTTAGCTTTACTCCAGCTTTCACTTAAAACCTCAGTCACTTACTAATTAAGACTGAATTGAATTGAAGTCTTTATTTCTGCAGTCTGCTCCCTTTTGTTTCAACCAGCCAGTGCAGAACCAGATGAGGGGAGAAATCAGTGCCAGAAATCTGATTCAGAGATGAAAAATGTGGAAAAGTGGCAAAAAAAACTGAGAGCATTTAAATTAGTCAGACCTGTGCAAATCTACACACTTTTTTTTTTTGTAAATAATGTGAACAAGAAAGAACAAGACATTTTTGCATGTGTCATCTGTATTTTATGTGCTTACACATTGTACTCTAGGTGGCTGACATGCCTTGGGGTCTGATTGGTTTATACAAAGCTTTACTGAACGTGGCATAAATTTATGCTAAAGTATCGAGCCAACAAGTTCAGATACACAGAGTCCTGTAAAAGTATTGCCAACTCCTAAACCTTTTCATATTTTGGGGGTTTTAGATGAATAACATGTAAAATTGGCTTTTTTGAGTGTTATTCCATCGCATCATAATTACATGTTTTTCTGGTTTAGTTGTCCTGAACCTGTTGGATATTTCAGTTGTTTTTTATTCACCAATTAGTCTGTATACAATAAACATCGATGACTGACAAAAAGCAAGAAAGGGTATTTATCTACAAAATAATTAAACAGATAATAGAAAGAGTAAGGGCAATTTAAAAAAAACAACAACTAGCAAACAAACAAGGAGGTTTACATTAAAATGAATACATTTAAAACAAGAATGAAACAAAGACCATAAACAATTGGTGCCGCAACAAAATTAAAATTGATTAATTTGTGGATTATGTTATACTTTTTTCTTTTAATCATGGCAGTTCTTTTCTACTTTAAATATTTTTTTCTGTTTTTTAGTTAATAGATATTTTTGGGAAGAAGTGGAAAAGAGAGGGAGAAAAAGAATAAAAGTATGTGGAAGAACAAAGAATAAACAACTAAAGAATAACTTAAAAAAACACCACGTGACCTTATTATTAGGCTCTCCCATTTCCCTCTCCTCTGCTTAAAGTTTGGGATTTTGCTAATAACCTGGCTTTGCTTTAAACTCCTCTTAAACTTCTGTTTATTAACCAGATTGCTCTGTAGACATTGGACAGAATTTTATTTGGGAGAATCAGAGTAAAGGTGGCTGAACACAGTCGCACACCACATTTTTCAGATTTTTGAATGTTTTTCTTTTTTTAACTATGGATTGTTTTTCTTCCTGTTTATACTTATGCATGTCTTTGTGTTGGTCTTTCACAACACAACTCAACACAAACTACAATAAAATATATGGATGTTTGCAGCTGTAAGCTGATAAAATTTGAAAAGAATGCTTTTGTAAGATATATATATATATATATATTTTTTTTTTTTTTTTTTTTTTTGCATCTTGTGCATTGACTCCCCAGTAATAAACTTTAATAGTGACCGTCTGACTCTTGCAAGTAGAAAGTTGTGTGTTAAATTCCTTGTGTCTCCTGTCTCTGTGCTCCTGGGCAATGCCCTCAACCTCAAGTTTCCTACTGAACTGTGTGTGAATGCGGCTGTAGCGTAAAGCGCTCTAAGTGGTAGTTTGACTAGAAAAGTGCTAAATAAACTCAGTCCTTTTAACATTGTGGTTTTCCAGACAAGCAGCAAAACAAATGCAGTTTGTTTTAAGTGTGCAGCTGGGAGACTTCCCAAATTTGAATAGCTGCATTTGGCTTTCTGCTACTTAACTCTGATCATAATGTTTCAATTCTTTTCTTCTGAATCTTCCAAATTTATGGAGCTGTAGACTATAATACTAGATTAGTATTAATATTAGAAATGCATTAAAATTCACAAACTGTTTAATTCATTTTTCATAAGAAGAATAAGAAAATAAATATTTTATTACTTTTTGGGTAGGACATGTTCACAAACAATGATTTTTCTGTTTAACTTAAATGCAAAATGTATATATTTTTGTACAGTTTTTGGCTTCATTACTGCTCTGCCTTTTTCTGTATACTCCAGTTAATATTTAGCGATTACTAAATCAGCTGACAATGAATCTGATTAATCGTTTCAGCCCTAGTCTGAGCGATAGTGATTGGAGCGATCAGTCATTTCAGAAGTGTGGGACCTTCTCAGATCTCCTCCCTCCATCCTGGCGCAGAGTGGCTTTGTTTGCTGAACAGGATTTGGAAAACATGACGACTAGTGGCAACCAGGCAGGAGTTCCTGAAAGCGGGTAGAGGTCCGCAATACCCTCAGGAAAGCCAGCCAGTGAAAGAAGAATTGGGAAACAGTAATGGAGCGTGAGTGCGACACAGATGAGGATGTATTAAAGAAGAAGAAGAAATGTGCTGGCCACGCTAATTAGGTTCTCTCTTCATAAAATATGCAAAGTCATGTAAATTTTCTTCTATTTTAAAGTAAAATCTGCTTTGGTTCTTTATTCACATTTGGGCTGAACTTCCTGCTACGCTAGTCTTTCCCATGAACAATCCTCTGAGGAGGAAGCTGCGTTTCCAGCTGCAGCAACGCGTTTAAATTCAAAGATCTAAACTGGTAAAATATCTGAACATAGAAGCTTTGTTCCTTTACAGGGAGGTGAGAAGAGCAAATAAAATGAAGTCAAAGTGGTGACTGATTGCCAGGATATTAAAACACTCATCTGTAGCGACACACACTCGCTCACAGCTGCTGTCTTCTGTGTGAAACAATAGGTCACCAGAGCACACGTTGTCCAAACAGAGCTGAGTGGTGGGAGGCACATGGCTGCGTGGGATAAAGTTACATATCAACACACAATTATAATCCCCAGAGGTGTTCTACCAACTTCTTAAACTTCTGATCCATTGCTTTACTTTGTTTTTACATGTAGCATTGATGACATGGTGTTAAGAAAGCAAAGGATCATTAATACATTATAGAAATAAATCATTCAGGCAGGATTTGCGCTGGACGTGTTTAATCAGAAAATATCTTGAGAGGATGAGTTATATCAAGTGTTTGTTTCTAAAAGCTTAAAAGGAGAGAGATTCCTCTGCATATCCCCACAGTAGTAGGATGTTTCACACCCAAAGACAAAATAAAAGATATAAATACCAAAACCCATGTTTGCTATGACCTGATGCTAATAGAGGTAATCTGAAATAAACCAAACTTTGTTTTTAGATTTGATTCCATGCTCAGGAAATAAATATTTGTTGAATAAGTAATCCAAATCCTTCCTGCTCAACGCAGTCATGCAGTCACACACAGTTCATTGCAGTCAGATTCAGTTCATCATAAAAGCCAATTGGTGAAATGTTATTTATATAAAGAAGCCAAACTGTATGAATTTAGCCTCCTCTTTGCAGAAATCTGTCTAAGTTAGTGTTAACAATTTGACTAAAGAACTTTATTCTTTGTGGTGAAGTCTAAAGGAAAATGTTTTATTTTGTAATATATCTCAGATATAATGATATTGAAAGAGTCGTTGCTGGTTGGGTATCTGATACCATTTTGATCCAAAAATAGTTGGATATGAAATGACCAAAAAGTGAAATGAGCAGCTCTGGTTGAGGTCGGTCTCTTATTTTAGCAGCCTGAACTATCTGATCCTTTTTTTTTTTTTACATCTTTTGAACTTCTAGTACTGGTACTGAAAATGGCTGGGGGTTGAATCAGAAGGTTTTACCCTGAATTTGTGCCGTTTTTAAGACCTCTGGCGGCTCTGCAGCTTTGATTTTGACCTGAAAGAGACAACAGTGAATGAGCATCAGGACAGAGAGACTCCAGCAGCCTCTCTCCCTCCCAGCCACTTGCCTCTTTGAGAGGCTGTAAAGATAAATTACAGGCTAGTTTTCAGTTAATTAAAGAGCACAAATGGAGCAGGCAGTGTTAGCTAATGTTATTAGGCTCAGGAAGCTGCTGTTTGTGTCAGGTTTGTTGTCCTGATGCTGGGCGTTGCGTTCAGGGACATGGACTGACTCAGGCTGGGGAAGTCTGACCGAACACTTGGGCTGAGATCAAACGTGGTTCTGCATACTTGGGTGAAACTTGAACAAGATGCAGAGCGTGTCTGTGTGTTTGTGTGTGCAGAGATTTTAATGGGCCTCAAGATGGCTGTAGTAGTGAGGAGTTTCTAGGAGGGTTTAAGCAGTGATGGAGCTGGACTGGAGTCACAACCTGGCATCCATCAGACTCACCTTCCCTTTTCTCCCTCTCCTGTTTTTCCCTCTGCTCTAATTAATGTGTTCTGTCCTCCCTCAAGCCTTCTCATCTCTTTCTCAATCCAAGTCTTCACTGTTGTCTCCTAAGGGAGACGTCTTCTGCACTGCCTAACACAACAACAAACCTGCTGTGCTACTGTGTGTGTCTTGTGCCCCGGTCCTGTCCTCAGTCTGACTCCTTCCTCCTCCAACTTATTTTAGTTTGCACTCTGTACTGCTGACTGCATCTCAACAATGGATGTCGGTAACTTGGCCAATCTTATGCGGAAAACTCAAGCCACTATTTTAGAAAACAGCTTCCTGGGCAAACGCCTCGATGAGCTGAGACATGTGAGTGCTGCGCTTTGACTTTGCACTTCTGATGCTAAATTTGTCTGGTGTTACTTTTTTTTAAACAAATGAAGCAAGGATGGGTCTTGTTTTTTGCACTTCCCCATCCACATCTGTGCTGGGTTCGATCTTGCTTTTTCAGAAGTGAGAAGTTTACTTACAAGCCTTTCTTCAGTGAAAACAGAAAATTTATTTGTTTTTGTGTTTTTAGAGGATGGAAAGACTTCAGTGTTTCTTTCATTGACATCCACACACTTACAGTGCTATTCATGCCTTTGAACTGGTGTAGATTTGTTATTGTTGGAATACTGAACGAGGCAATGTCTCTACCTATTTACTAGAAATGCACTGATCAAAGATTTGCGGCTTCACCAATTTGTACCTTTGCATTTCTGGTCAAAGGAGTGTAATGATCAGGAGAAGCTTCCCACTATAGCACACTGAATTAACTTCTTTCCAGCACAAACACTGAAATTTTGCTGCTCACTTTTAAAGTTTTAAACATGCTGCTGTGAAATATCTTACCTCTACCTGTCCGTACCACTCAGACTATATTATAATTCAAATTGCAGATGAAAACTCATCTCTTTGATGTGTTTAATAGTAATTTAAATCCTAATTTTGTGCTTTACTTACTTTTGTTACTGTTTTTACTCTATTTAGTGTTTTACCATTGTGGATGTAACTGTGAAGCACTTTGGCCGTCTGATGTGGGTTTTTTAAATGCACTAAATGTGTTTCACTATCAATAATAAGGGTCATAACTTCTAGGTTTTGTTTTTATTTGTTTTTATAATTTTGAAGATGTTAATAAGGTTTGTAATTTCCAACAGCTTTGAATCAAACCTAAGTGTTTTTTTGTTTTTTTTTTACATGAAGAGACTGAGTCGTTAAGCGTTGCTCGAATAGCTGCTGTGAATTTTTTAGCACACTATAATTTAGCTTAAAATCTTTAAGTTATTTTCCTTATGAAAAATAAATAATGCAGTTTGACTCAACCTGACATAACCTACTGTAGAACTACTTCCATCTGCTGCTGTCCTGGTTCTACATTCAACTTTTTCTTCTTCTGCTGGTTGACTTTCAGTCAGATCGTCTTATTTGTTCACTACCTTCACAACAACTCTTGGAAATCAAAGACTCTAATGTATCTCCATCGGTTTTTGTGTTGCACACTGAAGAATAACACTTGTTGTATTATTTTCCTCTTGTTTCAGGTGGTGGCGAGTGACGGTGTCCGGGCTATGATGGAGTCGGCCCTGACAGCCAGAGACCGGGTGGGAGTGCAGGATTTTGTCCTGCTGGAGAACTACACCAGCGAGGCGGCTTTCATAGAGAACCTGCGGAAACGCTTCAAGGAGAACCTGATCTATGTGAGTCAATGACGCGTGTTAGGGGCACATATTGGGCCAAACTTTCCTGATTTTTATGGGATTATTTAAGTTTAGTTCTATGTTTTCTCTAATAAGACACAATACTTTTTTTTTTTACCTGGAAGTAAAAGGCATATTGTGTGTAACAATGGCGAAACATCGCCATTTTTTCCCACATATCTCGTGAAGCAGCTATCTGTTGGCATCACAGTTTTCAGATGAAAAAAGACTAAACTCTCAATATGAAAGTGAGAGTTTAGTCTTTTAGGATCTTGAAAACATTGTTATGAATCATTTATTTTTTGTGGCTGGGGCATTTGGACCTCTTGAGATAAAATTTTAGAATTTAAACCCTTGTCAAATGTGTTTAAAACTTTTTATTTTAAAAAACAAAAAAGGGGGATTCTGAGGTTTTCTTAATAATTTTGTCAAAATTTAATATAGTCTAGTCTTTCTTTAGCTAAATTCATTGATAGAGCCATATTTTACACAAATAAGAAATTTGCGGACAATTTCCAAACCTGTTGATATAAAACCATTTTTATTTTATGACAACGTGACCACTTCGTTCTCTTTTCCTCAGACTTACATCGGTTCTGTGCTGGTATCGGTGAACCCGTATAAAGACCTGGAGATCTACACCAAGAACCACATGGAGCGATACCGTGGCGTCAACTTCTACGAGGTTTCTCCACACATGTAAGTGCACCAATCTCCGTATGCAGCCATTGCTCCATTAAAGGGCAAATCGTATCGTCTGAGATGTTTCTCTGTACAGAATGTCTTAAAAGGCTGAAATGACTTATTGGGATTAAATCGATTATTGAAATAATTGTCAATTGATTTAGTAATGCAGTAATCATTAACTGTAGCATACAGACTCAAAAAAGGCAATTTGCTGAAAGAACAACAGACTCGGAGCATTAATTGAGTCAAAACTAAACAAAAATATATTTAAGATAAATTCATATTTGTCTGTGAATATATTCTACTCTCCACCTGGTTCATATTCTGCAAAAAGAAAATCTCCTTTAAATCACATTTTACTGTCCAATTATTCCATCAATTAATTCAGAATAATGATCAGTATCTCAGCCCTACACTGTATTAATGTTAAGGTTTTTCACATGTTAATGATTTATTTTCTTATTTGAAAAGAAAATTTGTATCTTTTCATGTTTTTCTAATGTTTGAAAAAGGCTTAAGTGAAAAATCTGCAGAATGTGACAATTTAAAAAAAATAATAATAATCTAATTAGTCATCATAATAATTGATTATTAAAAGAAAATAACATAGAGCAGTCAGCAGGTACCTCAGGATGTGAAGGAGGTTTACAGTGAATAAGTTGAGACAGATTTTCATGAATCCTGCTTTTTTCCTGCTCTGTCACATGGTTACTAATATGTAGTCAGACTATTTAATCCATCAAATCCAGCAGAGAGCAATGATGTGTTCCTTGCTTTTTTTCTAGAATGACATAGTTGTGCTAAATACTGTCACAGCAGTAAGATATGTTGAAATATTTGCTTTGTCCACTTTTCTTATAGTTGGTCAGCTACGTCATGTTCACAAGTCTGTCCTATTCGTCATGGCTGCGGCCTGAGCGTTTGAAATGCTGCTACAGGAAGGGTCAGGGAATTCCCTTTAAATCCTCCCAAAGCTCAAAAGACCTGCAGTGAAACAATCCAGCACTTTATAAAGAATCTAGCGCGGCTACTCTGAAACATTTCACAAGCGTGTGCTTTCAGGTTATCTGCACTCAAGCGTGTGGCTAAATGTTTTCTCTCCCTCTGAGTGGAAAGAGAAATGTGCTTCAGTGAAGGGGAGAGGTCAGAAGAGTGGAGGATGGGGGGGAGCTGGAAAGAAAAGTAAGCAATCGTTGGTACCAGGCGAGCGGTTTCCTCCCTGAAGAGGGAATTCCTCTGACCGCAACTTGACCCCCGAACGTGACCCCTGCTCAGACTCTGGTGTCAAACACAAACGACACCAAGTGCAAGTGCAACAACGTTCAAGCTGCTGCTTTTTATCTTTCACCAATTAGTCCACTGTCAGAAATGTGTCAAAACATACTGAAATAACAAAACCAGGAAGATAGCGATCTGTAGCTGATGAGCGATTTTGTAACTGGAACAAGCTGGGTTTCACTCTGGTCTTTATGATTCATGCTTATACTCAGACGGTGACAGGCTAGCATATGGCACATTCCAAGCATGAATTTTCCAAAGTCAATATTTTCTTTAACACATTGTCATCCAGTAAAGGGGTGTATTGCTCTTATTCTGGATTTTTCTTGTTTTTCTAAGTCTTTTAACAGAATTGTTCCACTTTGGTACTGAATTGATGTACATTCCTCTTCAATTGATGGATTACTAAGTCTAATCTGACCTGTGATTGACTGGAATCCTCCAAAATGATCTGCATATTTGGGTTTCTCTCCTTCTAGCTGATTTTAGATAAGGAGAGACGCCGAGTTTTGTGAATTTCCAATTGCTTGATTTCATCTCTGAAAAAGAAGTGCTATATCGCGGTGTGTGACGAAGCAGTAATTATAAAATAAGTTTATATTTGCCTTGTCAATGTCTTAAGATAAACTAAAGATATTTCACACTTGATAGCCGGGTAGACTCAGTTTAACTGGGGACCAAAATTGCAGGATTTGTTTAATTTTCAGCTGGTGCGGTTCGCTTTCACACTGCATTTTGTTAAAGGATCCAAACCTTTTGAACACCTGACACCTCCTGGTACCGCACCAAGAATCACTGAAGGAAACGACACAAAAATATTCGATGAAGACACAGAGCGCAACTTTCTTCTTCATGCAAACAAAAGTGGAGCAGCATCAGATTTTAGCCACTGTCAAATTCATTCTTTGTCTTTGGTAAAAGACCATGCGCCATTTCTCCCACTGGCATTAGACTCTCTTGTTTGTTTTTGTTGTATTTACCCAGAATGCCCTGTGCTATAATCCAAATCATCAATCTGCACCAGAGCTCAAATCTACCAAACTGAGACTTAGGTTTGTAGGTGGACCTGAGTTTACTTCTTTGGTCTGCATCATAGCTCAATTGCACATTCACATATCTGCAAACAAATCAAACTTTCTAGGCAAATGAGCTTGAGTTTGATTAAAGGAAACTAAGTACCCAAATACATCTTCCTCTTCCCTTAAGACATCAACTTTTCTGCTACTCTTGCCTTCCTCCCCTCCTGCAGCTATGCGGTGTCAGACAATGCATACCGCTCCATGAGGACGGAGCGGAAGGACCAGTGCATTCTGATCTCAGGGGAGAGCGGCGCTGGGAAGACGGAAGCGTCCAAAAAGATCCTGCAGTACTACGCCGTCACCTGTCCAGCCAGCGAACAAGTGCAGACCGTCAAAGACCGTTTGCTGCAGTCCAACCCAGTGCTGGAGGTATCTGTATTTGATTCTACTTTTATAGAACAAAGCAGTGAAAAAAGTCATCTTTAGTAGTAGGTCTCTTAACAAGCTCTGTCATCTTTATCACCTTCCTTCATCTGCACTGTCTTGTTATCTCTATTCCATAATCCATCACTTATCACTCCTCTCCTCTTTCTCTTTTCCTTATCTGCTGTGTCTTTCTCCCTTCCAGGCCTTTGGGAATGCCAAGACGTTGCGTAACGACAACTCCAGCCGCTTTGGCAAATACATGGACATTCAGTTTGACTTTAAGGTGAGTAACAAGCAGACAAAAAGTTTCCAAAATCCAATGAAATTTATAAAGAAATTGGAAATATGTTGAGGATTAAGAAGTTATAATACATCTAATCCACACCTCCCCTTTTTATGAGTGCACTATTTATTTAATGGACGACAAAATCCTTCTGGAACCTGCATGTTCTATGACACCTCAGTACCCCAGCCTTACCCAATCCTCCTTCTCCTCGTCTTCTTCCCACCGCCGTCCCTGGCCTCTGTCCCGTCGACAGGGGGCTCCAGTCGGCGGCCACATCATCAACTACCTACTGGAGAAGTCCCGGGTGGTCCACCAGAACCACGGGGAGAGAAACTTCCACATTTTCTATCAGATGATCGAAGGAGGCGAAGAAGACCTGCTGCGACGGCTTGGCCTGGAGAGGAACACCCAGCAGTATCAGTACCTGGTTAAGGTGAGGGTGGGACAAACACATCAATGTTCCTCCGCTCACTGTTTCCACTTTGAAACAATAAGGCGGCAGCTTGATGGTTTTCTCCATCAGGGAGTTAATGGAAAGATGGATGGAGGCAAAAACAAACAAAACAAAACCAGCTGGAGGCTTCAAAAGAATTAAAACTGAGGTAGAACACAAACCCTGGTTAGGAGAGCCTAGTCAAAGTCCAAACATAAGTCTAATTGAGACTGAGCAAATAAAAATGGGCAATAATTCTTAGCTTAGAAGCACAATCTTTTCCAAAACACTAAAGTATTTACAATGGCTCCCTATAGGTCAGAGAAAATAGATTTGAAAATACTTTTGTGAGATTATAAATCACTGAAAGGCTTGTTGTTGTTGTAACAACCTTCCAGACCTCTCAGGTCTTCTGGTTCTGGTCTGCTATGTGTCCCCAGAACCAAAACCAAACATGGAGAAGCAGCATTCAGTTTTTATGCTCCACTAATCTGGAAACTGCAAAACAGCCAAAACACAGAGTTCCTTTAATCCAAGGCTAAAAACCTATTTGTTTACAGTTGCCTTTGATTCATAATTAGTAGAATGTTGATCAATGTATTGATTATTCCTGATGATTTGAGAAAATGCAATATTTATTACTTATTTCATAATTGGTTAAAGTTTTATGTTTTTATGGTGTAAAGCACTTGGAACTTTCTTTTTGCTGTAAAAATAAACTTGACTCAACTTGCAGACGAAAATGGATCTACTTAGTATTCGGAGATACAGGCTCGCAAATGCTATTTTAAAATTATGCATTACTTTCTCACATAATATGTGAGAAATATGTGTACATTTGTGGTTATAACTTGACAAAAAGTGAAAAAATTAAAGGTGTAATGACACTATTTGAAGGCTGTGCCTCTCTTGTGAAAGTGCTTTAGCCACTAGAGCAAAATGTTCTTCAGTGGCCTTATTTTGTCCAACCTGCCTGAAGCTTTTGGTCTGTCCTGAACGCCTGCCTCTGTGCCCCAGTGGACGGCCAAGTTAATAGGCTCAGAGCGAGCGATGCTCAGAGCAGTGTAAAGGCTTTCCTCAGAGGACAAATCTGTCTTGAGGGACTTGCTGAACACTCCTTTTCACACAAACTCTCTCCATCACCTTCCAAACCAAAGCACCTTCCACCTGTGTTTGTCTAAGTAGGTGTTTATATTGCATACACAAAGGTGTTTAGCTGTAAACAGCTGTTTGCGCGTCATCTGCTCTATGAATTTCTGCCTTACATGTTTGTCTCATAGTTGAAAAAGTCTTAACTCTGCTTCATTTGGTTTCCAAATTTGAGCTTAACTTGTCCGATGCGTCCCACAGGGCAACTGTCCCAAAGTGAGCTCCATCAACGACCGCAGCGACTGGAAGGTGGTGAGAAAAGCCCTGACTGTCATTGGCTTCAATGATGATGAAGTGGAGGTAAGAAACAAACAGTGTAATTATGGTGAGAATAAAGTCAGAGACTTTTTAGCCTTTGGTTTTCTGCATCAGAACACAAACTACAATCTGGTTCTTAATGGGAATTAAATTTAAGGATATGCAACCTCAAGTCAGCCACAATTTGACATAATAACAGAAGCTCAACTGAAATGCTTAGGGATTGCGTATTTGTGCGTTTTATGTTATGTGTTGTAGTTTTTGAGGTTGTATTTGCCTTGCATTAATTTGTGTTAAGGACCAAATCATATCTTGGTCTCAAAACAAGAAACCCAGGAACTGAAAGATGTTCCAGTTACTCTTTATTTTGCCTCTTCCTCATTTATTTGTGTTTTGACTGTTGGTCGAGATGGTGTTTCTGTAACAAAGTCTGATCTGGCTTTTTCTTTAACTACTGCTTAATTAATATCAGAACAACATAAAGTTTAGAGGTTTGAACTTAAAGTTGCTGTTTATGCTGATATGATTTTTATTTTCAGTCACCAAATTTTGTTGTGTTGTGTCATTACTTTTCCAGTGTGTCACAATGTTTAGCAACTTCTCATATCCTATAGCAACTTTCTATTCAAAAAGCGGCGAGTTACAAATCTAGGAACTTCTTTCTGTTACGGGAAAGTTCTGTGGCGAAATGAAAGTAGTTTTGCCGCTGGCCTCTGTTCTGTGCGATCGCAAAGTTCTGCTGTGAGCCTCTCCTGCTTATATCGAAGTCCATTCTAGAGCATGCAGACATTAGTTTGAGTGGAGGAGACCCATCCAACTATGTGTCCACTTCGCAAATAAATCACACACGCTGAGAAACGCTACTGATAAAAGTTCACTATCCCAACTCCTGACTCGCCACCAGGGCTGTGTTGTACCGTGTGATGAAAAGCTGATCCGTTTTAAACAAATTGGAGAACTTAATAGCTTAGGCACGATTCAACCTATGATGTCAGCCCTCAGACGGTTTTAAGCAAATTAATGCAGAACTAAACAAATGAACAGAAATGTCAAAAAATTTGCACAGAATGATAAAGACAGAAGCCTAACTAAGATATAAACAGTTTATCAGGTGGTTAATGATGGTGGTTAATAACACTTTTATTTGGACTTTTCTAAATCTCATAGAATTTGAAATAGTTCAAATCACCTGAATGCAGAAATTAGAACCATTTTCTTAAAACGATTGAATTGAATTCAACCTGTATGCGTCACATTTTCCAGTCCACAGTTTTTATATTTGAACACCTGAGATTGTAGAATCTCCTTTTATGGTTTGGTGGAGGTTTTACCATTTTTAGTCCATAAGAATGTTTTGAATAAATATATTGTAAGCATTAGATAAAAAAATATTAACCTATAATAACTTTTAACCATTATATTAACTTAGGTGGAGCTCTCAGTGTTTGTCTCTCTGTGGATGACAGAATGGTGTGTAGCTGTTGTTATGTAGTCATAAGTCACTTTTGCGCTGCGTGGGAGTCTTCCTACAAGTTTGTGAGTCTGGGCTTGCTCCCAAAGCTCCTTTGGAGCTCCCACTGCTCAGAGAGAGCAGCAGGTGTGAGTGTGTGCGTGTTGCTACATTCCCGGGACGCTCAGATCTTTGTCCAGTTTTTAATCAAAGCGGGGCTTATCAGTCGAGCCGCTTGTAAAGATAGCTCCGATCTTACCACGCCGCCATCTCTTATCTTCTCACCTTTGTTCCCTTCGTGTCCTCCTGCAGCTCATCTTTTTCACTGCGTGATCCTTAATTCTTTTTTTTATTCTGTGCAGGAGCTGCTGAACATAATCGCCAGTGTGCTTCACCTCGGCAACGTGCAATACAGCGAGGAAGAAGGCTATGCCCACATCACGTCGGATACGCAGATCAAGTACCTGGCTAGGGTAAGACTACGCCGAGCTAGTTCATGAACATTCCAGATCAAACAATAAGATTTTAATAAGTGTATAAAAAATTCTTCTGAGGAAATGAAAAGAAAGTAACCACAATAAGGTGGCATGCAGGTTATGACTCAGACAGTAAAGGCTTCAAAGACTGAAGTTATTGAAACCAGAGTTTAGATTTATTATCAAACACACTGACAGGATTGTCACTGGTCTTTTAAAGATCGGTCAACCTTTTTCTGATAACAAAGTTTTATTTTAGGTTCAATGATGCAGGTTGCTTTTCAGAATAAAATCCAGTGTCAGAGGTTTCAATAAATATTCAGAATATCTTAAATTATTAATATTATAATAATGCTGATATTGGTGTCATAAGTAAATCTGGGCCGATATTAACAATTCGAGCGCCTCTCCTAGGCTCCTTCCCTTTCAGCTCCTCCTGACTAGCGGCAGCAGCAATTAGCCAACCACGTGGTAGAGCTTCGCATATGGTGCGCTGATCATACAAAAAAGTTCTCAGTCCAACGCTGCTATGAATGGTCTTAAATGGCATAATGAATCCGCACGCACGCATGCACGCGCGCACACACACACACGTGATGACATGCTGAAGGTGGAGTGTCGGAATAGTAGCAGCTTCTTAAAGAGACAAAGAACAATTTATAGGAGTCAAATGTCTTTTTAAGTTAAGTTAACTCAGCATTCTTATAACAACAGAAAGTTGCAAAGGTACTTGATTTTGCTACAAAATGGGACTATGTGTTGAAAATACAAATACTTTATCTATTTTCTGCCAGGTGCTCATTTTATCTATTATGTTTCATTGTTTGTGCCTCTACCGGTGCTGACAAATCATTTCCTCTCTTTTCCTGTCGACTCCAAATGTGAATCAACAGACAAAAAACAGGTCATCTCTGTTCCTCAGTTCATTTTCACCTCTTTTGCTGGCCCCACCAACTACAGACATAATAAGCAGGCAGCAGAAAAACCTCTCTGGCTGCAGACTGGTGTGACGTTTGTCTGTTTTCTGGAAGAGGTGGATTTGTCGCTGGTTTTACTACTGGTGTGTGTGTATGTGCTAATGTTGTTGTGCTTTTCCAGTTGTTGGGGGTGAATGGGACGGTGCTGACGGAGGCACTCACACATAAGAAGATAATTGCCAAGGGAGAGGAGGTAGGTTTGAATACACACTGTCACTGTGTGATAAGCACTTGTATACAAAGCTTTCCTGTCTGTGTAATGTCTGCTGTGGTTAGAAATAATAATAATATTGTTACACATGTCAGTGTCCCAGCTCAGCTTTGAGTTACTCTGTCACTCTGTGTGTGTGTGTGTGTGTGTGCCTGTGTGTGTGTATGCAGCTCGTGAGCCCTCTGAACCTGGAGCAGGCCTCGTCGGCTCGGGATGCTCTGTCCAAGGCGGTGTACGGACGCACTTTCACCTGGCTGGTCAACAAAATCAACACCTCGCTGACATACAAGGTATAAACTCACTGACCAAACCCTGCTGCAAGGATCATCTTTATTCTGTAGCTGGATGGCGCCACCTTGTGGCCACAACTTAAATATAATCTATAGACAAAGGACTGCTTTTTGATGATCATTTATAGCCAAACTACTTAAATCCAGTAGAGACCTATAAGTAAAAATTAGCCAATAGACAGTCTAAAATCAAACGACTGGAAGTATGTCAAAGATCAGGATCTGCACCAAGTAAAACATTTAGATAAATGGATAACAAGTTATAAATTTGACAGCCGTCTAAATTAATGTTTTGATTGTTTATTCTATGTTACATGACTTTGTGTTTTTATGTTTGTTATGATGTAAAGCACTTTGAAATGCCTTGCTGCTGAAATGTGCTATACAAATAAAATTTGATTGATTGATAGATAAGGAAAAGCAGCGCTACTTAAACCTGTACCTGTCCTAGATATTACTCAAGTAGAGGGTAAAAAAAAAGTATTTTGTAAAAAGGTTTCTCAAATACTGACCAAAACATCAGTGATTTAATATTTAAAAGTTACATTATGAGATGGACCAAAATATCAAGTTATGTAGAAATCTTGGGAATGAAAATAATCTCCTACTTAATGGAGGAAATATGATTCCCCCCTGTCTCTCCAACAGGAGGACTCTAATAAGAACTCCTCTGTTATTGGTCTGTTGGATATCTACGGCTTTGAGGTTTTCCAGCACAACAGGTAAAGATAGCTCCATGTTTTCTTTGTTTTAGTACGACATTTTAAATTAATACTTTCAGATGTATCTACTAAAAGCTTCTCTAAAATATGCAGTGGTGTAAAATATTTTTTTCCTGGTTTCTTTTTTTTCTTTGATTCATGTTTTAATTGGTTTGATGTTCTTATCAAACAAATCAGAAAGAGGGTAAACACTCCACTGTCACAAATTTGATTTCTTGGAAAAGTGTGAAAAATGTCATCACCTTATAACCACAAGATAAAATCTATATTGTTGAGGTTTGCTGTGATAAACAAACACAAATTTATGCACAATTTTACATTTGAAAGAGAGTAACGCTGCCACCACTATGTATATTTAAGGCTTTTGTCCTGTTGGAACCTGAGCAGCTTCTAAAAGGTTTTATTTCAGGATTTTTCTATGTTTATCTCCACTCACCTTTCCATCAATTTTGACAATTAATTGATAAACAAGATAAAAAACATGACTCATTTTGCAGATTTTTTATTTAATCACTTAAACTTATTTTATACAATGTTATAAATGCATAAAACTACAAATAAAGAAATAATTCAGTTTCTTTTTAATTACAAAAGTCAACATTTTGTTGCATTTGGAGCAAAGAATGCATCTGGAAAATGTAGCATCAACATGTGAAAAGCTCAGCCATTTCTGCTTAACTTAGTGTCTCTACAGTGTAGGGGCAATTTATAAAAAAAATGTTATTATGAATAATTGAATATCAAAAAGGTACTAAGATTTTTTTTAAAAGAAGCTAAAACTACACCACTTCAGGAGTTTCAGGTAGAATAGATTTACAAATAAAGAATATTTTTTATTTTAAATGCAAACTGTATATATAGTTTGTACAGTTTAGGCTTAATTACTGCTCTTAATATGTTGTTCTTTCAGAAATTGGCCTTTTTCTGAGTCTTTATACCCTTGTTAATGATTAACTATTTATTAAATTAGCTGATGATGATTTCAATATTCATGATTATTTTCAGCCCCAGTTCCTTGGTATTGTTTGTGGTTATAATGTGACAAAATGTGGAAAACCTTTTTAGTCCTGGTTGATTTCCTTCGTGCAGCAAGTGACCTTAGATATTTTTAAAAAATTAACCTGCAAAACTGTCCGACAAATTGACGTTCATTTTACGTTTTGCTCAATCAGATCATCTGATCCTCCTGATTTTCTCTGTCCTGCAGCTTTGAGCAGTTTTGCATCAACTACTGCAACGAGAAGCTGCAGCAACTCTTCATCGAGCTCACCCTGAAGTCAGAGCAGGAGGAGTACGAAGCTGAAGGCATCACAGTCAGTAGCTTCTCTGCCCATTCACTCACACATTCACTGCTCACACAATCTCCACAGAATATTGTGAAAATGAGACTCACTACCTTGATCTGTGTAATATTTCCAGTAGGAAAAAGCTGATCACTTTCCATCATCACTGTTAAATTTTCTCAGTCTGTGTTTGAACTTTGCAGCTTTCTCCTAATGGGATCCATCAGTATTGAGTGCATATATTTTTAGAAAGAAGCTGCCCCATGAATAATTGAATCCCCACATGCTGGACTGTTTGGTAATTCATTCTCAGGTAAAACCTCCTGAGGAGATTTCATATCAGAACAGTCCTGTAAAGCTGATCCCTGTCATGTTTCTCCTTTTTCTTTCTCTCCTCCTCTGTCCTTCCCTGTTTCTGCCTTTTTGTCGTGCTGTTTTGCCCGGTCAGAACAAAGACCTCTTGGTTTCAGTCTAATGTAAATGTGTTGAGAGCAAACAAGTTGTGGGAGAATCTTGGCTTTGCCTCTCAAAGAGCCCATTATGATGCGTCATGATGAACGTGGGTTGCTCCCTCTGGTGTTTCTGTGGAAAAGATGCGACTCTTGACGCTAACATGAGCTAATGGTGCCTGTGGAACATTTCTGAGTGTGTGTGTTCACATATATGTAGGAGCGGGGTGTATCTGTGTGCCAGGATTCCTGGTATTCTCTGAATCTTTAAATCTGTGAACTATGAAAAGCTGCTACCAGCTGTTTCAGCTGTTCCTCTCTAGAGGGGCTCCAGTTTTAGATCAATGTCTTTTTGTCCCCCATGACCTTTCCAACAATCAGTTAATTTTCGCTGCTCTCACATAATGATTTGTGTGTTTGCAGTGGGAGCCGGTCCAGTATTTCAACAACAAGATCATTTGTGACCTGGTGGAGGAGAAGTTCAAAGGCATCATCTCCATCCTGGTGAGGCGCTGCACCCAAACATCTAATTTAAACTTCGTCTTTTCACTGCTTCAAAAACGGCAAGTTTGAAGCTTTTATCTCAACAAATGAAAAAGGCTTCATACTCTTCTCTTGACCTCTGAGAACTTTATGATGCTCCACAGTATGTTTTACATGGTGGAAATTGGCTGTAGCAACATCAAGAACTTAGTTTTCTGTCATTATTTGCCAACATAAAATCTCTTCAATAAATAAGTATGTAATAGAATACAGGCCAAAATGATATCTGAT